>JAKWIY010003052.1:52609110-52670451 GCA_027704805.1 Solanum corneliomulleri | reverse complement strand
AGTCTTTCTCAGATCGACGTCTACACCTTCACTAGAGACTATGTGACCAAGAAACGTTGGTTTTTCTTGAGGACTTGCAAAAATACTTTCAACTGGTTAATACAATCATTCTCACTCTAAGAGTATATGAAGATGTTGTCAATAAAGATAATCACAAACAAATAAAGATAACTTCTCCAAACTTGCTTCATGAGGTCCATTAAAGTTGCTAGGGTATTTCTAATACCAAAGAACATTACTATGAATTCAAAATGACCATAACTAGTTTAAAATGTTGTTTATGGAATATCCATACCTCTCACCCTAATTTTATGATAACCGACCTAAAGTAACTTTTTTAAAAGTAACTAGCTCCTTGGTGTTGGTAAAAATCATCAATACTAAGGAGTGGATATTTATTCGTTATATTGATGTTTTTAAATTTCCGGTAGTAATAAACATTCGAAGAGACCCATATTTCCTTTTTACAACTAATATCACAGCACCTTATCGAGATATGCTTGGCTGAATAAAACCCTTATCTAGCAAATCCTTGAGTTGAGCCTTTAATTCCTTCAAATTGGCCGCGGCCATTCGGTAAGGAAATATTAAGATGGGTTTCACATCTGGTAATAAGTCAATACCAAAACATATTTCCTATTCAGGAGGAATTCTGGGTAAGTCATCGTGAAGGATTGTCATAAGATCCTTCACTACATGGACCGACTATAATGGATGAGCCCTGCACTCAAAATCCTTGACTTGCACAACACGATAGACACATACTTAGCAATAAACTTACAAGCTTTAAGTCATGAAATGATTCGTCTTTTTGGATCTATATTTCCCCTATTTGATTGCATCACGCGTTTATAAGGAAATTGAAGCTTTAATACGCGAGTTCTACAATTAAAGGAAGTAAAATAAGCATGTAGTAAATCCATCCCCATAATAACATCAAGTCAAGCATTTCAAGTTCTACCAAATCAACCAATGTGACTTTATTGGGCAATGAAATGGGACAACCCTCATAGACTTTTTTAACAACTATAGAATCACCCACTGAGGTTGAAAGCGAGAAGGGCTTATCTAATACATCATGAAGCATATCAAATTTCATAGCCACTAAAGGAGTTACAAATGAAAAAGTGGCACTGGGATCCAACAATTCATGAACATGAATTTAAAATTCTGGCAACATATCGATAACAACTTCGTGAGAGATCTCTTGTAAATCTCGAGATTGGAGAGCGTAGAAGTAATTTTTCTTAGGATCATCATGATTGGGAGAACTTGAGAGTTCTTGAGTATTTTTTCTTTCTTGAGAAATCAAAATTGGGAAGTCCCTCTTCATGTGGCCACTCTTATGACAATTATAGCAATTACTCATGCCAACTAGGTGTCATGCCCCGAACCTAAACCCTGGACATGGACGGAACCTAATGATCATCGTTGGCCATGAGCGAATTCTTGACCTAGCTTACTTAACTCAGCGGAAGAATTAACTCAATAATAAACAAGGGTAATTCTCAAAAGAATAACTTTTAAATAAATCTCTAGGCCAAAATGGCACATAAGTCTCAAAATAAAATATTTAAAATTTAAGATAAAGAGAGACTCAAAACAGACTATCTAACTGATTGTACATATGCAAAGCCTCCATAATACTAAGATGAATATTGGGTCAAACCTCACACCTTCTACAAGCAAAAACATGAATGCAATAAAAGAGTCAATCGGAATGCAACGAGGCTCACCATTGGCTCTAGTGCTAAAACTTGATCAATGAAATGCTTTATGCTAATCCTTGTTACCTTGGTCTGCATCTTAAGACTATGTAGTCCAACTAGTATCAATATATTGAACGTACAAGTATGCAATTTTGGAATTCTAACAAGACATAAGCTTGAAAAGAATGAAAAGAAAACTTACCTTGGCTCTTATTAACTCATGAAATATGGAACTTAATATAAAACAATAAACACACATGAAATATGCATATAATGATTTTTCAAAAAACAAAATAACATAACTCGTTAAAGAATATGTGATACAAAACTCAATTTTACTTATATATGGAAGTAATATAGTTTATATGGGAGATTCTCTAACCGACAAACCATCACTATGAGCCTAAGCTATGGTACAATGTCTTACCTCACGTTGCAACAAAATTGTCCTATACCTTGCCATTAGTATAGAACCTGAACTACTAAGTGGGTCCACTAGTCTATGCTAAAATCACTACGGATTTATCTAATAAGTACGAACCTTCTTGTGTCCATGTCCGCTACATGGTTTATGAGGGCTTGAGTTAATATGAAATTGCATCCCCATATAGGTGCTCAATATTAATCCAAGAAAACTTAGCTCACTTGTTTTCAAAACAACATCTTCCCTGGTTTGAGGTAATTGCTCAGACTTAACTATAAAAGATCTCTTGGAAATCATAGTTTCCTCTTTACTAAAACTAGCCAAAGGCTCTATTGGAAGTCTAGCTTCCATTCTGGCTCAAAATGTGAAAACATTTGTAACTCTTAGGGAAAACTTAGTTTCCTTATAACTTTTGAGAAATAAACTCAACTCTTTACTCATTCCTTAAATTGCTACTTGAGCCATAAAAAAGATAAAAGGTTTGTTAAAGACTTTTTGGAAACTGTAAGAACTTACTTTGACTTTCTTTTTAACTTTTAGCCTTGACTCTTAACTTATTTTACTTTCATCTTAACTCTCCTTGAGTTGGATTTTGTATTCAAGGTCCACGATCTCATGTTTATGGATGCTTTCATGATATTTAGATTTACCTTAGAGTATTGGAATCAACTAAGAAACATGGGTACATCACTTATGAACTAGTACGAAAAGATGGGGAATAAATAAGGTGTTGACGCATCCTTGGCGCTCATCAGATGCCAAGTTTCGGCGCTTTTGTTGGAGTGCCGCCCCAAGGCACTACAGACAGAGACTGTTTAGTGGGGCTATGGAAGGTGTGACGCCCTAGGACTCTACAGACAAGAATTTTGACTTTTCTTCTCCGATATTCATCTCTAAGGCCTGTAAACTTTCGTGGTTATTTCCCCAAACACTAAGAATCATTATAACCTCAATAACTAATAAGTTCAACTCAAAAAACAATAATAAGATAAACTCTAAGCATGCAACAACTCAACCACAAGAATTTAACATTGTTTTTCATGAACATAACTTTTTATCATTCAATGTACTAAAAATATTTAAATTAAATAAGTTGGTGTTTGGGTTAACTAACCAAACTTAAAAACATCTCACATACATTAATAGGGATCATCCCGACGAATTCCACTCGCAATTTCTTGGCCTTCTTGGTGAAACCTTGATCTTTTTTCCCTTTTTCTACTTCTCTTTTATCTACTCCAAGCCCTAAGTGTAAAATAACTTTTCTAATTTGAAATGAAACTTCTTTTTACACCAAATAAAGCTTTAAAATGAATTAGGAAATAGATGGGTGAAAAGACTAATTTTCCCTTGCATAAATCTAGAATTGTACTTTTCTCACTTCAATAGCCCAACTTCAAAATTGCATATCTTCCGTATACTATATCAAAATCGTGCAAACTCGGCACAGTTTGAATGATCTTTCGAAGGTATTTCTAACCATATCAAGAACTACCCTTCCAATAGTTATTATTTTTAATTTCTTAGTTTATTCATAGCTATTTCAAGTTACAAGATGTTACACTATCTCCTCCGTGAAAAAATTCGTCCTCGAATGAGATTTGTATCACTGAGATAAGAATAGTAAATTCAAGTTTAACACTCGGGAATAAAAAAAGTAATAACATGCTTACCCATAAATTATAATGTACAAAGAGAAGAATTAGTACCTTGATCTGCATTCTCTCAAGATTCAAAGAGATGTGGAAATTTCTTCTTCATAGCCTCTTGAGCTTCCACAATTGCTTCTTCAACAAATTGTTTCCTCCAAAGCTACCTCCTTTGTTATCAACATGCGAACTTGGCAATCTAAAATCTGAACAAGAATCTCTTCATAGGTTACACTATCCTTAACCCTAACATTTTCCGTTTGTACAATCAGCCCATGCACTTCTTCAACACGGAGATATGAAATACTGGATGAACCGCTGCTTACTCTTGAGGTAACTCCAACTCATAAGCTATATTGACAATTCGCTTGGATATCCGATAAGGAATAATATACTGGAAACTAAGTTTCCCCTTCTTACCAAACCTCATAACACCCTTCATGGGTGAAACTTTAAGATATACAAAATCATCCACCTCAAACTCCAACGGCCTTATGCTAACGTCTGTGTAGGACTTTTGACAACTTTGTGCCATTTTTAATGTCTCTTTAATAACCTTCACCTTCTCCATAGCTTGGTGAACTATATTTGGACATATCAACCCTGCTTCATTAACTTCGAACCACTTCATAGGGGATCTGCATCTTCTCTCATAAAGAGCTTCAAATGGAGCCCTTTGCATGCTCGAATGGTAGCTGTTGTTGTAAGCAAACTCAATGAGAGGTAGGTGATCATGCTGATTCCCCTTGAAATCAATCACACAATATTTCAACATTTCTTCTAAGGTATGGATAGTACGCTCCACTTGCCTATCCATCTGTAGATGAAAAACACTTCTTAAGTTCACCTTTTAACCAAAACTTTTTTTAAAAGACTTCTAGAACTGTCCTGTAAATATCTAAAATGATTGAAATTTGGAATCCATAGTCTTTCCACTTGGTGAATGCATAGCCATGCATAATCTTCCTGCGAATAAGTGGATTTTACTAGCAATAAGTGGGCTGATTTTTTCATTCTATCGGCAATCACCCAAATTGAATGATGTTGTTTCTGAAACCTTAGCAAGCATGTGATGAAGTCCATATTAATCTTATATTAATTCCATTCAAGAAGTTCTATATTATGAGTCAAACCTCCAGACCTTTGGTGTTCTACTTTCACTTGCTCGCAATAAAGGAATTTAGTAACAACGTCCGCTATGTCCTTCTTCATCCATTTTCACAAATATACCTCGCACAAATTGCGTTACATATTTGTGGAAACTAGATTAATGGAATATCAATAGATATGAGATTCCTCTATGATCCTTTATTGGAGTCCATCCACCCTAGATAAACACAACCTGCCTTGATACTTCTGTACACCATCTCCTCCTTGTTCAAATGCCGATATACTTTGCCTATGAAAAATTCGCCTTCAATTCAAGAAAAATGAGGTCTTGGTCTTGCTTTTTTTTTCACCTCAGAGACTAGTGATAGTTCAGAACCCTTAGTCACCATTATTCCTCCTTCTGTGGAATCCAAAAGTCTGACTTCCAAGCCTGCAAGTATGTGCACATCTTTTGCTAGCTCCCTCTTTTATTCCTTAAAATGGGTGGTACTCCCCATGGAGAACTGCTTAACGCATCAACAGCCATATTAACCTTACTTAGGTGGTAAAGAATATCCATGTCATAATCTCTGAGTAGTTCTAACCACGGCTTCTGTCTGAGATTTATCTCCTTCTGTGTGAACACATATTGTAGGATCTTGTGATAAGTGAATATGAAAATATGAACATCGTAAAATTGGTGAACACATATATTCAAGGTGAAAACGACAGAAGCCAACTCTAAGTCATAGGTTGGATAATTCTTCTCATGAACCTTCAACTATTCGATGCATAAGCTATAACGTTAGCAATCTGCATTAACACACGTCCACACACAATTGTAGATGCATCACACAATAAACCACAAAACATTGAGTACCTTCTGTTAAGGTCAAAACTGGGGTAGTAGTAAACCTCTTTATCAATTTCTGAAAGTTTTTCTCAATGATATTTTGAATCAACATGCTTAATTGAGACGAGATAGATGAAAAAACCTCAACAAACATTCTATATCAGCTAGCCAAACCCAAGAAACTCTTAATATTAGTTGGACACGTGGGTTTAGGACAACTTTCAACTTCTATTATCATTTGGGTATCCACTCTTATTGCATCACCAGAATTATTTGGCTTAAGAATGCCTCACAGTCAATCCAAAAACACACACTTGGAGAACTTGGCATACAACTTCTTATCTTTGAAAGTGTGAAGGACTATTATAAGGTGACTAGAATTATATTCTTCATTCCTTGAATTGAATAAATATGTCATCAATGAAGATGATAACAGAAAAAATCTAAAAAAGTCTTACAGACTTTTGTCATAAGATCTATGAACATAGCTGGTGCATTAGTCAACACGAAGGATATGAAAAAAAAAACTGATGGCAGCCTGATCTCAGATCAAATTTTGTCTCATATATTGTTCTAAAAGTTGTCTTTGGAATATAACATTCCCTAACTTTCAACTAATGGCAGCCTGATCTAAGATCAAATTTGGAGAAGTAAGAAGCACCCTGATGTAGGTGGAAAATATCATCTACCCTTGGAAGAGGATACTTATTCTTGATGGTATCCTTATTCAATTTGTGGTAGTCTATACATATCCTAAGGGAACCATCCTTCTTTCTCACAAACTAGAACGGAGCACCCCAAAGTGAGACACTTGATCGAATAAAACCCTTATCTAACAGTTCTTTCAATTGTTCCTTCAACTGATATAGCTCTACTGGTGTCATGATATATGGCAGAATATAGATAGGACGAGTATCATGGATGATGTCTTCTGCTACCTAGATTCATTCCTAGTCTAAGCTTTCTTGATTTTATTCTCTTCTTTGTCTCTCAGCTTCTCCTCTTCAACTTTCTGCACATAAACCATCAATTTGGATACGTCCTTATAAACGATCAATGTTGAAACTTTTCCCTCTTTGCTTGATGCACGACCCAAGCCAGCGACAAACAAGCTCATTATTTTCCTTATGTCCTTTACTATTCTGGAGCTTAGTGGGATAGCTAGGTGAAATTAGATGCGTATTCATGTACACTCAAGGAGTCCTATTTTAGTGTAAGGAACTCCTGTACCTTAACCTCTTTCAGTTCTCGGGGAATGAAATGCCCCAAGAAAGATTCTTTAAAGCAAGCCCAGCTCTTATGTGGTGCATTCTTATATTTGCCCCTATTCAACTAATCGAACCAAATCCTAACCACAATCTTCAGTTGGTATGCAACTAATTGGACTGTTCAACATCAACAACATACATCACATCAAAAACTTTCTTCAACTCCTCTAGAATGTTTTCTCGATCCTCTGTAGTGCTCTAACTGGTGAAACTGGGAGGATTCATTCTAAAGAACGCCAGAATCCTCGAAGTGTCAGCCCCTTCTTGTTGAGATCCTCTTTCTTGACAAACCTAGTTAGTCACAACCTGAATCCACATCCTAATAACCTCATGGAACTCAGCGTTGGTAACTTCCCCTTGAGGTTGAATTTCATATGCATTGGGTAACTCTTGTTAATGAGGTTCAACATTTCTACTAGCTGTGTGACCTCGTGCTTCTCTTTATGTAGTCATGGTTATTTTAAATACGTGTAAGAATGAATAGAGAGACTTTTAGAGATAAACTCTAATGTACAAAATGAGTATGAAATAAGTGAGGAATTCCAAAATATTGTAGCCTCCTAATTAGAGATGTTGCACGTTTCACACTGATAACTAGGACTTTATAGATATGCCTTCATAGACTCTCTAGGAAACTTGAACTATGTGCTATGATACCATGTTATTCACGTCTCGGGACAACACCTTGGACGTGGGCGACACCCATTGACAATTGCTTGCCTTGAGAAAACCCTTGGCCTAGCTTACTTAACTTAGTGGAATACTTACCTCAATAGTAATAAATATTATCCTCACAAGGATAACACTACAAAAATGTATTGGCCAAAATAGCACTTAATTCTCAAAATAAAATATCTGAAATGCTAGATGAAGAGAAACTCAAAACTGATTATCTGATTGACTATCCTCCTATGAAGCCTCTATAATACTAAGATGAATGTAGGGAAACCCCCAAAATATTCTATAAGTAAAAACATGGAAAGCAATTAAAGAGTCCTCCAGAATGCAAGGAGGCTCACATGTGACTCCACGTGCTCACACGAGATCATAGGGCACTGGATGCTGATCCTAGTTACGTACGTCTGCATCATAAGAAGATGAAGGTGAACCGGAATCTGTACATTGCATGTACAAGTATGCGATTTGGAATGCTAACAAACCTTAAGCTTGAAAAGAATAACAAGAAAACTTACCTTTGGTCTTCTTGACTCATGAAATATTAAACTTAATATAAAGCAATAAAGACACCTACAATCTATCTATCTATCTATCTATATATATATATATATATATATATATATCTGTGTGTGTGTGTGTGTGTGTGTATAAAATCTTTGTAAATCAGAAAATAACTTAGTTCATTAAAAAAGATGCAATAAGAAACTCAAATTTACATATGTATACAGGTAATATAATTTTTGTGGAAGATTCTCTAACTGACAACCATAATTGTGAGCCTAAGCAATGGTACAACGTCTTACCTCACGTTGGAAAAGAACCATCCTATATTTGTCGTCAATGAAGAACATGCTACAAAGTGGATCCACTAGTCTATGCGAAAAAGCAATAAGGAATGATCTAAAAAGTATGATCCTTCTTATGTCCATGTTGGCTACATGGTTTATGGGGGCTTTAGTTAATATGAGCTCGCGTACCCATATCGCTGCTCAATACTACACCTAAAATAAATAGCTCATATGTTTTCAAACCATTTTTTCTCTGGTTTGAGGTAATTTCTCAAACTTAGCTTTAAAATCTCTCTTGGAAATGATAGTTTCCTCTTTACTAAACTAGCCAAACACTATTGGAAGCCTAGCTTCCTTTCTTGCTCAAAATGTAAGTACATTTGTAATTCTTAGGGAATACTTAGTTACCTTATAAATTTGAGAGATAAAGTCAACTCTTTACTCTTTCATTATCTTGCAACTTGATCCTTAAAACAAAGGTAAAAAGTTTGTTAAAGACTCTTGGAAACTTTAAGAACTTACTTTGGCTTGCATCTTTACTTTTAGACTTGAATCTCAATTTGCTTTACTTTAATCTTAACATTCCTTGAATTGGATTAGGTATTCAATGTTTATGATCTCATGTTGATGGCTGATTTTATTAATTTTAGATGTATGATAGAGTATTAGAATCAACTACGAAACATTGGTTCATCACTTAGGAACTAGTACGAAAAGATGGGGAATCGATTGGGTGTCTAGGCGTCCTTGGCATTCTGAGGGAGATCTCGCTAGCTTGACACTTCAAGACCTTATGTATAAAGACTGTCATGTGGGATATTTGAGGTTTAGTGCCCAGTGCCTATGGATAAGTGTTTCGAATTTTGTTCTCCATTTTTCATCTATAAAGCCTCTAACTTCCATGGTTCTTTCCCCAAACAGTTATAATCAACAAACCATCAATACCCAATAGATCAACTCAAACACCCTGGAAAAACGAATAAAATTAACTCTAGGCATGCAACAACTCAACCAATAAGAATTCAACAATGTTCTTTAAGAACATGACTTTTCATCATTCGATCTACTCAAAATCGTTGAATTAGAAAATTTAGTCTATGCGTGAAGTGAACCAACACAAAAGATCTCACATACCTTAATAGGTATCATCCACAACAAATTCCACCTGCAATTACTTGGCGTTCTTGGTGAAACATTGATCTTTCTTCTTTCTCTTCTCCAAGCCCCAAGTGTAGAATAATTTTTCTAATCTGAAATAAACACTTATTGTTACCCCAAATAAATCCTTAAAACTAATTAGGAATTAAATAGGTGAAAAAACTCGTTTGCCCTTACTTAAATCCGTGATTGGACTTTCCTCAGTTCAACAATCCAAATTCCGAAAGGCATATCTTCCTCATACGATATAAAATCATGTAAACTCGACACTGTTGGAAATATATTTTCAAGGGATTTCCATGTCAAGAACTAGCCCTTACTCATTCTCTGCTAGAAGTTATGACTATTTGAAAATTACCAAAACTCACTTCATAAAATTAGGAAATTTTTCTATATTTTCGCCTTTATTTCGAAAATTGATTATTTTAATTTCGTAGATTATCCTTAATTATTTTGAGTTATAGATGTTACACTAACTACTTTCCTTTATGTTTTCTACCATACTTTGCACAAATAGGATTCACAACATAAGGACTACCACCTTTTCCTTCTTGAGACTTGGGGTAGACATATTACCTTTGTTGAGCCTTGGAGTCTTAGGAGTACCTTGCTTAGGGAACCTCTTCTTGAACCTCTAATCTTGTCTTAGAATGATTCCTATTTTCGTCCCTTGTCCTCTTCAAATCCCTACAAACTTGTTTAAGATTTTCTCCTTAATTTGTTTAGCATGAACCATGAGACGGGAGATATTCATGCTAGGAATCAAAAAATCCCACCTGCATTCATTAACCACAAGGTTAAATATACCCATGACGAATTTGTTCATCTTAGCACTAGCATCCACCGCCAGAGTAGGACATGTTTTGATAGTTGAGTGAACATGACGCTATACTCCTTCACATTCATACTCGCTTGACGAATATTGATGAATTCTTGTATTTTCCTCTCCCTTAATTCGAAGGGGAAGAACCTACAAAGGAAAGATGTCTTGAATGAAGACCAACTAATCGGACCTTCGCTAACAAGTCTTTCCTCCTTTAATGTTCATACCAAACATGAGCCACATCAATAAGTTGAATAGGAGGCTAGTTCCTCCTTTTCTTTAGACGACACACCCATATCCTCTAGCACTTTGAACACTTCATCCATGAGTAATCCTCCACTTTCGAGCCAAAGAAAGTAGGGGGATTCATCCTCATGAAAACCTTAATCCTAGATTCGATAGTGATAGCATTGGGGTTCACTTGCACCCTTGAATACCTACCAACTTTACTTACACTAGAGTCAAGATATGATTAGCCGCTCTTATCTCAAATTAGACATGGCCCCTTCTTCAATAGGAAGTTGAGGGTTTTAAGGAGCTTGAGGGGGAATCCCCTCATTCACATTGTCCTCTTCGGCCTATCTAGCATTGTTTCTTCTTGCATTCATTGTCTATAAGCACAAGAAAAGGATTAGAAGAAAGAACTAGATAGAGTTATGAATCCCATGTACAAGACTCTACCTAAGGGTGTAATTTGTGACATCAATCCTACATTATTCTAGACCTTATACTCTATTACCAAGTTTGTAACGATCGAGGAGCACCCCTTAGTCGTAACCGGTGTCTTCATTCTCGAGAGGACTTACACGAGCCCTTAGCATTTGTTAAAGCATGTATCATATAATAAAAATACAAAAAAGATATAAATTTTACTTTGGAAGTTCAACTTCACCTCATAAATGAAAATAGAATATAAAATCATCACTCAATACCATCTAACATAAGATATATAAATTATGGATTTATTCGATATATCAACAAGGATTCTAGAATGAGGAAATGCAATAACGTCTTCAAACATAAGCAAAGAACTAAAAGCTATATCATAAAGGTCTTATCCTCAGACATGAGGACTCACCAACTTTGAGGAGCAACTTCCAAGTATCCTTGAAAAGCGACGTTGATTACTCAATGGCCCGGACCTACTTTGTTTGAAAAGAAAAGAAAGAAAATATGGGTTATTACATTAAATGTCCTAAATATGGCTTTTATGCATAAAAATTATCAATGCATGTATAAAAGGACATTTTAGTCAAAACATGTTATTACCAAGTAAATCCCATATACATATAAAATAAGAATCACAAGCCAACTCAACATGATATAGTCCCGACATATATACAACCCTAGCAATACTTGGGCAATGCAAAGAAAAGAATCGCCTAACCTTATTCAAAGCTAAGTATCACATTAAGCAACCTACTTCATACATTCATTCATAATCTCATATTTCATCATAACCTGCTATATTTATATAGATCATACATAGATTAACATACATGAGTTATAATAAACACAATCACAACAGAACACTACTAGAGCACTCTCTTAAGATTCCACCAGTGTAATATGCAAGAGAAGTCTCATACACTTCCTTACACAATGTAGAAAACCCATCAATGAAACCCCTAGTTAGAATCTGTACATTTCCTTTATTCATTTACTTTTACATTAGGGAAAGAGGTTGCAATAATCGACATTAGACCATGTGAGCTACATGGAATTCGGTGTTCTACTCCCATACTAAAAAAACAGGGTTAACACTTGCCTAAGGGGTAACCTTTCGTACATATCTATCTCGGTGGATCCACTAAGCTTGATTCCTATGTGGACACCTAACTAGGATGACCTAAGGGAGTTTACTTAGAATAGGTGAATGAAATAAACCCATCTAGACATTGCACAACTAGCTTCATAGGGAGTTCTATGAAGGTATTCTAATGAATGTTTCTATGTACATGTTCCTTATGCATGAAATTGTACTATTTGTGTACTGGTTATGAAGATGTGCATGGTATGAGTCTATTTGATGTGGTCTTATTCTTATGTGCATAAGTTGGTCTTAATGATTATATGATAAATGTATTGTTACATAAATAACGTAGTCTATATGGAAATGTTGATATATGAAATATTTTGTTGAGGCTTGTGGTCTCATGATAGGTTTAATAAGTATGTATGAGGTTATGGGGCTTGAAATGTACATTGCACTAGTGGACTTATATTTGGATAGTGAGTAAGGTTTTATAATTTTTTATTTCAAGTAAAGTGAATAGATGAGCAAGTTGATGTAGCTTACTATAAATTCCATTACAGTCTTGACTTAAAAGTGTCTATGATGTATTATACTCGTCTTACGGTATGTGTTGGATTATTTAGGTTGTATGTATGCTTTCTCTGTGGCCTTAAGTTGGTGCATTCTACCAAGCATCACTAGAGAGTTACTTGGGGAAATAGGAAGTAAGAAGAAAAGGATTCACTATAAAGAGGTAATAGATTACTGTAAAGTGACCTTAAACGTGTCTTAAATTTTATGTGTGATTTTATATGATTTTTGGCCTTTGAATATATCTATATGTAGTATCTGAATGATATAAATGCTATTGTATAAATGTTTTATGAAGATTTTCTAGAAAAATCATGAAGTATGATTTCAAGAAAATGTCTCCTTTAAATGCGTGGTTTGCATGGTTGACATACTTAGTGCATTCCTTTACTAACTCCATTCTTCTCTACTTTTTACAAAAAAAGTGTAGGTTATGGATGCTTAAAAGGATGTCTCTATGATTGAGGAGCTTGATATGTGATTTGCAAGCTCAAGGAAATAAATCCTTAAGTCAAATAATCTTCTACATTATGGTTTACTATAAAGTGTAGCATTATTGTACTAATGATTTATGTTATAAGGGTCGTGTCCTTAAAGTACTTTTATAATATTGAGTCTAGGATGTGAAAAAGAGACTAGAGGCTTAACTAAGTATGATGATATTTTATATATATATATATATATTATATATATATATATATATATTATATATATATATATATATATATATGAAGTAATTTTCTAGCATATGATGTGCTAAGAAAGTTTTAAATTTTTCTCTAAATTTACCTATGAAAATACGATGAATGATTACTATGGGCTTATATAAGACCTCTAAGAGGTCAAGTACGCCATGTTACTTCTAGGGGGTACTCCCCGGATGTGACAAACGTGTGTCAGAGAATGAGGTTTATGAAAGTGGTTTTAGGTTCTAAAAGTCTCATATTGCCACGTCAACTAGAGTCTCGATCATCTGTGGTGAAACGCGACACATCTATGAGCTAGAGGATATAGGACGATAGAGATTTCCCTTCTGCATCATTCTCATATCGTGCCATAGAACTTAACTGTATAAGATCTCTCTCTTATGTTTTCTTGTCTGGTAGTATTTTAGATATGATTTCTTGGATGAGATGGTACTCTATGCTTGAGGGAGAAAATGTGAGTTTTGATGTTTATCTTTGTTTTATGGTTTGATGAATATGTGTGAAGGTGAATTTTGAATATTTTGATATTGTGATGCCAATTATAGCTATGTAAGCAAAATATGAGAAATTATATGTTATGTTGATATGATGTCACTTAGGGATATATATGAGACCTATAACAATCCTTAAAAAACCGAATAGATAAATACTTAAGGTGATTTAATTATTATTTAAAAATCTGAAATTTTAAGGGCATAATGGTCCTTTCACATATTAAATAGAATAAATCAGATTTGTTTTAATTTAATTAAATCCTATGCTGACTAAGTCTTGAATTAAGAGTCCTAAACCTACGCTAACACTCTACTAATCACGTTTATCACCTCTCTACGTTTAAAAAAAATCTCTTGTTCTCTCTGCCAATTAACATGAAGAAACAGAAACTTTGAAAAGAAAAAGATTCTTCACACTTGAAGAACTCACTAAAAAGTCTAAGGAAGCAAGTTAATCAAAAACGTTAAGGCAAGGGGGATTTCCGTCGAGTTGGTGGTGGAACTTTAGGTGAATTGGGTGTGGTTTTGGAGAAAAGTTTTGGCATCAACTTCAATCTTGAACAAGGTCAAAAGATATGGGTTTCTCTCCAGCAATTCTTTCTACAAGAGTATTCTCCTTCGAACGATTCTGAACTCTTGAAAAGTAAGGTTGTTCCCCTTTGTATGTCCTTGTCATTAGCTCCCAAACGAATTCGTAGGATGGGTATGTTGTGATGCTAGATTTAGGCATGAGTGATGTATTTATATTAATTGTGAACATATTTTATGTGAGGAAAATTATGAAAATGATATTCAAAGTGTAACAAAAAAATTTTGTGTTGTGTGTGCATTGTGGGCAATGGCTTTATCCACTGTCTTGGGGTTGAATGTTCATGTGTTTTTGGTTTATTTTATGTGTGTAATGTGTGTGTAATGTGGTGTTCATTATAATGAAAAATGTTGGGTTGAATACCACTCTTTTAGCTAAGTAAACTCATGAAAGAAGTAACTAAAAATGAGTGATGAATAAAAAAACAAAATTCCAGATTTCATACCCTCCCATAATGTTAAATTCCGAGTTTTAAAAAAAGGAAATAAATATGTCATGTCCGTTGGAATTGAACCTAGGATCTCACATATTGAGAAGGCTGAAGAAAAAAAAAAGGGCTAAGGGGAGTCGAACCCCTTAGCTGCTGGTTATCGCGAGGGAGAAAAGGAAAAAGGGGAAAAGAAAAGAGGCTGGGGGGAATCGAACCCCTGGCCACTGCTTTTCGCGCGAAAGGAAAAAAATGGGGCTGGGGGGATCGAACCCACGACCTCAACGATGGAGGGGGAAGCAAAAACAAATAAGGAAATAAAGTGAGGATGTAGGGATTCGGACCCACGACCTCACTGCCACTCGTTTTTTGTAAAAAAAATAAGAGAAAGAAGGAAGATAGAGGGGCTATGGGGGTTCAAATTCACCACCCCACAACCTCCTCCTTAGTGAAGTTAAAAGAAAAATAAGGGGGTTGTGGTGGTTCAAACCCACAACCTCCCTATTGTAGAAAATTTAATTCTAAAGTTCAAAGGGGTTGTGGGGGCTCGAATCCCCAACCCTTCGGTTAACTAAGAGTAAAATTAAAATAGAAAATTAACTCGTTCATCTAAATGTTAAGATTTAATTTAGAATTCTAATTAAAATGGAAAATTAATTCTTTCATGTAACTTTTGAGATTTAATTTAGAATTCCAATTAAAATAGAAAATTAATTCTTTCATGTAAATGTTGAGTTTTAATTTAGAATTCTAATTAAAATAGAAAATTTATTCTTTCATGTAAATGTTGAGATTTAATTTAGAATTCTAATTAAAATAGAAAAGTAATTCTTTCAATTAAATGTTGAGATTTAATTTAGAATTGTAATTAAAATAGAAAATTAATCCTTTCATGTAATTATTAAGATTTAATTTAGAATTTCATTAAAATATAAAATTAATCCTTTCATGTAAATTGAGATTTAATTCAGAATTCTAATTAAAATAGAAAATTAATCATTTAATGTATGTGTTGAAATTTAATTTAGAGTTCTAATGTTATGAATATTAGAAATAAAATCAATGAAAAAATAAAATGATATCCAAGTGATTAATGATTTGGATTCCCGTGCCCAAACTTCCGTATTGATACATAAGTCATACGTGAGTAAAATATTCAAGAATAATGTCATCTACTTAAATCAAAAATCAAGATCTTGGCATATATACAAGATACATAAGTATTGTAATACATAATCTTAGGCAAGTAAGAATCACTTAGTGAACCATGAATAAAGCACCATGACTTGTAAATATAGACACATAAGTTTAACATACGTTCAAAAATTAAGTGAACCTAAGATGTACGTAATGAAATGATGAACCTTAGGAGGGTTAAGTACGAGTGTAAGATACACTAAATGGCCAAGTGCATTGGCATATGATGAGATGAACTATGAAATGAAGAAATGAACATTCACGTAATAAGAGGTTAGTAACTACGAAAAACAAAGGTGCTAATAATGAAGAATGTGGTGCCAATCATGATGTGAGGCTAATGTATATGATGAGAGCAATTTCAAATGAGCCTAAGTAAATGTTGCCAATACTTATTCACCAATGAGAGTGTAAGATAATGAAGAGACCAGTCTCTATGAACACTCCAATGAAAATATTAAGTTTAAAACACTAAATACTAATAATGAGATGAAAAATAATCTAATGAGCTATGTTGTCCTCATACTAGAAGCTAGCTTCCATGATGTATGAGTTGAATGTAATGAAACTTTATACTAGCACCGATAGGCTAGATATGAGTGGTGATGCCTTCTTTTAGGAAGGGGCGAAGTTTCACGTAACTCTCATGAGATGAGACTGTCCGGGTTGCCGGGTATGGATCTCCATACATGTCCTAGTCTTTGATCCTATACTGCCAATATAGGGATCTGGTGGGGTTAAATTCCCATATACGCTAGCATGTTATTGAATCATTATGGCCGGTTATTCCACCTCTTTTTAGTGTGGGGGAGACACTGGATTTCATGATACTCACATGATCTATGTCAGTTAAAGTTAAAGTTCCCAATGAATGAATGAGGTTAGGATAATCAAGAGGTGAGCTAGATTCAGGTAATGTCATTAGGTTATTCCTGATCATTGCACATCAAACTCGATGAAAGTCTTAAACTACATACTAGGTATAGGTGGTGTTCACACTGGCCTTTGAATGAAATGAAATGAATTAGGTATCAATGAATGAAAAATACTCCGTGTATGCTAATGAAGACTCCCTAGTTGAGGTCCCATATGTTGAAACCTCATCTTGGTAAGTCTTATTGTCAAGTCCATGCTAATTAGATCTCATGGCATATGAATGAATAATAAGAATGAAGCTACGTGTTATATGTTATGTGCTATAATATGTGCTATATGAAGATGTTATGTGTTGTGTGCAATACAATATTCATAATGATGCATGTTACTCTCATGGCATAACTTTCCCAATCTCAATTTGGCAAGTCTACTGACTTGAATTCAAAAAATCATGTCGTTAGGAAAGAGCTATTCTTTCTCATGCATGTATTTGGTGTGGGATTGCATATACCCATACTTAGTACAAGTGTGTACTAATTCCATACAAAAATCTACTTTTAGGTGCAGGCACAGGTGGGCGGTAGAGCTACAGGTTCGTTGTTGCAGCTATCCGTACGTCATCATTCATCCAGAGTTTTGTAGGTCCTCATGCTTTCAAGGATGCTATTGTTTTACATTCTAGCGTAATTTTAGAGTTGAGCTAGTGGAGTATGTTCCACTAGCGTTTCTTTCTTGTTTTTGTTCAGACTTTGTGTTGGTGCTATTTTTTCCATTATACAATTATTACTTAATGAATTATTTCTTTCAGTTGCTTATCTCTTTAATGTTAGATGGTTGATGATGAACTATTATGAAATGTTAAGAATTTCTAGAAAGTATATTTAAAGAATCAAAAGTTTCAAATTTTCCGCCAAAATTATTCTATGTAAAGTAAGGACGACGTAAGTAGGTATATTTACAACCTCTGAGAGGTGAACGACGCCGGTATTGTCTGGGGTGTAGATTCCAGTAATGAAAAGACCTTTATGTAATATATGACTATATTAATCCACACCCAAACCCATGATCCTAATATTCAACTAGGGATTTTACCACCATTAATCATAAGGCCAAAATCCTCCACAAATTATAATTAACGAGGATTCTAAGTTATAGGAATCAAAATACGTATTAGGAGAGTAATCAACTTACCTTTAGCGAGAGAAATTGTTAAAGTCTAATAAGAAATGTCTTGGATCTTTTCTTAGCTCACAAGAATGAAATTTTTCATAAAATAACGATTTTGGGTGTTTAATTGATTAATTCGTGACTAGCCCACCAAAGTGGGCCCTATACCACCACACATACCCAACGTGGTGATATTAATCCCTCCTTAGATTCTTGGAATGAGACCGAACCACACAATTCAGTTCCAAGATATCATTTCGCAACACACCTCAAACTAGGAAGTTATAAAACTATCCTGTCACGCAAAGATAAATTTCAAATATTTTACTCACCAAAATTATATTATGTAAAGCAGAAGTCTCCTCAACGCCTTAGATATGTACTCACATGATTAAACTCACAATTAAATCCCTCTTCCATTACTAGATTGCCCTACGCCTCAGCAGAATCACATTTAATCAAAGTCTATCCTAGGTTAGAAATTTCTAAGATAATACTCAAAAGTTTTATAGCACATGTTTCTTCCGCCATTGACTTATCCATAATGACATGAACGGTCATGACACATATAGAAATAGAATCTCTAGTGATAGATCACTATAGTTCAAAATCATAGTTAATGAATTCTATACTCAACATTTTTAGCAGCAAATTACATCCCAACATGTACACATGATGAAATCCATGTTGACACATATATAGAATGACCTTCTAGTAGATATAGATTACCCACCCCTTCCATTATAGTTATCCTCATTCAATCATGTCTAATGATTATAATCAACCATGCTTGATTAATGATGTTTTAACATTTAGTGTCACCCACATTTCTTAATCTATATTCAAACAATGATTAACTTGTGTTTAATTAATACTCAAGGCCATTTTACGTATGTACATAGCTCAACATTTTCAATTTTTATCTATTTAATAGGGAATAATCTTTTAAAACATGGGATTAAAGCTTCCAATGTTATGAAGGCAAAAAAAAGTATATCTTATTACCATACTATACTTATAATCTTCATATTTATCCCAATAATTTTTCAAGAGACGAATTGTGATATGACAATAGACATACATGTGACCATCTAAAAGAAGCACCCATTAAGATCATATAGTGTTGAAACAATCCACCACGTGGATGAATAAGTCCACAAATAACAACATGTATACAATATAAAAATGAAGGGGGGCTCAATCACAAATTTTATTGGTGAAATTCTCAAATTGACTTGTGTAAATAACAAATAAAAAAGTTCAATGTTTAAAAGAATCTTTACGTTATAAATGTCCAATTGATTTTCTTATAATCCATCTCAATATTATAAATTAAGGTTGTCACACACAATAATTCCAGGCTACAAAAGTATTGGGATTTGTAAATATTTTATTTAATATAAAATGTGCCTCAATTACACTAATATTTGTACAATACAAGATAAAGGCTAAAAAAGGGAAATTGTATATAACAAATGTTTTCTCATAGACATTCTTGGTAATACGAAAATATCACGATTCATTTCTTCCATTTTCTTGATATATAATTAATTTTATAAATATCGTTAAAAAATAATAAGTTTCTCCGAAACATTGGAGAAAATATCATATTATCTCTGATGACATTATCTCTCCTAGGAAAAAATAAAATGTTTTTTCTGAAGCCCTCTATCATATTAGTAAAATATCAAAAATTATGGTACGCTGATCATATGTCATTAAAGAATAAGAGGAAGAAGAAGAGGAAGAACATGAGGAAGAAAAGGAGGAGGAAGAACTTGAATCAATATTTAAACAAATTTTATTATATTTTATTGTGCTAATATGAACTATACTATAGTATAATAAGCTTTCAAAATCAAATTCTTAGTCGTAAAAATGGTAAAATCAAACTTTAAATATAATTTACATTACAAAGTCTTAATTCCACAGTTTTCTTAAATAACCTAAGAAAAATAACTTCAAAAAATATTTAGTTTAATAACGCGTGCGCATACACATTCACACACACACACACACAAACAAAAATTATATTTATATACACACAAACACTTCTTTGGAGAATTTCTTTTTGGAGGTAAGGGTTTATCGAAAATAAGTACTCTACCTCAAAGGTGCTGATAAGGAGTGTGTACACTTTATTCTTCTCATACCTCATTTCGTCAAATTACACTAGGTTTCTTGTCGTTTATACTAATATTATAGGCCTGACATATTTAAATATTGTTGTCATACAGATATATAATTTAACATTGTAGAAGAACATTTTCTTCTTTCAAAAAGAAATTAACATTAAATTTTTGTTTAGGAATTCTTCAAAGTATTGTTTTATATGCATTAAAATATACAAAAAAAGCAACTTATCATTAGACAAAAATTTTCAAAGAGAACCTGCGAAAATTCGATGCTTTCTTTTTCCAATGCAATAAAAGATATCGAAACGTCCATTAATGTTGCATCCTCATCACTATCAACTTCGTTCTGCATATCCATATTCTAGTTGAAAGTATGAAAAAAATAGTTAGATAATTTCCAAAATGGTAAATTTTGTGGAGTAATGGATGAGAAGACTTTCAAAAAAAACAAAATTTCTCGTTTGGTAGGAATATAAATACACGTAGGCTCACACACACAGACGCACACATACACAAATTTTATATCAATATGTGTGTGTGTGGTGTGTGTGTGTGTGTGTGTGTATGTGTGTGTGTGTGTCTGTATCTGTGTGTGTGTGTGTGTCTGTGTCTCTGTGTGTGTGTGTGCGTGTGTGCGTGTGTGTGTGTGTGTGTGTGCGTGCGTGCGTGCGTGCGTGCGTGTGTGTGTGATATCAAAATTTCATCCTAAATTAGAATTTTATTCTATATAAATTAATTTTTTTGTTGAAAATTAAATTAAAAAGATTCTATTTCTAAGGAAAATGTTAACTAAAGAGAAGTACAATTATAAAAACGCTTATATTTTAGTATTCAAATCTTATTAGATAATCATAATACGGAGATGTTTATTCAAAGATTCATGAACAATTTATCATTTATTTATCCATTGAAACTTTTATGTCTTACATATAATTATAAAAATTAAATGAGACGTCAAACATGTTAGAGACTTTCTTATACTACTACTACTAGTACTATTATCTATATGTATTTAAATTACTACATTACTTTTATTATTATTTGTGTCACTATAGGCCAATTCGTTTAGATCAAATATAGAAATGAGTGTTCACATAACCTATTTAATTTTAAATTTGATTGAGATATAGTTAAATATTGTTGTTGTTCTTTTGCGACTTAGATTTTTATCTTGAGGATTTTTTCGTCATTCTTCCATAAGATAACTAATATTTAAAAATTTATTACCAATCAAATCAAAGGATTTGTGTACATGTCGTGCTAGAAAAAAAATTAAAAACCTTATAATAAGTATATTAAAGAGTAAAGGATTTTTTTAAAGCTAACCAATGAGACACCAGTTTGTGGTGTAATAGAAGATAGAGGAACTGCCAGTATTGCATCTATACGATCAACTTTGTGATGCTTATCCATTTTCTAGAAGAAAATACGAAATACAAAATTTATTACCGAATAGATCAAAATATTTATGTACATATCTTAATTGAAAAAAACTAAACACCTTATAATAAGTATGTTAAAAATCGAGAAAATTTCCGAAGCTTACCAATGAGATACCACTTTTTGGTGCAATAGAAGATATGGGGATAGCCATTATTGAATTTCTGCGATCAATTTCATGGTGTCTATCCATTTTCTAGTAGAAATTATGAAATGAATCGAAGTTGTAATAGAATATCAAAGATAAAGAA
Source organism: Solanum corneliomulleri (assembly GCA_027704805.1). NCBI lineage: Eukaryota > Viridiplantae > Streptophyta > Magnoliopsida > Solanales > Solanaceae > Solanum > Solanum corneliomulleri. The sequence continues at coordinate 52,648,403 of JAKWIY010003052.1, read as the reverse complement.
ATAGTTGTTTTTCCATAAGTCTTATGATATCAAATACAAGTGCAATGATTTTCATGAGAAACTCAAACTTCATAGAAACTTTTCTAGCATCTTCACATTAATTTTGTATTTACTTTCTATTCTTGTAAAGAAATTATTGTTTCAAAGGTCACAAAAATTAATACATATTTTAATATATTTATTTACAACGTAGTTTTAGGACATTAATAATAATAAGTCAAGTGCTCTATGTTAATTCATAGTTTGTTCAATTTACATGAAATTTACCATGTTTAGTTAGTAGACATTTAGATGAAAATTGAATAAGTAATTTCATCTCGTGATTTAAAATTATGAGATGAAATCTCAAAATTCTCCAAAAAACATTATTTGAGAATTTCACATTAGGATTTCCGATTTTTCGAATACAAATATTGACCCACAAATTTATATTTCATATAGAAAAAAATAATTATACAACTAAAGAATTTCTTTCAGGGATACGGAAGGAATAATGAAATATATACAAAAAGTGAACATGATGATATACTTACTAATTCTATTAACCACGGTCAATTTTATTAAAGAGTAACAAAATTAAAGTGAAATACAACTCATTTTTAATATTACTGTTATTTGTAAGTTTTGATGATGTGAAAAACTAAGGGACCTTGTAAGGTACCAGGTTCCCGACATGAATAGCCAGTTGACTGCCAGTTGGAGAAGGTACAGAGAGTGGGTGCACCTTTCCCGACGGTGTCAGAAAAGTCAGACCTTTCCAACCAATGACAAAAGTTTAAGGAAAGGGACTTGTCTATACAATGTCACTTTTCTTAACATTATTCTTTAGTTTTTGCAACTTGAAAAAGTACTCTCAAGAACATTTGCAAAGGCTATAGAAAATCAAAGTGAAGAATTATTCTATAACAACTTAAAACTCAGGTGCATATCGTGTAGTTGTTTGAGAATATATTCTTGTGGTCTTACATTGTAAATTGTTTCTAACTTTATAAAGGAATCGGTGTGGTGGGTGTTGAAATTCTAAATCGTCTAGAAAGATAGCTTAGTGGGTAGAATAACTTCTACTTAGGATTATCAAGCAATCGAGTTATTGCTTGATTGTGAGATTAAAAACTTTTTCTCAGATTTGTGTAGTTGGTTTAACTTTTGCTTACGAAGATTAGTGAAATAGTTGTGACAATCCTGTGAGACAGGTCGTGGTTTTACTCCCTTAAACAAGGAGGTTTCCACGTAAAATTGTTGTGTTGTTAAATTGCACTTACTTTCTGTTCATATTTTGTTTTGTGTCAAGGGACCTGGTCCATTGACTGATAAGTGGACGCATAGATTCTAACAAGTGGTATCAGAACAGGGAATTTCTACCTGGTTAACACTAAGAAAGTGACATATGTTCTAGAATGGCTGCTCCACTTAATCTAGAAGAAGGTCAGTCTTCAACTAGAACTCTTCGTTTCAATGGGCAGTTTTACAGTTTGTGAAAAGTCAGAATGCATGATTTTCTTAAGGCTGAAGACAGTGAGCTATGGGATATTGTATTAGATTGAACATTTATCCCAATGATTGAAGTGAAAGATGGAGAAAAAAGTAGGCTTGTTCCTAAGCCTAGAAAAAAATATGATGAAGCTGATAGCAAGAAGATCGAAAAAGTTTACAAGGCAAAGACACTTCTTGTCTGTGGGATAGGGCAAGATGAGTTTAAGAGTGTCTCAGCCTATGCGTCTGCAAAAGAGATCTGGGATTGCTTAAAAACAGCTCATGAGGGAACTGAACAAGTAAAAGTGTCAATGATTGATATGCTCACTTCTTTGTATGAAAATTTCAAAATGAAATAAGGTGAAACTATTCATGAGATGTTCACTAAATTGTCATCCATCAGAAATGAGTTGAGAAGCCTTGAAGAACCTATCAGTATGAGCAAGCAAGTTAGGAAAGTGCTTCAAATCCTTCCCAACTCTTGGGAAAGTAAGTTTGATGCTATTACTAAAGCAAAAGATCTGAAAGTGTTAACAATGGATGCTATCATTGGAAATCTAAAGACTCATGAGATGAATCGTAATCGTGATCAGTCAAAGAAGGAAGTCAAAAAGGATAAGTCTTTGATACAGAAATAAAAATCTGAAGAGGACTCTAGTGATGATGAGATGGCTTATCTCATCAATAGATTTCAAAAGATTGTGAAAAAGAACAAAGGTTTTAAAAGGGGAGTTAATGTTTCTCGAACTGCCACTCAAAATGATACATCTTACAAGTGTGGAAAAGCTGGGCACTTTATATCAGAGTGTCTTTTACTCACTGCTGAAAACAAAAAATATAAAAAATCGAGAGGTGATAAAGAGAAGAGAAGGGACCTGGTACTCAATAAAAATGATTGGAAAGCTGCTACTGATTATGTGGTTAAGATGGCTCTTGCTGCATGGGGAGACTCCTCAAGTGACTTAGAAGATCCTGATGAACCAAATGATGTGTCTATGGTGGTGGTTCATGAAGAGGAAACCATATTCAATGAGATGTTTGCTTTCATGGCTCATTCAGAAAATGAAGAAGAGGAGGACAAAGTAACACTTCCAGATATGAAACATGATCTTAATACTTATTCTCTTAAAAAATTGAGAACATTAGCAAATGTTATGATTGATTCAGTAATTTAGTTAACTTTTGAAAGAGACATTATGTATGCTGAGCTTTATAGTTTAACTGAAAACAAAGATAAAATGGAAGATAAAATGACTTCTCTGGAATCTGACAAGACTGAACTTAAAAAAAAGATGCATCAGATAAATGAAGAAGCTAAAAAGCAAAATGGAAGGTCAAATAGTTTACAAGTTGAAATTGAAGAAAAACTGAAAACCTCTGAGACAAATCATGGGTTGGCTTTGGAGAAGAGCAACAACTTAGAAAGAGATATTGTCAAACTTAAGGAAGAACTTGAAAAATCTCTTAAGTGGACAAAATCTTCTAAGCTGTTGTGTAATGTAGCAAATAAGAGTAATTTCAATAAGAAGGGTCTAGGAAGTTTTAATATTACTCCTCCTTTTAATCCTCACAGCAAATATTTTTTGTGTTTGACAATTTGCTTTGTCATCATTGTGGTAAAAATAGACATTTAAAAAAAATAGTGTACTGCCTGGAGAAAGTCTCATGAAAGACTCTCTAAGTATAAAAAGAAGCAAAGAGTATCAAAAGAGAGACCTGGCCCCCCAAAACAATTTTCTACTACAAGGTTTTCAAAGAAAGGATCTGATTCTGCTTCAAAATCATTTGTCAAAAAGATTAAAAAACTACCCCATTGGACTAGGAACAATCTGATCACTCCTTTGTCTGCCTTCTGGGAACTCAAATTGAAATGGGTTCCCAAGACTTACAAGTGATTCTTGTTGCTGGTGAGTGAGAGGAGCATTAATGTATGTTTGTATATGGATAGTGGATGCTCAAAACATACGATTGGTGATATCAAAAATTTCCTCTCACTCAAGATACTTCAGGGAGGAGGTGTCTCTTTTGGTGATGGAAAGAAGGAGTATATTTTGTTAGTTGGTAAAGCGGGAAAATCTCTTGGAGAATCAATTGATAATGTGTATCATGTCAGTGGATTGAAGTACAATATTTTGAGTGTATCTCAAATTTGTGACAAGGAAAATGAAGTGAAGTTTACGTCAGAGAAGTGCACTGTGGTTAACCTAGCCACAAAGAAAGTAATTCTTACTGCCTTTAGAAGTAAAAACATGTATGCGGATAACTTAGAAACATCTCATGGAGATGATCTTACATGTCTTTGTGCTAAAAATGAAAATGTTGATCTGTGGCATCGAAGACTAGGGCATGTAAGCTCATCTTTATTAAATAAACTAATTTCTAAGGACCTGGTCCTAGGTTTTCCAAAGTTAAAGTTCTGTGAAAAAAAAATCTGTGAAGCGTGTGTCAAAGGAAAACAAATCATATCATCCGTAAAGTCAAAGAAGCAAGTAACATCATTAAGAGTACAGGAGTTGTTACACATTGATTTATGTGGACCTTTGAAGGTTCAAAGTGGAATTTGAAAGAAATACAGAGTTTGAAAACTCAAAACTTGATCAATTCTGCATGGAGAATGGTATTAGTCATAATTTTTCTGCTCCATGAACTCCTCAACAAAATGGAGTAGTGGAAAGGAAAAACAGAACCTTGGTGAACATTGCTAGAACCATGATTATTGATTCACATCTTCCTCAAAGCTTCTGGGCTGAAGCTGTCAACACAGCATGTCATGTTACTAACATATGTCTTATAAGGTCCTTATTGAATAAGACTCCCTACGAGTTGCTGAACAACCAAAAAACTTTGTTGAGTTATCTTAGGGCTTTTGGTTGCAAATGTTTTTTGCTGATCAATGGAAAAGATAATTTGGGAAAACTTGATCATAGAAGTGATGAAGGAGTGTTTGTTGGATACGCTTCATCATGTACAACATACAGAATTTTCAACAAAAGAACTCAATGTATTGAAGAAAGTATTCATGTTGTGTTTGATGAAGATGGCCAGGCACTGGTCTTTCTATCTTCTGGCTGTTCCCAGAAGGGATTTCCGAGCTTTTGAAATAATAGCTGTGGCACTTTCTTTCTTCCATAGAGAGGGAACTTATCCTTATACTTTTGGAGCTTTGGCTTTGGTTTGGACCTGTACTAGTCCGAGAAGTGAGAGCACCAGGTTGGAAGATGCTGGTTCGAGAGGACATGGAAAAATGCTATCTCGCCATATTCATCATCTAAAGATATATCTTTTATTACAATAGTTATATGACAGGTCGATCTTTTTATCAGAAAACTACGTCCTCGAGCTCGAGGTTTCAATTTCTTCATAGTAGTACCTTCATTGACTTTGGCTTTACTAATGACTAAATTGGTTTCGCTGGAACCCATATTGTAACTAGCATTTGCTGCTGTAGAATAAACCAATTTCAAAATGGGATAACATGCTCGATAGGGCATGAGTTCTAGTATCATAAGCGTTTCCTCATAGGAAAGTCTGCGAATTTGATCAATTACTCTTCGTGCTTTGTCAGCAGACATAGATATATGTTCACCTAGAAGTTTAAAAGGTGATGCATCAAATGATGAAGATGATTTGATTGAGGTGTTTAATTCACAAAAACTTTAAGGAAGTGAAGCTGATGAAAATGATCAGTTGAGGAATGACAATTATAATGATAATCATAGTCTATCTGAAAAGACTGATGAACTTGAAAAGTGTGATGAGGGACCTGGTACAATTCTGAACTACAGTCAGAATACCTCAAACACTCTACAAAATGAAGAGCTCCTTGAAGAAGAAGAACATGTTGATCAGCTATACCAGTCGACTTTGAGACTAGGATGGAAACATAGTTCATCACATCCACTTGATAATCTTATCTCACCCTTGAATTCTGGAATTCGCACTAGATCAAAAACAAGGAATCTGGTAGCATTCTCAGCGTTCATATCATCTATTGAGCCTAAGAATGTGAAAGAGGCACTGGGTGATGCAGATTGGATCAATTCTATGCAAGAAGAACTTCATCAGTTTGAAAGAAGTAAGGTGTGGTACCTAGTTCCTCGACCTGTTGGCAGAACAGTGATAGGAACCAGATGGGTTTTCAGAAACAAGCTTGATGAAAATGGTGTGATTACTATAAACAAATCTAGATTAGTTGTTCAAAGATACAATCAGGAGGAAGGAATAGAGTATGATGAAACTTTTGCACCTGTTGCAAGGATGGAGACCATCAGAATTCTAACAGCTTTTGCAGCACTCATTAGATTCAAGATGTATCAAATGGATGTCAAAAGTATGTTTGTAAATGGAGACCTTAAAGATGAGGTGTTTTTTAAGCAACCTCCTAGGTTTGAAGATGCTGAGCTACCGAATCATGTGTTCAGATTGAATAAGGCTCTAGATGGTTTGAAACAAGCCCCTAGAGCTTGGTATGAAAGACTGTCAAAGTTTCTGTTGAAAAATGGGTTCAAAAGAGGAAAAATAGACAATACCTTGTTCTAATTAAAAAGAGAACAGGAATTTCTTATTATTTAGGTATATGTGATGACATAATTTTTGGAGCTTCATCAGAGCATCTGTGTGAAGGATTTTCATCAATAATGGGAAAGGAATTTGAGATTAGCATGATGGGTGAATTGACATTCTTCTTAGGACTACAAATCAAGCAATCATCAAATGAATCTCAATCATTCAGGAAAAGTACATTAAGGAGCTGTTGAAGAAATTCAATATCTTTGATTCTAAACCTATTGATACTCCTATGGGAACAAACTCCAAGCTTATAGCAGATGAATCTGATTCTCTTGTTAATCAAACCATGTATAGTGGAATCATTGGGTCCTTGTTGTATCTAACTGCTAGCAGACCTGATATTGTATATAGTGTTGGAATGTGTGCTAGATTCCAAGCATGTCCTCGTGATTCACATTTGAAGGTTGCAAAACGCATTCTAAGATACTGGAAGAAGACAAAGGACTTGGTCCTTTTCTATCCAGCAGGTGACACCTTTGATCTTGTTGGTTTTGCAGATGTTGATTTTGCTGGTTATCAAGTTGACAGGAAGAGTATTTTTGGAATGGCTCATTTCCTTGGATCTTCACTAATTTCTTGGGGAACTAAAAAATAGAATTTTGTAGGTCTTTCAATAGCTGAAGCTGAATATGTAGCAGCTGCTGCATTCTATTCACAATTGTTATGGATCAAGCAACATTTAGAGGATTTTGGTGTAATCATAAAGGCTATTCCTCTTATGTGCGACAATACTAGTGCAGTTAGTATGGGAAAGAATCATGTTTAACACAAGAGAACTAAGCACATTTATGTTAAACATCATTTTCTTAGAGACAATGTTGAAAAAGGGAATATTGTGCTTACATATTGTCCAACAGAGGAACAAATTGCAGATATCTTCACCAAGGCACTCAACAAAGTTCAATTTGAAAGTAATAGGTTGAAGTTGAACATGATGACCTTGCACTGATTTCCAGATACTCAATAGTTGAATTCCTTTGATGGCTAAACTTGCAATGCAGGTATCCTTTGTGACAATAATATATTATCTGGATTAGATCATTTTGGTACCTATTGTAGGTATACATGGCTAGAACAGTGGAGGAATGATGATAAAGTTGTGTTATGGGACCTGGTCGCAGTCAAGGTTAGCATTTTTACATTAATTTTAAACTTAAAAAAAAGTGACCGTTGTAAAGCCACATGTCAGTCATCGGTCATTCTGACCATTAGTCTTATCTCTTATTTTTCAAGCGACGCATCAAATAAAGGGACCTGTCACCTTTCTAATTCTTTTTTAAAATCTTATTCTTTCCTTTTAATTATTTATCTGTCTTGTAATATTCCTTTACTATAAAAGAAAAGGGAAAGAAGAGAAATAATGAAATCTATTTTTATCCCTTTTCTTTTTCTTCTAAAACTGTTACTCGTCTGTTCTTCGTGACAAAATGTCTGATCCTTCATCCACCTCTAAGAAAATGCTTACAACCCTTAGTGAGATTGAACCTATTGCCTTTTATACTCCTTCAGCAGTGGGGTCCAGGTATAATATTACTTCAAGTTCTTCAAAAGATATTCCTGAAAATCCGTTTCACTCCATAGATCTTAGCAGCTCTAGTGTCCCTACTGGACCTGGTCCTCATCATAACATGCTTTCAGATGCTTTGTTTGATGGAGATTTGCCAAGAAACAAATCTTCTGAGTCAAACATTCTTTCTGCAAGTGAAGAGCTTGGTGATTGAAAGTCTTGAAATGATGAGAGAGGAAGTCAGGGTCGAACAAAATGAACATTTTCAAGGCAAAGAGATCAGAAAAGACTCAACCTATTTTTGATGAAACTCAAGATTTTGGGAGGTATCCATCTTCTAACTCCTGTGATTCTGCCAGTGATGGTGAATCTATTCAATGGAAGGTTGAAAAGAGAGACGTGAGTGTATCAAGAAAGGGAAAAGAAAAGGTAGTGGAAGAAGTGCAGGAAGGAGACCTACTACTTGATCTGATGCTAGGAAGTTGATAGTTGATGCGTTGAAAACTAGTGCAAGGTGTAGAGCAGAAATCATGAGTGTCAGAACATTCGAAGTCTCAAATTTTAAAATGCCTGAATCTGTTGTCATAGAGATGTCTGCTGAAGAGACAGAAAAGAGGCACAGGAAGAAGAAATCAGGAAAAACAAAGTCAAGAGATCCCAAAAAGATTGAGAAAACAAAATCCACAAGGGAGAGTTCTAAAGGAAAAAGGGTTCCTTACAGGTCTGGGACAACTAAAATCTATATAGAGAGATATAGTTGGGGATTATAAAAGTATCGTACATGACACAATATAGTCTTAATGGCATGAGAAAATTGTAAGGAAAACACTTCTTCTTTTATTTCGTAGTGGAGAAATCCCTTGCTTTCTTCTTCGAGAATTAGGCCGCGTTGAACCTAATTAAATCCTTATATTTGTTCCCTGTTATTTTTTGTGTTGTTTGCTAGTTACTCCTATATATTCTCACAAAAATAAATAATGTTATATGGATTAAAATTTTCTTTAAAAACTTATCATTGTTTACATGAATTTAGGGCTTAACTAAGAAATAGCACAATTGTAAAATAGAACTTAGGCTTATTAAATAACGTTTAAAAGTATTATTTAAAATATAATTAGTCATATACTTGACGAGTCCTCAAATTAGACTCATCTAGGGTCTTATTTTAATGCAAATAGTATCCTCGATTGTTTATTTTATCTCGATATCTTATAAAACACCTAAGTTTCACGTATTTGTGGATTTTGTAGGAGCATGGACACTTAAGCGCAAAATGAAAGAAAAATGGAGAAAAGGAGTTCAAGATGCAAAGGTGCGCATCGCCAAGCACACTTAGTGATCCGTCGAATAGCAAAGTATCGACTTAAGTTACAGCAAGTGAGCCATGAATTGGGGCTTCGCTAATCAGTTCGGCGAAACAGAAGATTATCGCCCACCGATCAAGAACACAGGGACAAGGAAGGCATCATGCAATCGGTGATGAACTAAACGAAGGGCGATTCGCTGAATCATTCGGCGAATCACGACTAACTAGGCTAAAAAAGAGTCCAGCAAAATTTTTAAGTCTATAAATATTGAACGCTCTAATTACGATAAATTAAATTAGAGAGTAAAACAATTTTACACTTGATATTTTATTTTAGAAACTTTCTATGGTTTCTCTCAAGTTTGAAGAGGGTTTTGTGGAAGCTTGAAGAAAGAAGTTCTTCTTCCTATTTTTGGAAGTGGGTCTTCTTCATTTACTTTTTTTTCTACTTTTAATATTAAATGTTTTACACCCACTTGATATCTTTATCATTTTAGGTATATTTTATTATTGCTTGATGTGTGGCTAAAAACCCTCATTTTTGGGGTGTCATTTAGAAATTATGGGTTGATTAATTTGTTGGGTTCTGCTAGATTGTAGCTTAGATTGCATTTTAATGGTGATTTCACCTAGTGGTTGTTGTTTAACCTAATAGGTTTGTAACTGTAAATACAAAACTTCCCATGTGTTTTCGGCTTACTCGACAGAGAGATCGTGAAACTATGACCACTAGACTGATGTCCAAAGTAGTGGGTTGACATGTGGTTCAGTGAGAGAGGGTAAGCCCTAGTCCCATATTCAAGAACTCCCATCGAAAGAGTGAGTGCGGATAAGGCGTAGGATGGATAGTTTAGACGAGTGGGTCTCTGAGAGGAACCCATTTGATATGAGCTAAATTTCCTCAGAAGGAATTTCCTTTCACCAAAATCACAGGCTAATCACCATTGCCTTGCGAAATTAGATACCTAAAGCATACGTCCACCACTTTTATCTTCTCATACAGCGATCACACCCAAGAAATCTCTCTCATATTTTATTTTCCTTTTTATTTTGCTATTCTATTACTTGGGACAAACCCTTTTATCAATATTTGACACATTGGTGTCACAAATTAAATTTTTTTCTTTTTATATTAGAAAATGTCCTAATTTATCACTATTTAGAACGAAACTCTAAGTAGTTACTACTTTCACTACCACTCCATGGGATACGACCCCAACCCTTGGTTGGGTTACTATACTAGCTTCGATTTGGAGACACTCAGACTATACACTAGTGTCATTTATCACGAGCTAAATCTAAAAATAAAAACAAAGCATGAAAGAACAAAAATGGAGCCACTGTCAGGGAGTGTTATCACGTAAAAATGTAGTTACTTATAGTTTTTAGTTCTTTGTAACGTAGATTTTACTAATTTTTTTTTAATTTTGTGGTTCATTGTTTTGTGTGATTGAGTATTTATGCATAGTAACAAGAATGGAAACAATTGCAGACTTCAAATAGAATGTGTTAAACCTCAAGGAATACCTCATACCTTTAAGCATGTAGAGGATGAGACTTCTGGGGAAATGTGGTTGTAGTTTCAAAAAGTATTAGAACCATGACCATTTTAGGGGATGACCAAGAAGTCTTTACTATAATGCTTATACAGAGGTATTAGGATCGAAACTAGAAGTATCATCGATCAACGCTTAACGGGCGGTATACTCCTTCACCCCTACGAAGTGGTAGCCAAAACCTTTGATAATATAGCTAGAACTTATAAAAGAAATTAAGAAAACTACGAGCGGGATTAACTTGTAGCTTAAGTAGACAATCTATCCATGCTACTTAAGTAGATACAAACACAAGATAAAATGTTGAATGAGCTAAAAAATAACAAAGAAATATTGTATGACACAACAACCCAAAACCTATAATCATTGAACATCAAGATGATCAAATTATTGAGTTGATACCATGTAGTCATCCACCATTCGCGAGAGGCTCGCCTAACTACACCATGGGTGAACTCGAAGAAGAAGAATAAAGGTTGACTGGCGTCGTGCCATAACGTTAACTAAGGCGTTGTTTGGGAGGCAACCCAAAACCCTTCAAGTATTTTAAATATCTTATTTAAATTAAGGGTGTTTTGATTTTGTAGATTCATGAGTGGAGGGCTTCTGAAGGAATCGGTTTGAGGCACACAAATTATGTTGGCAAAGAGCCAACTTGATTGTTGATTGAGATAATATCCACTTTTTAACTCTTCAAATAAGATGGAGGTTCTGTACGACTCAGCCAAAAAAATAAAATCGCTTGGCGTATCGCCATTTAGCTGAGCAGAGATTCAACTTACGTCACCAACGGAATGAGATATGAAAATGTTGTATAAAATCGCTGCCTTTAATTCTCCACAAATTTTACATAACTCCCATTCTGGATTTTAGTCTTTACAAAACTGTGGTATCTCATAAGTATTTGAAGTTGAGTTATTATTGCTTTAATCTAGATCTATCTGCCGCTTATTGCCTATATTTTCATCAGATCAATAGCAAAGATTTCTTCTACATGACCCTCCTTCAATTATGATATTTTCTATCTGGAGATATGTTTTTCGCAAGTAAGGTATGCTAAACTATCTGATATGGGACTGATAGAAATATGAATACCCTAGGCGACAGTTATGTGGACAGAACTAGCCGTTGAGTAGAGAATTTTGTAAATTCTCCTTGCAGGGTTAAGAGGCCGATTATTGGAAACAAGAATTACAAATAGAGCATCAGCTAGTGTGGCGAGCCAGATATGGCCTACCGGGACACTCAGTGGTCATTAAAACTGATTGAGTCGTAAATGGCCCCAGTCTACACATAGAATTCGTTTAACAGTCGGCATAGATAGTTTAAGTCGCTGAATATTATATATAGTTCCCCAAACATATTTTGTTTACATATCAACCAAACCCCAGTTGAATCCTACTAACAACATCTGAATTTTATTATGATTGCAGGTATAGCCAAATCTAAAGTCATAGAAAAACTAACACCTCCTTAAGGAAAAGCAACTGGGGGTACATAAAATACACGGATATGCACAGAGAGAGGAAAAATAAAGATACTTTATTCAAGTAGAAATGGAAAAGATATCCCGATTCCCCAACCAAATTCATTAAATAGGGCAAAGGATGATGCATTCAGAATTATTCTTGAAGAAAAACTCTTATCCATAAATGAGGTGATTGATATATATCCTAAAATTATGAGCACACAGAGGTGTCATCACTTCCAGGTTTTCACTAAGTCGCGTGGCTCATATATTCCACGTCTGGTTCGGGAGTGTGACAAATCATATTAATCTCTGATGCAATCGGGAATGAAACATGTAGCAATAGTTAAGCCAATCAATTATGTATTAGTACGGGGGACGGCTTTCCAGTATGATCCCGACAGTATTAATGTTATCTTAGGTCGTCCTAAACACATGAAAGATTGGTTAGCTCCCCTAATTTCATATGATACCCTAAATTGATTAAGGGCTAGCACAACAATTGAAAAGAAAGACTAAATGTAGTAGCTCGATATTGGTTTTGGTTTTATCAGTAGCACAATCATGCCTTCACAAAATGAATCTATCAGACAGCCTGCAAGGGTCGCATGCCTAGGATACTTTATTGACATAATTCAACTCAATTTGGGGGAGATCATAAATTTCAAGATCCTCATGATCTTAAAATGATGCAAAACATCACTTTCTTTCCCAGTACTGATCACTAAATTGTGCAAACAGCTCAAGTACCTAAAGAAGCTCAAAGGAATATGTTAATCACTCCTACATCATTCACCGACATTAGAAGAATCGAAGCAGAATACCTTAAGGATCTGTAAGAGAACAGGTTAAAGGGAACAGTTTCAAAAGCCCATCCAACTAATACAACATGGACAGTTCCTACTATGATTAGAAATAAACTTACCGCTATCATCGCACGTCAGGTTTACGTCACACAAGCTATGCTTTACAGAATAGTAGAACTTGCTCAGAGTGCGTATCATCGAATAGGTGCCCTAGAAACATCTATTGTAGGAATGATCGAGATTGATCTGACTACTATTGATATACCACTAAAAACAACTATTGATGAACTTCATGCAAGAATAAGTGTGTGCGAACATAACCAAAGAACCACAGATAAGATAAATGTAAATGGAGTATGTGAAGTCCATCCTTATGTCTCGGCGAGTGACTAAACATGAACATGGACTCTGAAAAAAAGCTACATCCCTGAGGACACACCTGATACTACTGACAAGGAACCAATGAGATAGAACAAATCTTGATGGGTGCAGCAGTACTAGTTTCTATCAGGAGTAAACACCTTGCTATCTTCAATAGGGGGAAACACACCAACACACAGAAAAAACAACTTGAACAGGATTTCTTTCCTTACTCTCTCTTCCATATAACTTTGCATTAACTTCTGTGTATCATATGAACTGCACTTGAGGACAAATGCTTTTTATTGTGGTAGGGTGAGGCCCACCTTGTTTTGTTAAGCTGAATTTTTGCATGTTTTGAGATGGGTTGTCTTTTTAAAATTGTGTTTTAAAATCTTATTTTTGTGGATTGTTGAGCTTATGGCTCGCTTTTTGGGGTCTTAATTTCAAAATAATTTTGACCCTTCCAAAAAGTTTACTTTCAAAAATTTGCCCCTGTTGTGATGAAAGTGGTTGTTTTTGTACAAATTTAAGTATTGGTTTAAATCATACCGATAACTTAAAAGGTGCTCTCAATTGAACAAACATGAACGTGCGGGTACCACAAAAATGAATGAAGTTACATAGAAAATATGTCAACTCTTAGCATCTCGCAGTCATTAACAAATTATTGAATTGATTCTTTTGAAACGACCATTGTACACCAGCAAAAGTGTGTTGTCTTATTTTACCTAAGTGTCAATGTTTTGTGTGATAAGCTTACTTTGAACCTTTGACGAATATACGTAGAATTTGCCCACTTAGTTAGGCTGATTTATTTGGACAGGTGTCATCTTGAGATGATCTTAGGCTATAATCAAAGAGCCTAAGCCAACTTTGACATATACCTCTTCTGTGGCGTACACCGTGAGCGTGTGAAACTCAGTTGAACACCCTCTGGGCCTTACCTCTTCTTTGGAAAAAATTTATGAAATCAAGACCTTATGGTATCCATCACGTATAATCCACTTGATAAGTGATATGATTGAATAGCCAACATAGGCCAAAGCCTATGTTGGGGGTGTGGTAAGAAGGAAAAGGAAAAGTCAAGAAGTGCAGGAAAAGTCTCACAAACCCATGGTATTGCGTAGAAATGGAAACCCTTCATACATGAAAAAAGGAAACAAAAAGAGAAGAATGAATAAGAAGGTTGTGAAATAAAAGCACAAAAAGAAATTATATTTCCAACCAATCCACGGAGAAGAATGAAACAATGACTTAAAGGCACTTGACTATGGATTTATCAATTAAGAAAAGGGATGTGTTGAGAAATTCACATATCATTGAGAAAAAATCCACCGAGCATAAATGACCATACCTTTGTACTCAGCCCCCATTAAATTTCTTAGAAAGACATTTTTTATCTTGAATGAACGAAACGAAAGTCAATTGGAAAATAAGGGCAATCCTGTGGGTGAAAACATGCATTGTGCCCCCTCTTTGTGAGTGTGAGTATTGCATCAGATTGATGACCTTAAGTTAATAAATCTACATGTATGAAAATGGAATCATTCTTTGTGTTAAGGCATGTAGATACTTTTGTTGAGCATGAATTTTCATTAGTAGACAGTATTGTGAGCTCGAGAATCTTTGGTAATGGTGTGTCACACCTTGAATCTTTGAATATACAACTGAGGTATGCATGAGTAATGTGAGTATTGTTGTGCGTGTTAGCGATTTAGTTTTGTGTAGAACTATTTGAGATATCTTTCTTAAACGGATGAACTTAATTTTATCCGAGGACAAGCAAAATATTAAGTAGGGGGTGTTCATGAGTCCTCAAATTGGACTTATTTATAGCCTTATTTAATGCATATAAGGTCCTTGATTATTTATTTTATCTCAATATATGATAAAAAAATCCTAAGTTTTAGATATTTGTGGATTTTGTAGGAGCATGGACACTTAGGCGTAAAAAGGAAACAAAATGAACAAAAATAGCTGAAGATACAAAGGTGTGCATCGCCAAGCACACTTGGCGATCTGCCAAAAAGAAAAGTTTTTTCCTTCTGTCATAGCAAGTGAACCCTGAAGGAAGTGGATCAAAAGATGACAAAAATAAGCAGCAAAATCTTCGCCGATCAATTCTATGAAGCAGAATATTACCGCCGATTGATCCAGAACACATTGATAAGGAAGGCATCGTGCAAATGGCGATGAACTCAAAAAAGGGAAATTCAGCGTATAATGACTAATTGCTCTAAAAAAATTTCCAGTTTAATTGTGAATTCTATGAATATTGACCTCTTTTATTATTAAGATATAGTAAATTAGAGATTAATACAATTTTACCCTTGATATTTTATTTTAGAAATTTTTTCATAAGTTCTCTCTAAATTTGGAGAGGGCTTTGTGGAAGCTTGCCGAAAGAAGTTCATCTTCTAATTTTGGAAGTGGGTCTTCTCCATTTACCTACCTTTTCTACTTTTAAGGTGTAATCTCTAATACCCACTTGATTTCATTATCATTTTGAGCATATTTGATTATTACTTGATATGTGGCTAATAACCCCCTAATCTTGGGTGTGATTTAGCAATTATGCGTTTATAGTTTTAAAAACAAAACTAACCAATGTCTTTTGGCTTTCTCGAGGAAGAACTTGTGAAACTAAGACCATTAGATTGATCTCCGAAGGCGTGGGTCGATATGCCCGAGAGGGCGAGCCCTAGTCCCATACCCAAGAACTCTTATTGAAAGAGCGAGTTTGGATAAGGCGTAGACTAGATAGTTTAGACAAGTGGGTATCCGAGAGGAAACCATTTGATATGGGGTAAGTTTCTCAAGAAGGAAACTTGCATTCCCCTAAAGCTTAGCCTAGTCACCATTGTCCTGCCTAATTAGCTACCAAAATCATGTACCCACCACTTTTATCCTCACATATAGAGATCATACCCCAAGAACTATCTACCATACTTGATTTCCTTTATATTTTTTATATTCTATTACTTGTGACAAAACCCCTTTCAATAATTGACAATTTGGTGTCACAAATTAATTGTGTTAATATTTGAAAATGTCTTAAACTATCACTATATAAAACGGAATTCTAAGTAGACACTCACTACTACTCCCTTGGGACACGACCCTAACCCTTTGTCTGGTTACTATAATAGCTTTGATTCGTAGACATTCAGACTGTAGGCTAGTGTCGTTGGTCATGATCTAAAGCTAGAAACAAAAATTAAGTATCAAAGGATCAATTTTCCATGTGTTGCATTTTATATGGAACACTTTGTTAAATCAGTTTTAAAATATAACATATGTGTTTAATTTGAAAATGTTTAATTAGACTATTTACCATTTACCATGTTGGTTTTACCTTATTTGGCAAAATATTCATAAAGGTACTATTATGTATAAAACTTCATATTTTTAAGGATGATTTTGGAACCTAAATATCAAAGCCTTTCCATAATTGTTTTTAGTGAAACTAAATCATATAAATTGAAATGGAAAGAGTACATATTTAAATTATTATTAGATGTATGACATATTTGAATAATGTTGTTTGAAAAAAAGTCATATATTTTAGATATATAGAAGAATATGGTTCTTCATTTTATCACACGATTCGCATTAAAAGTTACTCAAGAATCCATTAAAATATTTTTGTAAATGACTTGTAAGAAAATAAACTAAAACTTTATAATTGGAGAAACTCTTAAAAATCATAACTCTAAAATATCTGCTATTGATTTATCATGTGTCATAATATGTTTGAACTTCCATTAATATTGCATCCTTGTCATTTTCATCTTTTCGTTGCTTATCCATATTGTAAAAGACAACAAGAAAAAATTAGTTAGATATTTAGAAAAACAAAAAATTGTGTGAAATAATGCATGGTTTTCTAAAAGAGATAAAAATTACTCACTTGCTACATGTTTGTGTGGATATATCAAGTAACATTTTAAGAAGATAATCTAAGAGATAGAATACCTAATACATAAAATAAAAAAATGAATGTTTCTCAATCTTATGCACTTTTTAAGAAGATACATGATGGTCGTGGTCATGCAAGTCTTAAGATTACTAAATTCGTGATAAATAGTTTCATCCTAATGGAACATGTAGCTCGTCTCCTGCTTTGACTACAATTCCTAATCTACCTAGTAATCCTAAGGAAAAGGGATACCTTATTTAGTGTAGATTCCATCAAAATATTTTGTGCATATCTGAAAAGGACGAAAACTAACACCTTGTAATTGGATTTCTAAAACTTACCTCAACAACATCAGTTTTTGTTTCTTGAGATTCAAGTAAAGATATGGGAACTTCCAGCAACGTTGCATCTTGATCACCATCTTTGTCCTTCTTATCCATATCCATGTTGCAAATATGAAAAAGTTAGTTAAAACTTTTGTAAATTTAAAACTTGTTTGAAGTGATGAAGAAGGTTTTAAAAAAAGATATGAACTATTCGCTTACTATGTTTCAAGTAATATTGTAGGAACGTGATCAAAGGGATACAAAAATAAAAGAAGAAATGCTTAAAAGATGTGTATTCATCAATAGCATATATTATGTAACTAGATCAATGATGGTTGTTATCATTTGAGATAGTTTGGTCATGTCATAGCTTGAGACTATGGAAAATCGAGGCATTAAATATATAAGAAAAAGGTTGTCTATGAAGACTTATCATTTTTGACATAATGCATATTTAACTAATGATATTGCACTACACAGAAATATATGTACATGTGTGTAGCTACTAGCAAGTATTAATTTTTATGTCTCATATGTTTGCATTAATAAAGATATAACATTAATCATTTATATATAAACTACTAAATCTCTATGTTTTTAGGTTTGAACCTAAGTCATTAACTAAATTTTTTATGATGCAACCATCTATTGAGTCCTGATAAATATAAATGTTTAGATAACAAAATCTCATATACTTAACACTTCAATTCAAAGTTTTCTGAAATATTATAGTTCATTAATTCAATTCATTCACTGCATACTCCATCTTTATCGATCATCATCATCATTGTTCACCAACTCCAACTATTACAATCAATACCCCACAACTACCATCATCTACTACCATCACTATCAATCAATACAATCAACAACAAAACTTAACATCAAATATTTAACCTCTTTTAATTTGTATAAGTATTTATATATTGTTGTTCATGAAATGATTATATTATTTTATCTCTAGAGAAGAACATTATTTTTCATTCATAACACAATTATCATAAAAAAGTTGTTCAAGTATCTATCAAAAAATATTCTATATTGCTTATAAGAAAAAGTGAAGCACCTTATAAGTAGACATGTTTTTCAAAATCATCCATTAACATTGCATCTTCCACCACAAAAATTTGGTGCTGGTTATTCATATCCTAGTAGAAAATAAAAACCAAGTAAAAAGATCTTTTGTAAAATGGAAATAGAAAAGCTTTTTTAAAAAAAAAATATAAAACATCAAGCCTGCAAGTAATGATATTTATGTGTCAAGTAATATAATAAGAATTTAATCAAAGTTCTAGAATACATACACATACAAAGTCAAAATAAAAGATTTTTGTCCATAAATTTACATATTAAAGAACAAGAATAGTTATTGTTGTGGTGATGAAGCTCAAACGATTTACCAAGTACATTGGATGTATGATTAAAAAAATAGACTTAATCAAACTTTCTTTTGAAAAACGTTATAAATTTTGAAAAAAAAAATCAATTTTTAAAGTTATTGTTTTTAAGAAATTTTTTAAAGGCGCCCATAACCTCTAGATCTATAACAATTTAAATTAATTTTTACCCATAACAAGAATTATTTATCTTTTAATGGTAAAACCTAAGATGATAAAATCACTTTTATTAGAACTTCATTCTTAAAATTAAAATATATTGTAGGTAAAATGAGAGAAAAATATGTAAAGCTTAGATCCATAAAAAATTTGAAATTCGATCTATTGTAATCATGCATCTTTCAAGATTCATTAGATTAGTGATCAAAAAAATTATCTTAAATTTGAATTTATTTTAAACCAAATTAAGAAATTTTGAGAAAATCAAGCTAAAGAACATCTCAGTCCAAGAAAATTGTTAAATGTGGCTACTATCTTTACACTATAACAAGTAAAATTTATTCCCACCATATCAATAATTATTTCTTTTAAAATTTGGTCAAACTCAAAATGATCGATCTTCTCTCGTTCTCCAAAGATTTACTAGAACTTGAATACGTAAAATTGTAAGAGAATATTAATAACATCAAAGAAAAATATAAAACAAAAAGATCCTAGATAATTATATAAGAGAAGATATATATATACGCAGATAGATCAATGAAATTAACAAGGCATAAGTGTAAACCTCAAACTTTTTTTGTAGCCGATTAGCTGGATTAAGAATCTTGTTATGATAGAATGAAAACAAAAGGCGGAGAAGGCAAAGATAGGGTAAAAAGAAACTACCTAAGAAACTACCTATATATTATACTTAGTGTCTTTACTTTTTTGTTTCTTTGAACACTATTTTTGTTGGTAGCATTAAAGGAAAATTCATGTAATCTTCCTTTTTGGGTGTTTTTTTCACTAAAATTATTTTAATTGTTTTTCCTATTAAGTCATCAAACTATAACTTTATTCCCTAGAAACAAATTATTTCTCTCAATAGATTCCTTAGTTGGCATATCATGTCATATTAATTTATCATCCTCGTATAATGTATGATAAAATAAATTTTAGTAGCAAATATTAAATGAATAGTTTTTTAATTTTACATGGATAAATCAATTTAATTTCGTAACTATGTTGAAATGAAATGATATCATCCTAACAAGGATGATAATTCTCACGACTCAAATCGCCGTGAGTGGCACCAACACTAATCAACCTTGTGGGAGAATTAAAGACTAACCCTGACTAACCAACACTGTATAAATAAAACAAACTCTTGGGAAGAAAATACAGAAAACAATTAAGTTACTAAAGAATTGAATCCACATAAACTAAATTAGAAAATTAAAACAATAGTGACGAAAAAATTACCCCATAACGTAAAATCATCATACCAAAACTCTAAATAGTTGAACTTGAGACGCAACCTCCAAACTGAACATCAACTAAAACATAGAATCCTATGCCTGAATAAATGGATAAGAAGATCTAGAAGAATCAATGGTATCATGAAAGATGAAGCTCACCTTCGGACTAGAAATTAGATATCTCTCAATAAAGGTCTCGAAATAACCGCCGGAAGAGGTCTTTTACTCAACATGAAAAAGAACATGGATACCAGTACACAAACCATAGAATACTAATGGGATCACATGGAGAGACAAATATATGGATGTAAATGGTCAGTACAATATATTAACATAGAACAATGTATAACATACTAACAATTATCAACCACATAGACTCTGAGTCACGTGCCTTGAAACAACAACGCTTGCGTCAAATAATGTATCAATACATCTCTCATATGATCACAATGAAAATATTGGGTCCTCTCAACGAACTAAAATCACATACATGAAACCCTCACAGAAACTGAACTTTGGCTGTTAGTGTGCCGACATGGTAACCGAGCATACATAATTAGTTTACCAATATGGTATCCTATTCATTCATTGTTAGTCTACCAGTGTTGTACCAAAGCCAACAAGTAAATACAAACATTCATTAACAACCACATAGCATAATGAACAAGGTCAATTAACAATCACAACTTCATTAAATGAAGTTATGACCTATATGATGTCATTTCATATGTCTCCCTACCATGAATTACAAAAATGATAATACGAAATATTCGACATGCATTCCTACATAGTTGGAAACATTGTTACGAACTGAAAAATGTGTTCGATATCATTCTTTTTATCCCACAAAGAAAAGATAACCTACAAACCAAAGATATCGATAACAAATGGATTTATAGAAAGAATAAAGTATATCACCCTAATGTAATGTAAAAATCATAATAAACTTAACTAAACTATAACACCTTAGACTGAACAAGAGGAAAAAGGTGGACCCTATAGCAGGGCAGATGTCGTGAATAAGACCATGATGCATTACCCTCATTGTGTCTCACAACGAATAAAAATATGGAGGAACAGGAACACTACAAGTTCCATGGAACTCAAGAAGAGCTGCAAAGTTGGCGTTGAAAACAAATAAAACCACCCAATAACTTTTGAGGGACCACAAACCACTAGACTGTCCGTAAAACCCCACACGGTCCGTTAAGTGGCCTTTAAAAATATGACCTTGTACTACCCCAAATTCTATGAGAAACCACGGTTTCCCATACCACCCTTGGTGCTTCATAAAGTCCATGAATGGTCCTGTGAAAGAGGACTATAATCTTTTAAGTCACGGTAGATTTTTTCTTTTCACCTATAAGTTGTGCAGTTAAACTACATTATTTTGTGCCTAAATTACATTTGTTTACTCACTCTAAGCCTTATAATCGAGCTAGAAATAACCTAGGACCCTCATTTACCTAATATCATCCAACATAAAAAGAAAAGCTTACAAACAGGCGATAATTTCTTTCAAGAACAAGTAGAGGTTTTCCTCAAGATCATCCGTGAAATCCAAAGAATTTATGTTTAGTTTTCAGCAGCATTTATGTTCGATTTTACTTTTTGGTTTCTTTGACTTATAAGGTCCCTTAAATTTAGTTAGTTCTTTTATATCTCATAAACTTTTCAGACCAATGGTTTCTAGATTTTGAAGATTTGTTTGTGAATTAGTATAGTCACATGAAAGACCCAGAACCCAAGGTTGTGTAATTTTATAAAATATCACGAATTATACATGCAAATAAAATAAGACTAAATATTTCCTAAAAGTTACAACATTCAATTTTTTAAGTATATTTATGTTGCATTCTCAGTTAGCATATTAGTTCTTTGACCTACTAATTATTTCACTTCATTTAAGCTTCTCATATTCATGTGGGAATTGACTTAGAATTTAGTTTGATTAGAGTTTGAGTACCCTTAAGTCCCAAAAATATGTGCCTACATAGGTTCATAAGTCCTATTTGTTGGGCATTCATTTAAGTGACCACACCATAGTCCACCCTATACCCCTAAAAAGGGCTCACATGGTTTATGTTGGTTAACTGAACCTCCCACAATCAGAATGTCATTGCATTGACATAATTTTAGCATTTACATCACTATACAATTTAGCCTATTAGCTTCATGATTAGTACATGTTCTTTCCATCCAGTTTAGTTTAATTTTGCTTCAAAACAATTTATTACTTTATTTAGCTTATATATATACACATCCTACATTCTCTGTTCATTCAAAGTACTGACACATACTTTTGTACTACATTGTTTTATGATATAGGTATAGGAATTAAGAATCCAAATCGCTCTTAGTCCAACTCCTAGTTTGAATTCATCAAATTTAGTGGTGATTTCTCATACTTCAAGGACAATACACATTTTTTACTTTTAAGTCTTTATTTCAGTTCTCGGTCTTGATAGAGTTAGCTAGGGGCATGTCCCATAGGCTCAATTCTTTTACATGCTTTAGAGAATATATTAGTTTCAACTCAAGTTGTTAAGTGTTGTTTTAGTTATAGAAAATATCTTATGATATATAAAATAGTTAGAATAATTGGGTTTTCCACATCCAAAATACCCTCTTCTTTTAGCTTCCGCATAGTATATGATTTACTTAGTTTTCTTTTAGTATGCCTTTTATATGCCAGATTCAAGGTTAGCTTGGGGTCAATCATAATCATAGGTATCGTGATAAGTTAATGGGGTAGACGTGGGATGCGAAAAACATCATACGAGAGAGTTAGTTCAACAGTCTTAGGGTGTTTGAGATACGAATTTAGCACTACTTCTTGCATAGGTGTGTAGCGCACAACACCTAGGTGTTCTAAGAATTTTCTCTTATTTTGTTATTTTTATTGTGCACAGTGTGTAATTCAAGTTCTCCTTTGTAATCCATTGTTATGCATCTTATATCATGCCACCTTGTAGAACTAATTCATAAAATGCTAACACAGCTCCTCTAGTCCCAGAACATGAGGTTACAAATACTGAATTCTAGAATGCAACCTAGCTTTTGCGTCAAACCTATCTAACTAAAACAATCAATGTACATTAGTTTAGGCAAACCTTGATGGTTGATTAGCTATAACGATAGTTCGAGATTTTATGCTTATGAGTCCTCCTAAGTTTCTTGGGTCGCAGGTAGGTGAGGAACCACATAACTTCATTAATAAGGTCAAGAAGATTTTTTTTGTAATGTAAGTGACATTACTGATAAGGTGGACTAGGCATCCTACCATTCTAAGGATGTGGTCATATTTTGTTCACATAATGGAAAGACAACAGGGGTGTGGATGCAGCTATTGTGACATAAGTCTACTTTGCTTGAGCCTTTTTTGATAGGTTCTTCTCGAGAGTGTTTAGGGAGGCTACGTACTAATTAGTCATGAACATGAAGTAGGGTTCTATTGTAGTCCATCAATACAAGATGAAGTTCACGCAACTCTCCAGGTATGCTCCACATATGGTTGACGATTTAAAAGCACAAATGAGTAGGTTCTTGTTTGAAGTATCCGATCTGGTGAATACTAAGTGAGGAAAGGCCATGTTATTTACAGATATGAATATCTCAAAACTAATGATTCATTCTAAGAGGTTGAGGGAGATACACGTAGGTAAATGGACAATGATACCAATACGGGTAAATGTCCCTTTTAGCATTTTTGAAGTGTTTGTATACACGATTATCATACATAGTGCATTTTTATACTAACACCTTCTTTCACCTACATTATTCCCAAGTGTAAGGGTCATAACTCAAGGTTGAAATTCACTTATTGTATTTCTTAGTGGGAGTGGAAATCTCACATGGTGACTATTATTTTTAATATTTCACTTTCATTTTCAGCGGACTTATCTTTGCCCACCAAAATCAATTTGATAAATCACCGAGTTGGAGATGAATCAAACATCTTGCCCGAGTTCTTAAAAATAGTGCAATGTTATACTCAGCGAGCTTACCTAAGTTCTCAAAACCTGTTTGGTGGATCCCCTTCGCAGTAGGTGAGCCTTGGGAAAAAATTATCAAATGCGACCAAATCTATGTTTGAATATATGTTCGTTGAATGAAATATCTAGAATTAATACTAAATTGGTGGTTACCTCCCACACATCCATGATAACTACAAAATCCTCCATGCTCCTCCACACGTCTGATTGTGAAAGCTAAGAAGATGATTGCTAGGTAAAAAATATATTTGAGGTCCAAGTTGGTTCAAACTCCTAAAACTAAAGCACCTACATCTCGTGTTATCCCAATTATCACTCCAAGGGCCTTTAATAGGTTCAAGGTTGCTAGATAAAGCAAAATTCATTATGAGAGACCATTCCCCATAGATTGAGTCATAAATGACTACCCTGACATATGGGACACCATTCAATTTCATGGGATGGAGAAGTTCACAAGACCTGAACCCTTGTGTGTTCTAGCATGGGTTCGGGAATTTTACTGCGCCTACGTTAAGGCTTTGTGAAAAAAAAAGGAAAGGGGTAGCTTAGAAGACCGTACATAAGGTTGAGGTTTGTGCCAAAATGATATAATTCCACGTAGGTGCTATTAATACTTCTTTGGCAGTAAAAGAAAATTAGGTTGACATGTTTACAATTTGGATGCATCATCATATCCATCCTCTCAAAGGTTGGTTGGCACTACATTTTTTTGATACCTCTCATCATTTGTTGGATGACAGAGTCAAAATTAAGAAGAAATATATGAATGTAATGGACCAATATTTGTTTAGATTCATAAGTAGTAACATCATACCTTACTTAATGAATCTATTATTTATCACCCCAAGTTTGTGTTGGTGGGTAGAATTATTGGAAAAAAAGAACATCAATATTAGTCTGATTATTGTGGATCTTTTGATGAGGACCAGATAAGATCATATTTCTCTCTCTTTTTTGGTCTTCGTCACATGATTGAGTGAAAATGTATGACTTTCTTTTAGGGTAAATACTGATGCGAGGATCAACCCAGACTTATCCAATGACATTTGGAGGACCGAGGTTGACTAATTATAGGATTATATGGCTTAGAGGAAGATACAACCACTAAATATGATGAATGTGGTTGATCCTGCCACTCTTGAGACTGAGGCAACTCAACTCGTTTGTTTGTTGGAGTAGTTATGTAAACCTTAACCTTGATCCATTCCCTCTACATCTATACTTATGTTTTTGCTTCACCTGCACCTACACCTAATCCAGTCTCCTGATCTCTTTAAGCCAAGCCACGATCTAGAAAATTGGAAATCTTGTCTGGTTTTCAGATGTGAGAGCAGCTAAGGTTAGGAAGGACTGCCAGAGGAGATGGATCAGGTGATTGAGGTTGCTTTGGCTTCCATAAGAGACAAGTTAATATAGTGTGAGGCCACTAGATTGTCAAATGACTTAGGTTGGATAATATTATGACTAGGTTACAGGCCCAAGAAAATATTGAGGGTAGTTAATATGTTATATCTACTATGATGGTTGATATGCCACCCTTAGGGTAGATGCAGGCCTGCTAAGGTCTACAAACATATCAGTGTTATAGGGTTCATTCTGTTTTTCTGAATGGCCTGTGAGCATGTGCCTTAAGTGTGACGAGTGTTGTGGATGAGTAGCCGAGTATGGGTGGTACTACTGTTGCTAATACTATGGCTGTTAAGAGAGGTAACGATGGGGCTAATGAGTATTTTACCTAAGACAGAGATGATTAGGAGAATTAGGAGAGAGGGGTTGAGCAATCAATTTCATTAACGCTAATGGAGCTGGAAAATATTGAAGATACAATGGTCCATGCTGCATTTGAGAGATCCCTTAAGGAGACCTTTGTAGTCTGAACTAGTGTAGTCTCTCCAGAATCCATCATTCCTCCCATGGATAGTCGTGCACGAATGAGCTGGTTGAGCCTACTTTGCTACCTTTTGTGATTACCTTAACGGGTATTTTACCCAAGATGATGCTACTCCTCTTGAGACTCCAGAAGCAAGCACTCCACATGCATAACATGTCGAGGGGACTTTTATATGTCATCTTCTACGCTTGTTATGTTATCCTTCATTGAAGACACTGCTGTTTTATTTTTGTGGGGGGAGGGAACTTGTGTCTACATTTCCCTTTTGATTGTATTTTGTTATTTTCATATTTACTTTTGGATAATTTTTTTTTTTTTTGTAAGAGTAATTTGATGGTCTTGACTAATTTTTTTCTCTCCATTTTCCATTGCCCCATGAGTTTTTCTTTGAAATACGTTAGTTTTGGATTGATAATGATCTGAGGAACAATTGTGTTCAATATCGACGTCTTGAATAGTACTCATAATTATCAAGCTAGATGGCAAAGACATATGCTATAGTGAACTGGAAAGTCATAATTGGACTTTTTTTCTCAATCGGGATTTGATTAGTCAGTTCTTTATTTCATTTGAAGAACTGTGGCTAATAAATGATACATTATTCTAATAAATGGAAAAACTCATGATTTTTTCCATCGCTCAAGGGATCCCCTCTCACCTACTTTATATATATTATCAGTTGAAGTCCTATCTACAACCTTGAATCAATTGTTTTTAACAATGAATTTCATGGTTTTTGAATGACTAAATAGAGTGACAAGTTAAATCATTGTGCGTATGCAAATAATACTATATCTATGCATCAGCATAAAATAATTCTCTTTATTTGATTATGAGGTGTTGCAGGAATATGGAAATCAGTTAGGCCAAAAGATTAATCAGGAGAATTTTTTTTCTATATGTTTAGTAAGATGCTATTGATTCGGTGAACTAAGAAGAATAGACAACTAGTTTATTGAGAGGTAAGTTCCCTTTTATTTAACTTGGTTGTCCTATAGGGCATATGCCAAAATCTTGATTTGATTAGGAAAATTTAGATAATGTTATGGTTTTGGAAGGGTAAATTGTTATCTTTTGGAAGGTAGGTTGTGCTTATTAATCATGTTTTGCAAGTTCGCTATTATATTTTCTCTCTATTGTTACGCCTCCTAAATGTATCATTTACGATATCCATAGAGGTTTTGCAAAATTTATATGAAGGAAGATCAAAGTAGTGGGTGGCTTAGGAAGACATGTGTCAACTCAGAGAAGTGGGAGCACTAGGATATAGGTCTATGTTTGATCTTTCACAGACTCTATTTGCCAAATATTTGTTGAATTTCAAGACCAAAAGGTCTTTATGGGATAATTTCTATGGAACTAGCATTTCAAAAGACACCCCATGAATTGTTTAATGTATATCTCAAGTATTGAAGTTAATTATGCAACTCAAAAATAAGATCGAACAAGAGATGTGGTGGGAATCTAGAGGTGGCCATACTAATATTTCGTTTAATAATTGAACACAACTAGATGATTTACAATATCTGTTACCTATTATACATGGACCCATAGAAGGATATGAATATTTTCATCGAATCATGGAGCATGATGGATGGAACATGATTATGATGAGTGAGTTGTAGAAAACATAAGTATGTGATTATGTGATTGATATCTTGGGAATTTTGAAGCTGTTAGAATAATAAAAAACCTTGGAAGATGCAAAATAGCAAAAGAAAATTTACACTGGTTAGTTGTTGGAACATGACTTGACAATGTAAGAGGAACCAGGTGGGCATCATGAACATATAGGAAAATAGTATTCCATTAAGAATATTTTTTCTATTTTGGAGGTTGTGGTTTCAAATAATTCCTATGTGAGAGGTCTAGGTTAAAAAAAGCATTGTAGATTCTGTGTAATGTTGTTGTTGCTCATACTCTATACAAGAAAACTTTAACAACCTTTTTGTGCCTCGTACTGATTTTATGCCTTTATGGCTAACATTTGCAAGTGCTGGTGAGATAGGTGATCCTTTTGTTGAACTTAAACAAACCCTAGACAAATATGGAGCACTAATAGTGTTATTATATTGAAGCCAATGATATAGCTTTACCAATATTCATCATTTGACAAAGTTGAAAAAAAAAAAGAAATAATACAAAACATCGAGGAAGAAGGTCCAAGAATGCCATGAAGGGAGAGATAAATAGAAACATTCGTCTAGTGACTAATTCTAGATATTCTTTGCTTGTTCATGTACTTAAGTCCTATGTTTAAATTGTTTGATTTGTAGAATCTTATTCACCTAATATTTCTTCTAAAGTTGTTAGATGGTTGTACCCTCCTGCAGGCAATTATAAGTTCATCACTGATGGCTCTATTAATTAAAATATTCAATATAGATCTAAGGTCTTAATGTGAGAGACATCCATGGTAACTTGGTATTTGCTGAAGCAAAAAAGCTTGATTTATGTGATTTGTTAGAAGTTGAGGTTTAAGTAATAGAATATGGTTTGAACCACTGTGTTCAGAATAATATTTTACCTATTGTGATGGAAAATGATTCCTTCATTATTAATAAGATTTTAGATGGAATTCGGGGAATTTCATGGGACATATCAATAAACATAAGATGCATTCATGAGATCTTAAAGGAAAGGGATGTGACGATTGTACACACTTTTCAGGAAAGTCAAAAACCTTGCAATTTTTTTTAAAACTTTGTATATGATTTTTAAGCAGTATAATGCAATTTCTCTCTAATGAAAACACGTGAAATCAAGTTGAAAGAATAATTCAAGAAGACAAGCTAGTTCAACCAAGGCTCAAAACAAAGAAATGCAAGAATAGAAATCATGGATCAAGTGAAGAGATTATAAGTAATGGGATTAACAAATATCATAGGAAGGGTTATACACCAAAAAAAGAAAAAATCACTTTCCTTAGAGTGTTGTATGTCATAATTCAAGTGTTTATAGATCAAGATCGGGGAAAATACCTATGATATCCTTAACTAAGATACCTTGGTACCAATTCTCTTGAGCTTAATCTGCACGAGTTAAGGATGGATTAGGTTATTTCTCAGGATATTTGTTGATTCAGGAGATGTACAAGTAGATTAGATCTTTTACTTTAATAGTTGAAGATAGAAACGGTGTGGAAGAGAAGAAGTCTTCACTAATTCGGATTCATGGTGTACGTGAGAATTTTGAACGCCCAAATTATTGTAGTGACTCAAAAGGTCATTTTTAGAAATTTTCATAAAATTATCATTTTACCCCTCTCGATAGTGGACCCGAGTCACGTATAATTAGCGTGTGAAGTTGATAGGGAATTTTGAATTATATGGGTGTCTATTATTATTTAATTAGTTGATAATTTCATATCACTAATTTAGTTAATAGTTAATGGATCAACTTCATAAGTTATTTAATATTCTATACCATTTGGCGCATATATATATGAGTAAATTATAGTTAAATGAGGCTGGTTTTTTGAGAGCCAAAGCACGCACGAACAGAAGAAAACTAATGCTGTAAACACACATTTACCAAAAAGGCATCATGGATAATGGAGGTAAAGTTTCTATTTGATGAAAAGAAAATTTGTGAATTTGGTAATTATTACCTAATTGCACTTAATGTGAATATGTTTGGTTGGTAGAAATGTCTATTACTAGTATATGTATGTTGTTGACGTAGGTTGAAGTTCTTGTTAGGCTCCTATGAGACAAAAGAATTAATTTATGGATTTATCTTTGCATTATCATGAGATAGTGAATTGGGAGATAAGTAATAAGTGTGAATGGATTACTTCAAAAGGGTTTCAGTTTTCCAATTGATTGTTACGGTGAACTAACATATTATTTTGGTAATTTATTATCCAAATTTTCATTAAAAAATTTCCGTAAGATGATTATATTATGGTTCACGTTTTGATATATTGGAACTTAACACTAGGCTTGAAATTTGAAATACATGAGAATTTACATGTTAATGGACATCAAAATTTAGAAATTTGATTTTAGGTTCGTATGAGTTTTTGGGTCAAGGCTAAACACATAGCAGTATGAGTGTTGTTAGTTTTGAAATCTTATTGCAGTTATTATTTGAATATAGATTGTTTTGAGTTGGAAGTTCAACGAAAGAAAAAGGCTCAAGCACTTGAGTGAATTCTTGGTTGATTGACGCAAGTGAATTTCTAAACTCTTATTAAGTGTATGGAATTTGTGTATTTCCTTGTGGTAAGTTTGGGGAGTAATGAGACTTAGTGATGACTTGACTTATCCATGTGGATTAATTCTAATAATGAAAAAGGGGCAATAAAAAGGCAATGAGATTACTTGTTGGTGTGTGATGTGTTAAGAATTGTTTGAAAAACTTGTTGAATCATTGTTGATGTTGTATAATGAATGTGTTGTTGTGAATCGCGCAATGTTGTGATAATGACCATCTCATCATTATTTGCATGAACATGTCATTTTCATTGTTTTGAGACATGATTGAGACAAGTGTAAATTGAGAAAGAATTAGAAAATAACTAGGATATACTAATTCGAGGGATGTATCGCACACCGTGATGGATACTATATTTTGTGAGACATATCGCGCGCCATGATGGTTAACATTATCGAGGGTCGTATTGCACGCCATGATGGATGCATGAACGCATATGTCCCTCATGGATCCCAGACTGAGAGACAACGGGTGAGTATCACTAGGTAAAACATGTATCATTATACTTGACATTGCATTACACATTTTTATCATTATTGAACTTGATCTTGTGTTAATGATATTGTGAGTGCTTTTTTTGTGGAAGTTGTGATTGATGAATAAGAAGCTTGTTGATGAAGATATATAACTTGTTTAAGTGTTGTTGAGCTATGTGCTATGTAAACTGTGAGCTGTTAGGTTTGGTTGGTTTCATGCCCGTTTTACTTGTGGAGATTCGGATGGGGTGTGATAATACCCGAATTTTGTTCCTTTAACTTTTGTTTAGAGGGTTGCTAGTTGAGTACAATGTAATTTGGTACACACCCCTTGCTTCTACAATTTTTTGTAGGTTAATATCTCGGATCTTTGTGATATATTCTCTTCTTTTTTGAAACTTCTTAGAGATTTGTGAGGTAGCTGTTTGTCATCTCAACAGACCTTCTTACTCCGCTTATGATCTTGTTCGAACTAGAAACTATGTCATATGAGACTTACATTTTATGTTTATTCATTTGTAATAGTTTAGAGACATGTACACGTGACAACTAGATTCTGGGGTTATTTATGAGTTAATTATAGATTTTCAGTATTTTATTATAATAGTTGAGTTTTAAGCTGACTTGTCTTTGTGGGATGAGGCGAGTTCCATCACGTTCATTTTTGGGTCGTGACAAAAATGGTATCAGAGCCCCAAGTTAATAGGTTTCACGTGTACACAAAGCGAGGCTAAGTAGAATCTTGAATCATGGTACGTAGACATCAATACTTATTTTCGACAGGCTATAGTGACTTTTAGGAAAAAACGTCACTTATTGAGTCTCTATCGTGCATCCTTTGTCCGTTCTGATTCTTATTGTTTTATTTCATTCTCTTTCACTTATTGTGATTACTCGTGTGTAGTTCCTTACGTGAGTATTTGGTGTGTAGTATATGTCTTGAATGTTAGATTTGTTACAAACGTGGAAGTGATAGACATATGTAAACGATATGTTGTGTGATTTAGAATATTTGGTAATTTGGATGGGTTGAATTATGTGATGACTTGATAATGCAATTTGAGGATATTTAATGATGATATTGAATAATAGTTTGGGTAATTTTATGAACGTGTTTCGTTGCTTTGTTAGTTACCCCAATAGATGGAATAGTACTTGAGTGGTATAGGCAATAACTAGATGAGTTCGATAATTGAAAGTGAAATTAGAAAAGGATGGATAGGTAATGAACAATGTACCTTTGGAAAAATTTCAATTAGTAAGGTTGTGATAATATGTATGGGTTGTTAGCAAATAATGAAAAATGATGTGGCGTTAGTTGAGGTCATATACTCTACTATGACTTGATATATTGAATGTAAATAAAAGATAAGGTCATGATACGACTATTATAACGGTATCGATCATCTCTTCGTAAGATTGTGGAGTGTGTTACTCCTATTTACCTGATCTGCGAATGAAACACTTTGGATTAGATACCGAATGAATTTATTAGTATATTATAGTTACTTTATAGTCAGAATTGTGTGGAATATTTGAGTATAATCTTCTCGAGGTATATGTGGTATTCTAGGGGTGGATTTAACAGACTGTTATGATGTGTTATAGGGGTGAATCTAACGGGCTTTCACGATATAGTATAGGGGTATATGAAAATAGATATGTTGATTGTCAAGTGTGAATACTTACTACTTCAGGTATTCTCAATTGTGTTTTGTGCTCATATACTGAGATTTGATGTTGCATTTATATTTGAGAAACCAACTAGTTATTACTATGGACATGTGCTTTAAAACATTAATTATAAGGAAGATTTTAGTGGTGAACTTTTGGCATGATATTTATGTGTTTAGGTTGTGAAGTGTATTCTAACGATTCTAAATGAGATCTAGTTCAATGTAAGCTTCAAGGGAATGGATCTATCTATAATGACAATCTTCCGGGTAAAAGAAAGTCTCAAAGAGTATACTTGTATGAAAGAAATTGATGATTTTAGTAAAAAAAAGTGCATAAAAAGTGGGTTAGTCCTTTGAATTTGATTGGTATGACTAGATTTAAGGTGTCATATTTTGACTTCCTTATGATGACAAGAATAATTTAGAATGATGGTGATAATAGTTTGTGATGGATTGTGATTGAGATGCAATTTTCTGATAAGAATTATTGATTAAACAAATTTTTTTATTGCAATGACGTCTTACGAGTATCCAACCGGCTAGTCTGCTATTATTTGGTGAGTAGTCTGGTAATATGAAAAATTGTAGGATGTGTTGAAACACTGCTTGAATAAAATTGAACGAGCTAGAGTCACAAGGAAAAGAATTATTGAGGGGTAATATAGCCTTCAGAAGGATGCAAAAGCAAGGATATTTACTCTGCTTGCAAGGGCCAAAGATGTATCTTCAGAGGGTTGAAAATTTGGTTCATAGATACGTGGTTCTATATATTTTACTCTTGTTATAGTAAAATTATCACAGGTTCATCAGATTGATTTTGAAAAAAGATAGGGTAAGATTTCAGAAAAGAGTCTACACATGTTTTACTCGAGTGTGGTTATAAGTTCTTCTTTGATTTAAGGTTTGGTAAATGGTACGATTGAATTTTACCGAAAAATACAGTAAAGTCGATGGAGAGACAATCGATTATAGGCTAATATATGTGAATACACAAGGATATTCAATGTATGAGCTAATGTTGATAGATAATGAAATTGTTTAACATAGTTGGGATCAAACTTTAAGTTTCTCATTGCGTGTCTAAGTTCGTGGTTGTATGTATTCTCAATGTATGAATGGGTAACGTAAGAAATGATCGATCACATTAAGTGATTGTCATTTGGAAGGACCTATGCATGATTTAATTAATAAAGTTTGTTTTTTTTATTTTTAAATACCTAAGGAAAGATTTCACTAATAAGTGTTTTTTAGAGTATATGGTCAAAAAGTCATGGATTGTTTGTCAAAAGATATTGGTAAGTGAGCTATCGAAAAATAATAATAATTAAGAGTTTGATATAAGAGATCAAGATATTCATTATTTTGTGTCATAGGAAGAATTTAAGAAAAGTGGAGGAATAAACCTCTCGTATAAGCCCTTGGGTTGTAGTTGAAGGATTTTTTTTCCTATGAGTTTAGATATGGATGTGAGATGTGAACTAGTATGGTACAAACTTACTAGGAATATATCATTGAATTTTCTAAGAATTAATTTTTTGTTTGGCTGACAAGCAGTACTGTGTGAAAGATTCTATGTGGTTATGTCGAGCTAGATTGTTCAAATTATGATAGGTAACTTATTGATGTGCAACTGTATGGACCTACACTTCTACATGGTTAATGAGAATTTTGAAGAGATTGAAACTACTTCGTTGATGGAACTACTTGGACGGGATGTGTTACATAGACATTTGATAGTGAGTAGAGGTTATGAGATTATATTAAACACAATTATTAGAGTGACCAAGGAATTCTGTAATTTTGGCATGAGATACATGTTGGTATGCATGGTAGTTGAATTTTTTTATGTGAGAGTTCGTGTGAAATTGACATTGGGTGTGATTCAATTATTGTACAGCGATGGAAATGTATTTATTCATTTGAAATTAGTTCTATCAATGTTAGGTGTGACTTATATCTTTTATATAATGCTTAAATGGAGAGAGAGAGAGAGACATATTTTGTAATTTTTAGACGCTACAATGTGTTTGCTAAGGACACTTTGATACTAGTGATATTTTAAGAGTAAGATAAATGATTGATGTTGTTACGATTTTTATTGGTATTAAGAGTGTAAACTTAAAGGGAGTACCTTCAAAACAATGTGGAGGTTAATGAATCGAGTATTTGTAATATTGTGATGGGGATCATACTAGTTGATTATGCGTAGCTAGAAAATTAATGAGATAAGAGTCACATCAATGAAAATGTTTGATATGAGCACTATGGAGGAAATATCTAGTGTTATTCGACCTTGGTGTTGTATATTCTTATGTTCACCACCTAATTCATTTCGGACATGATTTGGAGTATGGTTCATTGCATATGTGCCCGCGTGTTTCTACATCTATGGGTGACTCCTTATTGGTGAATCAAATGTACCGATCCTCTTATGTCCTCTTGATAGGGTAAGATCCTTGGACACACTTGGTCATTTCAGTTATGATAGATTTGGTGTTGTTTGAGATGGTTGAAGTATACAAGTAGTTCTACACACACAACCTTGCTTATGAGAACTTATAAAAGAGCTACTATGAAGAGTTATAATTGTGTAAGAGTACTCTTAGAGATACTGCATTTTGAAGTGTATCGCTTGTTGGGTGTTCACTTAATCATTTTTTTATTTTGTTAGATAAGTTTGATTCTCCCTTAATGGGTATCGAATGTCTAAAGATCAAATTTTCATAACTTTGAGAAAGATTATGTTTTGAGAAGAGACTTTTGGTAAGATCTTTGATGGTTTGTGCATTATGAATGTGTCGTGGTTAGTTTAGATTCACTTATGATTGTAGTCGATATCGGTAAGAATGTTATCTTGGTTATGTGAGAAAGGAATCGTCTTAATAGTTGTGTTATGGTCCAATGTGTTTCACGTTCGATTGAGTTCATGGGTTAGTTTGTGGCTTGATAATCCTCCTAATTTCTAGATATTTCAAGGTTCAAATCGAAAGTTCAGTTCTTACTTGTTAATCTTGATGAAATGGTCTTAAGAAGGAGCTCCCTTGAAGAGATAAACACTGACTGGTAGGTCATAATTGAGCTTTTGGTCACGTAGGTTATTCTTCCATCTTCTTAATTTCTTATGTTAGAGAACAAACATGATTTTTAGTGGTGGATAAATTTTTAGAATTTTTTATAAATTTATTGTTTTAACCCTCTCGGTAGTTGACCTGAGTCATGTACAATTAGTGTGTGAAGTTGGTTGGGAATTTTGAAATATATGGGTGTCTATTGTAATGCCGTAATTTATCTATCTTTAGTAAAATTATTTTTTGAAATGTTCCAAGTATAAAACATTTTTTGAAAAATATTTAGAAAAGAGTCTTCATTTAATTTTATAAAGAAATTAAGAAAACTTAATTTAAAAATATTTTAACAGATTAAATCTTCATAAACTGAGAGAAAATGGGTAAGAGGTTCTTATTTACGCTTCAAGAAGGTTTTTAAGGCATTTGAAGCGTCCGCTAAAATGCGGTTATCCTACGACGTAGGTTACCTATTTTTTTACTATTATTTTATTTAATAATAATTTAACATAAACAAAATGGTTAAACAAAGAATCATTTTATATATATTTTTATGGTCATAGAACCTTTAAGAAACAATTGACTTGATCTACAAGTGAATAAAATTTTAACAAGAACAAGATTAATTAGAATATATTTAATTCATCTACGAAATAATAATTTAAAACAATTTGATTAATTTGAGCATGAAAAACTATTTTTAAATTAAAAGTGTCGCCCGACTTAAAACAATTCTAACAATAGTAAACTAGTTAAGTGAAAAGCATTAAAAATATAACTTTTAAGAACATAGATTTTACTTAAATAAAGATATAAATTTGACTTGTACACTCAACATAAAAATAAGTGATTGCAAAAGATGTTTAAATACTAAACCAACATAAAGAAAAAAATTCATCTTTTAGGGATCTAAGTAGGTTAGTCAAAATAAATTATGGTTAGAGTTAAAAGAAATAAGTCAAAGCATAATCAAAGCAATTAAAGGAGTAAAAGAGATGATGAAATTGGGCCCTTCTTGGGCCAATTTCGCTGCAATTTTTGGTTTTTAACCAAATAACCGTTTTTGCATACATTTACTGTATATAAGTGTATATTAGCTTGTATATCAGCTCTTTGCGTGTATATCATGCTTCCGAACACCTTTCTTTTACCTCATCTCTGTATTGTCTCAGTTTTGGCCACATAGTTGCTGCCATGAAACTGTATATCAGTGCATAAACGCTGTATACATCATGTATACAACCCATTTCTCGTTTTTCTTTTTTGAAAATTCCAGCAGCGTGTTGGGTGTCAAGGACCTGTAACAGCTTCCAAATACATAGGGGGCCTGACTCGAGAAAGGGAGAATACAAAGATCGAGTCTTTATGGGTCATCTTGGAAAACGCAGGGTAGATGAGTCCATCATTGACTCGAAACGAATTCATGCGAGGAATGAAAGAAAGAATAAAATTATTATTTGAAATAACGAAAACAAATGAGACATGATTTTAATCGAAATGAAAAAAACTTAAGTATCTCAAAACTCCAAGGGTCACCAAAGCAATTTAACTAATATAAATATATATAAATAAATATATATATATATATATATATATATATATATATATATTTATACACACCAAGAAACAAACACCTAAAGGTTTAACAGTGACAAGCATGCTAAATACGGAGAAAATGAAACTAAAGTTAAGAAAACAGAGAAAATTTAACACTAAAAAGAACCTGCTAGGAGACGATATGTGATACATTTGACAATAATTAAAGTCAATTGTCATGAAGGATTGATGCCAATAAAGTCATACCTCAAGTAAACTTAAAACTAAAATCTAACAGAACTAAAATCTGACCAAACAAACAAGAAAACAGATTTTATGTTGGCTCAATTTGCAAACACTAATCTATTTTAAATGAGACTATCGAGCAATGATGGTGAAGATTTGAGTAAATGGGTTATTCTAGGAAGTAATACAATGAAGAGGTATAAGAAATAAAGTAGCGAAACTATCGGGATGAGGACAATGAAATAACACCATATGCAAGCATAACTAATCGGCAACTTTCACATATAGCAAACAAAAAATTCATATTTGTATGCTATAGCAAATTTTGCATAATTACGCTCCATAACAAACATAAGATTGTATAATTCGCAATACATATACAATTGTATAATTCGCTGGCCTATTTCGTTGCAATTGTATAATTCGCTATTGTATATTTCTTTGGCCTTTTTCTCTGCAATATTTGTATAAAATTTGCATTTGTCTACAATTGAATTGAAGTAAAATGTTTGTAAATTGTATAATTAAGTGTATAACACGAAGATATATGTTTTTGCATGTGTATATACAATTTTCTCTCGCTTTATAAACAGAAACAGAATTTATACACTTCTGTGTATAAAGCGAGAGAGGCGAGCAGAAGGAGAGTGGCGAGAGAAATTTTTGGGAGAGAGGCGCCTGACAAACTTTGACTAACGTTTGCTATGGAGCACAATTAAATCAAACCCTAGCCACTCCATTTATTTTAGGTTATTAATTTGCTATTATATATAATTTTCCCTTGAATATTAGGCTCATTGAAATTGATTTTGGGCCCAATTTTCTTTTGAAAGGCTGATCCAAGATATGGACAAGCCATACTGAATTAGCAAAATGACTTACTGAAATTGAACACTTAGCCAATGAAAATTAAGAAGTTAATCAAATTGAGTTTGATTGGTGATTCAGCTAAAACTAAATAAGATATTTTTAAATGTTTAAATTAATTGATGAACTTCGTAATGTCAACGAAATAAAATAATTAACTTAATTATAAATTAAATAATTTGTATTATAACTATTATATGACTCAACTAATTAACAAAATGTTTGATTAAAATTTACATCTTTTTGAGAATATTTTAGGATAAAAATATACTAATTATATACATAATTATGCAAAATATATAATTATCTAAAAATTATAAAAAGTAGCAAAACTATTTAATATAACTTGCGAACTATATTTATTTACTAAAACTAATTATTTTAAATTGCTTGAAATTAGAGAAATTCGATGATTAATATAAATTGTGGATGGTCAAAATTAGGTGTCAACATCTATTATTATTTAATTAGTGGGTAATTTCAGTCATTAATTTAGTTAAGTTAATAGGTCAAGACCACATGTTATTTAATATTCAATACCATTTGGCCCATATATCCAAGTAACTTATATAGTTAAATGAGGCTGGCATTTTTGAGAGTCGAAGCACGCACAAACAGAAGGAAACTAATGCAGCGGACAAACATTTACCAAAATGGCATCATGGACAATTGAGATAAAGTTTATGTTTGATGAAAAGAGAATTTGTGAATTTGAGAATCATTACCTAATAGCACTTAGGGTGAATATGATTGGTTGTTACGAATGTCAATTACTAGTATATGTATTTCTTGTTAGGCTCCTATGAGACAAAAGAATTCATTTGTGAATTTATCTTTGCAGTATCATGAAATATTAAATTGGGAGATAAGTAATAAGTGTGAGTGGATTAGTTCAAAAGGGTTTCAGTTTTTCAATTGATAGTTAGGATAAACTAACATATAATTTTGGTAATTTATTAGCCCAATTTCCTTCAAGAATTTTCTTAAGCTTATTATATTATGACCCAAATTTTGATATATTGGAACTTAACCCTAGGTTTGAAATTTGAAAAACAAGAGAATTTATATATTAATGGACATCAAAATTTAGAAATTTTATTTTAGGTTCGTATGAGTTTTTGCGTCAAGGCTAAACACACAGTTGTATGAGAGTTGTTAGTTTTGAAATCTAATTGTTGTCATTATTTTAATATAGATTGTTTTTGTCACGACTAGAATTGAGACCCCAAACGA
>JAKWIY010003052.1:52523815-52609010 GCA_027704805.1 Solanum corneliomulleri | reverse complement strand
TAAGGTTAGAATTTAAGTATACCTAAAACATGCACATAGAGAACACTGATCAACCTTACGAGCTAAGAACATCATCTCTACTCTTACGAACAAGTGTAAACTCCCAAAATGAGTTCGGGTGTCTAAATCCAAAAACATTGTTAATTAAGTTATAAGGTCCCAAAATGATTTGTAATGTGGTATTGAGGCAGTGTCTAAAGCTTGAGGTGAATTGGAAGTCAAATGTCAAGGGACGATCAAGACATTCGATGACTAGTTACCAAATTGGTCGCCTTATGTTTTTTTATGTGCGTATATGTATGTCATAGGCCTACGAAGTATTAAAATGAGTAATAATGATTTTATAAGTAGGGTATGAAGTTTCGATAAGTTTGGAGGTCAAACGTCCAAGAACGTCTAAGACGTTCCAAAGTTAGTTGTTGAACTTTCATGTGAGTCTTGAGTGTTCCTTGCATGTTTGGATGTGTTTCATGTGTTCATTTAGGGTGAAACTTTCATGGAAGGCCGTAAATCTGTTAAAGTGTTTATTCATGTTGGAATCCGAGTACCAATTCTAGATATATTAGTCACATCCTATAGACTTTCTCTTTGTTGACCAACCTAATTTTCCACAACCTAAGTCAACATCAAAATAGCATTGGTGACATCAACCTAGGTTTTACTTTTGGTGTATTGGGAGCTTCTTGACCTTGAGGATTAGCATTCCTCCTAGAGGGATGTCGAAAAACTCTTTGTGTAGTCATGATCATAAAATACACGCGTAAGCTCAAGTTAGAAGAAATTTTTGTAGAGTTAAACTCTATAGCACGAATAAGTGTATGAAGAAGGGGAACTAAATGTCATAGTTTCCTAATTATAGGTGTGGTGCGCTTCACACTGATAAGAAGGACTCTACTAGAAATGGTTTCATGGACATCCTATGACTCTTGAACTCTATATTTTGATACCAAGTTTGTTACACCACAAATGTACGCCCTAGACATGGCCAGTACTCGAGGATCATTTTTGGTCCCCAAGTGAACCCTTGGCCTTGATAATTACTTAGCGGAAGACATAACTCAAGAAATAAGGAGCTTTAATGAAGAATTTAACTCATTTATCAAAAACAAGCTCAATTAAAATGTCTTAAAGTTCTCAATATTATAAATATAATAGTTTTCAAATCATCTCAAAATAAAAGGGAAATACTAAGAGACTCCACAACTCTAATTATATAGGAATACTCTATAGTTCAACATATATGTCGCACCAAGACCCGCAACAACTTAAAGAGTTAAAACAGAGAGGAAAAATGGGAGTCCTCTAGAATGCAAGTAGGCTCACAAAAAGCTAATTGGAGTGTCAAATGATGTCAATGGAGAGTATATTAATGATCATGTATCTGCATCATAGAAAGATGCAGGTCTTATAACATCAGTACATTGAATGTAAAAGTATGCAACAAAACTAAATGAACAAATAACTGAATTGATAAGGCTGGAATAATAATCAACTAAACTCAACTCAATACAAAGAAATAATAAGAGAAACAAAATCTAATGCTTCATAAATAAAATATGCTACCTCAACAATTTAAACAAAAGTACAATAAATTACTTTTTAACTCTTATTTGGGAAATTTTCTAATTGAAGACTAACGGTATGAGCTATGAGGTGATAGAAAGCTATGCTCGAAAGAAATAAGGAACCGTTTAAAAAGTACGATCCTGTAACCATGTTGGCTATATTGTTTATGAGGAATGTGAGTTTTCTAAACTTGTCCACATATCAATTCTCATTATTACTTCCAATAAACATCTATATACGCATGCTCAAATAGAGATATTCCTTATCACATATGAGGTAATTTCCTCTTTTAAAGGTAATGTGTCGATTATGTATCAAACTCTTATAATTGTTTATTATAATCAAACTTCTCTTTCTCAATGAAGAAAGGATACATTTTGGAATCAAATAGACCTCTCATACTTAACTCAAGATCATTTTTATACTCTACTCAAAACTCATCTTTACTTTCTCAAACATCAATTTAAGACAAAAGAGTTTGGATAAAAGATTCTCAATAATAACTCAACAGGGTCCATGCTGAATAATAGACACGAACAATCAACTCAGGATTCTCAACGCATGACATAGAGACTCAAAATCAGGAATATAACTGATTAATGAAAAATGATTCTCATCTCAACAATTATTAAATCTAAGGATCCAAACCTAGGTTATTCTTAATGATAGAAAGTAGATGCATGGAATGAGGAGGAACTTAGTTCATAAATATGATAGACTTATATACTTGGGATGAACATTGTTCTTGGAGAAATCAACAAAATTTGGAGAACAATAGAAAATGCCAGATTTTCTTATCTTGAATCCTTGATCCAAGTCTCTGATGTGTTTAAGACAGTAAAAGAATGTTTTAATACCGTTTATCACCTTAATTATATGAAATAAGTTTGCATTTTAGGCTTACAAGGGGTGGGAAAAGACAAAACTACCCCTCCTGAAAATCAATAAACCTTTTAACTGTCCATCTACGGTTCATGTTTTTTTTCTAGGGATGGTAGATCCCATGTATGAATTTATATTAATTTTTTAGGCTGAAAAGTCTATTCCACTAGTAAAAAGGATGGCTCGTGTTATTTCGTACGACTCGTAGAATGGATCCGTAGGAATTGGTTCCCAAAATTCAGAATTTCTAAAGTGTTCAATGGTTTGACAGTACGGGTCATCTCTCGACCTCTGACCAGTATCTTGGATCCGTTGTTCACACACTCAGAAAACTCTGATGTGACACTCTCTGCTAAAGTGGCGTTAAATTTTCTTTTTCAAACATGAAAATAAAGTAAACTTGGTTGCGTTGGTAAGAGGACTCAAAGACCTTCAATTGGAAAGGTCACGAGCCACCTAATTAATTATCTGTTGAGAGATATGATCGTATGATTTTGAATTATATACTAAATTAAAACACTCAAAAATGACTTAGAACATGGTTAAGAAACTTGGGAAAGCAACATAATAACCCTAGAACGTGTACATTTAGTTGCTCAAAAAATATTACAACAGCCTTCACAAAAATAATTTACCGATCGTTGAAATTTCTTCCATCTGTAGTTCCAGTCGTAGAACAAGGATTCACTAACACATGCATAACTTTTTACTCCAAATTTGAAATGAAGAAACATTGCTGACGTTGGAAAGAGGTCTCTTAGAACGCTAATTTGATAGGACATGGGCCCGCCTAATTATTACATGCTGAGAAAAATGGTTGTTTGAAGTTGACCAAGGAGAATTTTATGTCAAAACATAATCGCTAAGGAAGATTTCAACTCACTTTATGCTAGGTAATCTTTTGACCTTAATTCATCTCCAAATTTATTCTCACACAAAAGATCTTTACATCCTAAGTATTATTTAAGAATTACCCGCCACGACCTTATAAATAAATGAACAATAGTTTGTGTTTGAAATTAGAAATTTTCAGTATAGCAATTATACTTATATAATACAATCAGAACAAAACAATGAGAAAATCTAAAAACTAGAAATAAAGATACGAAAGATTTTAGGAAAAGATCCAAGAATTTACTAAAAGGTGATATTTTAAAATCTTGACAAGCTCAAAATAACATGTATATCTATGAGAAGAAATCCAACACATTTACATGAGAAGAAGAATTAAAAAAAAAATTGTATCTTTACCCATTATTTAGTAATTTCAGAAAACCGTCAATAAAAAAAAGCTAATCGTCTACTTAAGTTAAATATAAAAAAATAATCAAAGATATCATAAGAAAATTATCTTAACCTTGAACTATGGAACTAGTAAATGTTGATAGATATCTTTTCAAAGAACAAACTACAAAGATTTAACAACTCGCGTCATCAATTATTTCAATGTACTATGTTCTTAATTTTTTTTTAAAAACCTCCTATATATAGGAGAAAAAAAGGAGGCTACCAACACTAAATAAACCCTACACAAATCAACTATAATTTGGGAAACTACAACCATAGATAAGTGTTCAAGCTAGAAACGAATGCCCAAATATTTGTGGCTGGACCAAGGACTTTTTTGCTTCTTTTAATTGTGCCTTTAATGCCCCATTTAGACTTGATTGGACTGTTGATTTTATCTTGATGAAGTTTTGACCAAAGTAAGTCATTATTAAAATCAATTTATCAAAAATAATACATTTTTTAAAATTTTTATAAAACTAGTATGAACGTAGTTCTCAATAACATTTTAGGTAATATTTTATTTTTGAAAAATCAATAACTAAAAGACAAAAATCTGACAGAATAAACAGACATAAAAAGATATAGTGAGCACGTTTTATATTTCGTTACGTTGAGGCACGTTTTGCAGTTAAAATGTGACTTATAATAATTTTTCTCTAGAATGATTAAAAATTAAAATATCAATATCGTACATGCCTCATTCAACTTTATATATAAATTTCTCTTATCTTCTCTTTCCATACATAGCTAATATTTTTGCAAAAAAAAAAAAAAACAAGAGTGAGGAGGAATTTTCTACGATATCAATTAATTCTTTTTTTAATAGTTGTCTTTCTTACTTATTGCATCAACATTAGTTCAATAACTTCTTTATTAATATTCTAATATTTAATAATCATAAGAAACCAATAGGTCTAATATTTGGAAGGGATGGTTACCTAGGTTAGAAGATGATCTCATATGATTTATTTACAAATTTTGAAATCGAAATGATACAAGACAAGCTTC
Organism: Solanum corneliomulleri; assembly: GCA_027704805.1. NCBI lineage: Eukaryota > Viridiplantae > Streptophyta > Magnoliopsida > Solanales > Solanaceae > Solanum > Solanum corneliomulleri. The sequence continues at coordinate 52,604,264 of JAKWIY010003052.1, read as the reverse complement.
AATTTGTTCAAAGTCTTCCTCACGTTTTTTTTCTTTTGTTTAAAAAGGTATTGTCTATGTATAAAAGAGAAAGAAAAGAAAAAATCATATGTATTTCAAGTGAATGTATGTAAAAAATATATCTATCTATTTTTAATAGTGGAAATTTGAATAATGAATTAAGCATGTACAAGATTGAATTTCAATTTTCAACCATTTCAGAGAAACGTTATTGTGAGTCACGTTTTAGTTGTAAAACAGTTTCAGAGTAACAAATTATAAAACTTTACTAACAATAACGTTTTATATATCTTTACTCTGTCAGAATTTTTGTCTTTTTTTAATTGACTTTTCTTGAATAAAATATTTCCTAAAATGTTATTGAGAACCACATTTATACTAGTTTTGTAAAATTTCAAAACAAAATATATTATCTTGATAAATTGATTTTAATAAGGACCTACTTTAATCAAAAATTCTATCTTTATATAAGGGTGTTATACTCCTTTTAATTTTGGCTCAACTTTCGACTGAATTTCAGACCCCAATATTGCTCCCTGAACATCAATTTGTACCGAAAAATAGTAGGAGCAGTTGGACAAGTAATAATAATAATAATAAATTATTTATTTATTTTATGATAATACTCTTCTTACTAAGATTATAATTTTGTGGATTTTTTATGATGATAGAGATGGTTTAATATTGAACTATGATCAGTCCAATGTAAATCAATACATATAGAATGTTATTTACAAGATTTCCAAATATTATCTTGTAAAAATAACTGTAAAAACCATAAAAATTCTTGGACAAGAAAACCACTCTAAAGTCCTTAAAGTTTGACTGGCAAAAAATTCAAATAGTATAGTAAATTATTTACCTATTTTATGATAATGATCTTCTTTTGGTGGACATTAAAGATTTGGTAGATTTTGTTTAATAACCTATGATCAAATCGAATGTAAATCAATACATACATAATGATATTTACAAGATTTTTGAATTTTATCTTGTAAAACAAACTCAAACTAACAAAAAAAATACTTAAGACAAGAAACCACTTTAAGGCATTTAAACTTTGATTAGCCAAAAATACAAATAATAATAATAATAATCAATATTTTACTTATGTATGATAGTGATTTTCCTTTCCTACTAAGTTTATGATTGTGGTGGCTTCTTAAAATTTTGTTTAACATTGACAAATGTCAAATTCAGTGTGAATCAATAAATATACAATGTTATTTACATTATTTTTAAATATTATTTTGTAAAAACAACTCAAACAAAACATAAAAATCATTGAGACGAGAAAAGCATTTTAAGGTATTTAAATACTGAACGACAAAAATTTGAATAATTATAAATTAGGAAAAAAGCTTTAAAATATATTCAAACATTGACCAAAATTATTGTAACAATTTCAAACTGTGCTCAACACCTACTACCCCTGCAACAATTAATAGAGCATCTTAAAGATATATAGGTGCTCAGCTTGACAATTACAATTTAAAATGATGCAATATTTATGATGTCTATGTACCCCTATATATTTGTAAAATACACGATTAAATAGTGTCTGGGGGTAATAAATCATGCCCAAAGTTTGTGATTCTAACAATAATTTCGGTCAATGTTTGAATATATTTGGAACCCTTTTCCTATAAATTGTTTACCTATTTATGATAACTGTCTTATTACTAAAATTATGATTTCGTTGGTTTTTTAAAATTTGAATTTTGATTTAATATTGACTTATGACCAAATTCAAAATAAATCAATGCATATAGAATGTTGTTTATAAGATCTCTAATATTTATATTGTAAAAACAAATCAAACCAATAGTGAAATTCCTTGAGACAAGTAATCAAATTTAAGGTATTTAAACTTTAGTGACGAAAACATCAAATAATAACAATAATAAATTTACCTATTTTGTATAAAGATCGTTTGACTAAGATAAAGATTCTTGTGAGTTTTTAAGATTGATAAATTTGATTTTAAATTTACTTTGTGATTTAATCCAACGTAAATCATTACATATAGAATGTTATTTATAAATGGAAAATTTTTCAAAATGTCAATATTTTAGCATTTAAGAGGGCTCATTAGCAACACTTTTAATATTTAGTAAAAATGTCAAATTTTAGTTTGTTATGTATCTTATTTATGTTTTTATTATTTGTTTTTATTTAAAGAATATAATTATTTAATAACAAAAGGGAGAAAATCAAGGAGAAAATATTTCAAAAAAGGCAAGGATCCTTAATTTTCTCATCAGTTACATTTTCAAATAAAATTTAAATTTTATTCTTTTTTGTCTATAGAATTTTTACCTTTTTAAAATTATATTCATTCCACAATATATTTTATTTATATTTATTATAGTTATTTATTAGTTTGTATTTATTCCAATAGGTATGCCGAATTTATCTATATAGTCATTTAAGAAATATATTAGTATTTTCATATATTTTTTTCCCTATATAGTTATTTTTTCATCAAAAAGAGTATGTATTCATTTCAATATGTATTTTATTTGTATTTCTATTTATTCTAGTTTTTATTTAGAATTTTGTATAATAATATATAAAATACAAAAAATCATCATGATGAAAAAGTGAATGAAAATATAAAATTAAAAAGAAATAATTGAATATTTGGTGTACTCATTCTTAAATAAAATATATAACTAGTTGACATACCTTTACATACGGACTAAAACAGTATCACAATTCAATATATACTTCCAAATTTATGAATACAAAAAACAATAAAACTATGAAATACAAAAATAAATACTAATTGTGGTACATTGACATAACTATAAAAAAAACAGAATACGAAATGAATTAAATATATGAAATACGATTTCAAATCTATGGATACAAAATACAATAAAACAATGAAATACAAAAATACATACTGACTAAAACAACAATAAAATTCAATATATACTTTCAAATCGATGAATACAAAAAACATCAAAACTATGAAATATACACAATCAAACTCATATAATGCGTTACATTGACATAACTAACACACGCAAAAAAAAAACAGAATACAAAACACAATATATATATATATATGAAATACAAAAATAAATACTAACTATAACATAATAAAAATTCCATATACACTTCCAAACGCATTTAACATGATTTTTTTAAAACCTTAAAAATTACTAAACAAATTAAACTAAACATGCATGACACAAAACATGCAAAAAAAAAACTCCTTCTCCAACAAATTGGTCTTCTTCAACTTCATGGTTATGAATTTGTGTGGGATTTTTCCCCGTCGTATATCCTCCTTAGATTTAGAAGCGGAACCTACGTTGTTGTTTAATTCTTGAGTGGAAAAAAAATTAAATGATGGAAAATCGGAAGAACTTTGATTATTTTGTCCAATACCTCTAGTAACTCTCTTGAAAACGTCAATTGAAGAGATAATTATGTAGTCTCAAACCCAAAAAAATATTTTAAGAACAACAACAAAATTAAAAAAAAAACACAAGTAAATAAATAAAGAATCTGAAAAACATAATACCCAAATCAATGTTAATCTTCAAATCAAATCTTGCAACGAAATTAAATGAGAATAATAGAAAATATTAATATATTGAATCGAAAATCTGTGAAATTGATTTGGAAGAATGTTAGAGAGAGAAATTGAAAAGAAGAATAAGAAAAGAGAGAAAAATCTGAAAATTGATTAGGAAGAAAGTAAGAGACATAAATTGATAAACTTAAGACAAGAGAGAGAAAAATTCAAATGACATTAATATCTATTCAATTACAAAAATATAGGAAAATGTGTAATATATGAGAGAGAAAGAAAATGTGTAAATAATGAGAGAGAAAATGTTAATAATATTATAATAATTATTTATTTTTAAAATAATGACATTTTTGACATGTTTACTAATATTATTAAAGTATAGATATTATCACTAAATAAGTTGATTTTTTTGACTAATTAACTAAATTTTCCTTTATAAATTGATCTTTTTAAAACAACTTAAAAACCATCTAATTTTTTTGGTTTGAATAATGGAAAGGCCCGTTATTGGAAAAAGAGGGCCTCTAACATAAATTCCTTGGGTCCAATAGTGATCCGAACATAAGAAAATCAGCAACAAGCTGAAACGACCAAACACAAAAATAAATTAAAAGTTTGAAATAAGCAACACTCATTTTAGCTCCATAATTATTGTCCAAGGGGCTCTAGTAGTCCAATTTTCAAATCAGAGCATTGTTTTAATCTTGAGTGTAATTGTCACGACTCAAAATTAACTAATGACACTCTCATCCCACCAAGACAAGTCAGCCTAAAACTCAATTATTACAATAAAATGCGGAAATTTAATAATTAACTCAAAAATACCCTTAAAATATGATTATCACGTGAACAAGCCTCTAAAGTAATACAATTGAAATAAAAAAAATGTAAGTCTCATATGACATTGTTTTTAGAGTAGAACAAGATCACAAATAGAAGTAAGAAGGTCTGTTGAGATGACAAGCAGCTAATTAAGAAATCTCCAAGAAGTCTCGGAAAACAAAAGAATATATCACAAAAGTCTAGACTAGTACCCTACAAAAAAAATTGTCAAAGCAAGGGGTGAGTACCAAATCACAGGTTATTCAACAAGCATACCTCTAAAAACAAGTTAAGGGAATAAAATCCGGGTACTCCTTAAACCCCATCAGAACCTACAGAACTACAACCTGCATAAAACCAACTCAACCAAACATCTCAGAGTTTTACATAACACATAGATCAACAACAATACTTAAACAAGTTATATGTCCTCAACAACAAACTTCTTATTCATCAATCACAACTTCCATAAAAAGACTCACAATACCAGCAACACATGATCAATTTCATCAATGATAAAAGTGTGCAATGTGATGAAATGTAATGTCAAGTATAATGATGCATGTCTAATATAGAGATACACACCTCCTGTCTCTTAGTCTGGACCCATGGGGGACATATTTGTTCATGCATCCACCCCGTTGTGCGATACGACCATCAATAATAGTAACCATCGTGGGGAGCGATACGTCCCTCGAATCAACACATCCTCTTTATTTTCTCATTCTTTCTCAATGCACATAACACTAGTCACAATGTGTTCTCAAATCAATGCAAATGACATGTCTGCACAAATAATTAGGAGATAACTATTTTCAAAAAATTGTGCAATTCCCAACAACACATTCATGATACAACGTCAACAATGATTCAAAAAGTTTTTCAAATCATTTTTAACAAATCACACACCAACAAATAATCACATTGCCTTTTTATCACCCGTTTTTTATCATAAGAATTAATCAACATGGACAAGTAAATTCATCACCAAGTCACATTACTCCCCAACATATACCACAAGGAAATACACAAATTCCATACACTAAACAAGAGTTTAAAAATTCACTTGCCTCATTCAACCAAGAATTCACTCAGGAACTTGAGCCTTCCTCTTTCGCTAAACTTTCAACTCAAAATTGTAACATCCCTAAAATAAAATAGATAAATACTTAGGGTGACTTAATTCTTATTTAAAAATATCAATTAAGGGCATAATAATCATTTCACGTATTCATTAAAAAATATCAATTTTTTTTATTCATTTAATTAAATCCTATTTTCACTAAGTCTTGAATTTAGTCTCCTAATCCTAATAACTCTCTCCCTCACGTTTCTCAACTCTCTCACGTTCTCAATCTCTCTCTCTCACGTTATTCTGTCAAACACAACAAAAACCAAAAAATTCATCAAGAGTTCTTCACACTTTAAGAACTCACAAGAACTTTTAAGTAAAAGAAAATGTAATCAAAACGTCAAAGCTAAGAGAGGTTCGTCGAGTGGGGTGTACTTTAAAGTGAATTAGGCGTCGTTTGGAGGAGTTTGCAGGCAGCAACTTCACACTTGAACAACATCAAAAGGTATGGGTTTCCCTCCTAAAATTCATTCTCCAAGAGTTCTTTCCTTCTAACGTTTCTCAAGCTCTTGAAAATGAAGGTTTTTCCCCTTTGTATGTCCTTATCAGATCCCAAACGAATTCGTAGGATAGGTATGTTGTGCTGATAGACTTAGGCATGATTGACGTATTTATATTAAGTGTGATCATATTTTATGTGAGGGAAATTACGAAAATCATATTTGAAGTGTAACAAAAAAAATTGGTGTTATGTGTGCATTGTGGGCAATGGCTTTAGCCACTGCAATGGGGTCAAATATATTCATGTGTTTTTGGTGTATTTTATGTTTATAAAGTTTGTCTAATGTGGTGTTCATTCTAATGAAAAATATAGGGTTGAATAACGCTCTTTTAGCTAAGTAAACTCATGAAAGAGGATTCAAAAATGAGTGAAGAATGATAAAAAAAAATTCCAGATTTCATACTCTCCCAATAGGTTAAATTCTAGGTTTTTAAAAAAGTGGAATAAATAAGTATGGTCAACGGGAATTGAACCCAAGACCTCACATGTTGAGAAGGCTGAAAACAAGAAGAAAAAAAAAGGAGAAGGGGCTAAGCGGAATCGAACCCCTTAGCTATTGGTTGTCGCGAGAGATGAAACAAAAAAAAGATGGAGGGAATCGAACCCCTGGCCACTGTGTTCGCGAGAAAAGGGAAAAGAAAATGGGGCTGGGGGGGATTTAACTTGCGACCTGGGGGAAAGATGAGGAGGAAATTAATCCAACAAATAAATGGGAGGCGTGGGATTTGAACCCACGACCTCCAAGTGTGCATGAGAGAAAGGGAAAATAAAAAGAAATAAAACGCGAGGCGTGAGAAGCGATTCCAAAACCTCAAAGGATGAAGCAACGAGCAAATTAGAAAAAAAAATAAAAATAAGGGGGCTGTGGGAGTTCGAACCCACAACCTCCCTTCCCCAACAAAAATTAAAGAAAAAAATCAAGAGGTTGTGGGCAACAAGAGTTCTGATTAAAATAGAAAATTTAATCCTTTCACGTAAATGTTGAGATTTAATTTAGAGTTCTAATTAAAATAGAAAATTAATCCTTTCATGTAAGTATTGAGATTTAATTTAGAGTTCTAATCAAAATAGAAAATTAATTCTCCGATGTAAATGTTGATATTTAATTTAGAGTTCTAATGTTATGAATATTAGAAATAAAATCAATGAAAAATATAAATGATATCCAAGTGATTCAAGATTTGGGTTCCCGTGCCCAAACTTCCGTATTGATATAGAAGTCATACGTGTGTAAAATATCCAAGAGTAATGCCATCTACTTAGATCAAAAATCAAGATCTTGGCATATATACAAGATACATAAGTCTTGTACTACATAATCTTAGGAAAGTAAGAATCACTTAGTGAACTATGAATGAAGCCCCATGACTTGTATGTTTAGACACATAAGTGTAACATACATTCAAAAGTAATTAACCTAAGATGTACGTAGTGAAATGATGAACCCTAGGAGGTTTAAGTATGAGTGTAAGATACACTAAATTGCCAAGTGCATTGGCATATGATGAGATGAATTATGAAATGAAGAAATGAACATTCACGTAATAAAAGGTCAGAAACTATGAAAAGTAAAGGTGATAATACTTAAGAATGTGGTAACAACATTATATGAGGCTATTGTATATGATGAGAGCAATCTCAAATGAGCCTAAGTAAATGTTACCAACATCTACTCACCAATGAGAGTGCAAGATAATGAAGAGACCAGTCTCTTTGAACACTCTAATGAAAGTATTGAATTTAACACACTTAATACTAATGATGAGATGAGAAATCATCTAATGATCTATGTTGTCCTCATACTATAAGCCACTTTACATGAATTATGAGTTGAATGTAATGGAACTTTATACTGAGCACTGATAGACTTTATGTGCGATGATGCCTATTTTTGGGAAGGGAGAAGGTTCACGTAACTCTCATGAGATGAGACTTTCCAGCTTGTCGGGTATGGGTCTCCATATATATCCTAGTATTTAAACCTATACTTCAAATATAGGGATCTGTCGAGGTTAAATTCCCATATACGCTACCATGTTATTGAGTCACTTTGGCCGGTATATCTGGTGTTCACACTGGTCTGTGAATTAAATGAAACGATGTTTGAATGAATGAACCAGACTCTATGTTTTCTAATGAATACTTCCTAGTTGAGGTCCCATGTGTTGAACCCTCATTTTGGAAAGCCTGTAAAGTCCATGATTCCAAGATCTCATGGCATATGAATGAATGATATTAAAGAAACTATGTATTATATGTTATGTGCTATGATATGTACTATATGAAGATGTTATGTTACTCTCATGACATGACCTTCCTAACTCAATTTGGAAAGTTCACTAACTTTTCTAATCTTAATTTGGAAAGTCTATTGACTTGACTTCCGGAAATCATGTCATTAGGAAAGAGATGTTTTTTCTCATGCATGTCCTTGGTGTGTGCTTGCATATACCCATACTTAGTACAAGTGGGTACTAAACCTATACATCTATACTATTTTAGGTGCAGGCACAGGCGGGCGATAGAGACACATGTTCATTGTTAAAGCTATCCGGACGTCAGCATTTATCCAGAGTTTGGTAGGTCCTCATGCTTTCAAGGATGCTACTGTTTTACATTCTATCCTAGTTTTAGATTTGAGATAGTGGAGCATGTTCCACTAGGGTTTCTTTCCTGTTTTGGTTCAGACATTGTATTGGTGCTATTTTGGCCATTATACAATTAATACTTAATAAATTATTTCTTTCAGTTGATTATCTCTTTAATGTTAGATGGTTGATGATGAACAATTATGACATGTTAAGAATGTTTAGCAAGTATTTTTAAAGAATGAAATGTTTCAAATTTATAGCTAAAATTAACCTATATAATGTAAGGATGACGTATGTAGGATTGTTTGCGACCTCTGAGATGTCAATGACGCCGCTCTCGTCTGGGGTCTAAATTCCAGTCGTGACAAAGTTGGTATCAGAGTACTAGGTTAAATTCCGAGAATAATGAGTTAACATCAACCACATTTAGTAGTTTCTAAGACATGGTAGTGAAGTGCACCACTATCCTGGGTTAGAAACTGCATGATGCATAGGAAAAATTTCCCTTCTTCTGATCTTATCGTTCTTTTCCTAATGTCTGAATTCTTAGTGTTATGAACGTGTCTAACATCAATCCTTGTTGTTTTCATAGAATGAACCCTTGGAGAACTAAGGGTATGAGGAGGGGAGGAACAGAAGCTAGGGGTATCAGAATCCACCCCAGGCTCCAGCTGAAGGAGTGGCCATGCCAGTTAACCCAACTAGGTTGACTGATGCTGAGTTGAAGGCATATCTAGCCGAGATGGCACAATCCATCACAATTCAGGCTCAGGCTATGACTGCCCAAGTCAACTGGCAAGATGTTTAGAGGGATAACCCACCGGTTCGCACCATGGCTGACGACTGCGAGATTTCATAAGGATGAGTCCTTCTATATTGACAGGGGCTAAGACATCAGAGGATCCTCAAGATTTTGTAGACGAAATGCATAATTTACTGGTGGCTATGGGGGCCAGTGATATTGAGAAGGCTTAGCTGGCTTCCTACCAGCTCAAGGATGTTGCACAGACTTGGTGCAAGATGTGTCAAGATAGCCGTGTCTTAGGTGGAATGTCAATCACTAGGGAGTTATTCAAGACAGCATTTCTGGAGAGATTCTTCCATAGAGAGATTAGGGAGGACAAGGTTGAGGAGTTCATCAACCTTAAACAAGGCTCTATGATGGTCAGGGAGTATTCCCTGAAGTTTGTTAAGCTATCAAGGTGTGTTACTTACCTCAATATTTAATAGCAAGAATGAGGAGGGTACTTAGTTTTCTTGGAATTATCCAGGTATGCTACTTCCCTGGTTTCGAATAGCAGGGATGACATGAGTAGGTTCCTCATTTGAATCAATAGAGACCTGGAGGAGGAGTGTCGGTCTGCGATGCTCCATGATAATATGGACTTTTCCAGGTTCATGGGGCATGTCCAGTAGGTAGAGGACAGACACAAGAGGAGAGGTGTTTGTGATGTTAGGAGTCTTAGGCCTCAAAATCAGGAAGGTCCCAGACATGGAGGCCATAGAACCAATTTGGGTGTCCATGAGCAGCCCAGGTTCAAGAAGGGGCAAGAGAGTTTTGGGAATTCTAACCCTCAGAGGAGTACAACACCTAAAAGAGGCAGACCCAAACCAAAGAGGGGCAATGGAGGTGAGATGCAGCGTCCTAAGAAGAAATATGTTAAGTGTGACCGCGCTCACAGTGGAGAGTGTAGACATGGCACTAATGCCTGCTACGGTTGTGGTAAGAGCGGACACATGGTCAGAGACTGTCCACAGAATAGAGGTTAGGCTGGAGGTAATGCTCAGCCTAGGCCTAACCCTCAAAGTGAAGCAGCAGCCGAGCCTCCCAAAAGGAACAAATTCTATGCCCTGAAGAGTAGGGACGAGCAGGATAAGTCCGCTGATGCGGTCACGCGTATGCTGCAAGTATTCTCAACTTCTGTATATGATCTACTTGATCCAGGGTCTACGCTTTACTTTGTGACTCCTCTGCTTGCCCTTACTTTTGAAATACTACCTGAAGTCCTGCATGATCCTATAGTTGTTAGTATGCCTTTAGGAGAAAATGTAAGAACTGATAGGGTATACAAAGATTGACCAATAGTTTTAAGTGGTAAGACTATGTGTGCAAACTTTATCGAGTTACCCATGCATGATTTTGACATTATTCTTGGCATGGAATGTCTTCACAGTTGTTATGCCTGCTTCGACTGTCGTAGTAGAGTGGTCAGATTTCACTTCCCTGATGAAGAAGAGTTAGTCTTGGAAGGGTAAAATTTGAGTCGTCCTAATCCCTTGATTTCAAATCTTATGGCTAATAAAATGATGTCCAAGGGGTTATTATGTCATCTTGTGAGTGTTAATGATTTAGATCATGACATTCCTTCCATAGACTCAGTTCCCATAGTGAGTGAATTTCCTAGATGTGTTTCTTGAAGATTTGCCTTGAGTCCTTCCCCTTCGAGAGATTGACTTTGGTATCGACTTTGAACCCGATACTAAACCAATCTCAATTCCTCCTTATCAAATGGTTACAGCAGAACTCAAAGAGTTGAAGTTGGAGTTAAAATATCTCACTGATAAGGGTTTTATTCAGCCGAGCATATCCCCTTGGGTCGCTCCAGTGTTGTTTGTAAAGAATGAAGATGTAACCTTTAGAATGTGTATCCATTATCGACAGCTCAACAAAGTCACTATAAATAATAAGTATCCATTCCCCAGAATAGATGATTTGTTCGATCAACTTCAAGATTCTAGTTTCTTCTCTAAGATTGATCTTCGTTCAGGGTACCTTCAGCTTAGGGTTAGGGATGGAGATATACCTAAGACATCCTTTCGTACCTGTTATAGTCACTATGAGTTTCTACTCATTCATTTGGTCTTACGAAAGTGCCTGCTGCATTTATGGTTCTCACGAACAGATTTTTTTGTGAATACCTTAACTCTTTCGTCATAGTATTCAGTGATGACATTCTCATCTACTCAAAAACCAAGGAAGAGCATGAAAATGATTTGAGACTAACCTCAGGTACTTAGACAACATTGGTTGTATGCCAAATTCAGCAAGTGTCAATTCTGGCTAAGATGAGTGACCTTCATGGGTCATGTTGTGTCCGATCAAGGTGTAGAGGTGGACCCCAGAAAGACTGAAGATGTTAAAAACTGGCCAAATCCTCTTACACCCACCTATATCTGTAGCTTTCTGGGATTGGATGTTTACTACCGCAGGTTTGTAGAGGGCTTTTCTTCCATTGTTGCCCACATACAACTTTGACGAAGAAAAAAGCCAAGTTCAAATGGACGGATACTTGTGAGAAGAGTTTCCAGGAGCTCAAGGACAGACTCACTTCAGCCCCGGTACTTACTCTACCTAAGTGTGGTGAGAATTACATGTTGATACATCTAGGGTTGGTCTTGGATGTGTTCTTATGCAGGCTGGTAAGGTGATAACCTATGCATCCAAACAACTCAAGGTTTATGAAAAGAATTATCCCACTCATGGCTTGGAGTTGGCAGCTGTTGTGTTTTCTTTGAAGCTTTGGAGGCATTATCTATATAGAATGCATGTGGATGTGTTCAGGGATCATAAGAGTTTCAAGTACGTGTTCACACAGAGGGAGTTGAATCTACGTCAGCGCAGATGGCTGGAGCTGTTGAAGGATTATAACATGAATGTGCACTACTATCTGGGTAAGGCTAACGTTGTGGTTGATGCTTTGAGTAGGATGAGAATGGGAATACAGCCCACATTGAGGATGAGAAGAAGGAGTTGGCAAAATAGGTACACAGACTGGCCAGACTGGGTGTGCGGTTTGTTGACTCTACTAGTGGGGGTGTTTCAGTTAACCCTAGTGTTGAATCATCCCTGATAGATGAATTCAAAAAGGGTTAGCATCTTGATCCTTTGTTGATGGAACTAAAGGACTCAGTGTTGTTAAAAATGTTTAAGTCTTTCGCTTTGTTTGATGATGGCATACTTAGATACCATGACAGGTTGTGTGTACCAGATGTGGATGATTACGGACCAGGATTGTGGCAGTGGCCCATGGTTCCAAACATATCATACATCAAGGTTCCACCAAAATATATCATGATCTTAAACAAATTTATTGGTGGGGTAGCATGAAGAAGGACATTGCGGAATATGTAGCTAAGTGTCCGAATTGTCAGCAGGTTAAGGAAGAGCATCTTAAGCATTGTGGTCTGACTCAGATTATTGAGGTTCCGACTTGGAAGTGGGAGGCCTATAATATGGACTTCGTAGTTGGTCTTTCGAGGGCTAGGAGGCAGCATGACTCCATATGGGTTATTGTGGATAGATTGACTAACTCTTCCCACTTTATCTTTGTGAAGTCTACTTACAGAGTCAAGGATTATGCGAGACTCTACATTGATGAGATTGTGAGATGGCATGGGATTCGTTTGTCTATTATTTCAAAAAGAGGAGCTCAGTTTACTTCATAATTCTGGAGATCTTTGCAGAAAAGCTTGGGCACGCAGGTAAACTTAGCACTGCCTTTCATCCTCAGACAGATGGGCAGGCAGAGCGCACCATTCTGACATTGGAGGACATGCTGAGAGCATGTGTGATAAACTTCAGCAGTAACTGGGATGACCGTCTGCCTTTTATAGATTTCTCGTATAATAATAGGTACCACTCTAGCATTTGGATGGAACTATTTGAGCCATTGTATGGTAGGAGGTATAGATATCTAGTTGGGTGGTTCGAGGTTGGAGAGTCACCCATTTTGGGTCAAGAGATAATTTATGAGGCCTTGGAGAAAGTTAGAGTGATTAGGGACAAGTTGGCTTCTACTTACAACCGACAGAAATCATATGCAGATAACAGAAAGCGGCCCTTAGAATTTAATGTTAGTGACCAGATTTACTTGAAGATATCGCCAATGAAAGTGGTGATGAGATTCGGTAATAAAGGAAAGCTGAGTCCGAGGTATGTGGGGCCATATGAGATCCTACAGCGTGTGGGTGAAGTGGCCTATGAGTTAGCATTGCCTGCAGAGCTAGCTTTTGTTCATCCAGTCTTTCATGTCTGTACGTTGAAGAAGTGCCTAGGTGATCCAGCATTAATCCTACCTTTTTAAGGTTTGAGGTTGGTGAAGACTTGTCCTATGAGGAGTTACCTGTTGAGATCTTAGACAGACAGTTCAAGCGGCTGAGGAACAAGGAGATTGTCACAGTGAAGGCATTGTAGAGAAATCATCTTGTTGAGGGTGCTACGTGGGAGGCTGAGACTGATATGAAATCTCGTTATCCTCATCTTTTCAGCTCTTAAGGTTAGACTTCCTACTCTTAAGCCAATGTTTCCTTATCTCTTTGTATTTTGTTGCTATTGGTTGACTCTGCATAGCGATTATGTTGTGATCTGATTGTCATTAGGATGTGTTGTTATAGTGTCATACGGGGAGGAATGTACCTAAGGGGGGCTAATGTAACAACCCTAAAATCGAATAGATAAATACTTGAGGTGATTTAATTGTTATTTAAGAATCTGAAATTTTAAGGGCATAATCGTCCTTTCACGTATTAATTAAAATAAATAAGATTTTGGATTAATTTAATTAAATCCTATTTTGACTAAGTCTTGAATTTAGTCTTCTAATCCTAATAACTCTCTCCCTCACGTTTCTTAACTCTCTCACATTTTCAATCTCTCTCTATCACGTTATTCTGCCAGCCACAACAAAAACCAAGAAATTCATCAAGAGTTCTTCACACTTGAAGAACTCACAAGAATTTTTAAGTAAAGGACAAAGTAATCAAAACGTTAAGGCAAAGAGAGGTCCGTCGAGTGGGGTGTACATTTAAGTGAATTGGGCGTGGTTTGGAGGAGTTTCCGGGCAGCAACTTCACACTTGCACAACATCAAAAGATATGGGTTTCTCTCCTGGAATTCTTTCTCTAGAGTACTTTCCTTTGAACATTTCTTAAGCTCTTGAAAACTAAAGTTTTTCCCCTTTGTATGTCCTCCTCTTTAGCTCCCAACAAACCGTAGGATGGGTATGTTATGCTGCTAGACTTAGACATAATTGATGTATTTATATTAAGTTTGAACATGTTATATGTGAGGGAAATTACGAAAATGATATTCGAAGTGTAACAAAAAATAATTATTTTTGTGTGTGCATTGTGGGCAGTGGCTTTAGCCACTGTTTTGGGGTTGAATATTAATGTGTTTTTGGTGTATTTTATGTGTGTAAAAGTGTGTTTAATGTGGTGTTCATTCTAATGAAAAATGTTGGGTTGAATAACACTCTTTTATCTAAGTGAACTCATGAAAGAGGTGACTAAAAAATGAGTGAAGAATGATAAAAAAAAATATATCCAAATTTGATACTCTCCCATAAGGTTAAATTCTGTGTTTTTAAAAAAGGGAAATAAATAAGTGAGGTCAATGGGAATTGAACCCAAGACCTCACATGTTGAGAAGACTGAAAAATAAGAAAAAAATGGAGAAGGGGCTAAGGGTAATCAAACCCCTTAGCTACTGGTTGTCGCAATAGAGGAAGCCAAAAAAAAAAGGAGGTTGGGGGGAATCGAACCCCTCGCCACTGTGTCCGCGAGAAAGGGGAAAAGAAAATGGGGCTGGGGAGAATTGAACTCGCGACCTGGGGGAAAGAGGAGGAGGAAATTAATCTAGCAAATAAATGGGAGGCGTGAAATTCGAACCACGCCCTCCAAGTGCGAGTGAGAGAAAGGGCAAATAAGAAGAAAGAAAATTTGAGGCGTGGGAATCGATCCCACGACATCAAGGGCTGAAGCAGCGAGCGGATTAAAAATAATTAAAAAAATAAGAGGGTTTTGGGGTTCGAACCCACAACCTCCCTTCCCAGCGAAAATTAAAGGAAAACTCAAGAGGCTGTGGGGGTTTGAACCCACAACCTCTTGGTTTTATGCAAGAATGGGCAACAAGAGTTCGAATTAAAATTAAAAATTTAATCTTTTCATGTAAATGTTGAGATTTAATTTAAAGTTATAATTAAAACAAAAAATTAATCCTTTCACGTAAATGTTGAGATTTAATTTAGAGTTCTAATTAAAATAGAAAATTAATCCTCCCATGTAAATGTTGAGATTTAATTTAGAGTTCTAATGTTATGAATATTAGAAATAAAATCAATGAAAAATATAAATGATATCCAAATGATTCAAGATTTGGGTTCCCATGCCCAAATTTCCATATTGATACATAAGTCATACGTGAGTAAAATATCCAAGAAAAATGCCATCTACTCAGATAAAAAATCAAGATCTTGACACATATATGAGTAATACAAAAGTCTTGTACTACATAATCTTAGGAAAGTAAGAATCACTTAGCGAACTATGAATGAAGCCCCATGGCTTGTATGTTTAGACACATAAGTCTTATATACCATCAAAAGTAAGTGAACCTAATATCTACGTAATGAAACGATGAACACTAGGAGGGTTAAGTATGAGTGTAAGATACACTAAATGGCCAAGTGCATTGGAATATGATGAGATGAACTATGAAATTAAGAAATGAACATTCACGTAATAAGAGGTGAGTAACTATGAAAAGTAAAGGTCCTAATAATGAAGAATGAGGTGACAACATGATATGAGGCTAATGTATATGATGACGGCAATCAAAAATGAGACTAAGTAATTGTTACCAACACGTACTCACCAATGAGAGTGTAAGATAATGAAGAGACCAGTCTCTATGAACACTTTAATGTAAGTATTGAATTTAACACACTTAATACAAATGATGAGATGAGAAATCATCTAGTGAGCTATGTTGTCCTCTACTAGAAGAAACTTTACATGAATTATGAGTTGAATGTAATGGAACTTTATACTGAGCACCGATAGGCTAGCTGTGAGCGATGATGCCTTCTTTCGGGAAGGGTGAAGGTTCACGTAACTCTCATGATATGAGATTGTCTGGCTTGCCGGGTATGGGTATATCTCTTAGTGTTTGAACCTATACTACCAATATAGGGATCTGGCAGATTTAAATTCCCATATATGCTAGTATGTTATTGAGTCACTTTGGCCAGTAATTCCATCTCTTTTGGGTCTGGGGGAGACAATGGATTTCATGATGCTCATATGATCTATGTCGGTTAAAGTTAAAGTTCCCAATGAATGAATGAGGGGTCAGCATCAAATAAAGCATATAAAGAAATGAATGACACTGAAGGTGTTAGGATATGATAATCAAGAGGTAAGCTAGAATTAGGTAATGACATTAGGTTATTCCTGATCATTGCACACCAAACCCGATGATAGTCTTAAATTACATCCTAGGTATAGCTGGTGTTCACACTGGCCTATGAATAAAATGAAATGAAGTATGAAGGAATGAAGCAGACTCTGTGTTTCCTAATAAAGAGTCCCTAGTTGAGGTCTCATGTGTTGAGCCCTCATTTTGGAAAGTCTTAATGTCGAGTCCATGATTCCAAGATCTCATGGCATATGAATGAATGATATGAAATAAACTATGTATTAAATGTTATGTGCTATGATGAATGTTTCTCTCATGACATGACTTTCCTAACTCAATTTGGAAAGTTCACTAACTTTCCTAATCTCAATTTGGCAAGTCTACTAATTTGACTTCCAAAACTCATGTCGTTAGGAAAGATCTTCTCTTTCTCATGCATGTATTTGGTGTGTTCTTTCATATACCCATACTTAGTACAAGTGTGTACTAACCCTATACATCTATACTATTTTAGGTGCAGACATAGGCGGGCGATAGAGACACAGGGTTATTGTTGAAGCTATCCAGACGTCAGCATTCATCCCGAGTTTTGTAGGTCCTCATGCTTTCGAGGATGCTACTGTTTTACATTCTAGCGTAGTTTTAGAGTTGAGCTAATGGAGCATGTTCCACTAGCGTTTCTTTCCTGTTTCGGTTCAGATTTTGTATTGGTTCTATTTTGTCCATTATACAACTAATACTTAATGAATTATTTCTTTCAGTTGCTTATCTCTGTAATGTTAGATGGTTGATATGAAAGATTATGAAATGTTAAGAATGTTTAGCAAGTGCGTTTAATGAATCACAAGTTTCAAATTTTCCACTAAAATTAACCTATGTAAAGTAAGGATGACGTATGTAGGCTTGTTTGCGACCTCTGAGAGGTCAATGACGCTAGTCTCGTTTGGGGTCTCAATTCTAGTCGTGACAAAAACAATCTATATTAAAATAATGACAACAATTAGATTTTAAAACTAACAACTCTCATACAACTGTGTGTTTAGCCTTGACACAAAAACTCATCCGAACCTAAAATCAAATTTCTGAATTTTGATGTCCATTAATATATAAATTCACTTGTTTTTCTAATTTCAAGCATAGGGTTAAGTTCCAATATATCAAAACTTGAGTCATAATATAATAAGCTTAAGAAAATTCTTGACGGTAATTGGGATAATAAATTACAAAAATTATATGTTAGTTCATCGTAACTATCAATTGGAAAACTGAAACCCTTTTGAACTAATCCCCTCACACTTATTACTTATCTCCCAATTTAATATCTCATGATACTGCAAAGATAAATTCACAAATTAATTCTTTTGTCTCATTGGAGCCTAACAAGAAATACATATACTAGTAATTGACATTCCTAACAACCAACCATATTCACCCTAAGTGTTATTTAGGTAATGATTATCAAATTCACAAATTTTCTTTTTATCAAACATAAACTTTATCTCAATTATCCATGATTCCATTTTGGTAAATGTTTGTCCGCTGCATTAGTTTCCTTCAGTTCGTGCGTGCTTTGACTCTCGAAAATGTGAGCCTCATTTAACTATTAAGTTACTTGGATATATGGGACAAATGGTATTGAATATTGAATAACTTGTGGTCTTAACCTATTAACTTAACTAAATTAATGACTGAAATTACCCACTAATTAAATAATAATAGATGTTGACACCTAATTTTTACCCTCCAAAATTTATATAATCATCGAGCCTCTCCAATTTCAAGCAATTTAAAATAATTAGTTTTAGTAAATAAATACAGTTCGCAAGTTATTTTAAATAGTTTTGCTACTTTTTATAATTTTTAGATAAATATATATTTTGCATAATTATGTATATAATTAGTATATTTTTATCCTAATATATTCTCAAAAAGATGTAAATTTTAATCAAACATTTTGTTAATTAGTTGAGTCATATAATAGTTATAATACAAATTATTTAATTTATAATTAAGTTAATTATTTTATTTCGTTGACATTACGAAGTTCATCAATTAATTTAAACATTTAAAAATATCTTATTTAGTTTTAGCTGAATCACCAATCAAACTCAATTTGATTAACTTCTTAATTTTCATTGGCTAAGTGTTCAATTTCAGTAAGTCATTTTGCTAATTCAGTATGGCTTGTCCATATCTTGGATCAGCCTTTCAAAAGAAAATTGGGCCCAAAATCAATTTCAATGAGCCTAATATTCAAGGGAAAATTATATATAATAGCAAATTAATAACCTAAAATAAATGGAGTGGCTAGGGTTTGATTTAATTGTGCTCCATAGCAAACGTTAGTCAAAGTTTGTCAGGCGCCTCTCTCCCAAAAATTTCTCTCGCCACTCTCCTTCTGCTCGCCTCTCTCGCTTTATACACAGAAGTGTATAAATTCTGTTTCTGTTTATAAAGCGAGAGAAAATTGTATATACACATGCAAAAACATATATCTTCGTGTTATACACTTAATTATACAATTTACAAACATTTTACTTCAATTCAATTGTAGACAAATGCAAATTTTATACAAATATTGCAGAGAAAAAGGCCAAAGAAATATACAATAGCGAATTATACAATTGCAACGAAATAGGCCAGCGAATTATACAATTGTATATGTATTGCGAATTATACAATCTTATGTTTGTTATGGAGCGTAATTATGCAAAATTTGCTATAGCATACAAATATGAATTTTTTGTTTGCTATATGTGAAAGTTGCCGATTAGTTATGCTTGCATATGGTGTTATTTCATTGTCCTCATCCCGATAGTTTCGCTACTTTATTTCTTATACCTCTTCATTGTATTACTTCCTAGAATAACCCATTTACTCAAATCTTCACCATCATTGCTCGATAGTCTCATTTAAAATAGATTAGTGTTTGCAAATTGAGCCAACATAAAATCTGTTTTCTTGTTTGTTTGGTCAGATTTTAGTTCTGTTAGATTTTAGTTTTAAGTTTACTTGAGGTATGACTTTATTGGCATCAATCCTTCATGACAATTGACTTTAATTATTGTCAAATGTATCACATATCGTCTCCTAGCAGGTTCTTTTTAGTGTTAAATTTTCTCTGTTTTCTTAACTTTAGTTTCATTTTCTCCGTATTTAGCATGCTTGTCACTGTTAAACCTTTAGGTGTTTGTTTCTTGGTGTGTATAAATATATATATATATATATATATATATATATATATATATTTATTTATATATATTTATATTAGTTAAATTGCTTTGGTGACCCTTGGAGTTTTGAGATACTTAAGTTTTTTTCATTTCGATTAAAATCATGTCTCATTTGTTTTCGTTATTTCAAATAATAATTTTATTCTTTCTTTCATTCCTCGCATGAATTCGTTTCGAGTCAATGATGGACTCATCTACCCTGCGTTTTCCAAGATGACCCATAAAGACTCGATCTTTGTATTCTCCCTTTCTCGAGTCAGGCCCCCTATGTATTTGGAAGCTGTTACAGGTCCTTGACACCCAACACGCTGCTGGAATTTTCAAAAAAGAAAAACGAGAAATGGGTTGTATACATGATGTATACAGCGTTTATGCACTGATATACAGTTTCATGGCAGCAACTATGTGGCCAAAACTGAGACAATACAGAGATGAGGTAAAAGAAAGGTGTTCGGAAGCATGATATACACGCAAAGAGCTGATATACAAGCTAATATACACTTATATACAGTAAATGTATGCAAAAACGGTTATTTGGTTAAAAACCAAAAATTGCAGCGAAATTGGCCCAAGAAGGGCCCAATTTCATCATCTCTTTTACTCCTTTAATTGCTTTGATTATGCTTTGACTTATTTCTTTTAACTCTAACCATAATTTATTTTGACTAACCTACTTAGATCCCTAAAAGATGAATTTTTTTCTTTATGTTGGTTTAGTATTTAAACATCTTTTGCAATCACTTATTTTTATGTTGAGTGTACAAGTCAAATTTATATCTTTATTTAAGTAAAATCTATGTTCTTAAAAGTTATATTTTTAATGCTTTTCACTTAACTAGTTTACTATTGTTAGAATTGTTTTAAATCAGGTGAAACTTTTAATTTAAAAATAGTGTTTCATGCTCAGATTAATCAAATTGTTTTAAATTATTATTTTGGAGATGAATTAAATAAATTCTAATTAATCTAGTTCTTGTTAAAATTTTATTCACTTGTAGATCAAGTCAATTGTTTCTAAAAGGTCGTATGACCATAAAAATATATATAAAATGATTCTTTGTTTAACCATTTTGTTTGTGCTAAATTATTTTTAAATAAAATAATAGTAAAAAAATATTTAACCTACGTCGTAGGATAACCGCATGTTAGCGGACGCTTCAAATGCCTTAAAAACTTTCTTGAAGCGTAAATAAGAACCTCTTATCCATTTTCTCTGAGTTTGTGAAGATTTAATCTGTAAAATCTTATTAAATTAAGTTTTCTTAATTTCTTTATAAAATTAAATGAAAACTCTTTTCTATATATTTTTCAAAAAATGTTTTATACATAGAACATTTCAAAAAATAATTTTTCTAGAGTTAAATAAATTACGGCATAACAATAGACACCCATATATTACAAAATTCCTAACCAACTTCACACTCTAATTGTACATGACTCATCTCAACTACCGAGAGGGTTAAAACAATAAATTTATGAAAATTTCTAAAAATGACCTTTTTGGTCATTATATTATCCACCACTAAAAATCATGTATGTCCTCTAACATAAGAAATTAAGAAGATGGAAGAATAACCGACGTGACCAAAAGCTCAATTATGACCTACCAGTCAGTGTTTATCTCTTCAAGTGAGCTCCTTCTTAAGACCATTTCATCAAGATTAACAAGTAAGAACTGAACTTTCGATTTGAACCTTGAAATATCTAGAAATTAGGAGGATTATCAAGCCACAAACTAACCCATGAACTCAATCGAACGTGAAACACATTGGACCATAACACAACTATTAAGACGATTCCTTTCTCACATAACCAAGATAACATTCTTAACCGATATCGACTACAATCATAAGTGAATCTAAACTAACCACGACACATTCATAATGCACAAACCATCAAAGATCTTACCAAAAGTCTCTTCTCAAAACATAATCTTTCTCAAAGTTATGAAAATTTGATCTTTAGACATTCGATACCCATTAAGGGAGAATCAAACTTATCTAACAAAATAAAAAAATGATTAAGTGAACACCCAACAAGCGATACACTTCAAAATGCAGTATCTCTAAGAGTACTCTTACACAATTATAACTCTTCATAGTAGCTCTTTTATAAGTTCTCATAAGCAAGGTTGTGTGTGTAGAACTACTTGTATACTTCAACCATCTCAAACAACACCAAATCTATCATAACTGAAATGACCAAGTGTGTCCAAGGATCTTACCCTATCAAGAGGACATAAGAGGATCGGTACATTTGATTCACCAATAAGGAGTCACCCATAGATGTAGAAACACGCGGGCACATATGCAATGAACCATACTCCAAATCATGTCCGAAATGAATTAGGTGGTGAACATAAGAATATACAACACCAAGGTCGAATAACACTAGATATTTCCTCCATAGTGCTCATATCAAACATTTTCATTGATGTGACTCTTATCTCATTAATTTTTAGCTACGCATAATCAACTAGTATGATCCCCATCACAATATTACAAATACTCGATTCATTAACCTCCACATTGTTTTGAAGGTACTCTCTTTAAGTTAACACTCTTAATACCAATAAAAATTGTAACAACATCAATCATTTATCTTACTCTTAAAATATCACTAGTATTAAAATCTCCTTAGCAAACACATTGTAGCGTCTAAAATTTCAAAATATGGATCTCTCTCTCTCTTTCCATTTAAGCATTACATGGAAGATATGAGCCACACCTAACATTGATACAACTAATTTTGAATGAATAAATACATTTCCATCGCGGTACAATAATTTAATTACACCCAATGTCAATTTCACATGAATTCTTACATAAAAAATTTCAACTGCCATGCATAATAACATGTATCTCATGCCAAAAATTACAGAAATCCTTGGTCACCCTAATAATTTTGTTTAATATAATCTCATAACCTCTACTCACTATCAAATGTCTATGTAACACATCACGTCCACGTAGTTCCATCAAAAAAGTAGTTTCAATCTCTTCAAAATTCTCATTAACCATGTAGAAGTGTAGGTCCATACGGTTGCACATCAATAAGTTACCTATCATAATTTGAACAATGTAGCTCAACATAACCACATAGATTCGTTCGCATAGTACTGCTTGTCACCCAAACAAAAATTAATACTTAGAAAAGTCAATGATATATTCCTAGTAAGTTTGTACCATACTAGTTCACATCTCACATCCATAACTAAAATCATAGGCAAAAAAAATCCTTCAACTACAACCCAAGGGCTTATACGGGAGGTTTATTCCTCCACTTTTCTTAAATTCTTCCTATGACACAAAATTATGAATATCTTGATCTCTTAAATATATCAAACTCTTAATTATTATTATTTTTCAAAATGTTCACTTACCAATATTGTTTGACAAACAATCCATGACTTTTTGACCATATACTGTAAAAAAACACTTATTAGTGGAATCTTTCCTTAGGTCTTTTAACAATAAAAAAACAAACTTTATTACTTAAACCATGCATAGGTCCTTCCAAATGCCAATCACTTAATGTGATCGATCATTTCTAACCTTACCCATTCATACCTTGAGAATACATACAACCACGAACATAGACTCGCAATGAGAAACTTAAAGTTTGATCCCAACTATGTAAAACAATTTCATAATCTATCAACATCAGCTCATACATTGAACATCCTTATGTATTCACATATATTAGCCTATTATCGATCGTCTCTCCATCGATTTTACAATATTTTTCTGTAAAATTCAATCGTACCATTCACAAACATAAAATCAAAGAAGAACTTATAACCACACTCGAGTAAAACATGTGTAGACTCTTTTCTCAAATCTTACCCTATCTTTTTTTTAAATCAATCTGATGAACCCGTGATACAATTACTATAGCAAGAGTAAAATATATAGAACCACGTATCTATGAACCAAATTTTCAACCCTCTGATGATACATCTTTGGACCTTGCAATCAGAGTAAATATCGTTGCTTTTGCATCCTTCTGAAGGCTATATTACCCCTCAATAATTCTTTTCCTTGTGACTCTAGCTCATTCAATTTTATTCAAGCAATGTTTCAACACATCCTACAATTTTTCATATTACCAGACTACTCACCAAATAACAGCAGACTAGCCGGTTGGACACTCGTAAGACGTCATTGAAATACAAAAATTTTGTTGATCAATAATTCTTATCATAAAATTGCGTCTCAATCACAATCCATCAAAAACTATTATTACCATCATTCTCAATTATTCCTGTCATCATCACGAAGTCATAATTTTCATCATTATGACACCTTAAATCTAGTCATACCAATCAAATTCAAAGGACTAACCCACTTTTATGCACTTTTTTACTAAAATCTTCAATTTCCTTCATTCAAGTATACTCTTTGAGACTTTCTTTTACCCGAAAGATTGTCATTATAGATAGATCCATTTCCTTGAAGCTTACATTGAACTAGATCTCATTTAGAGTCATTAGAATACACTTCACAACCTAAACACGTTAATATCATGCCAAAAGTTCACCACTAAAATCTTCCTTATAAATAATGTTTTAAAGCACATGTCCATAATAATAACTAGCTGATTTCTCAATCATAAATGCAACATCAAATCTCATTATATGAGCACAAGACACAATTGATAATACCTGAAGTAGTAAGTATTCACAATTGAAAATCAACGTATCTGTTTTCATATACCACTATACTATATCATGAAAGCCCGTTAGATTTACCCCTATAACACATCATAACAGTTTGTTAAATCCACCCCTAGAATACCACATACACCTCGAGAAGATTATACTCAAATATTCCACACATTTCTGACAATAAAGTAACTATAACATACTACTAAATTCATTTGGTCTCTAACTAACCCAAAGTGTTTCATTCGCAGATCATGTAAATAGTAGGAGTAACACACTCCACAATCTTACAAAGAGATGATCGATACCGTTATAATAGTTGCATCGTGACCTTATCTTTTATTTACATTCATATATCATAGTAGAGTAGATGACCTCAACTAATGCCATATCATTTTTCATTATTTGCTAACAGCCCATACATATTATCACAACCTTACTAATTGAATTTTTCAAAGGTACATTGTTCATTACCTATCCATACTTTTATAAATTCACTTTCAATTATCGAACTCATCTAGATATTGCCTATACCACTCAAGTACTATTCCATCTATTGGAGTAACTAACAAAACAACAAACCACGTTCATAAAATTACCCAAAATATTATTCAATATCATCATTAAATATCCTCAAATTGCATTATCAAGTCATCACATAATTCAACCCATCCAAATTACTAAACATTCTAAATCATAAAACATATCGTTTTCATATGTCTATCACTTCCACGTTTGTAACAAATCTAACATCCAAGACATATACAACACATCAAATACTCACGTAAGGAACTACACACGAGTAATCACAATAAGTGAGATAGAATTAAATAAAGCAATAAGAATCAGAAGGGACAAAGGATGCACGTTAGAGATTCAAGAAGTGAAGATTTTTCCTAAAAGTCACTATAGCCTGTCGAAAATAAGTATTGATGTCTACAGACTAATCTTCAAGACTCTACTTAGCCTCGGTTTGTATACACGTGAAACCTATTAACTTGGGGCTCTAATACCATTTTTGTCACGACCCAAAAATGAACGTGATGGAACTCGCCTCATCCCACAAAGAGAAGTCAGCTTAAAACTCAATTATTACAATAAAATGCGAAAAATCTATAATTAACTCATAAATACCCCCAGAATGTAGTTGTCATGTGTACATGCCTCTAAAGTATTACAAATGAATAATACTAAAATGTAAGTCTCATATGACATTGTTTCTAGTTAGAACAAGATTATAAATGGAGTAAGAAGGTTTGTTGAGATGACAAACAGCTACCTCACAAATCTTTAAGAAGTTTCAAAAAAGAAGAGAATACATAACAAATATCTGGGCTATTAACCTAAAAAAAAATTGTAGAAGCAAGGGGTGAGTAGCAAACCACATGGTAATCAACGAGCAACCCTCTAAACAAAAGTTAAAGGAACAGAATTCGGGTACTTATTACACCCCATCCGAATCTCCACAAGTAAAACGGGCATGAGACCAACCAAACCTAACAACTCAAAGTTTACATAGCACATAGCTCAACAACGACAACACTTAAACTAGTTATATATCCTCATCAACAAGCTTCTTATTCATCAATCACAACTTCCACAAAAAGGCACTCACAATATCAGCAACACAAGATCAAGTTCATCAATGATAAAAATGTGTAATGCAATGAAATGCAATGTCAACTATAATGATACATGTTTTACCTAGTGATACTCACACGTTGTCTCTCAGTCTAGGATCCATGAGGGACATATGCGTTCATGCATCCATCATGGCGTGCGATATGACCCTCGATAATTTTAACCATCATGGCGCGCGATACGTCTCTCAAAATATAGTATCCATCATGGTGCGTGATACATCCCTTGAATAAGTACATCCTCCTTGTATTCTGATTCTTTCTCAATTTATACTTGTCACAATCATGTCTCAAAATAATGAAAATGACATGTTCACGCAAATAATAATGAGAGGGTCATTATCACAACATTGCGTGATTTACAACAACACATTCATGATACAACATCAACAATGATTCAACAAGTTTTTCAAACAATTCTTAACACATCACACACCACCAAGTAATCACATCGCCTTTTTATTACCCCTTTTTCATTATTAGAATTAATCAACATGGATAAGTCAAGTTATCACTAAGTCTCATTACTCCCCAAACATACCACAAGGAAATACATAAATTCCATACACTTACTAAGAGTTTAGAAATTCACTTGCCTCTATCAACCAAGAATTCACTCAAGTGCTTGAGCCTTTCTCTTTCGTTGAACTTCCAACTCAAAACAATCTATATTCAAATAATGACTGCATAAAGATTTCAAAACTTACAACACTCATACTACTATGTGTATAGCCTTGACCCAAAAACTCATACGAACCTAAAATCAAGTTTATTAATTTTGATGTCCATTAACATGTAAATTCTCATGTCTTTCAAATTTCAAGCCTAATGTTAAGTTCCAATATATCAAAACGTGAACCATAATATAATCATCTTACGGAAATTTTTTAATGAAAATTTGGATAATAAATTACCAAAATAATATGTTAGTTCACCGTAACAATCAATTGGAAAACTGAAACCCTTTTGAAGTAATCCATTCACACTTATTACTTATCTCCCAATTCACTATCTCATGATAATACAAGATAAATCCATAAATTAATTCTTTTGTGTCAAAGGAGCCTAACAAGAACTTTAACCTACGTCAACAACATACATATACTAGTAATAGACATTTCTACCAACTAATCATATTCATACGAAGTGCGATTAGGTAATGATTACCAAATTCACAAATTTTCTTTTCATCAAATAGAAACTTTACCTCCATTATCCATGCTGACTTTCTGGTAAATGTGTGTTTGTAGCATTAGTTTTCTTCTGTTCGTGCGTGCTTTGGCTCTCAAAAATACCAGCCTCATTTAACTATAATTTACTCATATATATATCAAATGGTATTGAATATTAAATAACATATGAAGTTGATCCATTAAGTATTTACTAAATTAGTGATATGAAATCACCTACTAATCAAATAATAATAGACACTCATATAATTCGAAATTCCCAACCAACTTCACATGCTAATTATACGTGACTCAGGTCCACTATCGAGAGGGGTAAATGATAATTTTATGAAAATTTCTAAAAATGACCTTTTGAGTCACTACAATAATTTGGGCGTTCAAAATTCTCACGTACACCATGAATCCGAATTAGTGAAGACTTCTTCTGTTCAACACCGTTTCTATCTTCAACTATTAAAGTAAAAGATCTAATCTACGTGTACATATCCTAACTCAACAAATATCTTGAGAAATAACCTAATCCATCCTTAACTCGTGCAGATTAAGCTCAAGAAAATTGGTACCAAGCTATCTTAGTTAAGGATATCGTAGGTATTTTCCCCGATCATGATCTATAAGAACTTGAATTACGACATACAACACTCTAAGGAAAGTGATTGTTTACTTTTTTTTTTTGTGTGTATAACCCTTCCTATGATTTTTGTTAATCACATTACTTATAATCTCTTTACTTGATCCATGATTTCTATTCTTGCATTTCTTTGTTTTGAGCCTTGGTTGAACTAGCTTGTCTTCTTGAATTATTGTTTCAACTTGATTTCACGTGTTTTCATTAGAGAGAAACTGCATTACACCGCTTAAAAATCGTATACACAGTTAAAAAAAATTGACAGGCTTTTGACTTTCCTGAAAGTGTGTACAATCGTCACTTCCTTTTTCTTTAAGATATCATGAATGCATCTTATATTTATTGACATGTCCAATGAAGTTCCTCGAATTTTATCTAAAATCTTATTAAAAATTAAGGAATCATTTTCCATCACAATAGGTAAAATATTTTTCTGAACGCAGTGGTTCAAACCATCTTCTATTACTTAAACCTCAACTTCTAACAAATCACATAAATCAAGCTTTTCTGCTTCAGCAAATACCAAGTTACCATGGATGTCTCTCACATTAAGACCTTAGATCTGCATTGAATATTGTAATTAATAGAGTGATCAGTGATGAACTTATAATTGCCTGCAGGACGGTACAACCATCTAACAACTTTACAAGAAATAATAGGTGAATAAGATTCTACAAATTAAACAATTTGAACATAGGACTTAAGTACATTAACAAGCAAATAATATCTAGAATTAGTCACTAGATGAATGTTTCTATCTATCTCTCCCTTCATGGCATTGACCTTCTTCCTCGATGTTTTGTAATATTTCTTTTTTATTTCAAATTTGTCAAATGATGAATATTGGTAAAGCTATATCAGTGGCTTCAATTTAATAACACTATCAGCACTCCAGATTTGTCTAGGGTTTGTTTAAGTTCAAAAAAAGGATCACCTATCTCACCAGCACTTGCAAATGTTAGCCATAAAGGCATAAAATCAGTACGAGGCACAAAAAGGTTGTTAAAGTTTTCTTGTATAGAGTATGAGCAACAACAACATTACACAGAATCTACAATGCTTTTTTTAACCTAGACCTCTCACATAGGAATTATTTGAAACAACAACCTCCAAAATAGAAAAAATATTCTTAATGGAATACTATTTTCCTATATGTTCATGATGCCCAGCTGGTTCCTCTTACTTTGTCTAGTCATGTTCCAAAAACTAACCAGTGTAAATTTTCTTTTGCCATTTTGCATCTGCCAAGTTTTTTTTATTCTAACAGCTTCAAAATTCCCAAGATATCAACAACATAATCACACACTTATGTTTTCTGCAACTCACTCATCACAATCATGTTCCATCCATCATGCTCCATCATTTGACGAAAATATTCATATCCTTCTAAGGGTCCATCTGTAATAGGTAACAAATATTGTAAATCATCTAGTTGTGTTCAATTATTAAACCAAAGATTAGTATGGCCGCCTCTAGATTCCCACCACATCTCTTGATCTATCTTATTTTTGACTTGCATAATTAACTTCAATACTTGAGATCTACATTAAACAATTCATGGTGTGTCTTTTGAAATGCTAGTTCCATAGAAATTTGCCCATAAAGACCTTTTGGTCCTGAAATTCAACAAATATTTGGCAAATAGAGTCTGTGAAAGATCAAACATAGACCTAAATCCTAGTGCTCCCACTTCTCTGAGTTGACACATGTCTTCCTAAGCCACCCACTACTTTGCTCTTCCTTTATATAAATTTTGCAAAACCTCTTTGGATATCGTAAATGATACATTTAGGAGGCATAATAATAGAGAGAAAATATAATTGCGAACTTGCAAAACATGATTAATTAGCACAACCTACCTTCCAAAAGATAACAATTTACCCTTCCAAAACAATAACTTTATCTTAATTTTCCTAATCAAATCAACCAAGTCAGGTCTTTTTGGCTTATGCCCTATAGGACAACCAAGATAAATAAAAGGGAACTTACCTCTGGATAAACCAGTTGTCTATTCTTCTTAGTTCACCGAATCACTAGCATCTTACTAAACATATAGAAAAAAAAATTCTTCCTCATTAATCTTTTTGCCTAACTGATTTCCATATTCCTGCAACACCTCATTATCAATAAAAGAGAATTATTTTATGCTGATGCATAGATATAGTATCATTTGCATACGCATAATGATTTAACTTGTCACTCTATTTAGTCATTCAAAAACCATGAAATTCATTGTTATAAAACAATTGATTCAAGGTTGTAGATAGGACTTCAACAGATAATATAAATAAAATAGGTGAGAGGGGATCCCTTGAGGGATGGAAAAAATCATGATTTTTCCATTTATAAGAATAAAGTATCAGTTATTAGCCACAGTTCTTCAAATGAAATCAAGAACTGACTAATCAAATCCCACTTGAGAAAAAAAAGTCCAATTATGAACTTCCAGTTCACTATAGCTTATGTCTTTGCCATATCTAGCTTGATCATTATGAGTACTATTCAAGATGTCGATATTGAACACAATTGATCCTCAGATCATTACCAATCAAAGTAACGTATTTCAAAGAAAAACTTATGGGGAAAAGGAAAATGGAGAGAAAACAATTAGTCCAGACCATCAAACCACTATGACAAAACAAAAAAAAAAAACTAAAATTATCCAAAAGTAATTATGAAACTAACAAAATACAGTCAAAAGGGAAATATAGCCACAAGTTCCCTCCCCCCACAAAAATAAAGCAGCAATGTCTTAAATGAAGGATAACATAAAAAGCGTAGAAGATGACATATAAAAGTCCCTTTTGACATGTTATGCATGTGGAGTGCTTGCTTGTGGAGTATCAAGAGGAGTAGCATTATCTTGGGTAAAAAAACCCGTTAAGGTAATCACAGGAGGTAGCAAAGTAGGCTCAACCAGGTCATTCGTGCACGACTATCCATGTGAGGAATGATGGATTTCTGAGAGACTCCACTAGTTCAGACTACAAAGGTCTCCTCAAGGGATCTCTCCAATGTATCATGGACCATTGTATCTTCAGTATTTTTCAGCTCCATTAGTGTTAATGAAATTCATTGCTCAACTCCTCTATCCTAATTCTCCTAATCATCTATGTCTTAGGTAAAATACTCATTAACCCTTTCGTTACCTCTCTTAATAGCCATAGTATTAGCAACAGTAGTACCACTCATACTCGACTTCTCATCCACAACACTCGTCACACTTAAGGCACAAACTCACAGGCCTTTCAGAAAAAGGGAATGAATCCTATAGCACCGATATGTTTGTAGACCTTAGCAGGCCCGCATCTACCCTAAGGGTGGCATATCAACCATCATAGTAGATATAACATATTAAATACCCTCAATATTTTCTTGGGCCTATTACCTAGTCATAAGATTATCCAACCTAAGGCATTTGACAATATAGTGGCCTCACACTGTATTAGCTTGTCTCTTATGGAAGCCAAAGCAACCTTAATCGCCTGATCTATCTCCTCTGACAGTCCTTCCTAACCTTAGCTACCCTCACAACTGAAAACCAGACAAGATTTCTCATTTGGTAGATCGTGGCTTCGCTTAAAGAGATCAGGAGACTTGATTGGGTGTAGGTGCAGGTACATGTGCAGGTGCAGCAAAAACATAAGTATAGATGTAGAGGGCATAAATCAAGTTTAGGGTGTACATAACTACTCCAAAAAAAACAAATGACTTGAGTAGCCTCAGTCTCAAGAGTGGCAGGATCAACCACATACATCATATTTAGTGGTTGTATCTTCCTCTAAGCCATATAATCCCATAATTAGTCAACATCGGTCCTCCAAATGCCATTGGATAAGGCTGGGGTGATCCTCGCATCAGTATTTACCCTAGAAGAAAGTCATATATTTTCACTCAGTCGTGTGACGAAGACCAAAAAAGAGAGATAAGTGTGATCTTATCTTGTCCTCATAAGAATCTCATCCACAATAATCAGACTAATACTAATGTTCTTTTTTCCCAATTATTCTACCCACAAGACACAAACTTCGGGTGATAAATAATAGATTCATTAAAGGAAGGTATGATGTTACTACTTAAGAATCAAAACAAATATAGGTCCATTACATTCATATATTTCTTCTTAACTTTGACTCTGTCATCCAAGAAATGATGAGAGGTATCAAATATAAGTAGTGCCAACCAACCTTTGAGAGTATGGAGATCATCATGCATCCATACTGTAAACATAAACTAATTTCCTTTTACACCCAAAGCAGTATTAATAGCACCTATGTGGAATTATATCATTTTGGCACAAACCTCAACCTCATTACGGTCTTCTAAACTACCCCTTCCCTTTTTTTGAATCCATGCTAGAACATACAAGGGTTCAGCTCTTGTGAACTTCTCCATCCTATGAAATTGAATGGTGTCCCATATGGCGGGGTAGTCATTTATGACTCAATCTGTGGGGAATGGTCTCTCATCATGAATTTTGCTTTATCTAGCAACCTTGAGCCTATTAAGGTCCCTCTGAGTGATAATTGGGATAACATGAGATGTAGGTGCTTTAGTTTTAGGAGTTTGAACCAACTTGGACCTGAGATATGTTCTTTACCTAGAAATCATCTTCTTAGCTTTCATACTCACACGTGTGCAGGAGCATGAAGGATTTTGTAATTAGCATGGAGGTGTGGGAGGTAACCACCAATTTACTATTAGTTCTAGATATTTCTTTGAAGGAACATTTATTCACACATAGATTTGGTCGCATTTGAAATTTTTTTCCCAAGGCTCACCTACTGGGAAGGGGATGCACCAAACAGGTTTTGAAAACTTAGGTAAGTTCGCTGAGTATAACAATGCACTACTTTTAAGAACTCGAGCAAGATGGTTTGATTCATCTCCAACTCAGTGATTTATCAAATTGATTTTGGCGGGCAAAGATAAGTCCGCTGAAAATGAAAGTGAAAAATTAAAAATAATAGTCACCATGTGAGATTTCCACTCCCACTAAGCAATACAATGAGTGAATTGCAACCTTGAGTTATGACCCCTACACTAGGGAATAATGTAGGTGAAAGAAGGTGTTAGTATAAAAATGCAGTATGTATGATTGTCGTGTATAAAAACACTTGAAAAATGCTAAAATGGACATTTCTTTTGAAAGCATCCACTCAACCCAGATTTAAAATCATCAAGGAAATAGTTGGAAAACATAAGTCAAAATGTCATATTGAATGCAAGCTAGCCTTACCATAAAGATCTTTGAACACTCATGAAATACTTCTTTAAGCTTACCTTAGTTGTGTTTACTTTGAACACTACAAGATTCCACTTTAATTAAGCCTTAGTATCATAATAAACTTCTTTTATTGTGAAAAATAAGCTTTGAGAGACATGAGACCATGTGAGATTAACATGAATTTCTATGATTCCCTCACCGAAAAGGGTTGGTCTACTTGCCTAAGGTAGAACCTTTAAATCTTAGCTTAGGTTGATTCACTAGCTAATAACTTATGAGGACACGTAGTTTATAAGATAATGATATTGTTAGTATAAACCCTACCTTACCATGGGAGACCTTCAATATAATGCAATATCAACTAGGTGCTAAGCATTAGAATCCCCCGAAGTTTTTTAATCTTGACTCTATTACTTGTGAAAGGGCGTCCTTGGCCTACCAATTCAACGTATATAACTAGAATCTCTAATCAATTCCTCATGAAAGGGTGACGTTGGCCTACCGATTCATGCTACATCAATTAAGATAGATCTTTAATTACTGATGACAGGGTGTTATTGGTGTACGTAGTTAAGGTATGTCATTGAGATAACTCTTTAGACCATACGTGAGTAAGCCTTTCACCATACATATTTAATTTATTTAAGATTGAAGATGATAAATCCTTTAAACCCTTGAACGTTCATTGCTCTTGAATAGGTGTGTATATGATAATGTCCTTCCAACAACGCAACAATAACAACAACATGGATACTTTACTCTCAAACTATCATCAATACAATAGCATATATCTCAACAAAAAAGCATAATCTCATACTTTACCTTCTTGATGTTCAAAACATTCTTTTAATCATCACATCTAGAATTCTAGCATTAGACATGAATATCATTATAATTCAAGCAATTATATCACTTAACGCATTAATTTCTAGAACTCTTCTTTCGTCAATAAAAACCAACATCATATCATCAACTTTGTGAAATGAGGGATTCACATGTGTTCTTGGGGATACATTATAAAAAACCCAGGAAATAATAAATTCATGCTTGCTATAAAATAATTCAATAAGAATTACCTTTGAAAGGAACCCATGACATCTGAATCAAACCATAAAAATTGGGGACCTTTATCTTTTTGAAATTGGAAATTTTTTGAGGACTCGTTAGATGAAAGTTACCCATGGATAAAAACTACCATACCTTAACAACAAAACCCAATGAAATTAGTGTAAAACAGCTCTCTCCTAAACCCTAATTTGAATCTTTTCAAATTCTTCCTCAAGTTTCTAGAGAGAGAATAATTTGAATGGGATGAATCATAGGAATTAATATGGGTTATGGAAAATATAACTTGATTGTGCATGTTTTAGAGTTAAAAAGGTTATATAGTGACCCCAGTTATAGAAAAAAGACCTTGCTTAAGCTGGATTAAATCTGGAAACGATCCAATTTCCCTTAAAAATAACTGCCACTCCACGGTCGACGAACCGTCAATGGACCTCTCCATCCTGGTCGATCATGGTGTGGAAAGAGTTCTTTTACGTCCTACGGACCCCTGGACCATGAACCATCGATGGACCTATGGTCCATGGGTCCAGCTGTGGACCTGATATTGAGATTTTATGAGGTGTCTAACCACGGCCACCTACAATAAATTTTTATTACCGCGATCTCTTGTTGGCCACCATGGTGGCACTCGGAACTTTTTGAAAAGTTGTTATTTGCCAAGTTTTGAATCCGAGGTGTTACAATATCTCTCCTTGGGAACATTCGTCCTCGAATGATTATGTAGACACCTTATGGAAGTAACATAAGATTAGAAGGACATCATACATGCAACATTAAAACAATGCACAATACAAAGGAGGAAACTTCAACTCTAACTCAAATATACTCAATGCATGACAAGGAAGTAGGAACTTATCTGACCACCAATTATGCATGAAATATCAATATTTCACATGTTCTTAGGAGGAATTACCTTCTCTAAGATAAAAGCATGATCAACACAATCTCATGTAGCCTTTATGTAATTTGCTCTCAAAAAGCATAATTAAAGCATATTAAATAATTAATCTCATGAAGCATATAGACAACTTTTACTCAATGCACAAAATTCATCTCATGAAGCATATATGCAACTCTTACTCAATGCACAACAACATGAGGAAAATTGTATCATGGAAACTCTTTTTCTTGCTAAACATAAATTTCTATGAACATGCATAACATAGGGAAATCATGGAAAACTTATCTAACACACATGACTCCCAAAATAAGGAAAACTCAAGAGAAACTACATACGTCAAGATAGAATAAGAGTAAAAGTAAAAAGATGAGGATATCAAGACTTCATATCGGTCTAGGCCTCCCATGTAGCACGCTCACCTAATTTATTTCTCCATAAGACCTTTACTGGAGCCATTTCCTTGTTTTTTAGTCTCTTAACTTAATGGTCTAGAATCTCTACCAAAACTTCTTTATATGAGAGACTTTCATCGACCCCATTTATTTTAAGGGGATTATGCATGTCTGATCTTCAACACACATCTTTATCATAAAGATATGAAACACCGCATGTACCGAACCTAACTCACTTGGAAAGTCTAACCAATAGGATTCTTATAAATAAGCCTCAAAGTTTTGTATGGGCCTACATATCGGAGACTAAGTTTCCCTTACTTCCCAAATCTCATCATACCCTTCATGGGTGAGATCTTTAAATAGACCCAATCATTAGCGTCAAATTCTAGGTCCCTTCTCCTCAATTTGACATAATACTTTTTTCGACATTGAGACATTCTCAACCTCTATCTATTAAATTGGACATTCTCAATGCCTCTAAAACCGATTTAGGGCCTAATATAGAAATTCCCCCACCTCGAACCAACTACACCTCCTGCATATAAGTCCTAAAATGGAGCCATACTGATACATGAGTGATAGATATTATTGTAGGCAAACTCTACCAATAGAAAATAGTCATCCCAATTACCCTTAGAGTGAATTTGACAAGACCTTAACATATATTCCAAGGGTCGGATAGTACGCTTCACTTCCCCATCCATTTGGGGATGAAAAGTTGTGTTCAGCTTAACCTTGGTGCCAAGACACTTTTAAAAAGACCTCAAAGAGTAAGAATTTAATTGAGGGCCATGATCAGAAAAAATGGATAAAAGCACTTCATTTAACTTCAGCATTTCTATTATATACAAATTAGCATAGTCCACCGTCCAAAAAGAAACCTTGATGGGAATAAAGTGAGCCAATTTCGTCAACCCATCTACAATAACCCAAAGAGAGTCATGTTTCCTTCGGTTTTGAGGCTTCCCAATAATAAATTCCATATCACATGTTCCATTTCCTAAAAGAGATACCTATATTCTGGGACAAACCTCCTGGTTTGTGATGCTCAAACCTAACTTGTTGACGATTAGGATACATTGCAACAAATTGCACAATACTTTCTTCATATAATTCCACCAATAGACCTTCCTCAAGTTACGATACATCTTGGTGGCTCCCAGGTGAATAGAATATCGGGAACTATGAGATTCTGGCAAGGTTTTCTCTCTAAAGTCATCAACATTAGGAACACATAAATGACCTTGGTATGTAAGTAAACCATCTTTCTCTTAGGGAAAACCTTAACGGATTTCTTAAGTACTACCTCTTTCAATTTGAATAAAAATAGGATCAAGGCCTTACTTAGATTTTACGTTTGCCACAAATGGAGATTCTATACCATTATGAACCATAGCACCACCCTAGGTGGAGTCCACTAATTGAACACATAATTGTCCTCCTTTAAATATCTTTAACCAACTTTTTCTTATCATCTTCAATCTGGGCCACACTACTCAAAGACAACGTACTAAGAGCATTTGCAACCAGATTTTCCTTGTCGCGTTGATAGACAATAGTCATGTCATAATCTTTCAATAGTTTAAGACACCTCTTTGGCAGAGAATGAAATCTTTTTGACTAAACACGTATTGTAAACTTTTGTCATCGGTAAACACATCAACATGAAATCGTTATAGAAAATGCCTCAAAATTTTTAATGCAAAAAGAACCGCCGCTAACTCAAGGTCATGGGTAGTATAATTCTTCTCATGGAGTTTAAGTTGACTTGAAGCACATTCAATCACCTTACTTTTTTTCATAAGCACACCTCCCAACCAACTCTAGAGGCGTCACAATACACCACAAAACCATGACTTCCTTCCGGTAAAGTCTACACCAGAGCAAAAGTAAGTCTATTCTTCAAATCTTGGAAACTTTTCTCACAAGATTCTACCAAAATGAAATTAGACTTGTTTTGAGTCAAATCCATCACCAGAGAGGTGATAAATTAAAGCCCCTAAACAAACATTCTATAATAACCTGCCAAACCCAAAAGGATTAAAATGTCAAAAGGAGTTAGAGGTCTTGGCAAAGTAATGAACACATCAATCTACTTAGGATCAACCTAAATACCCTTACTTGACATAATATTCTCAAGGAATGATAGGGACCTTAACAAAAATTCTCACATTCTTTATTTTGCAAAATGTTGATGGTCCTTAATAACTTGAAATACAATTATCAAATGGTCAACATGCTCACTCTCACTCCTTGAATAGATCAAAATATCATCAATGAACATAAGCAGAAATTTTCGATGAATTTTCTAAACACCTTATTCATCATGTCCATACACACCATCGGAGCATTAGTCAACCCAAACGACATTCCAAAAAAAATCACAATGATCATATTATGTTCTAAAAGTGTAACAACCCTATAGTTTAAATAAGGAGTATTCAACCTCTCAGAGGTCTTATAGAAGCCCTTAGCGTACTTTCATCACATAAACATAAAATAGTGTGGAAAATTTTAAACTTTTTCATAAGAAAAAACAACACTAAAAGTCATCTTATTACAAAATCATAAATACAAATTTGAAGTACTAAGACTCATTATGCCAACTTAGACACGACTTGCATAAATACTTAGGGACATGACCCTTTCAATACAAAAAAATTACTAATCTATTACATAAACTTAAAGAAACTCTTAATAAAAAGGTCCTTAATCATCACGGATACAACCGAATATGGGAATAGTAATCGAAGCACTTCATTTTAAGAAATGTCCATAAGCCAATACACTTTGTATAAGAAGATGTAAAAAATGGTATTAGTACAAGAATGCACTAAATATGATAGCCATGCAAAAACATGAATTAAAAGGTAACTTTGATTTGACACCATGCATCATGTATATTTAGAAAAACATCATGAACATTGATTTAATAGAGACAATATAGACCACATACATCATCAAACACCTAGAAACCATTCGTAACAACACATAAAGCCTCACATTTAAGGCACATTGAATGCAAACCGTACAATACCTTCCTTTTTATCTTAACTCATTTACTCAAGAACCCTTAAAAAAATACTTAGTGCAATGTATTCCTTTAAGGTTACCAATGGTAAACTTTCATATCGCCTTCATCAATCCCACCACATATTTTCATGAAGTCATAAGCATATCATAAGACATAACATTCACACAAGATCATCATCTAAGATAACCCCAAGTCACACAAGTACGATATGGAAGTAATATTCCATGATATCACTCACACTAAGTGTTTCTAGGAAGCCACCCTAGAATAGGAACATTATATTCAACAAGTTACAACATGTTCATTTATCATTAGATAAAAGACCAACATACTTCATTAGTGTTCACATAAGAACTCCTTCATTTATTACATCATAGTCATAACACATTTAGTTCATATCATAGGTAAATCACCCTTACAACCCCTTTACATGTTCACTTGTGCAATGTACACGAGTGTCATTCCCCCACATATACTAAGCAAACCCATTAAGAATTCATAAATGTAATTTACATGCATAATCATGCTTCATGTATTGACATAAGCAAAGTCACTTTAACATGCATTAAATTAAATATACATAAACCATAGTCCTTATTTCATAAAAAAGCTAATCATAACCTCCCTTAAGGTACACTTATTAAATGCATAAGTAAGGTCGATAACGCTACTACACTAAGTAATTCTTTAAGAAGTCATGCCAAGTGTTCACATTCTTATCTTAGTTCCTTCCATATATTTTGGTAGACATAGCCATAATAGATACAGACCATGTGAGCTACATGGAACCCGGTGTGCTACTCCAATATCGAAATAAAAGAGTATACTATTTGCCAAGGTAGTACATTCATATATAATAGGTATCAGTTGATCACTAAGCTAAGACCTATGAGGGCACGTAGTTATGGAAAAACAAGATTGCTACTAGAAACCCATACTCGATATACATGGAGGTTTCAATCTCATGAGACAACATCTATGTTTGGAACATGTACTTGATAAACGTCAAAGTTCTCTTATAGGAAGACGGACTTGCTAGATGTAAATCCCCCACTCTAATTTTTGATGTTCATTGGGTGCTAATATCAAACTCCCCTTTTAAACATCTTTAAGACGTTATTTAACATTAGATCATAAGTAGGATTTATGGACTTAATACTCTCATACATCATATAGCTCAGATGTTGCTAAGATGAGAATGTCTTTTCATCATAGAACATATATGATGTGAGAATATCCTTTTACATAATCATATCATAATCATAACATAGTATACTTTAGAGAACAATTGAGGTAACCTTTCAAGAGAGTCACTTTCACTAGACTATTATAAATCTTATTAATTCATACATTCACGTGTGTATATACACATGTGAGAAATCCTTTCACATAAACACCTTTAGACAACACATGTCCATTCTTTAGCTGTCATATATTTTTCATGTTTAAGAAGATAAAAAGGTGCATATGAGAATTATTTTTTCAATCAACACCCAAAATATATCATACTCATAACTATGCATAGGTTGTGTGTGTTCATATTGGTCCTCATAATGACATAATAGAAACCACATTGGTATTGAAGGAAACATCCCTTCAAAGGATCACAACACATTTACA
Organism: Solanum corneliomulleri; assembly: GCA_027704805.1. NCBI lineage: Eukaryota > Viridiplantae > Streptophyta > Magnoliopsida > Solanales > Solanaceae > Solanum > Solanum corneliomulleri. The sequence continues at coordinate 52,563,874 of JAKWIY010003052.1, read as the reverse complement.
ATATACCTCAAGTCATGAAAACCTCACATAGAGAATTTTAAGGATTCTAGACCATACACCCACATTCCATCATAGAAGACAATATCATATTCAACATTTGAATAGATAACTTCTAACATGCATAAGATAACATATCATATATGGATCATATATGTAGGGGTCATTCCACAGTAGTACTTATCTGATTTAGGCATGTATACCTTACCTTACCCTGACATTCTCAAACACCTTATACTTCGCATTTTCAATGCACCTTAATGATGATACTGACATTGAGGACTCCATATATAACATTCATGGAACATCTTTATGAAGATATGCATCATAATCTATAATTCAGTTTACATCTATTGCCTTTAAGGACATGATTACAACATGCATAGATAGACAAGATGTAAACACTGCCACCGTAAGTGTACCAAACCACACAACATCAATTACAATTACTATTGACAAGAAGTTAGGTCAACTTACCAATTCTCCAAGCCATGATAAACATAGATCAATACTCAAAAATTCATAATCAATAAATATATATAACAGTCAAATCTAACAATATAATAAAATTCAAATACATTTCTTTATTATGAAATCACATTCATCAAGATCCACATTAAAATTGATTTAACCAACAAGATTATTCAAATTTAATTAGCAAAAGAATCAATTAGAGACATGAAGATATGTACTTGTATCAACTAGCATTCAACATTTACGAGTTCAATTATGGCAAACATAACAAAGCAGTAAATAAACGTTGTTAGCAATAAATATATGAATAAGAAATAAATTAGTAAATAAAAAAGTAATGTATTGGGACGGATCTCTGTCTAAAAAAGATCCCAAAGCCTCTGAACTACGTTGGAGCTCGTTGTTCGCCGGTGTTGTTGTTTCGCCGGTGGTGTGGGCTGCTGTCGTTTGCCATTTCGCCCCTAATTTGCTGCTCTACCTCGCAGTTGTTGCTTCCCTTGCCGGCTGGTGCTGCTGCCTTTGCCGGAGCTGCAGTCCCTGCAGGAGAAGAAAACGGGGGGAGGAGGAGGAACGATGGAGAGGGAGAGGGGAAGAGGGATACGATTGGAGAGAAAGTAAGAAGGGGGAGATAAAGAGGCGGCGGCTTCCTGCGGCGACTGTCTCCGGCCTGCTTCTTTTGTCGTGCGCCTCTCCAGGCGCTGCTGCTGCGTGGGCTGCCAGTGGTGTTGGGCGGTGGTACCTGCAAAAGAAGGAGTGAAAGGGAAAGAGGAAAGGGAAGGGAAGAGAAAGGAAGAGGAAAAGAGAGGGACGATTGTGAAGAAGGGGAAGAGGGGGAAGGAAAGGAGGAGAGGGAGAGGGAGAGGGAGAGGAGGCTGTCTGGAGGCCATCCTTGCGGGTTAAAATGGGGGTCGTCTGAAAAAGTGGAGGGAGAAAGGAGAAAGAAGAAGAGAAGAGAGAGGGACAACGGTTTGAGGGAGAGCGGTGTCAACAGAGGGGTGTCACCACCTCTGGCTGATGGCCTCGCCGTCCGGAAAGAGAAGAGAGGAAGAAGAGGCTGCCGGAAAAGGGAGAGAGAAGGGAGAATGGAGAAAATGTGAGGAGAAGAGAGGAAGAAGAGGAGAGAGGGAGAGATTTGTTCAAGATTAGGTCTTTAAGTGTATTAGAAAATAGAAAGAATAAGAGATCAAATCTTGACCGTAGAATTAGTAAGATGAACAGCTAGGATTCAATCTAGGATTTAGTTATTTAAACGGACGGATGATATTAATAGATGAAGTCTTGAAATTAGATTGGAAAAGATATGGAATGGCTAAAATTGTAACTAAATTGGCTAGAAATGAAATGCAAGAATGTTTATTATTGGAAAAAAATTTGAATTGGTGTTGCTAGAATTGGAATAAATTATAAAAGAATAGGCTAGAAATTAAATAATTTTAAGGAAAGTGTAGGAATTACTATTTAATTAAAATACAATATTTAATTAAAAAATTTGAAATTCGTTAATAATTTAAAAATATTTTAATAATATTCACAATAATTCTATAAAGTAAACATGCTAAAATTAATACAATATTTTACTATTTAATTAAAAAATTTGAAATTCGTTAATAATTTAAAAATATTTTAATAATATTCACAATAATTCTATAAAGTAAACATGCTAAAATACGTAATTTTCAAGCAATATTGACTACAATTCTAAACTTAAAAAAAATTAAATGCGTATTTAATAGAATAGCATTCCTATAATTAGTTAAAGGTCGGTCAAAATTGAGTGTCAACAGGTGCCCCTTGGTTGATTGAGAATAAAGAATGAATTGTCAGGCAACCAACGTTGACTTAATAGCCGATTTTGTCCCACTGACGAGAGATGTCAGTTGGATCAATTGAAACAACATAGAGTTGAAAAAGGGTACCACCGAGACTTTGGTATTAAGTCGCCTAGATATCTCTTGTTATATGAGAATCAGGTCATGTGTAGTTCTACATTTACGAGCATCTGAAACTCTTAAAAGTTGAAAGAGCGCTAAGGTATTCAGAGGGCACGATATCCACTTGAATGGATAAGATTACAGTAGCGAGAAGAGATAGATAGAGTGTCTAAAAGAGCACGACAGAGAAGTGAGAATAGCATGATTAAAATGAGGTTATAAACCTTTGAGTAAGATTCGGAGTATGAAAAGCAAAGAATTGATAGTGTCGTCTTTGTGATAGATGATAACATGATAATTTTAATCAAGGGGCAATCGATCATATCTGAAAATTCTAGATAAAATGTTAGCTTATAAATAGATAAAGTATGAACAATAATGATAAAATATGAGTTCTAAATAAATTACAAGTAGTGATAAAGAGCATATCTGCTTTGAGATGCCCTTTTAGACTTTGGCTTAACTTGTTGAAGAATTACAACCCATCTCCGAAGGTTAAAGTCAACCTCCAATAGATCTTATAATATAACCATATAATAATATAAGCAAAATGTGTGGTTGTAAGGAGATTCTAAACGTCATTTTACGGCGGACGAGCCTGAGTGTCATTTTAAGGTGGACGGGCTAAATATCTTATAAAGAAGAAGAACACATATCCTATGAGGCGGACAATTCTAAATGTCCTTTTAAGGTAGACGGCCTATATGTCCTATAAGATGGACAAACCTAACTATCGTTTTAAGGCGGACGGGCTTAAATATCCTATAAGGAGGACGATCTTGGATGTCGCATTGTAAGGCGGGCGAGTCTTAATGTCGCGTTGTAAGGCGGACAAGCCTAGATATTGCATTGTAAGGTAGTCGAGCCTAAATGTCGCATTGTAAGGCGAACGAACCTTGATGAAGAGACAGTAGGTTAGAGTGGTGAGTTGAATTCGAAGATACCTTCATGGTAGCCTGAATGATGGATGAGTAGCGAAACGATAGTGCGAGTAGCCAAGAACTTGTCGGACCCTTCGTTTGTAAGCAAGTGAACAGTCGTTCAGAAGGTGGTTTTGTCTGCAATCTGCACTTCTATAACTTGTAATATAACTTAAATAGAGTAATTAGAACATATATATCAAAATAAGCGATAAATGTAAACAATGCTATTCCCATGTTGAACATGAATATTTGCCTTAAGACCATGAAATGATGTCTTAGGCTATGATGTCTAGGGCCATGATACGCAAAATGTATCCTTAGGTCATGAAAATGTTATCTGCATGTTATGAAAATGACACCTTTAGACTATGAAACCTTCGGATCATGATAGACAGAAATTAAACCCTTAGGCCATGATATAATGTCCGCAGGACATGAGGATTATGCCTTTAGACTATGATACCCTAAGGACATGGTAAGCATAAAAAGTCCTCAGGCCATGACATGAAGTCCGCAGGCCATGAAAGATGATGACTTTGGAGGATGAACTCTTTGGAATATAAGTAAAGAGTAAAGAGAGCGTATATGTTGATACTTATGACTTGATTTGATTCGGGCACATGCAAACTTTGAGCGTGATGCAATATTGGGGTTATGCAAACTTCGGGCACGATGTAGTCTCTGGAACAATGCAATGATGCATTTCTTCGTGTTATGCGGAATTCAAGATAATACGAGAAAATATAAACACAAAAAACAAGACAACAGATTTACGTGGTTCACCAATAAATTGGCTACGTCCACGGGGAAGAGGGGGAGCAGTTTTATTATGGAGAGGCAAGAACAGAATACATAATAGGGTTTGCCATAGCGTCTATATATAATGCTAAGCTATGCCCTAACAGGCTTGGGCCCAAAATACAGAATTGACAGATAATAAAGGGCCCAATACAACAACATTGTATACCGTCGGGTCCCCTGTTCTTTCTGCTGTAACGGGTCCGATTCAAGGCATTCAACAAATCACCACCTTGACTTGAATTCTCCAAACAGATTCTTCAGACGCACTATGATAGTGCCAGGCCTCCCCCTCTTCCTTAGAATTGCCCCGCAGGGCAATTAACAGCTTCTGATGTTGAGCAAGTCCAAACAGTGTTGAAACTTGCTCTGTGGAACCGGCTTTGTGAACATATCAGCAGGATTATCAGCAGTTCCTATTTTCTTCACCTTGATTCTCTTCTCACTTCTCAGAAAATGATACCTCACATCAATATGCTTAGTTATCTCATGATGGACTTGATCCTTGGCTAGACAAATTGTGCTCAAACTGTCACAATACACCGTAGCCTGATCATGATGCAGACCAAGATCACTAACCAGACCTTTCAGCCAAATCCCTTCTTTTGCAGCCTCTGTCAAGGCCATGTACTCCGCTTCCGTAGTAAACAAAGTCACTTTAGGTTGCAAAGTTGCCTTCCAACTGACGACAGATCCTCCAAGGGTAAACACATAGCCAGTCATTTATCTTCTTGTATCAACATCTCCAGCATAGTAAGAATCAAAATAGCCAGTAACCAAGCACTGAGTATCACCTCCAAGGCATCATCAATCTCATTAACAAAGTAGATTAGGGTTTTTCAAGATTTAGGATTCAATAGCTTCATCATGCTTATTTTATCACAATTATATAATCACATTCATACAAGCATACAATTAAGCATATAGAAGGGTTTACAAGGCTACCCAATACATATCATTCGCTATTAAGAGTTTACTACGAATATCATAAACCATAACCTATCTCCACCGAAGATTCGTGATCAAGCAAGCAAATTCCCCAAAGCTTTGCTATCCTCTTCGTTCCTCTCTCTTGATCGATTATCCCTCTCTTGTTCTTTCTACTTTTCTTATTCAAACCCCTTTTCTTTTACCCTAATTAGCATATAATTAAGTATAAAGATGATAAAAATAACCCACTAATTATTCCAAGGTTACCTCCTTTAACCCCCAAGTAATTGAGTTATTAATATTAAACAACTAACTTTATAATTATAAGCAGGAATAGTCCAAAACGCCCCTTAAAATATTTATAGAAATCCGATCCAGCCTGGGATTACGCAACCTGTGACGGTCCGTCATGGCTGTGACGGTCCGTCCTGCAGGTCCATCACAAAGTTCAGAGACTTAATTTCTGTGGAAGATGTGTGACGGTCCGTCGTGCCCACGATGGTCCGTCCTGCCATTTCGTCACGAAGTTCAGAGAGTCGATTTCAGTACCCAATTTTCAGAATTCTAAGTGTTTTGGAATGAGACCCCCTCGACGGTCCGTCGTGCCCATGACGGTCCGTCGTGGGTTCCATCGACTCAGACAGTTTTTCCAGAAATAAAATCTGCTGCTCAAAACGACTAAACATGTCGTTACAATAGGTACCAATTTACCCATCGTTCGTCCTCGAACGATTACAAGAAGAAAAACAAGGGCGAAAAGGAGTACCTGAATCTGTAAACAGATGTGGGTATTTTTCTTGCATATCAGCCTCCTTCTCCCAAGTGGCCTCTTCAACTGGTCGAATATTCCATTGAATTTTGATGGATGCAATCTCCCTCGACCTCAACTTGCGAATTTCTCTATCTAGAATGGCAACAGGCTCCTCCTCATAAGATAAATTCTCATCAAGCAGAACTGAATCCCAACGAATGATGTAGTTTCCATCCCCATGGTATCTTTTCAACATAGACACGTGAAATACCGGATGCACTCCTGACAGCCCTGGAGGCAAGGCTAATTCATAAGCCACCTCCCCTACTCGCTTAAGTACTTCAAATGGTCTAATATACCTTGGACTTAGCTTACCCCTTTTACCAAACCGCATCACCCCTTTCATGGGTGAAACCTTCAGCAAGACTTGTTCACCCTCCATAAACTCCAAGTCTCTAACCTTTCGATCTTCATATTCCTTTTGCCTACTTTGCGCCGCTAATAGCTTTTCTTGAATAGATTTCACTTTCTCTAATGAATCCCTCAAAAGATCCGTACCCCAAGGTCTAACCTCAAATGCATCAAACCAACCAATGGGAGACCTACATCTCCTCCCATACAATGCTTCAAACGGAGCCATATCAATACTTGAGTGATAGCTATTATTGTATGAAAACTCCGCTAAGGGTAAGAAGTTATCCCAATGACCACCAAATTCTATCACACATGCACGAAGCATATCCTCCAACACTTGAATCGTTCGCTCAGACTGACCATCGGTCTGAGGGTGAAATGCAGTACTAAAGTCCAAGCTAGTACCTAATTCAGCATGCAATGTTCTCCAAAACTTAAAAGTAAACTGCGTACCTCTATCTGATATGATGGAGAGTGGAACTCCATGCAACCGAATGATTTCTGAGATATAGATTTTGGCTAACTTCTCTGCATTGTAGGTCACCTTGACCGGAATGAAGTGAGCAGACTTAGTTAATCTGTCCACAATTACCCAAATAGAATAAAACTTTCCCAATGTCTTTGGAAGACCAACCACGAAGTCCATTGCAATTCTCTCCCACTTCCATTCAGGAATGGGCATTCTCTGAAGTGTTCCTCCGGGCCTCTGGTGTTCATACTTTACTTGCTGACAATTTGGACATTTGGCAACAAAATCCACAATGTCACGCTTCATTCTACTCCACCAAAAGTGTTGCTTTAGTCACGGTACATCTTGGTTGCACCAGGATGTATAGAATATCCGGAACTATGAGCCTCTGTTAGAATAGTGTGGATCAAATCATCAACACGGGGCACACATACCCTTCCTTTAATCCTCAAAACACCTTCCTCATCCATTATTGCCTCTTTAGCCTCTCCTCGCAACACCATATCCCGAATTCGTCTTAGTTTCTCATCATCAAACTGTTTTCCCTTGATCTTGTCAATAAAGAAGATCTCGCCTCAACACAAGCTAAAAATCCTCCCTTCTCATTTATTTCTAGCCTCATAAAATCATTAGCCAAGTTTTGGATTTCTCTAGCCAACGGGCGTCTAGAAACTTGCAAGTGAGCTAGACTTCCCATGCTTCCTGCCTTTCTACTTAAAGCATCTGCCACAACATTAGCTTTTCCCGGATGATACAGAATAGTGATATCGTAGTCCTTCAGTAGTTCCATCCATCTCCTCTGTCTCAAATTCAAATCTTTCTGAGTAAAGACATACTGTAGGCTACGATGATCCGTATAGACTTCACACTTAACCCCATACAGATAGTGCCTCCATTGCTTCAATGCAAATACTACCGCGGCCAACTCAAAATCATGGGTCGGGTAATTACGTTCGTGCACCTTTAATTGCCTTGAAGCATAAGCAATTACCTTCTTCTCTTGCATTAGCACTGCACCCAAACCCGAATAGGATGCATCACAATAGACAATGAAATTCTTACCTTCCACTAGCAGGCTAAGAATTGGTGCAGTAGTCAACAAGGTCTTGAGTTTCCGAAAGCTTTCCTCACATTCATCCGACCATACAAATGGAACATTCTGCTTAGTCAAGTTCGTCAATTGGGAAGCAATAGAAGAGAATCCCTTGACAAATCGACGATAATAGCTAGCTAAACCAACAAAGCTCCTTATTTCTGACACATTAGTAGGTCTTACCCAATCCTTCACTGTCTCAATCTTAGAAGGATCCACCAACACTCCATCCTTAGAAACCACGTGCCCCAAGAAAGACACTGAATCTAGCCAAAACTCACACTTGGAGAATTTGGCATAAAGCCTTTTCTCCCTTAATACTTCCAACACAATTCTCAAAAGCTCCTCATGTTCCTTCTTACTCTTTGAGTATATCAGTATATCATCAATGAATACGATCACAAAGAGATCCAGATATGGCTTAAAAATCCCGTTTATTAAGCTCATGAAAGCAGCAGGGGCATTCGTAAGACCAAAAGACATCACTACAAATTCATAATGCCCATACCTGGTCCGAAAAGCAGTCTTTGGCACATCCGTTGCCCGTATTTTCAATTGATGATAACTGGATCTCAAGTCAATCTTAGAGAATACACAAGCACCTTGTAGCTGATCGAACAAGTCATCAATGCGAGGAATAGGATACTTGTTCTTAATAGTTACCTTGTTCAACTGCCGGTAGTCTATGCACATCCGAAAACTCCCATCCTTCTTCTTCACAAATAACACCGGAGCACCCCAAGGAGATGCACTTGGTCTAATGAATCCTTTGCTCAACAACTCTTGAAGTTGGGCCTTTAACTCTCTTAACTCCGCGGGAGCCATTCTATAAGGGGGTATAGAAATGGGGCGAGTATCCGGTTCCAGATCAATGCAAAAGTCGATATCTCTATCCGGTGGCATACCAGGAAGATCTGCAGGGAATACATCCAGAAACTCACGGACTACTGAAACCGACTCAATTGAAGGTAGATGGGTAGTGTCATCCCTGAGATGTGACAAGAAAGCTAAACACCCCTTACTAACCATTCTCTTAGCACGAAGAAAGGAGATGATACGAACCAGAGTGGAAGTGTAGTCCCCCTCCCACACTAACTGATCTGTCCCAGGCTTGGCTAACGTCACAGTTTTAGCATTACAATCCAAGATTGCAAAATTTGGAGAAAGCCAAGTCATACCCAGAATTACATCGAAGTCAACCATTTCTAAGATAACCAAATCTACATAAGTGTTGCTCCCCACAAAAGTCACCAAACAAGACCTATATACTTTTTCAACTATCACAGACTCACCCACCGAGTAGACACACGAATAGGTATGTCAAGCAATTCACAAGGTAAATTAAGACCAGTAGCAAATGAGGAAGATACATATGAAAACGTGGAGCTAGGATCAAATAGTACAGAAGCCATGCAATCACAAACCAAAAGATTACCTGTGATAACAGCATCAGATGTCTCCGCTTCAGATCTCCCAGGGAAAGCGTAATAATGGGCCCTATCGCCTGTTTGCCCGTTTCCCCTACCATGTTGTGCTGTAGTGGCTCCAGGTTGCCCGTCACCCTGGACGTTTTGGTGACCACCATTACCTCGGCCACCACGTCCTCCAGAATAACGGCCTCTACCATGACCACCTCTACCTCTAGCTATTGGGGGTCTATAACTCTGTTTTGGACAATTCCTCCTAATATGTCCAGTCTCCCCACATCCATAACACTCTCTGGGGTCAATCATAGGTCTCTCAGAGAAGTGTTGACGGTCTGAGGTGGACCCCCAACTACAGTCTGTAGTGAAGACTGAATTGGTCGGACTGAGTAACCTCTTGAACCCTGTCCTCTAGAGTAAGAACCATTAAAATCACCTCTCTTCCGAAACCTTTTTTATGTCGATGCCATGGTGAAGTCATCTGGCTTCACTCCTTCCACCTCTATCACGAAGTCTACCACTTCTTGAAAGGATTTTGCCGTAGCCGCTACCTGTAAGGCTGAAATCCGCAATTCTGACCTCAACCCCTTCACAAAACGGCGAATCCGCTCTTGTGGACTGAAACAAAGTTGGGTGGCATACCTGGATAATGCACGAAACTTAGCCTCATATGCAGTAACCAACATCCTACCTTGCTCTAGGCTCAAGAACTCATCTCTTTTCCTATCCCTCAAAGTCCGGGGATATACTTCTCCATAAACAAGCTAGAGAATGATGCCCATGTCATAGGTGGTGCCTCTGTTGGTTGACACTCAACATGTGACCGCCACCACATTTTGGCGTTCCCTTGAAACTGATAAGTCACAAAATCAACACCAAACCGTTCTATCATACCCATCTTGTGCAGTAGCTCATGACAGTCAACCAGAAAATCGTAAGCATCCTCATATTCAGCACCCTTGAAGACTAGAGGTTTCAATTTCAAGAACTTACTGAAAAGTTCATGCTGATCATTTGGCATTATAGGCCCTGTAGTCAGACGAGGAAACGTGCCTATTTCCAATGAGGCATCCATGCGGGGAGCCTCAGCAGCGGCCTGTCGTACTTCCGGAACCTGAGGTGCTGGTGCAGAAAACACTGGAGGTGTCTGGCCTTGATCAGATAACCCGCTAAGATAAGCAAGAACCTGATTGATCATCTCTGGGGTAGGTTGGGGTGGCAATTCCTCGTTCTGCACTTGTTCATTCTTCCCTTCCTCACCCTCTCTTACCACTTCCTCAGTTGGTGGAGGAGTCACCGCCCTAGTACCAGATGGGCTAGGTGCTTGTCCTCTTCCTCTAGAGGAAGTCCTCCCACGACCTCTTCCACGGCCTCTCGCCACTACTCCTCTTCGAGCTACAGCCCCAGTGGCTGGCTCAGACGCTTCTTGTCTTGCCGGTGTTGGTGTTGGCGCAGTCGTTGCTCTAGTTCTAACCATCTGCGAAATAGAGTGAAGATGGTCAGATACCAATTTGTATCACCTAGATACCAATTGGATCCAAGTAATAGCACGAAAGAAAGAATGAAAGAATGAGATTTTCCTAATGTCTTATAGCCTCTCAAAGAAAAGTAAAGGCGTCCCCCTACCGTTCCTTAAGACTCTACTAGACTCGTTCTTGTGTGATGAGACCAACGAACCTAATGCTCTGATACCAAGTTTGTCACGACCCAAAACCGAGTCGCGAGTGGCACCCACACTTACCCTCATATGTGAGCGAACCAACCAATACAAAACCCAACATTTCAATATAATATCAGCAGAAAGTAATGCAGAAGACTTAAACTCATTAATGAAAATCAATTCAATAACTTCTAAACTCAACATCTATTATTCCCCAAAATCTGGAAGTCATCATCACAAGAACATCTATCCTCAAATTACTAAAACTAAGAATATCTTAGAAAGATAAAATAAGTAAAAAGCTAGTCCATGCCGGAAGTTCAAGGCATCAAGACATGAAGAGGAAGATCCAGTCCAAGCTAGAAGCATTAGCTCACCCTGAAATCCGGTGTAATGAAGACTGGCTAGAGTTGCGGTTGAGTTGAAGACGATGGTACATTTGCTGCACTCCACAATTAACAAAGAAAGAAACATACAAGTAGGGGTCAGTACAAAACACAAGTACTGAGTAGGTATCATCGGCCAACTCAAAATAGAAAACAGTATATACCAGATAATATCATAAATTAACTACAATACTCAACATGTAGCAACATCAAGTACTATAATCATTAATAAGCACCGCCAAGTTCACCCATGAGGACTCAAGCCTCAATACCATACTCATTTGGGAATTAGGTTCATTAGATTGAGTATATTAATATCTTTCAAGATTCATTATCTTTATTTCTCTTGGTCGGTACGTGACACTCCGCTCCATATACTATCCTGGTGTTGGAACGTGACACTCCGATCCTCATATACTATCCTGGTGTCGGTTCGTGACACTCCGATCCCCTAATTCTACGTGTCGGTTCGTGACACCCGATCCCCTAATTCTACGTGTCGGTTTGTGACACCCGATCCCCTAATTTTACGTGTCGGTTCATGACACCCGATCCCCTAATTCTACGTGTTGGTTTGTGACACCCGATCCCCTAATTCTACGTGTCGGTTCGTGACACCCACTCCACTACTCTCATCTCTTTAGTTCATCAAGCCTTCCTTTATACCAAGACATCATCAATCTCATTACTTTAGTTCATCAAGCCTACTTTTATACCAAGGCATCATCAATCTCATTACTTTAGTTCATCAAGCCTTCCTTTATACCAGGCATCATCAATCTCATTAACAAAGTAGATTAGGGTTTTTCAAGATTTAGGATTCAATAGCTTCATCATGGTTATTTTATCACAATTATATAATCACATTCATACAAGCATACAATCAAGCATATAGAAGGGTTTACAAGACTACCGCAATACATATCATTCATTATTAAGAGTTTACTACGAATAGCATAAACCATAACCTACCTCCACCGAAGATTCGTGATCAAGCAAGCAAATTCCCCAAAGCTTTGCTATCCTCTTCGTTCCTCTCTCTTGATCGATTCTCCCTCTCTTGTTCTTTATACTTTTCTTATTCAAACCCCTTTTATTTTACCCTAATTAGCATATAATTAAGTATAAAAGATGATAAAAACAACCCACTAATTATTCAAAGGTTACCTCCTTTAACCCCCAAGTAATTGAGTTATTAATATTAAACCACTAACTTTATAATTATAAGCAGGAATAGTCCAAAACACCCCTTAAACTATTTACAAAATCCGACCCAGCCTGGGATTACGCAACCTGTGACGGTTCATCATGGTTGTGACGGTCCGTCCTGCAGGTCCGTCACAAAGTTCAGAGACTTAATTTCTGTGGAAGATGTGTGACGGTCCGTCGTGCCCACGACGGTCCGTCCTGCCATTCCGTCACGAAGTTTAGAGAGTCGATTTCAGTACCCAATTTTCAGAATTCTAAGTGTTTTGGAACGAGACCCCCTCGACGGTCCGTCGTGCCCATGATGGTCCGTCGTGGGTTCCGTCGACTCAGACAGTTTTTCAAGAAATAAAATATGCTGCTCTAAACAACTAAACAGGTCGTTACATGTACTAACCGCTTCTGCCCAGAATCTTCTATCTAGCCCACTATTAGAGAGCATGCACCTTGCTCTCTCCAGAAGTGTTTGATTCATCCGCTCAGCTACACCATTCTGCTATGGTGTATTTCTGACTGTATGATGTCGAGCAATCCCTTCATCCTTACAGAATTGATCAAATTCAGACCAGCAGAATTCCAGCCCATTATCAGTTCGCAACCTCTTGATCTTCTTCCCTGTTTGATTTTCCATCAAAATTTTCCACTCCTTGAACTTCTGGAAAGCTTCACTTTTATGCTTCATCATGTACACCCAAGTCATCCTTGAGTAGTCATCAATAATGGACACAAAAAAACTGCAGCCTCCCAAAGACTCAACACGGCATGGACCCCATCAATCAGAATGAATATAATCAAGTGTGCCTTTTGTTCTGTGAATGGCCTTTGGAAACTTGTTGCGATGTAGTTTTCCAAAGACACAATGTTCACAAAACTCTAGGCTCTTAACCTTATGACCAGCAAGAAGATACTCCTTTGATAAAATTTGCATCCCTCTTTCACCCATATGACCAAGTCTCATGTGCCATAACTTAGTCATATCCTCCTGGTGAACTTCTGACGATGCAACATGGGCTGAACCTGTAACCGTGGAACCTTGTAGAAAATACAAAGTACCACGCATGACACCTTTCAGAATTAGATTTGAACCCTTCCAGACCCGCAAGACTCCATCTTTTCTCGACTAGCTGAATCCCTTGCTGTCCAAAAGACTGAGAGATATCAGATTTTTTATCATCAATGGAATGTGTCTGACCTCGTTTAATGTGCAGAAGCTACCGTCATGTGTCCTTATCTTGATCGAGCCTGTCCCAACCACCTTGCAGACAGAACAGTTGGCCATCGAGATGTTGCCTCCGTCTGCCTGCTCATAAGTCGTGAACCACTCTCTCCTAGGACAGATGTGATAGGATGCCCCTGAATCGAGAACCCACACATCTGAATGATGAGTGTGCTCATCCGCAACTAGGGCAATGTATTCTTCAGAATGGTGTCTTCTTCAGCAACATCAGCAGAAACTGATTGTTTTTCCGATTGCTTCTTCTTCTTCGGACAATCAAATTTCCAATGTCCCTTCTCCTTGCAGTAATTACAAACATCATCCGGCTTTGCACCCTTCTACATCGGCTTCTTTTTCTTTCCGTCGTTTTTCCTTCCCTTTCCGCTACTGGTGAACAGACCGGAAGGCTGTATGTCCGTACTTGTGCCGTTAGCCTTATACCGTAATTCCCTGCTATGAAGGGACGATCTGAGTTCTTCCAGCGACACAGTATCTATCCGAACAATGAACGATTGAACAAAATTCTCAAACAACATTGGGAGAGATACTAACAGAATCAGGGAAGCATCTTCTTCCTCGATCTTCACATTGATATTACGCAATTCTAATAACAAAGTATTCAATTGCTCTAAATGTTCCCTGAGTTGTGTACCTTCAGCCATTCGTAAACCGAATAGACATTGTTTCAGAAGCAGCTTGTTGGTTAGAGATTTTTTCATGTACAAACTCTCCAGTTTCAACCACAGACCAGCAGTAGTCTCTTCATCCGAGACCTCCGTGATGATATCATCTGCGAGACACAACATGATCGTCGAGTGCGCCTTTTCCTCCAGAATCTCCATCTTAGGAGTAACGACGGCGTTCTTGTCTTTCGACAACGGCACCCAGAAGCCTTGCTGTTTCAACAAAGTCCGCATCTTTATCTGCCATAAACTGAAACTGTTCCTCCCTGTGAATTTATCGATTTTCATGTTCAAAGCAAACATCTCAAATTCTCCAAGAACACCGATTAACCGAGAGGCTCTGATACCAATTTGTTATGTGGAATTCGAGATAATACGAGAAAATATAAACGCGAAAAACAAGACAATAGATTTACGTGGTTCACCAATAAATTGGCTACGTCCACGGGGAAGAGGGGGAGCAGTTTTATTATGGAGAGGCAAGAACAGAATACATAATAGGGTTTGCCATAGCGTCTGTATATAGTGCTAAGCTACGCCCTAACAGGCTTGGGTCCAAAATACATAATTGATAGATAATTAAGGGCCCAATAAAACAACATTGTATACCGTCGGGTCCCCCGTTCTTTTGGCTGTAACGGGTCCGATTCAAGGCATTCAACACTTCGGGCACATGCAATGATGTGTTTCTTCGGGCACATGCAATATCGGGCACATGTAATGATGCATTTCTTTGGGCATATGTAATATTGAGCACATGCAATGATGCATTTCTTTGGGCACATGCAATATCAAGCACATGCGATGCATTTCTTCGGGCACATGCAATATCGATGACATGCAATGATGCACTTCTTCGAGCATAAATCAATCTCGGGCACATGCGATGATGTTATTCTTCGAGCATAATGCAATCTCGGGCATTATCTAGTCATGCAAGCCTAGATCTTAGACATAGTTCAATTTCATAGTTGAATGAGTAGGGTATGTAGTAGCTTAGACATTCGCCTTGTTGGAAGGGTCGAGTGTCATTTGTCGGGCTAAAAAATGTTATGTTGATTGTTGAACTTGCCTTTGTATATGTACATGTATTTTCAATATTCAAAGAAAAATATTTAGTTTAAAGGGAGGAGGTTGATCTGTATCCATGATTCGGCACATCGTGCTCCATTAGTGTGAGATAGGATGATCTTCGGAGTGTCGTCGACAATTTTGAGATTCCCTCAAATTTTCTGCCCCAGTGTACAACTTCTGTTATTGTGATATATTGTAGTTGTAGCTCGACTGTTGAATTTATTGAGATTCTCTTTAAAATTTCTACCAGTCTTGATTTTCAGCAATTTTGAGATTCTCTCTAAATTCTGCCCCAGTTGTTGAGAATAAATGTTTTTGATGGAATTTTTGAGTTTACTCAAAAATTCTGCCCCAGTATGGAGATGTGCAAGGAGAAATACTGATGGAATTTTTTATTATGGTAAGACCAAACCCCCATATGAGCGCCTACGTATCCCTTCTTTAACGGGAATCAGCTCTGACGTAGTTCCAAATTACAAAAGAGCATGAAAACATTCTTGAACACAAATTGAATTGTAGATTTTGCCCAACTTTATTTGACCATATGTTATCATGGGTGACTGAATGTGGAAATCATGAACTTAAATGGCATTAGCCTTATTTGAGAAACTAGATCAAGTAGACGTTGGTGCTTTCACATATGGACTTCCTTTGTTGCAAGGTCCTCCAAGCATATGGCCTTGGTATAAATCAGTTGTTGAATCTTTTTTTTCAAATCACGACATTCATCTATTGTACGTCCTTCAATTCATGGATGATAAGCACAAATATTGGAGGGTTCAATCAACGATGGACGCATAGTCATCCTTATTTCATTGATAGGATCAATGTTACCAGCGATCCTCAACTTTTCATAAAGTTTGCCTATAGGCTCAGTCAGAGGAGTATAAGTTTTGTCATGTCTCTCCTCACCCTTTAAAAGGTTTTTGCGGATATGCGGTCGAGTGACTTTGGCACTGTGGCCAGGATACGTTGGTTGTCGATATGGCATAGAAGGTCTTTGGTACACAGACATTGATATGGAGGGATTAAAAATGGCATTAGACGCCCATGCTGTCATGGAATTTGGTGCAGAGATGTTTCGTATTGAGGAGCTTGCATAGTGGAATGATGTGGGTTTAAATTAAGGTGTTAAGGTTTAGGAGCATATGCATGATGTTGTGGAGGATATGGGTGATTTTGAAAGTGGATGTTCTTCGGAGGTATTTGAATGGAGCTCGGTTGACTTCGAGAGGTAGAGTAATTTAGAGGAGGATTATTATGGAGAGTGACTTGACTTGCGAAAGGTGCCATATCCATGTTTGTCTCCAAAGGGGGATTGGTGGAGAGTAACAACTTTGCCCACTCACGCATGTCCACCAAACTCTTCTTCTAACTTTTTTATTTTCTGCTCAAGGTTTGATACTAGCTTGTCTGAAAGGCACTTCTTTTCAATAGTTTTGCACATAACCTTAGCATTAGTCACTTTCACTTTTCCTTTGCAATTCTCAGTCGGGAGAGGAGGAAATGAACCCTTTGATCGCGTGTGGTAAACCATGGTCTACAGATCAACCATTGGGAAAGGGTAAAGAAAAAAAATCAAAACAAGGCCCAAGGTAAAACATTGCATAGATAGGGATATCAAACATGTTATTTTAAGATAAATTCCCTAAATGCAAAGGAGCCTCGTTGAGCCACAGGTAGGCCTAAGCGACACATAAGTGATGCACAATAATTAACGAGCCAGAGGTAGGCCTAAGCGACACATAAGGGATGCACAATAATTAAATCAAGCCTTATTTGCCAATTGGAGTTTAGATTTAGAGAAACGAAACTTTCATTTATTATAAAATTCGAACAATGCATCGTAACAAAACTAGAAATAAACTAAGGGAAAAGGGATAACTTGGGGGAAATCATCCTAAATTTGATGTTCAACACGCTCCGTACCCATATTTTTTCCCTTTCATCGGCAAGCCCATGGTATCCTTCTCCACTTGATATTGGGACTTCAGATTCTATCAAGATCCATATGCGATACTCATGTGTGCATAAAGTCTGTCGTGCACCAACAGGAATGGTCAACACACGCTCCCATTGTCGAAGTATGTTGTGGACTTGTGGGTTATCTATTCCAAACTCATACTTAAATGACTCCATGTCAGATCGGAGTGGTATGATTTGAGTTTGCCCAAATTGGCGAAGTACTCGAAGAGACGCATAGGGTTGGATACCCTTTAAGCCAATAAGTTCGATGAAATATTGGCTGTCTCCTCTTACTGTGACATTAGTCATGGACATCCAATGAAGCTTCCATTGAATTTGGTGGCTCTCAAGCTCATTCGGAAATATATGCCAGTCCTTAAATCCTACAAGTGCAGCAAAACGTGCCAACCTTCTTGGATGGTGATCAATCTTGTTGCCTTGACCAAGATAGGTATATACCACGTCCTTGTGGAAGTGATCGATAGCCCATAGTTAAAGTAGAAGGTTGCATCCCTCGTAGAACATTCTACCATCAACACATGCTGATAGAGTCCTCATTATCTTCGCCAGGATCATGGGCACTGTGGTTTTTCTAGGATCACCCCCTTTTTGAGTTAGGTCTCGAACCACGTACCTTAGACATGTATCGATTCTTCCCAATTGATTTAGGATAAACCAAAGATCCAAATAAGGAGATGGGAAAGGCATCCAGACGATACTTTTCACATTCTTCAACGGAGCACTCAACTTCATAGTCTTAAATGTAGTATCCATCATTTCGGCTGAATTGTGTGTATAAGAAGTCTAAATGAGTACACCCAAGGTCTAGAGAAGTCCATGTTGGATTAGACTTCATCCCCATACTTTTTAGAAATTCCCTTGATGATGGCTTATAAGGTACCATCATTTGACAGTCGCGGTATGTAAGATTGATGAGACCGCTAATTTCTTAAATTGTTGGTGTAAAGTTGCAATTTATAAACTTGAACACCATCCTCACAGGGTCCCATAAATCAAGTAGCGCCCTACTCAGGTGAGGGTTTGGTATGACAAAAATAAGAAATGTGAGACCACCCAACAATTGATGAATCTCCCTTTCCCTATATCTCCTTATATCCATCCATCAGGTCTTAAGTATCTGACTCACTTTTGTCACCATTTGAGGGTTTGAGGGTTTATACTAATCCATGACTCTAAAAAGAAAACAATAAACAACTTCTAAACTCCATTTTGGTGAAATTGGCTTGATTTAATTATTATGATTATGTCGACAAGTAAGTATGAAATTTGTCTAAAGGGTATTGGGGCCCTTTAGAAGAGAGGGTGGCTACTAATTATGTGAATTGACACCAAGGTCAAACCACCTAGGGCTTATGCAGCATGTATAACCTAACCAGGACGTCTAAGAGTTGGCTTGGCACTGACTTGAAAGGGATTTTATGCGAGAGGCTCGTGGTTTCGCGATAGTAAAACTATCTGTTACGTCCACGCACATGGTGACTCTCAATAATTTGTATTTTAATAGAATTGGAGTAGTTGTGAGAGGTGAAAAGGCACAACATCAATAGAACAAAAATAAAAAAAGAAGAGAGTCCCAATTGGGGAAAGTATGAGCGTAATGCGAGTTATCAAAGCAGTAAGCACTTAGAATTCAAATTGAAAAGCGGTAACATATAGGCATTTTATAATAATAAATAAATCAATAAGCATGAATAAATAAAGAAAGGAAACATATAAATATACTAAAAAAATCACGCAAATAAGGAAAAAGGGTATGGGATTAAACATGTAATTAACAAATAATGGAAAAGGGAAAAGGTGAAACATGGTAATAAATAATAAACGGGTGAGACATGGAAAAAAGAAAGTAAATAAGGCAACAAAATGATAACTAAACATGACAAGCACCTAACAAATAGTGAAATAACCAAATAAAGTAAACCCCACATAAATAAGCATGAAATAAGTAATGGTAAGAACTTAATATCCCCAGCGGAGTCGCCATTCTGTCACGTCCCATTTTTCACAAAAAAAGGGTTTTGTGCATGACCTAACAACTCTTTTGGGATTTAAAGTTTAAAGAGTCACCACCTAACGAATTAAGGTGTGTTAGGGCACCTATCTAACCTAACTAAGTCTAACAAAGGTCAACGAGCCAGAGATCAGGGTAAGGGTTCAAATTACCTCGAGGGGAAGGTATTGGGCATCCCTCGAGGTCTACAAATGTGGGTCCCTAACGTATCTCGTGCAATCTATGTGGGGGTTACCAGTAGCAAATAAGGTGACTTCATTATTAGTTTATTTAAGCTTGCTAAGTGATAAAAAATACTAAACAAATAAGGACATTTTAATTTTAATTTATTAGTTAATAACGGCTAGGTGATGACAAATATTAACAATTGAATCATTTTTATTAAATCTAACATGTGAGACTAGGTGATATAGCAACAAGTTGAATGAAATAGCTCATTATTGTGTTAATTAATATTTAAACATGCGAGTCTAAGTGATATAATATTAAACAATTGAGAAATAAATTTATTATTATTTTTTTATTTAATTATTTAAGCATGCAAAACTGAGTGATAACAATAAATAAACATTAAATAAAATTTAAAGATAAGCAAGGAAAGAAAAGAGGCAAATAAATAAGCAAACAATTTTTTTTTAATCTACCCCAAATAAATTATTAAACAATTAAAATTACTTCAATTATTTATTATTTGTGCATACGATCTATGTGATAAACAAATATTGCAAATATTAAGCAATTAATAAAAAGATAAACAAGAAGACATAATATGCACACAAGATATAGAAGATAGCTCGATTTAATTTATTAGCTACACCAAACAAGAAAAACATGTGAAAAAGTCATGTTTTGAAAAATTGAGCAATTTTTGAATAGAAACATTTTTTATAAAAAAAGGTTTGTTTCTTTATAGGGGTGATGACACGATATATTATTCGCGCTCCTCCACCATAGAAACAGTTTTGATTTGAGGTCGGTCTTAGAAAAATAACAATAATTTATATTTTGAAAATGATTTAAAAGATTCAGTTTGCATATAGGCATATAAATGCACATAATTTCTTTTGAAAACATGGGTAGGTGGAACTTCCGGGGACGCATTGGTTTAATTTAAAAATTAGAACTATACCTCGTAATTCCTTTGACTTTCCCACTAACGATTGGTTAGGAGATAGTGCTTATAATATTTTAAAAAAATAAACGGTGTCATAATCAATCTAAAGTTTTAAAGGAGGATTTAACAATGACTTTTTTTTAAAAAAACAAATGTTGCAAAACTTTGTAAAAAACAAAAAACTAGTAGAACATTAATGTAGTAAATTTATTAAATGCTTAGATTTTACTATGAAATATATTCAAAAGCCAAGTAATTTGTTAAATACATGAAATGATTTTATTTTATTATTAATATTATTCTAAGAAAAACAACATATTGCATCATAAGTGTGAAATCTTCAATAGGACAAATAATATTACTAATTAATAATATTAGCTAATTTAAGAGGGGGAAAAATATGCACCATAAATTTTATTGGAGTGGGTATGCAATTTTTTTTTTAAAACATGATTTCTAGGTAAACATATGGAAATTAGTAAGGTTTACATTAACAATCATGACATCGATACTTTTACAAGGTTCACTTTCTCTTGTTAAGTTCATTAGCATGCTAAATTTTTTTATTAACATATAAAAGCTAAGATCTAGGTTACTAACTTTATTAATGTTACAAGCTCCCATTGGTTCAACTAATTAAACAAGGCAAATAAATAATTGATTTTAAATAGACTATTTGTGTGATTACAATATGTTGCCTATTCTATTGACATTAATAATAGACAAAAAATTTAAATGAATCACATAATAAAAAACATAATAAGCAAAAAAAACGATTAGCATGTATATTTATCCCCATACCCTTATAGCCAATCCCCCAAATCTTATATCATATCTGAGAGTTTCAGTGTAATACGAATATTACAAAAAAAAAAGTTAAATAAATACATAAGAAATATATTCAAATATGAATTAGACAAATGATCTCTCTTCTTCAACTTGAACTTCAAGTTTGAAACCTGTTAAACCAATTACATAACTACACAAGTAATCAAATTTATTTTAGAACAAATGAGACACAATGCAATTATTTAACGACTTATACATAACAACAGGAATAGAACAACGAGCTTACACAAATGTACAAATACAAAAAAATATAATGTAAATGCTAATTAAGAATACTAACCGGTTAAGCAGATTAGGA
The DNA here is from genome assembly GCA_027704805.1 of Solanum corneliomulleri. Lineage (NCBI taxonomy): Eukaryota > Viridiplantae > Streptophyta > Magnoliopsida > Solanales > Solanaceae > Solanum > Solanum corneliomulleri. The sequence continues at coordinate 52,542,187 of JAKWIY010003052.1, read as the reverse complement.
ATGGTAGCAATCAAAAACAAGTTGATCCAACCTTTACTCGAACAAAAGCAAAGTAGCAAATTGGCACATGAAAGTTACCGAAACTTATTTCGTTGAAGACTAGCAAAAGAGCAATGAGAGAGTTAAGAAGTCTAGTTATTGTGTTGAGAGAGAATGAATGAATTGATGAGAGAACCTGTTATGAAAGATGTGAGTATTAAAAGAATGCAAAGGGGGTCTCTTATATAGTAGAAGAGGGGGAACAAATAAGGTAAAGAAATATTTTTTAAGGAATCAATTAATATTCTATTTTCCTTATTATAAAAGAGCAACAAATCAGAAAGTTTTAAAATATTTCATTACAAAATATAAACAAGTAAGAATAACTTAATAGAGAGTAATATATTTTCTCCTTAAATAAATAAGAGCCAAAATCAGAAAGATATAATTCTACCATAAATAAGCAAGTAAGAAATCAATTAACTTACAAATAAGGAAAAATAGATCAATTAATATTATTTTCCTTATTTCAAAGGAGCCAAAAATTGGAATCACTATTTTCCTGAAATAAGCAATTAAGAATCTGCCTAATTTTCAACAAAAGAAAAAGGGATTAATTAACAATATTAAAATAATAATAATAATAAAATATTAATCACATATTATAATTTAACAGATAAATAAGCAAAATTGGAAGGAAATATAAGGGATCCATAAATAGTCTTTATTGACTTACATTTTAAATAAAGGTTTTACTTCATAGAGAAAATAATGAGTTACTCAACAATTATCAAAAGATTGGAAGAATCAAATATTAATTCAATTTACCAAATTTTAAACCTAAAGATTTCTATCCGAATCTACTAATTTAAGGAGAATTTTTGTAGATGGCACAAATAAACAACGAATCAAAAATTGAAGAGAAGATATGGAAATAAAAATTGACGAATTTTAACATAACTAAGACAAGCTATAACCCAGCTAAATCAAATAAGGTCCAAGGAAGTTGGTATACTAAAGTAAAAATCATTTAAAGATAAAATTGATTAACCAAACAAGATTATTCAAATTTAATTAGCAAAAGAATCAATTAGAGACATGAAGATATGACTTGTATCAACTAGCATTCAACATTTACGAGTTCAATTATGGCAAACATAACAAAGCAGTAAATAAACGTTTTTAGCAATAAATATATGAATTACAAATGATTTAGAAAATAAAAAAAGCATTGTACCGGGACGGATCTCCGTTGAAAAACGATCTCGAAGCCTCTGAACTATGTTGGAGCTTCTTTTTCGCCGGTGTTCTTGTTTCGTCGGTGGTATGGGCTGTTGTGGTTTGCCATTTCGCCCCTTATTTGCTGCTCTACGTTGCAGTTGTTTCTTCCCTTGCCGGCTGGTGCTGCTGCCTTTGCCGGAGCTGCAGTCTCTACAAGAGAAGAAAAGGGAGGGAAAACAGAGAGGTGAAACAGAGGGAGGAAGAGGAACGATGGAGAGGGAGAGGGGAAGAGGGAGACGATTGGAGTGAAGGTAAGAAGGGGGAGAGAAACAGGGAGAAAGAGGTGGCGGCTGCAGCGGCTGCTGTCTCTGGTCTACTACTGCTGTCGTGCGCCTCTCCATGTGGTGCTGCTGCGTGGACTACAGTTGATGCTGGCCGGTGGTACCTGCAAAAGAAGGAGAGAAAGGGGAAGAGGAAAGGGAAAGGAAGAGACGGGAAGAGGAGAAGAGAGGGACGATTGGGAATAACGGCAAGAGGGGGAAGGAAAGGAGGAGAGGGAAAGGGAGAGGAGGCTTCCTGGAGGCCATCCTTGCCGGCTAAAATGGGGGTCTTCGGAAAAAGTGGAGGGAGAAAGGAGAAAGAAGAAGATAAGAGAGAGGGGCAGCGGTTTGAGGGAGAGGGGTGGCGACAGAGGGGCGTCGCCACCTCTGTCTAATGGACTCGCCGTCCGGAAAGAGAAGAGAGGGATAGTAGGCTGCAGGAAAAGGGAGAGAGAAGGAAGAAAGGAGAAAAGGTGAGGAGAAGAGACGGAGAAGAGGAGAGAGGGAGATTTTTTTTTTAAGATTAGGTCTTTTAGTGTATTAGAAGATAGGAAGAATAAGAGATCAAATCTTGACTGTAGAATTAGTTAGATGAACGGCTAGGATTCGATCTAGGATTTAGTTATTTAAACGGACGGATAAGATTAATAGATGAAGTATTGAAATTAGATTGTAAAAGATATGGAATGGATAAAATTGTAATTAAATTTGCTAGAATTGAAATGCAAGAAATGGCTATGAGTGGAATAAAATTTGAATTGGAGTGACTAGAATTGGATGAAATTACAATAGAATAGGCAAGAAATTAAATAATTTTAAAGAAAGTGTAGGAATTAAAATTTAATTAAAATACAACATATATTAATATATATTTTTTTTATTTGAAAATCATTTAGATTTTAAAACATTTGAAATTCATTAATAATTTAAAAATATTTTAATAATATTCACAATAATTCTATAAAGTAAACATGCTAAAATAAGTAATTTTCATGCAATATTACCTACCATTCTAAACTTAAAAAAAATTAAAAAAATACGTATTCAATCGAATAAAATTCCTAAATTTGGTTAAAGTTCGGTCAAAATTTGGTGTCAACACTATACATAGATAACATCGACTTGAAAACTTAGACTTTACAAAGGTGCAATATATTTCATGAATTTCTATTAACTTTTTCATCAGTGTGAAAATTTAAATAAACTAAAAAATAAAACCACAAATAAAATAAATGAACTAGCGAGGATTTCAAATATATTATGGTGAAGTACTATAGTTATTGGCATCGATGTTCAACTTGAACTAATTTTTTTTATAAAATCAAAACTTTAATTTTATATAAATTTATAATTATACTGAATAATTTTAAATTTTACAAAAATAAATAAATAAATAAACAAAATTGTACTGAATATATTGAAATATATTTTAAAAAATACACAGTTTAATTCAAATATAATCTACATTTGAATAAATTGTGAGTGGTAAATTTCATGCATTTGTGTATAAGTATACATAATCATATAATACATTGTTTCGAAAAAAGTGAATTTGAAAAAAGTGAATGAAGTATAAAATAAAACAAATATTAACATTAAGAGAGAATTGGTATGATGGTAAGCACTCTTCATATCCAGCCTTAAGGTTATGATTTTATTCCCCAAGGCAGCATAAAGCATAATGTGTGATCTTCAGTCCAGGGTTGAAAAAAGTAAAATAATTAGCGACAATATAAATTTGTTACAGAGTAAACTAAAATAATTAGCGACAATATAAATTTGTCGGTCGTAATAATCTTTTAGTAACAAAGCATCTGGTTTTTGCAAACTATAAGTTTTTTTAACCTATCTCTAATCATTCAAAATTGTCCCGTGGCCTCATAGACTACGTCGAGACCAAGAAGTGCAAATCCACCAGCCTCAAACCAGCCAACATGAGACTGACACCTCCTACCATAAAGTGAATCAAATGGTGCCCTAGAGATACTCAAATAGTAGCTATTGGAGTTGGAAAATTCTATCAAAAGTAGGTGGTCATTCCAATTATCTTTGAAGTCAATGACACACTCTCTAAACATGTCATCTAGGAATTGGATGGTGTGTTTTGCTTGACCATCCGTTTGAGGAAGAAATATGATACTAAGCTCCACTTGAGTAGCAAGACAACTTTGGAAGGACCTCCAAAAATTAGAAGTAAATTGGGAACCTCTATCCGAAATTATTGACAAAGGTGCCCCATGAAACCTTACGATCTTCTTAATGTACAATCTATCATAATCTTCCGCTGAATAAGAAACGTTGACGGAAAGGAAATGGGATGATTTATTCGACCTATCCACAACAACCCATATGAGTCATGTTACCATAGGTACGAGGAAAATCTACCATGAAGTCCATGTTGACATCTTCCTATTTCAAGGTAGGGATATCAATATGTTTAGTTATACCTCCCTTTCCTTGATGGTCAGCCTTGACTTGTTGTCAATTTGAGCATCTAGCCATGAATTTTGCTATGTCCTTTTTCATTATGTTGCATCAATAAATCTCACATAAGTCACGGTACATCTTGGTTTCCCCCGAATAGATTGACTTTCGATACTTATAGGTCTCCTTTAATATTTTTTACCTTAGGCCATCCATATACGGTACACATAACCTTCCTTGGTGCCTAAGCACCCCATCTTCTCCTTGACAGAAACTTTCTATAGATTTCTCAAGAACCGACACTTTTTATTCCATCACGATAGGGTGATGATGTTATTTAGACTTCACATCAACAAAAATGGATGACTCATAATTATGTAGGATCATGATACCCCCTTTTGGAGAATCTTCTAGTCGAACACCAAACTGGGTTAGCATATCCACATGACGGGCTAAATCCATTTTCTCGTATTCGACATGCGACGCACTACCCATTGATACACGACTCAAGGCATCCTCAACCACATTGAATTTTAGGGGGTGATATTGGACACTCATATCATAATCCTTCAAAAGCTCTAATCACCTTATTTGGCGCAAATTAAAATTCACTTCGATTGAACACATACTAGAGACTCTTTTGATCTATGAACACATAAACACATAACTCATAGAGATAGTATCTCCAAATTTTCAAAGCAAATACTATGGCCACTAGTTCAAGGTCATGAGTTGGGTAGTTCTTCTAATGAACCTTGAGTTGTCTACATGCATATTCTCTCACCATACCATATTGCATGAGTATACAACCCAAACATATTTGGGAAGCATCAAAATAAACCACAAATCCTTCGGTACCATCCAGTAAGGTTAACACCAGAGTGGAAGTAAGTTTATCATTCAATAATTGGAAGCTCTTTTAACATTATTCCCACGTTTAAAACTTGCACTTTTTTGGGTCAAGGTCGTCAATGGAGATCGGATATATGAAAATACCTAAAAAATCTCCTATAGTATCTTGATAAATCCAAATAGCTTCGGATATCAGTATGTGTCGCAGGTCAAGGCAAACTTCTTACTACAATAGTCTTTCTCAGATCGACGTCTACACCTTCACTAGAGACTATGTGACCAAGAAACGTTGGTTTTTCTTGAGGACTTGCAAAAATACTTTCAACTGGTTAATACAATCATTCTCACTCTAAGAGTATATGAAGATGTTGTCAATAAAGATAATCACAAACAAATAAAGATAACTTCTCCAAACTTGCTTCATGAGGTCCATTAAAGTTGCTAGGGTATTTCTAATACCAAAGAACATTACTATGAATTCAAAATGACCATAACTAGTTTAAAATGTGTTTATGGAATATCCATACCTCTCACCCTAATTTTATGATAACCGACCTAAAGTAACTTTTTTAAAAGTAACTAGCTCCTTGGTGTTGGTAAAAATCATCAATACTAAGGAGTGGATATTTATTCGTTATATTGATGTTTTTAAATTTCCGGTAGTAATAAACATTCGAAGAGACCCATATTTCCTTTTTACAACTAATATCACAGCACCTTATCGAGATATGCTTGGCTGAATAAAACCCTTATCTAGCAAATCCTTGAGTTGAGCCTTTAATTCCTTCAAATTGGCCGCGGCCATTCGGTAAGGAAATATTAAGATGGGTTTCACATCTGGTAATAAGTCAATACCAAAACATATTTCCTATTCAGGAGGAATTCTGGGTAAGTCATCGTGAAGGATTGTCATAAGATCCTTCACTACATGGACCGACTATAATGGATGAGCCCTGCACTCAAAATCCTTGACTTGCACAACACGATAGACACATACTTAGCAATAAACTTACAAGCTTTAAGTCATGAAATGATTCGTCTTTTTGGATCTATATTTCCCCTATTTGATTGCATCACGCGTTTATTAGGAAATTGAAGCTTTAATACGCGAGTTCTACAATTAAAGGAAGTAAAATAAGCATGTAGTAAATCCATCCCCATAATAACATCAAGTCAAGCATTTCAAGTTCTACCAAATCAACCAATGTGACTCTATTGGGCAATGAAATGGGACAACCCTTTATAGACTTTTTTAACAACTACAGAATCACCCACCGAGGTTGAAAGCGAGAAGGGCTTATCTAATACATCATGAAGCATATCAAATTCCGTAGCCACTAAAGGAGTTACAAAAGAAAAAGTGGCACTGGGATCCAACAATTCATGAACATTAATTTAAAATGCTTGCAACATATCGATAACAACTTCATGAGAGCTCTCTTGTAAATCTCGGGATTGGAGAGCGTACAAGTAATTTTTCTTAGGATCATCATGATTGGGAGAACATGATAGTTCTTGAGTATTTTTCCTTTCTTGAGCAATCAAAATAGGGAAGTCCCTCTTCATGTGCCACTTTTATGACAATTATAGCAATTACTCATGCCAACTAGGTGTCACAACCCGAACCTAAACCCTGGACATGGATGAAACCTACTAATCATCGTTGGCCTTGAGAGAACTCTTGACCTAGCTTACTTAACTCAGCGGAAGAATTAACTCAATAATAAACAAGGATATTTCTCAAAAGAATAACTTTAAAATAAATCTCTAGGCCAAAACGGCACATAACTCTCAAAATAAAATATCTAAAATTTAAGATAAAGAGAGACTCAAAACTGACTATCTAATTGACTGTAAATTTTCAGCGCCTCGATAATAATAACATGAACATTGGGACAAACCTCACAACTTCTATAAGAAAAAACATGAAAAACAATAAAAGAGTCAACCGGAATGCAAACATGCTTATTCATAGTTATTTCCAGTTACAAGATGTTACACTATGTCCCTCGTGGAAACATTCGTCCTCGAATGATATTTGTATCACTAATATAAGAATAGTAAATTCAAGTTTAACACCCAAGAGGAGAATTAGTACCTTAATATGCGTTCTCTCATGATTCAAAGAGATGTGGACATTTCTTCTTCATATCCTCTTGAGCTTCCCCAATTGCTTCTTCAACAAATTGTTTCCTCCAAAGCTACCTCCTTTGTTCTCAATATGCAAACTTGGCAATCTAAAATCTGAACCAGAATCTATTCATAGGTTACGCTATCCTTAACCCTAACATTTTTTGTTGGTACAATCAGCCCATGCACTTCTTCAACAAAGAGACATGAATTACTGGATGAACCGCTGGTTACTCTTGAGGTAGCTCCAACTCATAAGCTACATTGACAATTCACTTGCATATCCTATAAGGAATAATATATTGGGAAATAAGTTTCCACTTCTTACAAAACCTCATAAAAGAATTCATGGGTGAAACTTTAAGATATACAAAATCATCCACCTCAAACACCAACGACCTTATCCTAATGTCTGTGTAGGACTTTTGGCGACTCTGTGGCATTTTTAATGTATCTTTAATAAACTTCGCCTTCTCCATAGCTTGGTGAACTATATTTGGATATATCAACCCAGCTTCATTAACTTTGATCAACTTAATAGGAGATCTGCATCTTCTCCCATAAAGATCTTCAAATGGAGCCCTTTGGATGCTCGAGTGGTAGCTGTTGTTGTAAGCAAACTCAATGAGAGGTAGGTGATCATCCTGATTCCCCTTGAAATCAATCACACAAGATTTCAACATTTCTTCTAAGGTATGGATAGTACGCTCCACTTGCCTATCCATCTGAAGATGAAATGCACTTCTTAAGTTCACCTTTTAACCAAAACTTTTCTTGAAAGACTTCTAGAACTGTCCAGTAAATATCTAAAATGATTGAAATTTTGAATCCATAGTCTTGCCACTTCGTGAATATATAACCATGCATAATCTTCCTACGAAGGAGTGGTTTTTACTAGCAAAAAGTGGGCTGATTTTTTCATTCTATCGACAATCACCCAAATTGAATGATGTTGTTTCTTAACCCTTAGCAAGCGTGTATTGAAGTCCATATTAATCTTATCTTACTTCCATTCAAGAAGTTCTATATTATGAGTCAAACCTCCAGACCTTTGGTGTTCTACTTTCACTTGCTCGCAGTTAGGGAACCTAGGAACAACCTCCGCAATGTCCTTCTTCATCCATATTCACAAATATACCTCGCACAATCAGCGTTACATATTTGTGGATCCTAGATTAATGCAATATCAATAGATATGAGCTTTCTCCATGATCCTTTCTTGAAGTTCATCCACCCTAGGTAAAGACGACCTGCCTTGATACTTTAGTACACCATCTCCCCCTTGTTGTAATGCCAATATACTTTGCCTATGAAAAATTCTCTTTCAGTTCAAGAAAAATGAGGTCTTGGTCATGCTTTTGTTTCACCTCAAAGACTAGTGATAATTCAGACCCATTAGTCACCATTACTCCTCCTTCTGTGGAATTCAAAAGTCTGACTTCCAGGCCTTCAAGTATGTGCACATCTTTTGCTAGCTCCCTCTTTTATTCCTTAAAATGGGTGGTACTCCCCATGCAGAACCTGCTTAAAGCATCAACAACCATAACCTTACTTGGGTGGTAATGAATATCCGTGTCATAATCTTTGAGTAGTTCTAGCCACCGCCTCTGTCTGAGATTTAGCTCCTTCTGTGTGAACACATATTGTAGGATCTTGTGATAACTGAATATGAAAATATGAACACCGTAAAATTGGTAAACACGTATATTCAAGGTGAAAACGACAGAAGCCAACTCTAAGTCATAGGTTGGATAATTCTTCTCATGAACCTTCAACTGTTTGATGCATAAGCAATAACGTTAGCCATATGATTTAACACACGTCCAAACACAACTATAGATGCATCACACAATAAACCACAAAACATTGAGTACCTTCTGTTAAGGTCAAAACAGGGATAGTAGTCAACCTCTTTAACAATTTCTAAAAATTTTTCTCAATGATAATTTTAATCAACATGCTTATTTGAGATGAGATAGATGAAAAACCCTCAACAAACATTCTGTATGAGCTAGCCAAACCCATGAATACCTTAATATTAGTTGGACACGTGGGTTTTGGCCAACTTTCAAATTCTTTTATCATTTGGGTATCCACTCTTATTCCATCACCAGAAACTATTTGGCTTAAGAATGCCACACGCTCAATCAAAAAACTCACACTTGGAGAACTTGGCATATAACTTCTTATCTTTCAAAGTGTAAAGGACTATTCTGAGGTGACTAGCATTATATTCTTCATTTCTTGAATTGAATAATATGTCATCAATGAAGAAGATAACAAAAAAATCTAAAGAAGTCTTAAAGACTTTTTTCATAAGATCTATGAAGATAGCTGGTGCATTAGTCAACACGAAGGATATGAAAAAAAATTGATGGCAGCCTGATCTGAGATCAAATTTTGTCTCATATATTGTTCTCATATATTGTTCTAAAAGTTTTATTTGGAATATCACATTCCCTAACTTTCAAATGATGGCAGCCTGATCTGAGATCAAATTTTGAGAAGTAAGAAGCACCCTGATGTTGGTCGAAAATATCATCTCTCCTTGGAGGAGGATACTTATTCTTGATGGTGACCTTATTCAATTTGTGGTAGTCTATACATATCCTAAGGGAACCATCCTTCTTTCTCACAAACTAGAACGTAGCACCCCAAAGAGAGACACTTGATCGAATAAAACCCTTATCTAACAGTTCTTTCAATTGTTCCTTCAACTGATATAGCTCTACTGGTGTCATGATATATGGCGGAATATAGATAGGACGAGTATCATGGATGATGTCTCTGCCGAAGTCTATTTCTCTCTTAGGAGGGACTCCGGGTAGATCATTAGGAAAGACTTGTGAAATCTCTTTTACTATAGAAACTGACTAAACGAAAGGTACCTCAGCACTTCAGTTATTAACTCGCACTAAGTATTGAATACATCCTTTTAAAACTAACTTACTCTCCTGAATGTAGATAATTAAATGACCATTAGGCACAGATGTACTACGACTCCACTCTATGACTGACTCATTAGGAATCTAAAACTTCACAACTCGAGTTCTTCAATCTATTGATGCATAACATGAATTAATCCAGTCTATATCTAGAATTACATCAAAATCTACCATGTCATACTTTACTAGATCAGTGATGGTATTCTTGTGATTCATAAAAATAGGACAATCAGGATAGACTGTTTCTGCTAGAATAGTCTCTCCGACGGGGGTAGAAATATAAAAGGTTCACAAAGTTTTTCAGGAAGAACCTCAAAGTGATTTGCAACATAAGGAGTTACAGAAGATAAACGTGCTTCTGGGTCTAGAAGCATAAAAATCAAAATCAAAGACTTTGATCTTACCAATGACAACATCTAGATAGTTCTCTTGCTCTTAGAGGCTAGTGATTGAATAGGGGAGGTTTTCCCCTCCGCCAGTAATAGAAGTTGCACCTCTAGGTGCAGCCTTGTCTTGTGGTGCAACTAATGAAGATTGAGCTCTCTTAATCTTATTTCTAGTACCTTACCTGTTCTTAGAAAACTATTTCATGAATTGACCCACTTGACTACACTTAAAGCAACATGTTTGGCTATCACGACATTATCTGGGTAGTAAATACCATACCTAGAACATGCACGAGCCTAGATATCTCCTTGTACCACACTTTATTGATACTTTATTGTCTAGATTTGAAGTTCTGTGAATTCGGGGAATGATGCTCACCTTTATTTCTAGGTGCACGAGCACTAGATAGTGATGGTGAAGAACCCATTTATTTCTTGAATTGTGACCAATTTGAAACCACCCTTCTTCTACCTAGACTCATTCCTAGTCTAAGCTTTCTTGATTTTATTCTCTTCTTTGTCTCTCAGCTTCTGCTCTTCCACTTTCTGCACATAAACCATCAATTTGTATACGTCCATGATATATCGTGGTTTCACGATATTATTTATACTTTTTCCTTAAGTTTAGTGTGTCCAAAATCATTTTTGTGATTTTTTTATATAAGTTTCTCTTTATTTTCAGGAAATTTGTCCAAAGATGAATGCGGAAATTTTGAGCGAAGAAATGAAGAAGAGACCACTTACGGAGATTGTGATGGTTTGTCATGATTGTGACGGTCCGTAGGTAGCAGCGCAGTGCAACTGCTGAAGGAAGATGGGGAAGTCTGACCAAGTGTGGGGTTACGAAGTCCATGACGGTCTGTCGTTTTTATGACGGTCTGTCCTGCAGGTTCGTCATGAAGTTCAGAGATGTAATCCCAGTACCTATATTCCAAGAGTTTAAGTGTTTTGGAACGAAGACCCTCGACGGACCGTCGTGTCTGTGATGATCCATCATACTTTCCGTCAAGGGTAATGAAGAGAGCAGCACAAGAAATTGCACAAGTATGGGACGACAGAGTCCATGACGGTCCGTCGTGACCACGGCGATCCGTCGTGAGGTCCGTCGACCCAGCCGCGTTTTGACGGATTTCCAGCAAATAGAATCCTTGTTTATTTAAGTTTTTATTTTCTATAAATATTTCAAAAAATCCTCGTTTTTGAGGTTAGACACCGTATTGTAAGACACCGTATTGTGAGACTCTATATTATTAGTGACTGTTGGTGATTTTTGTTTATTAATCAAGCAAACTTTCGGATTGTACTCTTTCTCATTGAAGTAAGTACATGAATTCTTATATAATATATTTGAATCTATGGGTAACTAAACTCCATAACTAGGGTTGTGAGAACCATAGGCAAATAATGACGTAAAACCTAACTAAAATAACAATTCTAGAATAGTGTCTTGCATGTATTAATAATTCTTTCGCTTAGAAGTCTTTTTAACGGATTGCCAATGTTAGAACTCGCCTTAATGCTACTTGCCGGACCAAGGAGGTAGATAATAGGAAAAGAATTATCAACATAGATTTAGTGTATACTATCTAATAGGCTAGTATTGATTGGTACGAGGTAATAACTTAGTCAAATATCGAATATGATGCTTAATATGAGGTAAAGATAAGGGTTAGGATAGCAACACACGTAGCCGGACCAAGGTACGGAGTGAAATTTTCTAGATGCTGGACCAAGGATTGAGAAATAATTAACTTATCACATTGCATGCAAGATACTAGGAAAGAATTGCTATAGTTAGAATTATCAATTTATGAACCTGTGGGGAACACGTAAACCCTAGTTACTTTGATTATGATTACACTCCAACATTCAAAGTTGTTAAGTGTCTCTTTCAATTCCATTAGTTATTTTCATTCATTTAGAAATAGAAACCCCCCTTTTATTGTTTTTGCTTTCCAAGGAAGTAATTGACCGAACAATAGTAATAATAGGTTAAAGTTAAGTCTAAACTATTTTGCTCGTGGGAACGATCCCAACCCCACTAGTTGGGTTATTTACTTGACACGACCGCTTTACTTCTTATTTGAGAAGTAAGTTTGAGAATATCAAATTTTGGCGCCGCTGCTGGGGATTATAGATTTTAGATTAACTTAAACTTATTACTATAGTTTAGTTGATATTTTCTTTATTTTACTTTGTTTTATTATTTTTGATTTGTGCAGAACCAACCTCTTTGTATGCCAAATACACGGAGAGAAAAAGAACCCTTGTTTCCCTACGATCACGAATTAGAGCGTACACTATGCAACATGAATCAAAACTTGGCAATCAATGATGATGATCCAAACAAGAACATCCCAGCTCCGGTTGATGTTCATGGTCAGTTGTTACCCGATGCTCCGGGTGAACACCAACAGAGGGGACAAAATCCCGTTCCACGGCCCCAAGCATACTACAGAGGCTATGATAACATAGTAGACTCTGATGGGCCACTTGTCTTGCCTTCTCTACCCACAGGCCACACCTTTGTGGTAACTAGTAGCCTGATGCAAATGCTCACTGTCAGAGGTTATTTTTAGGGCTACCTTTTAAGGATCCACATGCCCATATAGCTAAGGTAAGGGCAATGTGTAAAAGCTGTGTAGGGAGGCCTGACTTGGACTTAGATGTAATAGGGCTCAGAGTGTTTCCTCTCTCACTGACGGGAGAGGCTGCTATATGGTTCACTGAGCTCCCTTATAACTCAATTTTCCCTTGGAACCAACTAAGGAATGTCTTCTTAGCACGCTACTATCCGGTCTCCGAGAAACTTAACCACAAAGACAGAGTGAGCAACTTTGTGGCACTACCAGGAGAGTCAGTTAGTAGTTCTAGGGATAGATTCACCTCGATCTTGAGAAGTGTCCCAAATCACCGTATAGATAATGAGTCACTGAAAGAATATTTCTATCGGGGACAGGATGATATAATAAAGCGGTGTGGGACACTATAGCAGTTTGATCTTATGGGGAGTGTCCTTATGCTGAGATTGCTGGAAAATTAGAGAAAATCTCCCGGAATAATAAAGCTTGGAGTACTAGGAAGTCCGATACCGGGAGAAACACCTTCGCAGTGCAGTCCACTCACAACGCAGCCACAGATGAGATTCGTAAAGAAATGGCTCAGATAAGATCTGAGCTTGGGTTGGTACTAAAACATGTCACTGGGTGCAGAAAAGATAAATGCACTCAACTACTTGTCGAAACCACCGCCACAAAATGATGAGTGTTATTATGAGGAGGATTCCTATGCGGTAAATGAGCAGACGGGGGGTTTCCCACCGAGCGCCCAAGGCTCAAATCATGATAATTGGCGCCAAGGTCAAGGGAACAAAGGTCGGATCTATGGTAACTATTAACGTGAGGGTCATTATATCCGAGATGCAAACTACAACCGCGACAACAACTTCAACATGGGTTATTACGGTAACAGAAATGATAGGAATGAGCCCTATGTCCCTCCTCAAAATCATGAAGTTACTCCTAGGGATGGTGGAGATAGTATGGCGCGAGTTGAGGATATGTTGCACAAAATAATGAGGAGGTTCGATGCTAGTGATGAGCACATTAAAGATTAAAGGTGTGATTTAGCGAGTATTGGGCAAAAAGTTTATACACATGCAATATCGATTAAGTAGATCAAGTTGCAAATGGCCCAATTATCTATGACAGTGAACACACGGTAACCGGGCACTCTTCCTAGCAACACTGTCCAAAATCCAAAAAATGATGTGTACTGTATGGCAATCACTACTCAGGGTGGTAAGCAAACCATTGACCCACCTATGCCGTCTAATAAGGAAAAGGTGAGAAAGGATGATGATAAGGTGGTAAAGGGTAGTGGTGAAATAGAAGCGAGTACTGGAAAAGATGCAGAAGTCCCTATAAAGGTTATTCCCATGCCTATACCACCACAACCCTTCCCTCAGAGATTAGTGAAAAAGACCGAGGATGGTAAATATCGGCATTTTATAACAATGCTGAAGCAACTTTCTATCAATGTTCCTTTGGTAAAAGCTGTTGAACAAATGCTCGGTTATGCCAAGTTTAAGAATGATCTGGTTACAAAGAAAAGATTGGTCACTTTCGTGGATGATGATAGACTGCAGCATTATAGTGCTAATTCTACAAGATCTCTCGTGCAAAAGAAAGAAGAGGTGCGTTCACTATACCTTGTACAGTCAGGTCATTACATTTTGCGAAAGAATTATGTGATCTGGGGGAAAGCATAAATCTCATGCCCCTCTCGATTTACAAGATGTTGGGTTTGGGTGACCCAAAACACAATGCGATGCGGCTACTGATGGGTGATCGAACAGTGAAAAGACCTATAGGGATACTCCATGATGTGCTAGTAAAAGTGGAGTCATTCATATTTCCGGCAGATTTTGTTATTCTTGATTGTGAAGTCGATTTTGAAGTTCCTATTATTATTGGGAGGCCATTCCTTGCTACAGGTAGAGCCTTCGTTGATATGGAAAAGGGGCAGATGAAATTTTGGTTGAATAATGAAGAAGCGACCTTCATTATTTGTACGACTATGAGGCAGAGTGGTGAGGTCCAATCTGTATCCGCCATATCCCACAAAGTAAAGATGAAGAATGAGAATGAACAAAAAGTGCTAAACAAGAGTTTATGGTTGAGGATTTGGTGCTTGTAGACAGTTCTGGGGTGCCTTGTCTTCCGAGCAAGCTCAAGTCCTAACGGACTGGCCCTTACATTATTACCCAAGTATTCCCTCATGGAGCAGTAGAGTTAAAATCCAAGGATGGAGTGCATTATAAGGTGAATAGAGGACGAATAAAACTCTATTTCGGGCATGCTGAATCGGTGAATGAAGTGATAGAGGCATACCATCTTGATGAAGGCTGAGTAATCAAGTGTCCTCAGGTGTGCCGCGACGTTAAATCAGGTGCTTGTTGGGAGGCAACCTAATACTTATATTTTTTATTTTTAGTAATGGTAGCATTTTTCTACTAATGGGTCTTAAATTTGGAGGCACATCACAAGGAAATTTTGCAGAAAATTACTCTGCAGCCGTCACTAACAGATATAGTGACGGACCATTACGACTGCGACGGACCGTTGCATGAATCCGTCGTGCCAGGTATGTCTTTCTGTTATTTTCAAACTAGATCACACACAACGGAACGAACGACAGATCGTCACAACTGAGACGGACCGTTGTCGGGGAATCATCGCGTCATTAATGAGGTGTACCCGACCCGACCCGACTGGAGTTTTTTTACAAATTCTTACCGTTTAAACTCCCAACCGCTAATTTAACCCCCATTCCTTCACTACTCCCCCTATTTCCCTCCCTTTTCAACTACCAAAATCTCTCCCTCTATCAACCGATCATTGTTCTCGCAAAATACTCCAAAGCCCTAAAATTTATCATCTACTAGTCGGAGTTGCTGCTGTGGGTGTTTCTTGATCACCAAGTACTTTTCCATCTTGTTTTTCTCTAATTCTCAGGTATATGTCCCTAATTTATACTCATTTATCTTAAATTTTTGTTTATAAATTAGTTTAGCCTGGTTCTTATTGATATGTTCATTTCTTTTATATAAAATTCTATCTAACCTAGGTTAAAAATATTCGAAATTGTCGTGTTTACAACCCTAGACATAGGTGCTTTGCATTACTAGTTTACTAGGTATTTGGGTTAGACAAATGTAGGTCCAAAACACTACGAATTCGATTTGGGTCATAGGGGATGATTGGGGTTCCCCCAGTTCTGTCACTGATCTACAAAACGAGACCCCTATGACGGACCGTCGTAGGGTCCGTTTCAAAAGCCCTAACACCCCACTGCCCAATTATAGTCAAGTGTCCTCCAATGACACTTGTGACGGACCGTCGTCTTTACGACAGTCCGTCCTGCACAACCGTTCTGGTTTCACGGTAGTATTAATACTTTTTCCTTAAGTTTAGTGTGTCCAAAAGCCTTTTTGTGCTAATTTTTATATAAGTTTCTCTTTATTTGCACGAAATCTGTCCAAAGATGAATACGGAGATTTTGAGCGAAGAAATGCAGAAGAGACCACTTACGGAGCTTGTGACGGTCCGTCAAGATTGTGATGGTCCGTAGGTGGCAGCGTAGTGCAGCTGCTGAAGGAAGATGGGGAAGTCTGACCAAGTGTGGGGTTACGAAGTCCATGACGGTCCATCGTGTTTATGACCGTCCGTCCTGCAGGTTCGTCATGAAGTTCAGAGAAGTAATCCCAGTACCCATATTCCAAGAGTTTAAGTGTTTTGGAATGAAGACACTCGGCGGACCGTCATGTCTGTGACG
Source organism: Solanum corneliomulleri (assembly GCA_027704805.1). Lineage (NCBI taxonomy): Eukaryota > Viridiplantae > Streptophyta > Magnoliopsida > Solanales > Solanaceae > Solanum > Solanum corneliomulleri. The sequence continues at coordinate 52,525,594 of JAKWIY010003052.1, read as the reverse complement.
ATCCGTCATACATGACGTCGAGGGAAATGAAGAGAGCAGTAGAAGAAATTGTACAAGTATGGGATGACGGAGTCCATGACGGTTCGTCGTGACCACGATGATCCGTCGCGAGGTCCGTCGACCCAGCTGCGTTTTGAGAGATTTCCAGCAAATAGAATCCTTGTTTAATTAGGTTTTTATTTTCTATAAATAGTTTGAAAAAACATCATTTTTGAGGTTAGACACCGTATTGTTAGACATCGTATTGTGAGACTCTGTTTTATTAGTGATTGTTGGTGATTTTTGTTGATTAATCAAGCAAACTTTTGGATTTTACTCTTTCTCATTGAAGTAAGTACATGAATTCTTATATAATATATTTGAATATTGTGATTATGACTATATGTAACTAAACTCCATAACTAGGGTTGTGGAAACCATAGGCAAATAATGAGGTAAAACCTAACTAAAATAACAATCCTAGAATAGTGTCTTGCATGTATTAATAATTCTTTCGCTTAGAATTCTTTTTAACGGATGGCCAACGTTAGATATCACCTTAATGCTACTTGCTGGACCAAGGATATAGATAATAGGAAAAGAATTATCAACATAGATTTAGTGTATACTATCTAATATGCTAGTATTGATTGGTACGAGGTAATAACATAGTCAAATATCGAATATGATGCTTAATATGTGGTAAAAATAGGGGTTAGGATAGAAACACACGTAGCCGGACCAAGGTACGAAGTGAAATTTTCTAGATTTCGGACCAACGATTAAGAAATACATCACTTATCACTTTGCATGCAAGATCGTAGGAAAGAATTGGTATAGTTAGAATTATCAAGTTGTGAACCTGTGGGGAACACGTAAACCCTAGTTACTTTGATTAATTGATTAAACTCCAACATTCAAAGATGTTAAGTGTCTCTTTAAATTTCGTTAGTTATTTTCATTCATTTAGAAATAGAAACCCCCCTTTTATTGTTTTTGCTTTCCAAGGAAGTCTAAACTATTTTCCTCATGGGAACGATCCCAACCTCACTATTTGGGTTATTTACTTAATTTTGGGTCGTTGTGCCTGGGCGGTGAGGGCTCTCAGCCACATGGATAGTTCAATGTGCTCATCGGCGCCTGACCCTGAGTTGTGGATCATCCAAGGCACATTAGCATGGCGTACTCCTCCTGTTCGAACCGGGGTTTGAAACCGAACTCCTCCTGAGGAGGATAGATGGGGCGATTTGGGTGAGATCCAATGTAGATCCAACTTTCGATTCACTCGTGGGATCCGGGCGGTCCGGGGGGACCACCACGCCACACGACCGCTTTAGTTCTTATTTGAGAAGTAAGTTTGAGCGTATCAATCCGTATCATCGATCAATGTTGCAACTCTTCCCTCTTTGCTTGATGCACGACCCAAGCCAGCGACAAACAAGCTCATTATTTTCCTTATGTCCTTAACTATTCATGAGCATATCGGGATAGCTAGGTGAACGTAGATGCGTATTCATGTACACTCAAGGATTCCTATTTTAGTGTAAGGAACTCCTGTACCTTAACCTCTTTCAGTTCTTGGGGAATGAAATGCCCCAAGAAAGATTCTTCAAAGCAAGCCTAGCTCGGATGTGGTGCATTATTATCTCTCCCCCCATTCCACTAACCGAACCAAATCCTAACCATATTCTTCAGTTTGCATGCAACTAATTCGACTGTTCAACATCAACAACATACATCACATCAAAAGCTTTCTTCAACTCCTCTAGAGTGTTTTCTAGATTTTCAGTAGTGCTCTAA
>JAKWIY010003052.1:52423647-52523715 GCA_027704805.1 Solanum corneliomulleri | reverse complement strand
GGGCGTACATTTGTGGCGTAACAAACTTTGTATCAGAATATAGAATTCAAGAGTCATAGGATGTCCATGAAACCATTTCCAGTAGAGTCTTTCTTATCTATGTGAAGCGCACCACAACTATAATGAGGAAACTATGACATTTAGTTCCCCTTCTTCGTACACATATTCGTGCTATAGAGTTTAACTCTACAAAAGTTTCTTTTAACTTGAGTTTACGCGTGTATTTTATGATCATGACTACACAAAGAGTTTTTGACATCCCTCTAGGAGTAATGCTAATCCTCTAGATGAAGAAGCTCCCGATACACCAAAAGTAAAACCTAGGGTGATGTCACCAATGCTATTTTGATGTTTACTTAGGTGGTGGAAAATTCGGTTGGTCAACAAAGAGAAAGTCTCTAGGATGTGACTGATATATCTAGAATTGGTACTTAAAAGTTTCCCACATGAATAAACACCTTAACATGTTTAAGACCTTTCATGAAAGTTTCACCCTAAATGAACACATGAAACACATCCAAAATGCAAAGCACACTCAAGACTCACATGAATGTCTCAACAACTAACTTTCGAACGTCTTAGACGTTCTTGGACGTTTGACCTCCAAACTTCTTGAAACTTCATACACTTCCTATAAAAATCATTATTACTCATTTGAAGACTTCGTAGGCCTATGACATACATATACACACATAAAAACACATAAGGCGGCCAATTTGGTAACTAGTCGTCGAATGTCTTGATCGTCCCTTGACGTTTGACTTCTAGTTAACCTCAAGCTTTAGACACTTACTTAATACCACATTAGAAATAATTTTAGGACCTTATAACCTAATTAAAAAAGTGTTCGGATTTAGACACCCGAACTCATTTTGGGGGTCTTACACTTGTTTATAAGAGTAGAGATGATGTGCTTAGCTAGTAAGGTTGGTCAGTGTTCTCTATGTGCATGTTTTAGGTTTACTTAAATGCTCAGCTTATGAGGTGTTTGTCATTTTTAGTAAGTATGATATCTTTAGTGGTGTTGGTAAGGTTGTGTGGGCAAGAGTTTCTTAATGAGAACCTTCCTAATTTGAATGCTCCGCTAAATTAATGAATCCTTATAGATAATGAATGTTGTGTTGAAGGCCATATGTGGATATATTATATCCTTAGATGGATTTTACCTTAACTAGGGGATGACATGATAAATAGAAGGTTATGAGAGTTCCTTACCCTTATCTATTTCCCTTCTACTCTTACTCAAGCTTGAGATCTAAAATTTTTTGTAGCTTGTCTTATGTTTTGGAGTCATGAATATTAATGATTTATTCCATTGTTTCTTTATGTATACATGTCCTAGTTGAATTCTTTTCTAAAATAGGAAAATGAGCTTTCAATATTGTGTTTCTCATGTAAGTATGTGTATAGTATGATTTGGTAAAGTGTTTCATGAGCTTAAATGTTGAACATGCCTAAATGAGTTCTTGAAAGAGTTATATAAGTTTCTTAATGTTTCTGTAATGAGCCTAACATGATTTGGAGAGGCAAGTTCGTCCAATAAAATGAAGAATTTTTAAGTTTCGATACATAATGAGTTGTTGATATAGTTCCTACTTGCTTGTTTTGTTTTGAACTTTTTGATGTGGAGTTGATGTTTTCTCCTCATTGTGAGATTTTATATTGATGTTTCATTATTTAGGGTGTGCTTCTAGTCTTGAGTTTTAACTCTTAATGTGTTTTGAGTTTCCTTTGAGGAGGAATGTTCCTAAGTGGGGGATAATGTAACGACTCGGAAAATTATAGGATATACTAGAGCCCTGACATGTGAGTTAATGTGACTTTAAGTTTATTACTAGACTGTTTTGGGACTTATTTGAGCGAGAAACCAAAGGTGCTACCAAGGACCTAGACTAGAAAGATACGGTGATAGAAATCATGTTCTTGGTGGGGCTTTTTGCAATGAGAAGCCTTGGTCACCCAATGGAATGGGTGAGTTTCCCAATGAATCCCCACCTCGCCTAGTGTACTTCCCATTTAGTAAGCCTATTGGAAAATTGTTCGAACCAAGTGTGCATTTGGCCAGTTTCTTAGTACACTTGGCAAGCCCAAGGTTCCAATGGGCGAACTAGGTACTTGATCGCCAAACACCTTGGCGTGTATCCCTTCTCCCCTCTAATCTCCCAATGGACAATTCTTTTTTCAAGGTTACTGGAACAAAGGGCGAGGCAAGGGGGCACTTAATGAGTCACTTAGTGAACTTGGAGAGACCAATTGTCCAGTGGGCGAACTAAAAAAGGGAAGTGCTGAAATTTAAGTTAGAACTTGTAAGGTCAACTTCAAATGGTGGTATATCTTAGATAAATACTAATTAGGTGGAACATTACCTATCACATTAAACGTCTCCAAGTCCTCTTTCTATCGCCAATCGACTTTGTCGAAATATGATATCAGGGTAAAAATTTATGCTCAAAATAGTGAAGCACTGCCAATTCTTCCACCTTCTTCTATAATGGACATAATTAAGGTGCATTAGCATAGTCTCCTAGTTCCCTTGGCGAGTAAAGGGATGTCAAAGGGTGATCTACAAAGTGGGGAATGTATGTTTTAAGTATTAAGTTGGGTTCTTTAAGTAGACTATCCAAAACATGAACCAAGACTTTCCCACTCTTTTCCTAACAAGTATTTATACTTTTTATGACCTAATTCCTTTAATTTAATTCACTCATATTATAACTAAAAGAAACCCACACCCTCTCAAATATTTGTCTCACTAGAATTCCTCAATTACATAAGAAGAAGAGAGCAATTGGATCTAGGGTTTGATGATCGCAAAATGGTTCTTCCTCAAATTTCTTGGGGATACTTAGTGAAGGTATGGTGATGTTTCATGTAGATTTAGTTTTCACCCTATAGTTGATTTGAAAGATGTTTTCAAGCTTTTGTTATTTTAACTAAAAACTTACATTTCATGGAAACTCATTGGTTCTTGCATCAAAAGTTTTCAAATGATAAACTATGATTATATTGATGTTTACTTGATGGTTTATGATGGAAAAATCTTTGAACCCATATTTCTCTAAACTCCTAAATTTGACCTTATGAAGTGGGTTTGTTTAATATGAATAAATGATGATGGATTCATGTGTACAATAATTTAGATTTTTTATTTGTATCATTATGTATGTCTAATCATGGTGAAGTGTTGGTGAATAGAGGAATTGAGATTATAGCCTTGAAAGGGGAAAGTTTGACCTAATTTCATGTGAATGTAAAATCGATTTAGAATTGTGATTATGTCCATGAAGGCATATGGTGTGGGAGTAAAGCATTATCATGAGATTGTATTGAAGAACGTGAAGTAAAGCATGCATGTGAAATAAAGGACAGAATGATCAACTAATATAGAATGTGAATGCACTGTTATTGAAAGTATACTCTTAATAAATAATGCTAAATTGGTAGGCTTATGCATCTTATTCTTGTATAAATGAATGTAAAGTTATATGTGTCTTGAATTAGCAGGCTAGTGCAACCGCTTCTAGAATGGAATGTATTTTGATTTAGCTGTCTAAATGAATGAATTAATAAATGTCTAGTGTCAAATAGATATAGATATGGTGCTCTTTCTGTAAATAAATAAATGATTTCTAGACTATGTATTGGAAAGGCAGACCTAAGCTTGATGCCCCTTTATGATGAGTCTAGAACCATATGTGAATGATGAAATTTGTATTGGTAGTCCCAATATGTAAGGCAACCTTCTTGGAAAGTCAATGAGTTATCCTTAGTGAACCTCGATCGGTAGACCTATTTGTTGTAACCCTTATTGATAGAAGTACTATAAGTTTGCAGACCAAATGTTGGTGCTTTATTTTTTTCACAAATGTTAATGAAACTAATCTATGGGAAATAAGGGTAATCACCGAGGGGATATGTTTAAGATGGTGGCTCTATCTGGGTGAGAGGCTACAGAATAATGTACGTCTTTGGATATCCTCTAAACAAACATGTGATGTGTACTATTTCTACGCTTTCAAAGTAGAAAAACTCTTTAGGGTGTGTGGGGATAGAACACCGGACTCCATGTCCAGCGTGCATGGACCCTGTCGGTTAATTCCTATTCCCATCATTTGGGATATGAACTCTAGTTACTTGATAGGTACTACAACGTGTAGGTAGTAATATGAGATGTGATCTACACATGGCACGAGTATTCTTTAAAGGTGCTTGAGTGAGTTCCTTTAGTCTTCATTGCTAATGTGAAGGTCCTCTAAATGAAGTTAATAATGAATGGTCGATTTATTGTCTCTATATTGTGATGTATGTTTCTCCTATATTGATGAAACGAGTTACTTAGCATGTTATGTTGAAAAAGAAAGGTTCTTGTCTGAATGTAGCCTTGAGGAACACTTAGGTGTGAAATGAAGAAGTAGTATGGGCTGCCACTTTATGACTTACGTAAGGGTGACTTAGAGTAACTTTATATAGAAGTCCTAATATGATGAAATGATCTACTTAATGTATGTGCCCTTGTATTTAATGTTTGTACTAGTTGAAGTATGACTACTTAAGTTTAATAGGGTAAAGGTAATGACTTGAATGAGATTTGCTTGATTAATAAGTCCTTTATTGTTTGTATATCTACAGTAAAAATGTTGAATTGAGATTTGCTTGATTAATAAGCCCTTTTTGAAATGATTTCCAGAAAGGAGAGGTAAATGGTGGACCCCCTATATCTGATGATAAAGAAAAGGGAACCCCATGCCACCTTAGTATCTCACTAATTTAATGTCCGATAAAATCATCAGCTGAATTTATTGTCTTGACAGCCAACAAGTGAGTTGACTTATTGACTTTGTCCACTATCACACAAATAGAGTCATATTTTTGCGAGTAAGATGTGAAGCAATAACAAAATCCATGTTTATCACTTCCCACTTTGATGTAGGAATGTTAATATCTTGAGTCACACCTACTCATTTTTGATGTGCTACTTTAAGTTTTTGACAGTTAGGACACTTAACCACAAAATCTATGATGTTTCTCTTTATGTTGTTGCATAAAAAGACTCTCAATGATTACGATACATCTTCGTTTCACTTGGATAAATATAATATTTGGAATTATGTTCTTCTACAAGGATTTAATTCCTCAAATATTCCGCATTAACAAGTGACTTAAGTACACACAAGATAAGGTCACCCATTTAGGACAAATAAGTGACCTTAACTCACAGAGCACAATTAGACTCACCCCTTTCGGAGAACACATCAACTCTTATGCTATATATGAACCTTAATGCTGTTTTGATTGTATATATTTAATCATCCATACACTCTAACCTCACTTAAGTTTCTCTGACAATATTAAGTCAACTTACACATGCTAATCGTATCCTGCTGGACATTTTCTTCTTCTCTATGAATATGCTAGACTACCCATTGATACTTACGAGGGTGTCAACCAATATATTTGACTTACTTGAATGATAGAACCTTTTCATGTCATAGTGTTTAGGAAATTGAATCCATCTCCTCTGATGAATATACAACGTTTCTGGTTAAACACAAACTTGAGGCTCTTATTATATGTGAGCAGATCAACATTAACACCAAACAAGTAGTGTCTCCAAATTATTAGGGATAACACTACAAATTCAAGGTCAAGGTCAAGGTCAAGGTCATGAGTCTGGTAGTTCTTCTTGTGGACATTATGTTTTTAAGAATTAGCTATGACCTTACCTTAGTGCATCAACACATAACCTGGCTGACCCTAGATTGAAAAAAATAAACCACAATAGCGTTTAACCAATTTCACAGAGTCAAGAAAAGAGTTGTAGTCAACATGGTCTTAAGTTATGACAAGATTTTCTCATGCTCATCGGACCACTAAAACTTCACCTTCTTATCAATCAAATTGTTTGGGGAAGCTATGGAGAAAAATCCTTCAACAAACCTTTGGTATTAACCAACCAAATCCTAAAAACTTCTAATAATAGTTTGAGTGGTGGGTTTGATATAATGTTGTACTGCCTCATTTTTGTGAGAACCCACTCAGATCCCTTTGCAGGATACCACATGACTAAGGAATGATACAAATTGTTATCAAAATTCAAATTTGATGAACTTAGGGAATATTTGGTGATCTTTGTGAATTTGTTGAACAACTATCAGATGAGTCACATGCCCTTCCTTACTCCAAGAATACATGAGGATATCATCGATAAAGATGTTGATTTAAAGTCCAAATAGTGTTTGAAAACCCTATTAATTAAGTTCATGAAACTGCAAGATCATTGATCAGTCTTAAAGACATAAATACAAAATTCATATTGACTATATCGAGTACTGAAGGTTATCTTTGGGAATTTATTATCTCTGAACTTTGTGATTATAGCTGAATCTGAGGTCTATTTTAGAAAATAAACTAGGACCTTGGGAAGAGATATTTATTTTTCATTTTGACTATGTTCATATGACTATAATCAATGCATATTATGAGATAATCGTCTTTCCTTCTTATGAAGAATATTAGAGCACCACATAGAGAGATAGTGGGTTACATGAAGACCTTTTATAAAAGTTCTTTATACTATTTTTTCAATTTTTTTAGCTTAGATTGAGACATTATGTAAGGAGGAATGAAGATAGGCTTGGTATATTGTAGCAGATTTATTATGATGTAATTACCCTTTCGGGACTCTAGGAAGATCTTTTGAAAAAACTTTTGGCAACACTTTTAAAAATCATTTACGACTACGGCTGACTCAACAGCTGGGGTTTCAAAGTACTAATCCTTACCAGATTAAGAATATTTCTATACCCATTATAAATTATTTTCATAACATTAAGGAAATAGATAACATGACCAATAGGAATTATTTACTATCCTTCAACTCTTAGACTGTCTCATTTGGAATCTAAAATTGATATCCTAGTTCTGTAATCGACTGAGTCATAAAAACAATGTAACAGATCCATGCCGAAATGATATTGAAATCTATTATTTCTTACTCTACAAGGTTTGCTGAGGTGACTTTCTCAGAAATAGTGACAGTGCAATTTCTGTATGACCATCTACCTATAACTGGGTCACAACCTAGAGTATAGACTCATAAGGATTTTGAGGTTGTTTTGGGGCTGACAAAATTTTTTAATTCTATATAAGGAGTGAAAAAAGAAAAATGTAGCCCATGGATGTAAATTTTCGTAAAAGTTCTAAATGGATGACTTGCAACAAACCATTGACCACATTAGGAGAATCTTCTTTTTCCTTGCAAGATTGAAGAGCATACAATGTTATATGACACTGACCACCATCTCAACTAGATGAAGCACCTTGCTAACTAGGGCGAACAGTTGAAGTTGCTTAAGTTGTAGATAGAGACATGTGACCTCTTGTATTTTACTTGAAGAGGAGCGATCCTTCAACCTATGACCTGACTAACAACACCCAAAGAACCCTTCTATGCATGCATGACTCTCTCTTGGATGATCCTTACAACACTTTTGACAAGTTGGATAATTTTGGTACGTGAAGCACTCCTTGTGACTTAAAGTCTAATGCTCTCCCTTCCCCCTTTCTAATCATGTTGAAACACGGGGGACGAAGCGCTAGCTTATGAATGTGTTGGGGTTGTAGACCTCTACTGAAACATTGAGAGATTACTACTACCTAGCATCTTCTGAGAGTACTCATAGTTATCCATCCAACCCTTATTGGTATCATTTTCCATTTACCTACGTGTATTTACGTCAACCTCCAAGAATGAATCATTAGTTTGGAGATATTCATATCTGTAAATAACATGTCCTTTCCTCACTTAGTATTCAGCAGATCGGATACTTCAAACAGGAACTTGCTCATTTGTGCTTTTAAATCGTCAACCATATGTGGAGCATACCTGGAGAGTTGCGTGAACTTCAGCTTGTATTGATGGACTACAACAGAACCCTACTTCATGTTCATGACTAATTAGTACTTAGCCTCCCTAAACACTCTCGAGAAGAACCTATCAAAAAAAGCTCAAGCAACGTAGTCTTATGTCACAGTAGCTGCAACCACACCCCACTTGTCTTTCCATTATGTGAACAGAATATGACCACATCTTTAGAATGGTAGGATGCCCAGTCCACCTTATCAGTACTGTCACTTACATTACAAAAAGAATCAGCTTGACCTTATTAATGAAGTTATGTGGTTCCTCACCTACCTGCGACCCTAGAAACTTAGGAGGACTCATAAGCATAAAATCTCGAACGATGGTTATAGCTCATCAACCGTCAAGTTTGCCTAAACTAATGTACATTGATTGTTTTAGTTAGATAGGTTTGAGACAAAATCTAGGTTACATTCTAGAATTCCGTATTTGTAGCTCATGTTCTGGGACTGGAGGAATTGTGTTAGCATTTTATGTATTAGTTCTACAAGGAGGCATGATATAAAATGCATAACAATGGATTACAAAGGAGAAGTTGAATTACACACTGTGCACAATAAAAATAACAAAGTAAGAGAAAATTCTTAGAACACATAGTAACCTCTCCGTTATAGGTGTTGTGCGCTACACACCCATGCAAGAAGTAGTGCCAAGTTCGTATCTCAGAAACCCTAAGACTGTTGAACTGATTCTCTCGTATGAATTTTTTCACATCCCACGGCTACCCCATAAACTTATGACGATACTTATGATTATGATTGACCCCAAGCTAACCTTGAATCTGGCAGATAAAAGGCATACTAAAAAAAACTAAGTAAATCATGTACTATGCGGAAGCTAAAAGAAGAGGATATTTTGAATGTGGAAAGCCCAATTAGTCTAACTATTTGATACATCATAAGATATTTGCAATGAATAAAACAACAGTTAACAACTTGAGTTGAAACTAATATATTCTCTAAAAAGCATCTAAAATAATTGAGTTTCTGGGACATGCCTCTAGAAAACTCTATCAAGACTGAGAACTGAAATAAAGACTTAAAAGTAAAAAAATGTGTATTGTCCTTGAAGTATGAGAAATGACCACTAAATTTGATGAATTCAAACTGGGAGTTGGACTAAGAGTGATTTGGATGCTTAATTCCTATACCTATATCATAAAACAATGTAGTACAAAAGTATGTGTCAGTACTTTGAATGAACAGAGCATGTAGGATGTGTATATATATATATATACTAAACAAAGTAATAAATTGTTTTGAAGCAAAATTAAACTAAAGTGGATGGAACGAACAAGTACTAATCATGAAGCTAACAGGCTAAATTGTATAGTGATGTAAATACAAAATTATGTCAATGCAATAACATTCTCACTGTGGGAGGTTCGGTTAACAAACATAAACCATGAGAGCCCTTTTTAGGGGTATAGGGTGGACTATGGTGTGGTCACTTAAATGAATGCCCAATAAATAGAACTTATGAACCTATGTAGGCACATAGTTTTGGGACTTCAGGGTACTTGAACTCTAATCCAACTAAGTTCTAAGTCAATTCCTAGACCCATTTGTGAGACACAATGACGGTAACGCATCATTGTCTTATTCACGACATATGCCCTGCTATGGGGTCCACCGTTTTCCTTTTGTTCAGTCTTAGGTGTTATAGTTTAGTTAAGTTTATTATGATTTTTACATTACATTAGGGTGACATACTTTATTCTTTCTATAATTCCATTTGTTATCGATATCTTTAGTTTTTAGGTTATCTTGTCTTTGTGGGATAAAAAGAATGATATCAAACACATTTTTGAGTTCGTGACAATGTTTCGAACTATGTAGGAATGCATGTCGAATATTTTGTATTATCATTTTTGTAATTCATGGTAGGGAGACATATGAAATGACATCATATAGGTTATAACCTCATTTAATGAAGTTGTGATTTTCAATTGGCCTTGTTCATTATGCTATGTGGTTGTTAATGAATGTTTGTATTTACTTGTTGGCTTGGGTACAACGCTGGTAGACTAACAATGAATGAATCGGATACCATATTGGTAAACTAATTATGTATGCTCGGGTACCATGTCGGCACACTAACAGCCAAAGTTTAGTTTCTGTGAGGGTTTCATGTATGTGATTTTTAGTTCGTTGAGAGGACCCAATATTTTCATTGTGATCATATGATAGATGTACTTATACATTATTTGACCCAAGCGTTGTTGTTTCAAGACACGTGACTTAGAGTCTATGTTGTTGATAATTGTTTGTATGTTATACATTGTTCTATGTTACTATATTGTAATGACTGTTTACATCCATATATTTTTATCTCCATGTGATCCCACTAGTACTCTATGGTTTGTGTACTGGTATCCATGTTCTTTTTCATGTTGAGTAAAAGACCTCTTCCGGCGGTTATTTCGAGACCTCTGTTGAGAGATATGTAATTTCTAGTCCAAGGGTGAGCTTCAGCTTTCAGGATACCATGGATTCTTCTAGATCTTCTTATCCATTTATTCAGGCATAGGCTTCTATGTTTTAGTTGATGTTCAGTTTGGAGGTTGCGTCTCAAGTTCAACTATTTAAAGTTTTTGTATGATGATTTTAAGTTATGGGATAATTTTTGCGTCACTATTGTTTTAATTTTTTAATTTAGTTTACATGGATTCAATTCTTTAGTAACTTAATGGTTTTCGATATTTTCTTGCCAAGAGTTTGTTTTATTTATACAGTGTTTGTTAGTCAGGGTTAGTCTTTAATTCTCCCACAAGGTTGATTAGTGTAGGTGCCACTCACGGCGATTTGAGTCGTGAGAATATCATCCTCGTTAGGATGATATCATTTCATTTCAATATAGTTACAAAATTAAATTGATTTATCCATCTAAAATTCAAAAAATATTCATTTAATATTTGCTACTAAAATTTATTTTATCATACATTATACGAGGATAATAAATTAATAGGACATGGTATGCCAACTAAGGAATCTATTGAGAGAAATAATTTGTTTGTAGGGAATAAAGTTATAGTTTGATGACTTAATAAGAAAAACAATTAAAATAATTTTAGTGAAAAAAAACATTCATAAAGGAAGATTACATGAATTTTCCTTTAATGCTACCAACCAAAAAAATGTTCAAAGAAAAAAAAAAGTAAAGACACTAAGTATATATATAGGTAGTTTCTTTTTACCCCTAACTTTGCCTTCTCCGCCTTTTGTTTTCATTCTATCATAACAAGATTCGGCTTCTCCGCCTTTTGTTTTCATTCTATCATAACAAGATTCTTAATCCAGTTAATTGGATACAAAAAAAGTTTGAGGTTAGCAATTATGCCTTGTAAATTTCATTGATCTATCTGTGTATATATATATCTTCTCTTATAAAATTATCTAGTATCTTTTGTTTTTTCTTTTTCTTTAATGTTATTAATATCCTCTTACAATTTTACGTATTCAAGTTCTAGTACATCTTGGGAGAACGAGAGAAGATTGATCATTTTGAGTTTGACCAAATTTTAAAAGAAATAATTATTGATATGGTGGGAATATATTTTACTTGTTATAGATGTAAAGATAGTAGCCACTTTTAACAATTTTCTTGGACGGAGATGTTCTTTAGCTTGATTTTCTCCAAATTTCTTAATTTGGTATAAAATAAATTCAAATTTAAGATAATTTTTTTGATCACTAATCTAATGAATCTCCAGCTTCGTGGATCAGCGAGAGACTGGTGGAGGACTTATTCGGGATGTTTGCCAGTTGGATCTCCTCCAGTGACTTGGGAGCAGTTTGCTAGTGCATTCCAAGATCGTTTTATCCCATGGAGCGTGAGAGAGGAGAGTCGCTTGAGGTTTGAGAGTCTGAGATAGGATGGTTTATCGGTTACAAAGTATGAGGCGCATTTTTGCCAGTTGTCTAGCCATGCATTGGCCATTATTCCAAATGAGACAGAGAGGATCCGCAGATTTGTGAGGGGATTGACTTTCTCTATCAGGTCAGCTGTGTTTCGGGCATCTAGGGAGTGGGCTTATTTCCAGTCCATTGTGAGCGCCGCCAAAGAGGCAGAATTGATGGAGAGAGAGGAGTTTGGGGACCCTAAAAGGGCCCGTATATCAGGCCAGTTTCATGGTGCCTCATCTGGAGGTAGGGGATCACAGAGAGTGAGTGGTTTTTTTCAGCAACGGGGACCTATTCATGCATCTATGCCGACATTTGAGGGTGGCCACACATCTAGGGGTTCTTATAGCCCGGGTCAGAGCTCGTACGTTTCACAGTAGCGACCTACAGGGCGAGGAAATTATAGTGGGTTTTCAGGGTCCACACAACAGTTCCCAGGTCAGAGATTTTGTTTTACTTGTGGAGATCCCGATCATCTAATGCGGCAGTGTACTTCACAAAGGGGTCGTGGTGGGCCTCGACCTAATTCTTCATTCCAGACTAGACCACCAGATCCACAGGGTAGAGGTCGTGGCAGAGTTCAGTCAGGTAGAGGTGACAGAGTTTCTAGTAGTGGTGTTGCAGCTCAGTAGAGTGGGGGTAGAGGTACCACCCAGGCTGGAGGTGGACAAGGAGCCCACTGCTATGCTTTCCCCGGGAGACCTGAGGCGGAGACCTCTGATGCAGTTAATACAGGTATCATCCCAGTATGCCATCGACCTGTGTATGTGTTGTTTGATCCAGGTTCTACATTCTCTTATGTGTCTACGTATTTTGCTGCTAAATTTGATATGATATGTGATAGCATGACTGGACCTATTCGTGTTTTCTACAACCCGTGGGTAAGCCCTTAGTGGTGGATCGAGTGTATCGATCCTGTCTTGTTTCTTTTTGGCTGGGTATGACACTTGGGTAGACTTAATCATTCTGGGGATGGTGGACTTTGATGTTATCTTGGGTATGGATTGGCTTTCTCCTTATCATGATGTCCTTGATTGTAATGCTAAGACTGTGACTTTAGCAATGCCTGGTGTTCCGAGGGTTGAGTGGAAGAATGTTAGTGGTTCTTATCCTAGAAAGGTCATCTCTTTTATCCGTGCTCAGAGATTGGTGGAATGGGGGTGTTTGTCTTACTTAGCTTTTATTCGGGATACTAGTGTTGAACCACCTTCCATGGACTCTGATCCCGTGGTTCAGGAGTTTCTCGATATATTTCCTTCTGATCTTCCAAGTGTTCCTCCCGATAGGTATATCAATTTTGCTCTTGATTTGGAGCCGGGCACTAAGCCTATTTCTATACCTCCATATCGTATGGCCCCAGCAGAGTTGAAAGAATTGAAGGATCAGTTGCAAGATTTATTGAGTAAGGGTTTTATTCGACCTAGTGTATCACCTTGGGGTGCCCCTGTATTGTTTGTGAAGAAGAAGGATGGTACTATGAGAATGTGTGTTGATTACAGACAGTTGAACAAGGTAAAAACTAAGAATAAGTATTCTCTTCCGCGTATTGATGACTTATTTGATCAGTTACAGGGAGCATCATTGTTCTCTAAGATTGATTTGAGGTCTGGGTATCATCAGTTGAAGATTAAGGCATCAGATATCCCTAAGACAGCTTTTTGGACCCGGTATGGGCATTATGAATTTCTAGTGATGTCCTTCGGATTGACTAATGCCCCTGCAGCATTCATGGAGTTTATTAATGGGGTGTTTCGACCATATCTTGATTCTTTTGTGATTGTTTTCATCGATGACATCTTGGTTTACTCTAAGACTGATGAGGACCATGTCCAACACCTGAGGATTGTACTTCAGAGTTTGAGAGAAGAGAAGTTGTATGCCAAGTTCTCAAAGTGTGAGTTCTGGCTTACTTCTGTGACATTCTTGGGACACGTGGTGTCAAAGGAGGGTATTAGAGTAGATCCGGCCAAGATTGAGGCAGTTAGGGGCTGGACGCGACCTACTTCACCTACTGAGATTAGGAGTTTTGTGGGATTGGCAGGCTATTATCGACGATTTGTTCAGAGTTTCTCTACTATTGCAGCTCCATTATCTATATTGACTCGACAGGATGTGCGTTTTCAGTGGTCTGATGAGTGTGAGCAGAGCTTTCAAAAACTCAAGACTTTATTGACTTCAGCTCCTGTGTTGACTCTACCTGAGGAGGGTGTAGAGTTTACAGTGTATTGTGATGCTTCAGGAGTTGGATTGGGTGGTGTGTTGATGCAGAAGGGGAAAGTGATTGCTTATGCTTCTAGGCAATTGAAGTCCCATGAGAAGAACTACCCTACTCATGATCTAGAGTTGGTGGCTGTGGTATTTGTACTTATGTTATGGCGTCATTATTTGTATGGAGTGCATTGTGAGATCTTCACTGATCATCGGAGTCTCTAGTATATCTTTAGTAAGAGAGATTTGAACTTGAGGCAGCGGAGATGGCTTGAGTTGCTGAAGGACTATGATGTGACCATTCTGTATCATCCCGGGAAGGCCAATGTTGTGGCCGATGCTTTGAGTAGGAAGACTCATAGCATGGGGAGTCTTGCATCTCTTAGTATTGAGCAGAGACCATTGGCTAGAGATGTTCAATTGTTATCTAACAGTCTTGTCCGATTGCAGATCTTAGAGGAGAGTGATGGGATGATTGCTATTATTGAGGCTCGATCTTCTTTAGTCGAGCAGATCCGTGCACACCAGTTTAATAATGAAAAGTTATGTCTCATTCGAGACAAAGTATTGAGAGGGGAAGCTAAGGAGGCTTTCCTTGACTCTGATGGTGTCTTGAGGATCGGAGGCAGGATTTGTGTGCCCAAGACAGGTGATTTGATTAGATTGATCCTTGAGGAGGCCCATTGTTCTCGGTATTCCATCCATCCGGGAGCGGCGAAGATGTATGGTAAACCGTTTGAGCTTCATCACCACAACAATAACTATTATTGTTCTTTAATATATAAATTGATGGACAAACATCTTTAATTTTGACTTTGTATGTGTATGTATTCTACAACTCTGATTAAGTTCTTATTATATTACTTGAGACATAAATATCATTACTTGCAAGCTTGATGTTTTTATATATTTTTTTTTAAAAAAGCTTTTCTATTTCCATCTTACAAAAGATCTATTTACTTGGTTTTTATTTTCTACTAGGATATGAATAACAAACACCAAATTTTGGTGGACGAAGATGCAATGTTAATAGATGATTTAGTGGTATGATTTTGAAAAAACATGTCTACTTATAAGGTGCTTCATTTTTTCTTATAAAAAATATACAATATTTTTTTAATAGATAGTTGAACAACTTTATTATGATAATTGTGTACGAAAGAAAAATAATGTTTTCTCTATAGATAAAATAATTTAATCATTTCATGAACAACAATATATAAATACTCATACAAATTGAAAGAGGTTAAATATTTGATGTTATGTTTTGTTGTTGATTGTAGTGATTGATAGTGATGGTAGTAGATGATGGTAGTTGTGGGGTATTGATTGTAATAGTTGGAGTTGGTGAACAATGATGATGATGATTGATAAAGATGGAGTATGCAGTGAAAGAATTGAATTAATGAACTATAATATTTCAGAAACTGTCACGACCCAAAACGAGCCGCGAGTGGCACCCACACTTATTCTCCTATGTGAGCAAACCAACAAATCTAAACCCCAATGTTTACCAATATTTCAACCATAACGAACAAAATATAATGCGGAAGACTTAAAACTCATTTATATAACCAATAAATAACTTCTAAAATTTAATACTTATTATTCCCAAAATCTAGAAGTCATCACAACAAGAACATCTATCCTCAAATTTCTAAATCTAAGAGTATTTAAGAAGCTAAAATAAGTAAACAGATGGTCCATGTCCGAACTTCAAGGACATCAAGACGTGAAGGAGAGAATCCAGTCCGAGCTAGGAGTAATAGCTCACCCTGAAATCTGATATGCTGAAGACTGGCTAGAGTTGCGGACGAGTCGAAGTCGATGGCCCGTTTGCTGCACTCCACAAATAACAAAGAAGAAAAATTACAAGTAAAGGTAAGTACAAGGAACACGTACTGAGTAGGTATCATCGGCCAACTCAAAATAGAAAGCAATATATACTGAATAACAATATAAATAAACCACAATACTTAACAGGTGACAATCAACAAGTACAAGAACCATTGGCAACACCACCAAAACACCTATGATATGTTCTTCGAATTTAAGTATCTTAACATAGTTCAAGATTATTTATCTTTATTATTATCGTGTCGGAATGTGAAACTCCGATCCACTAATTACTATGTGTCGGAACGTGACACTCAGATCCACTAATGCTATGTGTCGGAACGTGACACTCTGATCCACTAATGCTATGGTTCGCAACGTGACACTCCGATCCACTAATACTATGTGTCGGAACGTGACACTCTGATCCACTAATGCTATGTGTCGGAACGTGACACTCCGATCCACTAATACTATGTGTCGGAACGTGACACTCTGATCCATTTATCTCATTCTTTTAGTTCATCAAGCCTTCTTTGTACCAAGTCGTCATCTTAATAGAGAGATTTAATATTAAAGATTCAACAGTCTCATCATTCTAACCACCACAATTATACGATCACAACATACAAACATACAATCAAGCATATGGAAGATTTTAAAGAATCACCCAATACATATCAATCGCTATATAGAGTTTACTATGATATAGCATAAACCATAACCTACCTCCACCGAAGAATCGTGATTAAGCGAGCTACTTCCCCAATGCCCTTGTTGTCCCCTTCGTTCTTCCTCTCTCAATCGTTTCTCCCTTCTGCTCTCTTTATTTTTCTCTTCTCCAACTCTTTTTACTTTTACCCTAATTATCATATAATCTATTATGATAAAAGTAACCCACTATTTAGTTCCATATTATCTTCTTTAATCCCCAACTAAATAAATTATTAACATTAACCCACTAACTTTATAATTATAATCATGAATAGTCCAAAACACCGCTTTAAAACCTTTAGCAGAAATTCGACCCAGTTGGGGTTACGCAACCTGTGACGGTCCGTCGTGTCTATGACGGTCTGTGCTGCAGGTCCATCACAAAGTTCAGAGAGTTAAATTCTGTAGAGGGGTTTGTGACGGTCCGTCGTGTCTACGACGGTCCGTCCTGCAGTTCCGTCGTGGAGTTCAGAGAGTCGATCTCAGTACCCAGATTTTAGAGTTGAAGTGTTTTGGAACGAGACCCTGGACAGTCTGTCGTGCCCATGACGGTCCGTCGCAGGATCCGTCGACCCAGTCAGTTATTATCAGAAATTAACTCTATTGCTCGAATCGACTAAACAGGTTGTTACAGAAACCTTTGAATTGAAATGTTAATTATATTATATTTTGTTATCTAAACATTTATAACTATCATGACTCAATAGATGGTTGCATCATAAAAAAATTAGTTAATGACTTAGGTTCATACCTAAAAACATAGAGATTTAGTAGTTTATATATGAATGATTAATGCTATATCTTTATTAATGCAAACATATGAGACATAAAAGTTAATACTTGCTAGTAGCTACACACATGTACATATTTTTCTGTGTAGTGCAATATCATTAGTTAAATATGCATTATGTCATAAATGATAAGTCTTCATAGACAACCATTTTCGTATATATTAATGCCTCGATTTTCCATAGTCTCAAGCTATGACATGACCAAACTATCTCAAATGATAACAACCATCATTGATCTAGTTACATAATATATGCTATTGATGAATACACATCTTTTAAGCATTTCTTTTTTTATTTTTGTATCACTTTGATCACGTTCTTAAAATATTACTTGAAACATAGTAAGCGAATAGTTCATATCTTTTTTTAAAACCTTCTTCATCACTTCAAACAAGTTTTAAATTTACAAAAGTTTTAACTATCTTTTTCATATTTACGACATGGATATGGATAAGAAGGACAAAGATGGTGATCAAGATGCAACATATCTGGAAATTCCCAGATCTTTACTTGAATCTCAAGAAACAAAAGCTGATGTTGTTGAGGTAAGCTTTAGAAATCCAATAACAAGATGTTAGTTTTCGTCCTTTTCAAATATGCACAAAATATTTTGATGGAATCTACACTAAATAAGGTATCCTTTTTCCTTAGGATTACTATGTAGATTAGGAATTGTAGTCAAAGCAGGAGACGAGCTACATGTTCCATTAGGATGAAACTATTTATCACGAATTTAGTAATCTTATGACATGCATGACCACGACCATCACGTATCTTCTTATAAAGTGCATAAGATTGATCAACATTCATTTTTTATATTATATATTAGGTATTCTATCTCTATATTAGGTATTCTATCTCTTATATTATCTTCTTAAAATGTTACTTGATATATCCACACAAACGTGTAGCAAGTGAGCAATTTTTATCTCTTTTAGAAAACCATGCATTATTTCACACAATTTTTTGTTTTTCCAAATATCTACCTAATTTTTTCTTATTGTCTTTTAGAATATGGATAAGCAACGAAAAGATGGTAATGATAAGGATGCAATATTAATGGAAGTTCCAACATATTTTATGACACATGATGAATTAATAGCCAATATTTTAGAGGTAAGATTTTTAAGAGTTTCTCCAATTATAAAGTTATAGTTTATTTTCTTACAAGTCATTTACAAAAATATTTTGATGGATTCTTGAGTAACTTTTAATGCGAACTGTGTGATAAAATAAAGAGCAATATTCTTCTATATATCTAAAATATATGACTTTTATTCCAACAACATTATTCAAATATGTCAATACATCTTATAATAATTTAAATATGTACTCTTTCCATTTCAATTTGTATGATTTAGTTTCACTAAATTTTTTTGAAAGGCTTTGATATTTAGGTTCCAAAATCATCCTATAAGGTAAAACCAACATGGTAAATGGTAAATAGTCTAATTAAACATTTTCAAATTAAGGACATATGTTATATTTTAAAACTGATTTAACAAAGTGTTCCATATATAATGCAACACATGGAAAATTGATCCTTTTATACTTAATTTTTGTTTTTAGCTCTAGATCATGACCAACGACACTAGCCTACAGTATGAGTGTCTACGGATCAAAGCTATTATAGTAACCAAACAAAGAGTTAGGGTCGTATCCCGAGGGAGTAGTAGTGAGGGTAGTAGCTACTTAGAAATCCGTTCTATATAGTGATAGTTTATTACATTTTCAAATATTAACACAATTAATTTGTGACACCAAATTGTCAATTATTGAAAGGCGTTTTGTCACAAGTAGTAATAAAAAAAATATAAAGGAAATCAAGTATGGTAGAGAGTTCTTGGGGTGTGATCTCTATATGTGAAGATAAAAGTGGTGGATATATGATTTCTGTAGCTAATTTGGCAGGACAATGGTGACTAGGCTAAGCTTTAGGTGAATGCAAGTTCCTTCTTGAGAAACTTACCCCATATCAAATGGTTTCCTCTCGGACACCCACTCGTCTAAACTATCTATCCTATGCCTTAAGCAAACTCACTCTTTCAATAAGGGTTCTTGGGTATGGGACTAGGGCTCACCCTCTCGGGCATATCGACCCACTTCTTCGGAGATCAATCTAATGGTCTTAGATTCACAACTTCTTCCTCGAGAAAGCCAAAAGACATTGTTTAGTTTTGTTTTTAAAACTATAAACCCATAATTGCTAAATCACACCCCAAGAATAGGGGGTTATTAGCCACATATCAAGTAATAATCAAATATGCTCAAAATGATAATGAAATCAAGTGGGTATTAGAGATTACACCTTAAAAGTAGCAAAGGTAGGTAAATGGAGAAGACCCACTTCCAAAATTAGAAGATGAACTTCTTTCGGCAAGCTTCCACAAAGCCCTCTCCAAATTTAGAGAGAACTTATGAAAAAAATTTCTAAAATAAAATATCAAGTGTAAAATTGTTTTACTCTCTAATTTACTATATCTAAATAATAAAAGAGGTCAATATTTATAGACTTCACAATTGTACTGGAAAATATTTTTGGAGCAATTAGTCATTATTCGCTGAATTGCCCTTTTTTGAGTTCATCGCCATTTGCACGATGCCTTCCTTATCTATGTGTTCTGGATCGATCGGCGGTAATATTCTGCTTCATAGAATTGATTGGCAAAGATTTTACTGCTTCTTTTTGTCATCTTTTGATCCACTTCCTTCTGGGCTCACTTGCTATGACAGAAAGAAAAAACTTTTCTTTTTGGCAGATCGCCAAGTGTGCTTGGCAATGCACACCTTTGTATCTTCTGCTCTTTTTGTCCATTTTGTTTCCTTTTTACGCCTAAGTATCCATTTTCCTACCAAATCCACAAATATCTTAAAGTTAGGATTTTTTTATCATATATTGAGATAAATAAATAATCAAGGACCTTATATGCATTAAATAAGGCCATAGATAAGTCAAATTTGAGGACTCATGAACACCCCCAACTTAATATTTTGATTGTCCTCAGATAAAATTAAGTTCATCCGTTTAAGTAAGATATCTCAAATAGTTCTACACAAAAATAAATCGCTAACACGCACAACAATACTCACATTACTCATGCATACCTCAGTTGTATATTCAAAGATTCAAGTTGTGACACACCATTACCAAAGATTCTCGAGCTCACAGTACTGTCTACTAATGAAAGTTCATACTCAACAAAAGTATCTACATGCCCTTACACAAAGAATGATACCATTTTTATACATGCAGATTTATTAACTTAAGGTCATCAATCTGATGCAATACTCACACTCACAAAGAGGGGGCACAATGCATATTTTCACCCATAGGTTTTACCTTATTTTCCAATTGACTTTCGTTTCATTCATTTAAGATAAAAAATGTCTTTCTAAGAAACATAATGGGGGCTAAGCACAAAGGTATGGTCATTTAGGCTCGGTGGATTTTATCTCAATGAGATGTGAATTTTTCAAAACATCCCCTTTCTTAATTGATAAATCGTTAGTCAAGTGCCTTTAGGTCATTGTTTCATTCTTCTCCGTAGATTGGTTGGAAATCTGATTTCTTTTTGTGCTTTTATTTCACAACCTTCTTATTTATTCTTCTCTTTTTGTTTCCTTTTTTCATGTATGAAGGGTTTCCATTTCTACGCAATACCATGGGTTTGTGAGACTTTTCATGCACTTCTTGACTTTTCCTTTCCCTTCTTACCACACCCCCAACTTAGGCTTTGGCCTATGTTGGCTATTCACTTATATCACATATCAAGTGGATTATACGTGTGGATACCATAAGGTCTTGGTTTCATAATTTTTTTCTAAACAAGTGGTAAGGCTCAAAGGGTGTTCAATTGAGTTTCACACGCTCACGGTGTACGCCACAGAAGAGGTATATGTCAAAGTTGGCTTAGAATCTTTGATTATAGCCTAAGATCATCTCAAGAGGACACTTTCCAAATAAATCAGACTAAGATCATCTCAAGGATCAAAGTAAGCTCATCACACAAGACATTGACACTTAGGTAAAATAAGAGAACACACTTTTGCTGGTTTACAATGGTCATTTCAAAAGAATCAATTCAATAATTGGTTAATGACTGCGAGATGCTAAGAGTTCACACATTGTCTATGTAACTTCATTCATTTTTGTGGTACCCGCATATTCATGTTTGTTCGATTTAGAGCACCTTTAAAGTTATCGGTATGATTTAAAACAACACTTAAATTTGTACAAAAACAACCACTTTCATCACAAGAGGGGGCAAAATTTTTGAAAGTAAACTTTTTGGAAGGGTCCAAATTATTTTGAAATTAAGACCCCAAAAAGCGAGCCATAAGCTCAAAAATCCACAAATATAAGATTTTAAAACACAATTTTAAAAAGACAACCCATCTCAAAACATGCAAAAATTCAGCTTCACAAAACAAGGTAGGCCTCACCCTACAACAATACAAAGCATTTGTCCTCAAGTGAAGTTCATATGATACACAGAAGTTAATGCAAAGTTATATGGAAGAGAGAGTAAGGAAAGAAATCATGTTCAAGTTGTTTTTCCGTGTGTTGGTGCGTTTCACCCTAATGAAAATAGCAAGGTGGTTACACCTGATAGAAACTAGTACTGCTGCACCCATCCAGATTTGTTCTATCTCATTTTTCCTTGTCATCAGTATCAGGTGTGTCCTCAGGGATGTAGCTTTTTGTCAGAGTCCATGTTCATGTTTTGTCACGACCCAAAATTGGGCCGCGAGTGGTACTCACACTTATCTTACTATGTGAGCGAACCAACCAATCTAACCCCAACATTTCAATACATAATGAACAAAATACAATGCAGAAGACTTAAACTCATTAATGAAAATCAATTCAATAACTTCTAAAAACTCAATAACTATTATTATCCCCAAAATCTGGAAGTCATCATCACAAGAACATCTATCCTCAAATTACTAAACTAAGAGTATTCCAAGAAACTAAAATAAATAAAAAGCTAGTCCATGCTGGAACTTGAAGCATCAAGACATGAAGAAGAAGATCCAGTCCGAGCTAGAAGCATTAACTCACCCTGAAATCCGGTGTAATGAAGACTGGCTAGAGTTGCGGTTGAGTTGAAGACGACGGTACGTTTGCTGCACTCCACAAATAACAAAGAAAGACACATACAAGTAGGGGTCAGTACAAAACACAAGTACTGAGTAGGTATCATCGGCCAACTCAAAATAGAAAACAGTATATATCACATAATATCATAAATCAACTACAATACTCAACATGTAGCAACAACAAGTACTATAATCATTAATAAGTACCGCCAAGTTCACCCATGAGGACTCAAGCCTCAATACCATACTCATTTGGGAATTAGGTTCATTAGATTGAGTATATTAACATCTTTCAAGATTCATTATCTTTATTTCTCTCGTGTCGGTACGTGACACTCCGCTCCATATACTATCATGGTGTTGGAACGTGACACTCCGATCCTCATATACTATCCTGGTGTCGGAACGTGACACCCGATCCATATTCTATCCTGGTGCCGGAACGTGGCACTCCAATCCTCATTCTATCCTGGTGTCGGAACGTGACACTCCGATCCTCATATACTATCCTAGTACCGGAACGTGGCACCCGATCCTCTATTACTACCCTGATACCGGAACATGGCACCCGATCCTCTATTACTATCCTGGTACCGAAACGTGGCACCCGATCCCCTAATCTCTCTACTTTCGTTCATCAAGCCTTTTTTTATACCAAGGCATCATTATTTACAAGTAGATTAGGGTTTTTCAAGATTTAGAATTCAATAGCTTCATCATGCTTATTTTATCACAATTATATAACCACATTCATGCAAGCATACAATTAAGCATATACAAGGGTTTACAATACTACCCAATACATATCATTCGCTATTAAGAGTTTACTACGAATAGCATAAACCATAACCTACCTCCACCGAAGATTGGTGATCAAGCAAGCAAATTCCCCAAAGCTTTGCTATCCTCTTCGTTCCTCTCTCTTGATCGATTCTCCCTCTCTTGTTCTTTCTATTTTTCTTATTCAAACCCCTTTTCTTTTACCCTAATTGGCATACAATTAAGTATAAAAGATGATAAAAATAACCCACTAATTATTCCAAGGTTACCTCCTTTAACCCCCAAGTAATTGAGTTATTAATATTAAACCACTAACTTTATAATTATAAGCAGGAATAGTCCAAAACGCCCCTTAAAAATATTTACAGAAATCCGACCCAGCCTGGGATTACGCAAGCTGTGACGGTCCGTCCTGCAGGTCCGTCACAAAGTTCAGAGACATAATTTCTGTGGTAGATGTGTGACAGTCCGTCGTGCCCACGACGGTCCGTCCTGCCATTCCGTCGCAAAGTTCAGAGAGTCGATTTCAATACCCAAATTTTAGAATTCTAAGTGTTTTGGAACGAGACCCCCTCGACGGTCCGTCATGCCCATGACGGTCCGTCGTGGGTTCCGTCGACTCAGACAGTGATTTCCATAAATAAACTCTGCTGCTCAAAACGACTAAACAGGTCGTTACAATAGATACCAATTTACCCATCGTTCGTCCTCGAACGATCACAAGAAGAAACACAAGGGCGAAAAGGAGTACCTGAAGCTGTAAACAGGTGTGGGTATCTTTCTTGCATATCAGCCTCCTTCTCCCAAGTGGACTCTTCAACTGGTCGATTCTTCCATTGAACTTTGATGGATGCAATCTCCCTTGATTTCAACTTGCGAATTTCTCTATCTAGAATGGCAACAGGCTCCTCCTCATAAGACAAATTCTCATCAAGCAGAACCGAATCCCAACGAATGATGTAGTTTCCATCCCCATGGTATCTTTTCAACATAGACACATGAAATACCGGATGCACTCCTGACAGCCCTGGAGGCAAGGCTAATTCATAAGCCACCTCCCCTACTCGCTTAAGTACTTCAAAGGGACCAATATACCTTGGGCTAAGCTTACCTCGCTTACCAAACCGCATCACCCCTTTCTTGGGCGAAACCTTCAACAAGACTTGTTCACCCTCCATGAACTCCAAGTCTCTAACCTTTCGGTCTGCATATTCTTTTTGCCTACTTTGAGCCGCTAGAAGCTTTTCTTGATTGCATTTCACATTGTCTAACGACTCCCTCAAAAGATCAGTACCCCAAGGTCTAACCTCAAATGCATCAAACCAACCAATGGGGGACCTACATCTCCTCCCATACAGTGCCTCAAATGGGGCCATGTCAATACTTGAGTGGTAGCTATTATTGTATGAAAACTCCGCTAAGGGTAAGAATTATCCCAATGACCACCAAATTCTATCACACATGCACGAAGCATATCCTCCAACACTTAAATCGTTCGCTCAGACTGACCATCGGTCTGAGGGTGAAATGCAGTACTAAGGTCCAACCTAGTACCTAATTCCGCATGCAATGTTCTCCAAAACTTAATAGTAAACTGTGTACCTCTATCTGATATGATGGAGAGTGGAACCCCATGCAATCGAACAATTTCTGAGATATAGAGTTTGGCTAACTTCTTTGCATTGTAGGTCACCTTGACCGGAATGAAGTGAGCAGACTTAGTTAATCTGTCCACAATTACCCAAATAGAATCGAACTTTCCCAATGTCTTTGGAAGACCAACCACGAAGTCCATTGCGATTCTCTCCCACTTCCATTACGGAATGGGCATTCTCTGAAGTGTTCCTCCGGGCCTCTGGTGTTCATGTTTTACTTGCTGACAAATTGGACATTTGGCAACAAAATCAAAAATATCTCGCTTCATTCTACTCCACCAAAAGTGTTGCTTTAGGTCACGGTACATCTTGGTTGCACCACGATGTATAGAATATCCGGAACTATGAGCCTCTGTAAGAATAGTGTGGATCAAATCATCAACACGGGGCACACATACCCTTCCCTTAATCCTCAAAACACCTTTCTCATCAATTATTGCCTCTTTAGCCTCTCCTTGCAACACCATATCCCGGATTCGGCTTAGTTTCTCATCATCAAACTGTTTCCCCTTAATCTTGTCAAGAAAAGAAGATCTTGCCTCCACACAAGCCAAAAATCCTCCCTTCTCATTTACTTCTAGCCTCATAAAGTCATTAGCCAAGTTTTGGATTTCTCTAGCCAATGGGCGCTTGGAACCCTGTAAGTGAGCTAGGCTTCCCATGCTCCCTGCTTTTCTACTTAAGGCGTCATCCACAACATTTGCCTTTCCTGGGTGATACAAGATGGTAACATCATAGTCCTTCAGTAGTTCCATCCATCTCCTTTCTCTCAAATTCAAATCCTTCTGAGTAAAGACATATTGTAGGCTACGATGATCCGTATAGACTTCACACTTAACCCCATATAGATAGTGTCTCCATTGCTTTAATGCAAACACTACCGCAGCCAACTCCAAATCATGGGTCGGATAGTTATGTTCATTCACCTTTAATTGCCTCGAAGCATAAGCAATCACATTCTTCTCTTGCATTAGCACTGCACCCAAACCAGAATAGGATGCATCACAATAAACGATGAAATTCTTACCCTCTACTGGCAAGGTAAGAATTGGTGCAGTAGTCAACAAAGTCTTAAGTTTCTGAAAGCTTTCCTCACATTCATCCGACCATACAAATGGAACATTCTGCTTAGTCAAGTTCGTCAATTGGGAAGCAATAGAAGAGAATCCCTTGACAAATCGACGGTAGTATCTAGCTAAACCAACAAAGCTCCTTATTTCTGACACATTAGTAGGTCTTACCCAATTCCTCATTGTTTCAATCTTAGAAGGATCCACCATCACTCCATCCTTAGAAACCACGTGCCCCAATAAGGACACTGAATCTAGCCAACTCACACTTGGAGAACTTGGCATAAAGCTTTTTCTCCCTCAATACTTCCAACACACTTCTCAAATAATCCTCGTGTTCCTTCTTACTCTTGGAGTATATCAGTATATCATCAATAAATACGATCACAAAGAGATCCAGATATGGCTTAAAAATCCCGTTCATCAAGCTCATGAAAGCAGCAGGGGCATTCGTAAGACCAAAAGACATCACTAAAAATTTGTAATGCCCATACCTGGTTCGAAAAGCATTCTTTGGCACATCCGTTGCCCGTATTTTCAATTGATGATAACCGGATCTCAAGTCAATCTTAGAGAAGAAACAAGCACCTTGTAACTGATCGAACAAGTCATCAATGCGAGGAATGGGATACTTGTTCTTAATAGTTACCTTGTTCAATTGCCGGTAGTCTATGCACATCCGAAAACTCCCATCCTTCTTCTTCACAAATAACACCGGAGCACCCCAAGGGGATGCACTTGGTCTAATGAAACCTTTACTTAGCAACTCTTGAAGTTGGGCCTTTAATTCCCTTAACTCTGCAGGAGCCATTCTATAAGGGGGTATAGAAATGGGGCGAGTACCCGGTTCCAGATCGATGCAGAAGTCAATATCTCTATCCGGTGGCATGCCAGGAAGATCTGCAGGGAATACATCCAGAAACTCACGGATACTGAAACCAACTCAATTGAAGGTACTTGGGTAGTACCGTCCCTGAGGTGTGCCAAGAATGCTAAACACCCTTTACTAACCATTCTCTTAGCACGAAGAAAGGAGATGATACGAACTGGAGTGGAAGTGTAGTCACCCTCCCACACTAACGGATCTGTCCCAGGCTTGGCCAACGTTACAGTTTTAGCATTACAATCTAAGATTGCCAAATTCGGAGAAAGCCAAGTCATACCCAGAATTACATCAAAATCAACCATTTCTAAAATGACCAAGTCTACATGAGTATTGCTCCCCACAAAAGTCACCAGACAAGACCTATATACCTTTTCAACTATCACAGACTCACCCACCGGAGTAGAAACACGGATAGGCATGTCAAGCAATTCACAATGTAAATTAAGACCAGTAGCAAATGAGGAAGATACATATGAAAATGTGGAGCCAGGGTCAAATAATAC
Source organism: Solanum corneliomulleri (assembly GCA_027704805.1). NCBI lineage: Eukaryota > Viridiplantae > Streptophyta > Magnoliopsida > Solanales > Solanaceae > Solanum > Solanum corneliomulleri. The sequence continues at coordinate 52,496,346 of JAKWIY010003052.1, read as the reverse complement.
AGAAGCCATGCAATCACAAACCAAAAGATTACCTGTGATAACAGCATCAGATGCCTCCGCTTCAGACCGCCCGGGGAAAGCGTAACAATGGGCCCTATCACTTGTCTGCCCGTTGCCCCTACCATGTGGTGTTGTAGTGGCTCCAGTTTGCCCATCACCCCGGCCGTTTTGGTGACCACCATTACCTCGACCACCACGTCCTCCAGCATGACGGCCTCTTCCATGACCACCACTACCTCTGGCTATTGGGGGTCTGTAACTCTGTTTTGGACAATACCTCTTAATATGTCCAGTCTCCCCACATCCATAACACTCTCTGGAGTCAAGCATAGGTCTCTCAGAGAAGTGTTGACCGGTCTGAGGTGGACCCCCAACTACAGTCTGTAGTGAAGACTGAATTGGTCGGACTGAGTAACCTCCTGAACCCTGTCCTCTAGAGTAAGAACCATTAAACTCACCTCCCTTTAGAAACCTTTTTGATGTCGATGCCATGGTGAAGTCATCTGGCTTCACTCCTTCCACCTCTATCACGAAGTCTAGCACTTCTTGAAACGATTTTGCTGTAGCTGCTACCTGTAAGGCTGAAATCCGCAAATCTGACCTCAACCCCTTCACAAAACGGCGAATCCGCTCTTGGGGACTGAAACAAAGTTGGGTGGCATACCTGGATAATGCACAAAACTTAGCCTCATATGCAGTAACCGACATCCTACCTTGCTCTAGGCTCAAGAACTCATCTCTTTTCCTATACCTCAAAGTCCGGGGGATATACTTCTCCATAAACAAGCTAGAGAATGATGCCCAAGTCATAGGTGGTGCCTCTGTCGGGTGACACTCAACATGTGACCGCCACCACATTTTGGCGTTCCCTTGAAACTGATAAGTCACAAACTCAACACCAAACTGTTCTACTATACCTATCTTGTGTAGTAGCTCATGACAGTCAACCAGAAAATCGTAGGCATCCTCAGATTCAGCACCCTTGAAGACTGGAGGTTTCAATTTTAAGAACTTACTGAAAAGTTCATGCTGATCATTTGTCATTATAGGCCCTGTAGTCAGACGAAGAAACGTGCCTATTTCTAATGAGGCATCCATGCGGGGAGCCACAGTAGCTGCATGTTGTACCTCCGGAACCTGAGGTGCTGGTGCAGAAAACACTGGATGGCCCTGATCAGATAACCCGCTAAGATAAGCAAGAACCTGATTGATCATCTCTGGGGTAGGTTGGGGTGGCAATCCCTCATTCTGTACTTTTTCATTCTCCCCTTCCTCACCCTCTCTTACCACTTCCTCAGTTGGTGGAGGAGTCACCGCCCTAGTACCAGATGGGCTAGGTGCTTGTCCTCTTACTCTAGAGGACGTCCTCCCACGACCTCTTCCACGGCCTCTCGCCACTAGTCCTCTTCGAGCTACAGCCCCAGTGGCTGGCTCAGACGCTTCTTGTCTTGCCGGTGTTGGTGTTGGAGCAGTCGTTGCTCTAGTTCTAACCATCTGCGAAATAGAGTGAAGATGGTCAGATACTAATTTGTATCACCTAGATACCAATTGGATCCAAGTAATAGCACGAAAGAAAGAATGGAATTTTCCTTAAGTCATATATCCTCTCAAAGAAAAGTAAAGGCATCCCCCTACCGTTTCTTAAGACTTTACTAGACTCGTTCTTGTGTGATGAGACCAACGAACCTAATGGTCTGATACCAAGTTTGTCACGACCCAAAACCGGGCCGCGAGTGGCACCCACACTTATCTTACTATGTGAGCGAACCAACCAATCTAACCCCAACATTTCAATACATAATGAACAAAATACAATGCGGAAGACATACACTCATTAATGAAAATCAATTCAATAACTTCTAAAAACTCAATAACTATTATTATCCCCAAAATCTGGAAGTCATCATCACAAGAACATCTATCCTCAAATTATTAAACTAAGCGTATTCCAAGAAGCTAAAATAAATAAAAAGCTAGTCCATGCTGGAACTTCAAGCATCAAGACATGAAGAAGAAGATCCAGTCCGAGCTAGAAACATTAGCTCACCCTGAAATCCGTGTAATGAAGACTGGCTAGAGTTGCGGTTGAGTTGAAGACGACGGTACGTTTGCTGCACTCCACAAATAACAAAGAAAGACACATACAAGTAGGGATTAGTACAAAACACAAGTACTGAGTAGGTATCATCGGCCAACTCAAAATAGAAAATAGTATATATCAGATAATATCATAAATCAACTACAATACTCAACATGTATCAACAACAAGTACTATAATCATTAATAAGTACCGCCAAGTTCACCCATGAGGACTCAAGCCTCAATACCATACTCATTTGGGAATTAGGTTCATTAGATTGAGTATATTAACATCTTTCAAGATTCATTATCTTTATTTCTCTCGTGTCGGTACGTGACACTCCGCTCCATATACTATCCTGGTGTCGGAACGTGACACTCCGATCCTCATATATTATCCTGGTGTCGGAACGTGACACCCAATACATATTCTATCCTGGTGCCGGAACGTGGCACTCCGATCCTCATTCTATCCTGGTGTCGGAACGTGAAACTCCGATCCTCATATACTATCCTGGTACCGGAATGTGGCACCCGATCCTCTATTACTACCCTGGTACCGGAAAGTGGCACCCGATCCTCTATTACTATCCTGGTACCGAAACGTGGCACCCGATCCCCTAATCTCTCTACTTTCGTTCATCAAGCCTTCTTTTATACCAATGCATCATTATTTACAAAGTAGATTAGGGTTTTTCAAGATTTAGAATTCAATAGCTTCATCATGCTTATTTTATCACAATTATATAACCACATTCATGCAAGCATACAATTAAGCATATAGAAGGGTTTACAATACTACCCAATACATATCATTCGCTATTAAGAGTTTACTACGAATAGCATAAACCATAATCTACCTCCACCGAAGATTCGTGATCAAGCAAGCAAATTCCCCAAAGCTTTGCTATCCTCTTCATTCCTCTCTCTTGATCGATTCTCTCTCTCTTGTTCTTTCTATTTTTCTTATTCAAACCCCTTTTCTTTTACCATAATTGGCATATAATTAAGTATAAAAGATGATAAAAATAACCCACTAATTATTCCAAGGTTACCTCCTTTAACCTCCAAGTAATTGAGTTATTAATATTAAACCACTAACTTTATAATTATAAGCAGGAATAGTCCAAAACGCCCCTTAAAAATATTTACAGAAATCCGACCCAGCCTGGGATTACGCAACCTGTGACGGTCCGTCCTGCAGGTCCGTCACAAATTTCAGAGACTTAATTTCTATGGAAGATGTGTGACGGTCCGTCGTGCCCACGACGGTCCGTCCTGCCATTCCGTCGCAAAGTTCAGAGAGTCGATTTCAGTACCCAAATTTCAAAATTTTAAGTGTTTTGGAACGAGACCCCCTCGACGGTCCGTCGTGGGTTCCGTCGACTCAGACAGTGATTTCCAGAAATAAACTCTGCTGCTCAAAAAGACTAAACAGGTCATTACATGTTTAGTCACTCCCCGAGACATAAGGATGGACTTTACCTACTCTATTTACGTTTCATTATCATGATCACATCCTTTTATGTTGCATCTTATCTGTGGTTCTTTGGTTACGTTCGCACACACCCATTCTTGGCTGAAGTTCATCAATAGTTTTTTTAGTGGTATATCAATAGTAGTCAGATCAATCTCGATCATTCCTACAATAGATGTTTCTAGGGCAACTATTCGATGATATGCACTCTGAGCAAGTTCTACTATTCTGTAAAGCATAGATTGTGTGACGTAAATGAATCGTAAATAGGGTATCACTGTTCTGCCAACATGTCGAGGAACCAGGTACAACACCTTACTTCTTTCAAACTGATGAAGTTCTTCTTGCATCAAATTGATATAATCTACATCACCTAGTGGCTCTCTCACATTCTTAGGCTCAATAGATGATATGAACGCTGAGAATGTAACTAGATTCCTTTTTTTTTATCTAGTGTGAATTCAAGAATTCAAGGGTGAGACAAGATTATCAAGTGGATCTGATGAACTATGCTTCTATCCTTGTCTCAAAGTCGACTGGTTTAGCTGATCAGCATATTCTTTTTCTTCAAGGAGTTCATCATTTTCTGGAGACTTTGAAGTATTCTGACTGGAGTTCAGAATTGTACAAGATCCCTCATCACATTTTTCAACTTCATCAGTCTTTTCATATAGACTATGATTATCATTATCAGTGTCATTCCTCAACTAATCATTTTCATTAGCTCCACTTCCTTCAATTTTCTGTGAATTAAACAGCTTAGTCAACTTACTTTATCATTTGACGCATCACATTTCAAACTTCCATCTTCATCAAAGACAACATGAATACTTTCTTCAATACATTGAGTTCTTTTGTTGAAAATTCTGTATGCTTTACTTGATGAAGAGTATCCAACAAATACTCCTTCATTACTTTTAGGATCAAGTTTTCCCAGATCATCTTTTCCATTGTTCAGCACAAAATATTTGCAACCAAAAGCCCTAAGATAACTCAACATAGGTTTTCTGTTGTTCAACAACTCATAGGGACTCTTATTCAATAAGAACCTTATCTGACATCTGTTAGTAACATGACATGCTGTGTAGACAGCTTCAACCCAGAAGCTTTGAGGAAGATGAGCTCACATGCCCTAGTCTTCGATGCCACAGATCAACATTTTAATTTTGAGCACTAAGACTGTAACGACCCATTTGATCGTTTTAGTTTTAGAACTTTTGTTTCATAAAATATATTTCGATAAATTCTAAATGGATGTTTTGAATTATTGTAATTATAATTATAAAATTAGTGGGTAGTTTTAATAATTGAAGTAATTAGTGGTTAAACAAAATAACAGTAAAAAAAAAATAGTGGGTCACTTCTACCACACTCATAACTAGTCCTAATAATAATTAGGGGTTCCTATCTTGAGTTAGAACTCAACAGAAACTTAAACTATGGCGGCACAATCATCAGTAAGGAGGCCGACAAGTATTTCCGGTAAGTTTAGTATGCATTTTTATGAGTATGAACATATGTCATAGGATTATTATTACTATTATTATTATTATATAATTATATTGAAATTACACGAGAGAGACAGAGAAAATTTTCACACTTTTGATAATTCTAAAGCGAGTTTCAATTTGTATCCGTTAATAATATTCTTGCATATAGGAACAAGTATTATAATATTATTTTGGTCGGAAAATTAAGAGTTGAATTGCTGCAAATTGGATTAATTGGTCGTGTTATTATTACTGAGGGTAAGAACAAAAGTGAGTGATCCAATCATTGCCAATAATAAGGCAATGATTGGCAGTGATGATAAGATTAATTTGATTTACATTGGCGGTGATAGTTGAATGGAATTAATATGGGCTTTTATATTATTTTGTTATTAGACGTTAATGATTGCTATTAATTTTGGAGTGGTAAAGCTCTTTTTGGTCATCGCATTGATATATATCCATGTTCCAGCATATTGTTACTTAAATTTTAGGGATACTATATTATATGAAAGTTATTAGGGTTGTATTGTTTGGAGAAATTAAGACTTACTCTTAGGTTTGAATTTTAGGAAATATATATATAAAGTTAGGTGAATTTTGGGTCTAGGCTAGAAATAGAGTAATATGATGTTTGTAGACTCGTTAACTTACAAATATGCATATATATTTGATAGATTGGAAAGGTTCAGAAGCATTGAGGAAAGGAAAAGTATTGTAAAAGTAGCTTGCGTGACTCCGGTTCTTCGGTGGAGGTAGGTTATGGTTTTTGACACTATTCGTAGTAAACTCTTAATAGCGAATGATATGTATTGGTAGTATTGTAAACCCTTCCATATGCTTAATTGTATGCTTGCATGGATGTGATTATATAATTGTGATAAATTAAGCATGATGAAGCTATTGAATCCTAAATCTTGAAAGAAACCCTAATCTACTTTGTTAATGATGATGCCTTGGTATGAAAGAAGGCTTGATGAACGAAAGTAGTGAAATTAGGGGATCGGGTACCATGTTCTGGTACCAGGATAGAAATAGAGGATCGGGTGCCACGTTCCGGTACCAGGATAGATTGAGGATCGGAGTGTCACGTTCCGACACCAGGATAGAATATGGATCGGGTGCCACGTTCCGGTACCAGGATAGAATGAGGATCGGAGTGTCACGTTCCGACACCAGGATAGAATGAGGATCGGATTGTCACGTTCCGACACCAGGATAGTATATGGATCGGGTGCCACGTTCCGGTACCAGGATAGAATGAGGATCGGAGTGCCACGTTCCGGCACCAGGATAGAATATGGATCGGAGTGTCACGTTCCGACACCAGGATAGTATATGGAGAGGAGTGTCACGTACCGACACGAGAGGAATAAAGATAATGAATCTTAAACGATGATAAATATGCTCAATCTAATGAACCTAATTCCCAAATGAGTATGGTATTGAGGCTTGAGTCCTCATGGATGAACTTGGTAGTACTTATTGATGATTATAGTACTTGTTGTTGCTACATGTTGAGTATTATAGTTGATTTATGATATTAACTGATATATACTTTTTTCTATTTTGAGTTGGCCGATGATACCTACTCAGTACGTGTGTTTTGTACTGACCCCTACTTGTCTTTGTTTCCTTTGTTAATTGTGGAGTGCAGCTAACGTGCCATCGTCTTCAACTCAATTGCAACTCTAGCCAGTCTTCATCACACAAGATTTCAGGGTGAGCTAATGCTTCTAGCTTGGACTGGATCTTCCTCTTCATGTCTTGATGCCTTGAAGTTCTGGCATAGACTAACTGTTATTATTTTTAGTTTCTTAGATACTCTTAGTTTTAGAAATTTGAGGATAGATGTTCTTGTGGTGATGACTTCCAGATTTTGGGGATAATAATAGTTGTTGAATTTTTAGAAGTTATTGAATTGTTTTTTCATTAATGAGTTAAGTCTTCCGCAATGTATTTTGTTCATTATGTTTAAAATGTTGGGTTTGTATTAGTTGGTTCGCTCACATAGGAGGGTAAGTGTGGGTGCCAGTCGCGGCTCGGTTTTGGGGTCGTGATAAACTTGGTATCAGAGCATTAGGTTCGTTGATCTCATCACACAAGAACGAGTCTAGTAGAGTCTTAAAGAACAGTAGGGGGACGCCTTTACTTTTCTTTGAGAGGCTATAAGACTTTTGGAAAATTCCATTCTTTCTTTCTTTCGTGCTACTACTTGAATCCAATTGGTATCTAGGAGATACAATTGGTATCTGAACTTCTTCACTCTACTTCAAATATGGGTACTACTAGAGTATTTGAAGTTGAAATAGCAACAACAGAAAAAAAAAATATATGTCCTTAGAAATAGATATATTTTCTCAACTCGCAAAATGTGTTGGTAGTCTCATGTCGAGTGTCGGTTAATAAAGACACTACTATGACTTCATAGAGTGAGGGTATATTAGAATAAGTCATCGATGCTTACTTGGTTAGAGTTGGGAAGTGTGTTGTTTTGTTATTGAATTGATCTAAGAAGTAAAACAAATTGTTGGTCTAGAGAGAGAACATATTCGATGATGTTTTGCAATTATTGAATGGGTAGAAATATGTCGGCTATTTGGGTGCGATATTATGGACAGGTATGATGTGTTCTAGTGAGGTATCTAACGGACTTTCACGGTGTGGCAGTACTAGAGTTATGTGGAAATAGGTATGTCGATTGTCAAGTATGAATACTAATTACTATAGGAACTTAGATTGAGCATTATTTTGAAGGAAAATTTTAGTGGTTGAGCATTATTTTAAAGGAAAATTTTAGTGGTGGATCTTTGGGACAATATTAACACATTTAGGTTGTGAAATGTATTTTGAGGGTTCTGAATGAGTACTAACGATTTTATCTTAAGCTTCAAAAGGTGGATTGATACTAAAATGACAAACTTATAGGGAAAGAAAGTCCTAGTGGATATAGTTGGGTGAAGTAAATTGAAGATTTAGCAAGAAAGTGCATATAAATTGGGTTAGTCCCTTGAATTTGATTGGTATACCTAAGTTCAAAGTGTTAGATCGAGGAAAAGGTTCACTTCATGGTGATAAAAGGGTTAACTGAGCATGATGGAAAATAAAAATTCGTGAGAAATTGTAATTGGGATGAAATTATATGATTAGGATTTGTTGGTTAAATAAATTTTATATGTAATAAAGACTTGCAAGTATATAAGGTTGTGATTTTCTACTATTTTGTGAGTAATGTGGGTGTATGACAAGTTTTAAGAGATGTTGGGTCAACGCTCGAGTAGAACTTAAGAGAGGATTGTACAGACGTTCAGCTTGAGTGAGATGATAAGTTCTTTTGTACTTTTGAATTTAGAAATGAGTAGGGTTGGATTTTTAGTGAAGCATATGGTATGGTTGATGGAGAGGCAATAAATGATAAGCTAAGATAAGGTAATTATAAAAGTCTTCAAATTATAAGCAAATGTAGATACATAAGGGTATTGGGTTACACAATTGGACTTGAAAATCAAACTTTCATTATAAGTCTGCATTCTTGGTGATATTTTTTTTAAGGTATGAATTTGTAAGGTAATAAATGATTGATTGCATCGGTATTAAGCATGTGAAAGAACTTATGCATGTTTTGGATCATAAAGTTTATTACTTTTGATTGTTAAAGGATCTAAGAAGAGTTTCCTTCTGAGTTTTTATTTAGAATGTGAAGTAAAATGTCATGGGTGGTGGTAAAAGGATGAGATCGATGAGTGATCTAAAGAAAGAAAAACAAGAATATTGACATATTGAAGGGTCGAATAAAATTTTGCACCATGAGAAGAATTTGAGAAAAGTGAAGGAATGAGACCTCTCGTATAAACCCATGGGTTGTAATTGATGGTTATATTGATTTTTTTCCTATGAGTTTAGATATGACTGTGAGATGTGAAGTAGTTCGATGTAGACTTACTAGAATTTATCATCGACTTTTATAAAGATTGAGTTTTGATTTGAATTGCAAACAATGAGGCATGAAGAATTTAGTATTTTACATGGAGTTAGATTGCTCAAATTTGGATAGATGACTTAAGAATGATGCATAATGTGTAATATAATTCTGCGTGGTTATTAAGAATTTAGAGTTGAAATAATACAACTCTATTGATGGGATTACATAGAATATTATGATGTATTACATAGATATTTAATGGTAATAGAGGTTATGAGCTAATAGGATACATGATAATTTGAATGACCAAGAAACTTCCTAAGTGTTAGCATGAGGTATGTGATGGTTTAGAAGGGTAGCTAAAGCATGATATGTGGAAGTGGTGTGAGGTTGACTTGGGGTTTGATTTAATAGTTTATCATGATGGAAAGTTACTATCAAATTTTAAATGATGTTAGTAGCCTTGTTTGGAACTCGATTGTCATGAAATGCTTAAATAGAAAGATAGATAGCCATAGTTTGAAACAATATTATTAAGAAATACTTTGATAATGGTGGTTTGGGAGTAAGGTAGATGATCGATGAGGTTATGATATTTTGTTAGTAAGTGTCGACTTCAGTGGATGTAGGGTTCGATAAAGTAAGTATGTGTGCAATTATAATAGGGACTAAATTGGTGATTGTGGGTAGCTAGAAAATCAAAGAGATAGAGTCAGATGAATGAAGATGTTTGATATGGAAACTATTGAAAAAAAAGTATCTGAAGTTATTCGACCTTGGTTATATACACTCTTACGGGAACAACTACTTCATTTCGGGTGTGATTTAGAGTATGATTCATTTTCTACGTACACATGTGTTTTCGCTTCTATCGGTGATTCACTCATAGTGGATCGGGTGTATCATTTATGTGATTGTTTTCTTGGGTAGTATGTTTAGGCATACTTGGTTATCTCAAATGACAGATTTGGTGTTTTCTTGGGGCTATTGAAGTATATGTGGTTCTACATACAGCTTTACTTATCAGAATGTATAGGAGAGCTACCATGAAAATTTACAGTTGTGCGATAGACTTAAGATCTATCTCATCATTAGTATCATGTTGCGGCTATGTGTTATTAGAGATTATGTATGCTTGGGTGTATCTCTTAATGTGTGGTTACTTGATCATTTAAAAAAAAATGGGTTAGATAAGTTTGAATCTCCATTGAGGAGTACTTCATGTATAAAGATCCAATTTATAACTTAAGCTCGTGGAAAGTTTATGTTGTGAAAAGAAAATATTGACAAAATTTATGATAGTGTGTGGTGGTTGTTTCAAGTTCAATACTGATTATATCCTGTATTGGTTTTGAGATTTTATCATGGCTATGTGAGAAAAGATTCCACCAAATGGTTGTGCCAGGGTCCTTGAGAACATGTTGAGGATGCGAATACGATTAACTTGGTGGTTATTGAAAATATTTTTGTTATTAGTTGAGTTTAATGCAATGATAGTTATCATTCAAGTATTGAGATGAACCTATTGGACACATTGTATGAGATGATGTGTAAGTCTCCAATTGATTGGTTTGATACTTTTGATATGAGACCTTGGAAACTAATATTTTTTTTTAAAGAATCATTGAGACAAATACCCTTCCTACTCTCGCCTTCCCTTCAATCATTCGAGGACGAACGATGGGTAAATTGGTATCTATTGTAACGACCCATTTGGTCGTTTTAGTTTTAGAACTTTTGTTTCATAAAATATATTTCGATAAATTCTAAATGGATGTTTTGAATTATTGTAATTATAATTATAAAATTAGTGGGTAGTTTTAATAATTTAAGTAATTAGTGGTTAAACAAAATAACAGTAAAAAAAAATAGTGGGTCACTTCTACCACACTCATAACTAGTCCTAATAATAATTAGGGGTTCCTATCTTGAGTTAAAACTCAACAGAAACTTAAACTATGGTGGCACAATCATCAGTAAGGAGGCCGACAAGTATTTCCGGTAAGTTTAGTATGCATTTTTATGAGTATGAACATATGTCATAGGATTATTATTACTATTATTATTATTATATTATTATATTGAAATTACACAAGAGAGACAGAGAAAATTTTCACAACTTTTGATAATTCTAAAGCGAGTTTCAAGTTGTATCCGTTAATAATATTCTTGCATATAGGAACTAGTATTATAATATTTTTTTTGTCGGAAAATTAAGAGTTGAATTGCTGCAAATTGGATTAATTGGTCGTGTTATTATTACTGAGGGTAAGAACAAAAGTGAGTGATCCAATCATTGCCAATAATAAGGCAATGATTGGCAGTGATGATAAGATTAATTTGATTTACATTGGCGGTGATAGTTGAATGGAATTAATATGGGGTTTTATATTATTTTGTTATTAGAGGTTAATGATTGCTATTAATTTTGGAGTGGTAAAGCTCTTTTTGGTCATCGCATTGATATATATCCATGTTCCAGCATATTGTTACTTAAATTTTAGGGATACTATATTATATGAAAGTTATAAGGGTTGTATTGTTTGGAGAAATTAAGACTTACTCTTAGGTTTGAATTTTAGGAAATATATATATAAATTTAGGTGAATTTTGGGTCTAGGCTAGACATAGAGTAATATGATGTTTGTAGACTCGTTAGCTTACAAATATGCATATATATTAAATAGATTGGAAAGGTTCAGAAGCATTGAGGAAAGGAAAAGTATTGTAAAAGTAGCTTGCGTGACTCCGGTTCTTCGGTGGAGGTAGGTTATGGTTTTTGACACTATTCGTAGTAAACTCTTAATAGCGAATGATATGTATTGGTAGTATTGTAAACCCTTCCATATGCTTAATGTATGCTTGCATGGATGTGATTATATAATTGTGATAAATAAGCATGATGAAGCTATTGAATCCTAAATCTTGAAAGAAACCCTAATCTACTTTGTTAATGATGATGCCTTCGTATGAAAGAAGGCTTGATGAACGAAAGTAGTGAGATTAGGGGATCGGGTACCACGTTCCGGTACCAGGATAGAAATAGAGGATCGGGTGCCACGTTCCGGTACCAGGATAGAATGAGGATCGGAGTGTCACGTTCCGACACTAGGATAGAATATGGATCGGGTGCCACGTTCCGGTATCAGGATAGAATGAGGATCGGAGTGTCACGTTCCGACACCAGGATAGAATGAGGATCGGAGTGTCACGTTCCGACACCAGGATAGTATATGGATCGGGTGCCACGTTCCGGTACCAGGATAGAATGAGGATCGGAGTGCCACGTTCCGGCACCAGGATAGAATATGGATCGGAGTGTCACGTTCCGACACCAGGATAGTATATGGAGCGGAGTGTCACGTACCGACACAAGAGGAATAAAGATAATGAATCTTGAACGATGATAAATATGCTCAATCTAATGAACCTAATTCCCAAATGAGTATGGTATTGAGGCTTGAGTCCTCATGGATGAACTTGGTAGTACTTATTGATGATTATAGTACTTGTTGTTGCTACATGTTAAGTATTATAGTTGATTTATGATATTAACTGATATATACTTTTTTCTATTTTGAGTTGGCCGATGATACCTACTCAGTACGTGTGTTTTGTACTGACCCCTACTTGTCTTTGTTTCCTTTGTTAATTGTGGAGTGCAGCTAACGTGCCATCGTCTTCAACTCAATCGCAACTCTAGCCAGTCTTCATCACACAAGATTTCAGGGTGAGCTAATGCTTCTAGCTTGGACTGGATCTTCCTCTTCATGTCTTGATGCCTTGAAGATCTGGCATAGACTAACTGTTATTATTTTTAGTTTCTTAGATACTGTTAGTTTTAGAAATTTGAGGATAGATGTTCTTGTGGTGATGACTTCCAGATTTTGGGGATAATAATAGTTGTTGAATTTTTAGAAGTTATTGAATTGTTTTTTCATTAATGAGTTAAGTCTTCCGCAATGTATTTTGTTCATTATGTTTAAAATGTTGGGTTTGTATTAGTTGGTTCGCTCACATAGGAGGGTAAGTGTGGGTGCCAGTCGCGGCTCGGTTTTGGGTCGTGACAAAGACATGTCAGATCATCTCCATGATACGTTTCTAAGTTTGCCACATACATGTTTTTACTTCTAAAGGCATTAAGAATCATTTTCTTTGTGGTTAGATTAACAACAGTGCACTTCTCAGACTTCACTTCATTTCCCTTGTCACAAATTTGAGATACACTCAAAAGACTATACTTTAATCCACCGAAATGATACAGATTATCAATTGATTCTCCAAGAGATTTTCCCACTTTGCCAACTCCCAAAATATACCCCTTCTTTCCATCACCCAAAGAGACACCTCCTCCCTGAAGTATCTTGAGTGAGAGGAAATTTTTTATATCACCAGTCATATGTTTTGAGCATCCACTGTCCATATACCAACATTAACTGATGCTCCTCTCACTCACCTGCAACAAGAATCACTTTTTAGGCTTGGGAACCCATTTCAATTTGAGTTCCCAGAAGGCAGATAAAGGAGTGATCAGATTTTTTATAGTCCAATGGGGTAGTTTTTCAATCTTTTTGACAAATGATTTTGGAGTAGAATTGGATCCTTTCTTTGAAAACCTTTTAGTTGAAAATTATGTTGGGGGACCAGGTCTCTCTTTTGATACTCTTTGCTTCTTTGTATACTTATAGAGTATTTCATGAGACTTTCTCCAGGCAGTACACTCTTCTTTTAAATGTCCATTTTTACCACAATGAAGACAAAGCAAATTGTTAGACACAAAAAAATATTTGTTGTGAGGATTAAAAGGAGGAGTAATATTCATACTTCCTAGACCCTTCTTATTGAAATTACTCTGATTTGGTACATTAGATAGCAACTTAGAAGATTTTGTCCACTTAAGAGAACTTTCAAGTTCTTCCTTAAGTTTGACAATATCTCTTTCTAAGTTGTTGCTCTTCTCCATAGCCAACCCAAGATTTGTCTCAGAGGTTTTCAGTTTTTCTTCAATTTCAACTTGTAAACCATTTGACCTTCCATTTTGTTTTTTCAGCTTCTTCATTTATCTGATGCAAGTGTTTTTAAGTTCATTCTTGTCAGATTCTAGAGAAGTCATTTTATCTTCCATTTTCAACATTTTCTCTTCTATTTTATCTTTTTCTTAGTTAAACTGTGAAACTCAGCATTCATAATGTCTCTTTCAGAAGTTAACTCAAATACTGAATCAATCATAACATTTGCTAATGTTCTCAATTTTTTAAGAGAATAAGTATTCAGATCATGTTCTATATCAAGCAGAGTTACCTTGTCCTCCTCTTCTTCATTTTCTGAATGAGACTTGAAAGCAAACATCTCATTGAATATGGTTTCCTCTTCATGAACCACCACCATTGATACATCATTTGGTTCATCAGGATCTTCTCTGTCACTTGAGAAGTCTCCCCATTCAGCAAGAGCCTTCTTGACCACATAATCAGCAGCAACTTTCCGATCATTTTTATTGAGTACCAGGTCCCTTCTCTTCTGTTTATCACCTCTTGATTTTTGATATTCTTTGTTTTCAGTCTTGAGTAAAGGACACTCTCTTTTGAATTGCCCAGCTTTTCCACACTTGTAACATGTATCATTTGAGTTGCATTTCGAGGAAAATTTTCTTCCCTTTTAAAACCTTTGTTCTTTCTCACAATCTTTTGAAATCTATTGATGAGATAAGCGATATCATCATCACTAGAGTCCTCTTCAGATTTTTATTTCAGCATCAAAGACTTATCCTTTTTGACTTCCTTCTTTGACTGATCATGGTTATGATTCATCTCATGAGTCTTTAGATTTCCAATGAGAGCATCACTTATTAACACTTTCAGATCTTTTGCTTCAGTAATAACATCAACCTTACTTTCCCAAGACATGGGAAGGATTCGAAGCACTTTCCTAACTTGCTTGCTCATACTAATAGATTCTCCAAGGCTTCTCAACTCATTTGTGATGGATGACAATTTAGTGAACATCTCATGAATAGTTTCACCTTCTTTCATTTTGAATTTTTCATACAAAGAAGTGAGCATATCAATCTTTGACTTTTTTACTTGTTCAGTTCCCACATGAGCTGTTTTTAAGCAATCCCAGATCTGTTTTGCAGATGCACAGCTGAGACACGATTAAACTCATCTAGCCCTATCCCTCAGCCAAGAAGTGTCTTTGACTTGTAACCTTTTTCGATCTTCTTCTTATCAGCTTCATCATATTTTTGTCTAGGCTTAGGAACAAACCTAGTTTTTTCTCCATCTTTCTCTTCAATCATTGGGATAAATGGTCAATCTAAGACAATGTCCCATAGCTCACTGTCTTCAGCCATAAGAAAATCGTGCATTTCGTCTTTCCACCAACTGTAAAAGTTTCCATTGAAACGAAGAGGTTTAGTTGAAGACTGACCTTCTTCTAGATTAACTGGAGCAGCCATTCGAGAACAAATGTCACTTTCTTGGTGTTAACCAGGTAGAAAGTGCCTGCTCTGATACCACGTGTTAAAAATCAATGCGTCCACTAATCAGTCAATGGACTAGATCCCTTGACACAAAAAAAAAATATGAACACAAAGTAAATGCAATTTAACAACACATAAATTTTACGTGGAAACCTCCTTGCTTAAGGGAGTAAAACTAGGACCTGTCTCGCAGGATTTTCACAATTGTTTCACTAATATTTGTAAGAAAAAGTAAAACCAGTTACACAAATGTGAGAAAAAGTTTTTAATCTTACAATAGAGCAATAACTCTATTGCTTGATAAGCCTAAGTAGAAGTTATTCTACCCACTAAGCTACCTCTCTAGGCAACTTAGAATTTCAACACCCACCACACTGATTCCTTTATAGATTTAGGAACAGTTTACTATGTAAGACCACAAGAATATATTCTCAAGCAAATGCACAATATGCACCTGAGTTTTCTGTTGTTATAGAATAATTCTTCACTTTTATATTCTCTAGCCTTTGCAAATGTTCTTGAGAGTATTTTTTCAAGTTGCAAAAACAAAAGAATAATGTTAAGAAAAATGACATTGTATAGACAAGTCCCTTTTGGAAAGGTCTGACTTTTCTGACGCCGTTGGGAAATGTGCACCCACTTTCTGTACCTTCTCCAGCTTGCAGTCAACAAGCTATTCATGTTGAGAACCTGGTACTTTACAAGGTCCCTAAGTTTGTCACATCATCAAAACTTACAAATAACAGTAATATTAAAAATGAGTTGTAGTTAACTTTAATTTTGTTACTCTTTAATAAAATTAACCCTGGTGAATAGAATTAGTAAATATATCATCATGTTCACTTCTTGTATATATTTCATTAGTCCTTCCGTATCCTTGAAAAAAATTCTTTAGTTGTATCATTAATTTTTTACATATGAAATATAAATTTGTGGGTAAATATTTGTAATTGAAAAATTGGAAGTCCTAATATGAAATTCTCAAATCAAGTTTTTTGGAGAATTTGTGGGTAAATACATGTAATTGAAAAATTTTCTCGATTGTTTAACATACTTATTATAAGGTGTTTAGTTTTTTTCAATTAAGATATGTACATAAATGTTTTGATCTATTCGGTAATAACTTTTTTATTTCATATTTTCTTCTAGAAAATGGATAAGCATCACAAATTTGATCGTATCGATGTAATAATGGCAGTTCCTCTATCTTCTATTGCACCACAAACTAGTGTCTCATTGGTAAGCTTTAAAAAAATCCTTTACTCTTTAATATACTTATTATAAGGTTTTTAATTTTTTTCTGAATGACATGTACACAAATCATTTCATTTGTTTGGTAATAAATTTTTAAATATTAGTTATCTTATGGAAGAATGACGAAAAAATCCTCCAGATATAAATCTAAGTAGCATAACAACAACGACAATATTTAACCATGTCTCAATCAAAAATAAAATTAAATAGGTTATGTGAACCCTCATTTTTGTATTTGAACTAAACGAATTAAACTATAGTGACATAAATAGTAATAAAAGTAAAGTAGTAATTAAGATACATATAGATAATAGTACTAGTAGTAGTAGTATTAGAAGTTCTCTATCATGTTTGACGTCTCATTTAATTTTATGATTATATCTAAGACATAAAAGTTTCAATGGATAAATAAATGATAAATTGTTCATTAATCTTTGAATAAACATCTTTGTATTATGATTATCTATTAAGATTTGAATGCTAAAATATAAGCATGTTTATAATTGTACATCTCTCGAGTTAACATTTTCCTTAGAAATAGAATCTTTATAATTTAGTTTTCAACAAAAAAATTTATTTATATAGAATAAAATTCTAATTTAGGATGAAACTTTCATATCTCACACACACACACACACACACACGCACGCATACACGCACACACGCAAGCACGCACGCACGCGCGCGCGCGCACACACACACAAACACACCTTCCTTAGAAATAGAATATTTTTAATTTATTTTTCAACAAAAAAACTAATTTATATAGAATAAAATTCTAATTTAGAATAAAACATTCATATCACACACACACACACACACAGGCACGCACGCACACACACACACAGATATATATATATATATAAATATATATATATATATTGATATAACATTTGTGTATGTGTGCGTCTGTGTGTATGATCCTACGTGTATTTAAATTCCTAGCAAGCGAGAAATTTTGTTTTTTTTAAAGTCTTCTCATCCATTACTCCACAAAATTTATCATTTTGCAAAATATCTAACTATTTTTTTCATACTTTCAACTAGAATATGGATATGCAAAACGAAGTTGATGGTGATGTGGATGCAACATTAATGGACGTTTCAATATCTTTTATTGCATTGGAATAAGAAAGCATCGAATTTGCGCAGATTCTCTTTGAAAAATTTTCTCTTATGATAAGTTGCTTGTTTTGTTTTTTTTAATGCATATAAAATAATATTTGGAAGAATTCCTAATAAAATATTTAATGTTAGTTTCTTTTGGAAAGAAGAAAATGTTCTTCTATAAAGTTAAAACATATATATGTATGAAAAAAATATTTAAAAATGTCATGCCTTAAATAATAATATAAACGACAAGAAACCTAGTATAATTTGACGAAATGAGGTATGAGAAGACTAAAGTGTACACAATTCTTATCACCACCTTTGAGGTAGAGTACTTATTTTTGATAAACCCTTTGCTCCAAAAAGAAATTCTCCAAAGAAGTGTGTTTGTGTGTGTGTGTGTTGTGTGTGTGTGTGTGATATATATATATATATATATATATATAGATATATATATATATATAATGGTATATGTATATAATGATGTTTGTGTGTGTGTGTGTGCATGTATATGCGCACGCGTTTGTGTATGTAAATTCCTAGCAAGCGATAATTTTTTTTGGAACTTCATCTCAATTACTCCACACAGTTATTTATTTTTAAAAATATCTAATTATTTTTTTATACTTTTGAATTGAATATGGATAAGCAGTACAAAGTTGATGGTGATGAGGATGCAACATTAATTGACATTCTGATATCTTTTATTTCACTCAAAAGAGCTAACACAAATATTTTCAAGTTCGCTTTGAAAAAGTTCCTCCAATGATAAGTTGTTTGTTTTTTCCTTTTAATACATGCATGATAATCTTTTGATTAATACATTATAAAAAAATTTCAATGTTATTTCTTTTTTATAACAAGAAAAATGTTATTCTCTAAAGTTCAAAGATGTGATCTATATCACAAGAATATTTAAATACTTCATGTGAATAGTAATAGTAATAGTAATAGTAATAATAATAATAATAATAATAATAATAATAATAATATAATAATAATAATAATAATAATATAATAATAATAATAATAATATAATAATAATAATAATAATAATAATAGTAATACTAATAAAATATAATAATAATAATAATAATAATAATAATAATAATAATAATAATAATAATAAACAAACCTAGTGTAATCCGACGAAATGGGATATGCAAAGAATAAAATGCACATAAACCTTATCATTACCTTTGAGGTAAAGTTGTTGTTTCTGATAAACCCTTAGCACAACCAATAATTAGTCCAAAGAAGTGTCTGTGTGTTGGGTATATGCATATAAAATACTTATAAAGGTCGTCTAGTAAGAGAATTCTACTGTTTCATTTAAAATTTACTATACAAACACGTCAGAAACAATTATAACTAGGTGTGAGCTATCCTTTTAGATAAAGTAGAGGAAACACAATTCATCGCATTGTGTTGATCTTTTAAAATATCAAATATTGGTGCTCCAATATCTTGTGTACCACTTGATCACAAAATTTTGATACTCCCCACTTTGTATAGATAATTACCTTTTGAGAATTGATATTTGAAAATTTTGAATTCTATACATGTTGTTTTGGTGGTAGAATGACATTGTACCAAAACATATGCACTACATGCATACTCATACATTTGCACAAAGAAGGAAAAATTTGATCATTAATAATATTTCTCGTCCAAGTGGCTTAATAATAGATTATGTAAGTTTCCTTTTGAATGATTTGCATGTTTCTCTGCCAACAAAATGATTACGTATATTTTATTTGATGAGTTTGTGATAAGAATTTAATAATTATTGATAAATAGGTCTACCTTCATTTGGAGACAAAAAAAAGTTTCGATCCTTGATAGAAGTGTATAAATTTGTTGTGTATGGAGAAGTTCCTGAAATAACAAAGAAATCAAGAGAAAATGAAGAAACATTACAGGTTAGCTCAAAATTAGTATATTAGAATACATAATGAGATTGACTCTTTTCCACACTATCATTTATAATTTAATTTGCAGGCGACACCAAGGCGTCAACAACTTATGCGCGGTAAAAAAATTATAAAAAACTATGTAGTTGGAACATGTACTAAGTTTTATAATAGGGTATACATTAAGAATCGGGGAGAACCTAAGTACTTATGTCAACGTGACATCCCTTCAAGCATTGGTAAGCTAGTTACGATATATATATATTTGTATTATTGTTGTTGTTTTCACGCTCATTATCTTTGCATTTGTTGATTTTTATTGTTTGGTAACTTTTTTATGGCCAACAAAATAGAGAAAAAGAGGAAATGAAGATTTTTATGGGCATCCACAAGTGAACTTAGGAGATGATGCAATACTTGTCAACTCAAGAGATGCTACATTAAGTCTTCCAATACAATCTTTTCTTTACCTTTGGGATTTTGAGCACATACCCGAGGCACACAATGAAAATATTTCTTAGAAAAATTATTATTATATTAGTAAATTAACTAAATATTTTTTAAAGTTATTTTTCTTAGGTTATTTAAGAATACTGTTGAATTCAGACATTGTAATGTAAATTATATTTAAAGTTTGATTTTACCATTTTTAAGACTAAGAATTTGATTTCGAAAAGCTTATTATACTATTTTTGTCCTAATAGTATTTTTCATATTAGCACAATAATATATAATAAAATTTGTTTAAATATTGATTCAACTTCTTCCTCCTCCTTTTCTTCCTCCTCTTCTTCCTCTTCTTCTCCCTCTTGTTCTTTAATGACAAATTATCAGTGTACAATAATTTTTTATATTTTACTAATATGATAGAGGGCTTCAGAAAAAAACATTTTAGTTTTTCCTAGGAGAGATAAAGTCATCATAGATAATATTATATTTTCTCCAATGTTTCGGAGAAACTTATTATTTTTTAACGATATTCATAAAATTGATTATCATATCAAGAAAATGGAAAAAATGAATCGTGATATTTTCGTATTACCAAGAATGTCTATGAGAAAACATTTGTTATATATAAGTTCCCTTCTTTAGCTTGTAGCTTGTATTGTAAGAATATTAGTGTAATTGAGGCACATTTTATATTAAATAAAATATTTACTAATCATAATACTTTTGTAGCCGGGAATTATAGTGTGTGACAACCTTCTTTTATAATATTGAGATGGATTATAAGAAAATCAATTGGACATTCATAAGCTAAAGATTCTTTGAAATATTGAATTTTTTTATTTGTTATCTACACAAGTCAATTTGAGAATTTCACCAATAAAAGTTGTGATTGAGCCCCCCTACATTTTTATATTGTATACATGCTGTTATTTGTGGACTTATTCATCCACGTGGTGGATCGTTTCAGCACTTTATGATCTTAATCGGTGCTTCTTCTAGATGGTCACATGTATGGCTATTGTCATATCACAATTCGTCTCTTGAAAAATTATTGGGATAAATATGAAGATTATAAGTATAGTCTGGTAATAAGATATACTTTTTTTGCCTTCATAACATTGGAAGCTTTCATCCCATGTTTTAAAAGATTATTCCCTATTAAATAGATAAAAATTGAATATGTTGTAGCTCATGTACATACGTAAAATGGCCTTTTTGAGTTATTAATTAAACATCAATGGTTGATATCAAGACCATTGTTTACGAAAACTAGATTGTCCATTTTAATGTAGGGTCACACAATTTTGCATGCTAAAATACTTGTGTGTCTTAGACTTATTATTATGATACATTTTCATTAATGTTGTTGATTTTGGATGAATAACTAGAATGGAAGGGGGTGGGGTATTCTATCACTAGAGGTCATTCTATTTCTTATATGTGTCACGACCCGTTCATGTCGTTATGGATAAGTCAATGGGGGAAGAAACATGTGCTATAAAACTTTTGAGTATTATCTTAGAAATTTCTAACCTAGGATAGACTTTGACGAAATGTGGTTCTGGTCAGGCATAGGGAAATCTGGTAATGGAAGAGGGATTTATTAGTGAGTTTAATCACGTGAGTGCATATCTAAGGCGTTGAGGATTTTTTCTGGCTTTACATAATAAAATTTTTGTAAGTAAAATTCCCGATTTATCTTGGCGTGACAGGATAGTTTTAGAACTTCCTGGTTTGAAGGTGTGTTTAGAAATGATATCTTGGAACTGAAATTGTGAGGTTCTGTCTCATTCCATGAATCTGAGGAGGGATTAATATCATTAGGGTTGGGCATGTGTGGTGCTATAGGGCCCACTTTGGTGGGCTAGTCGCGAATTAATCAATTAAACACCAAAAATTGTTATTTTATGAAAAATTTCATTCTGTAGAGCTAAGCAAAGATCCAGGACATTTCTTATTAGACTTAAACAATTTCTCTCGCTAAAGGTAAGTTCATTACTCTCTTAATACGTGTTTTGATTCCTATGACTTAGAATACTCGTCAATTATAATTTGGGGAGGATTTTGGCCTTATAATTAATGGTGATAAAAGCCCTAGTTGAATATTAGGATCATGGGTTTGGGTGTGGATTGATATATTGATATAATACAGTAAGGTCTTTTCACGACTGAAATCTAGACCCCAGACGAGACCGGCATCGTTCACCTCTCAGAGGTTGCAAACAAGCCTACTTACGTTATCCTGACTTTACATAGGTTAATTTTGGCAGAAAATTTGAAACTTTTGATTCTTTAAATGTACTTGCTCGACATTCTTAACATTTCATAATTGTTCATCATCAACCATATAACATTAAAGATATAAGCAACTGAAAGAAATAATTCATTAAGTATTAATTGTATAATGGAAAAATAGCACCAATACAAAGTTTGAACCAAAATAAGAAAGAAACACTAGTGGAACATGCTCCACTAGCTCAACTCTAAAACTACGCTAGAATGTAAAACAGTAGCATCCTTGAAAGCATGAGGACATACAAAACTCCGGATGAATGATGACGTCCGTATAGCTGGAACAACGAACTTGTAGCTCTACCACCCACATGTGCCTGCACCTAAAAGTAGATGTTTGTATGGAATTAGTACACACTTGTACTAAGTATGGGTATATGCAAGCACACACCAAGGACATGCATAAGAAAGAATATCTCTTTCCTAACGACATGATTTTTGGAAGTCAAATCAGTAGACTTGGCAAATTGAGATTGGGAAAGTTATTCCATGAGAGTAACATGCATTATTACGATTATTGTATTGCACACAACACATAACATCTTCATATAGCACATATTGTAGCACATAACGTATAACACGTAGCTTCTTTCATATTATTCATTCATAGGCCATGAGATTTTGTTAGCATGGACTTCACATTAAGACTTACAAAAATGAGGTTTCAACATATGGGACCTCAACTAGGGAGTCTTCATTAGCAAACACGTAGTCTATTTCATTCATTGATACCTAATTCATTTCATTTCATTCAAAGGCCAGTGTGAAAGTCAGCTATACCTAGGATGTAGTTTAAGACTTTCATCGGGTTTGTTGTGCAATGATCAGGAATAACCTAATGTCATTACCTGAATCTAGCTTACCTCGGTATTATCCTATTCTAACACCTTCAGTATCATTCATCTCTTTATATGATCCATTTGAGGCTGGCTTCATTCATTCATTGGGAACTTTAACTTTAACTGACATAGATCATGTGAGTATCATGAAATCCAATATCTCCCCCACACAGAAAAGAGGTGGAATCACCGGCCAAAGTGACTTAATAACATGTTAGCGTATATGGAAATTTAACCTTGCCAGATCCATATATTGGTAGTATAGGTTCAAAGACTAGGAGATGTATGGAGACCCATACCCGGGCAACGCGGAAAGTCTCATCTCATGAGAGTTATGTGAACCTTCGCCCTTTCCGAAAGAAGGCATCACCGCTCATAGTTAGCCTATCGATGCTCAGTATAAAGTTTCATTACATTCAACTCATACATCTTGGAAGCTGGCTTCTAGTATGAGGACATTATAGCTTATTATATGATTTTTCATCTCATTATTAGTATTAAGTGTTTTAAACTTAATATTTTCATTAGAGTGTTCATAGAGACTGGTCTCTTCATTATCTTACACTCTCATTGGTGAATACGTATTGGCAACATTTACTTAGGCTCATTTGAAATTTCTCTCATCATATACATTAGCCTCAAATCATGATTGTCAACACATTCTTCATTATTAGCAGTTTTGTTTTTCATAGTTACTCACCTATTATTACGTGAATTATTATTTCTTCATTCCATTGTTCATCTCATCATATGCTAATGCACTTGGCCATTTATTGTATCTTAACTCGTACTTAACCCTGCTAAGGTTCATCATTTCATTACGTACATCTTAGGTTCACTTAATTTGTGAACGTATGTTAGACTTATGTGTCTATACATACAAGCCGTGGGGCTTCATTCATAGTTCACTAAGTGATTCTTACTTTCCTAAGTTTATGTATTACAAGACTTATTTACCTTGTATATATGCCATGATCTTGATTTTTGATCTAAGTAGATGACATTACTCTTGAATATTTTACTCACGTATGACTTATGTATCAATACAAAAGTTTGGGCACTGGAACCCAAATCTTTAATCACTTGGATATCATTTATATTTTTCATTGATTTTATTTATAATATTCATAACATTAGAACTCTAAATTAAATCTCAATATTTACATGAAATGATTAATTTTTTATTTTAATTAGAATTCTAAATTAAATCTCAATATTTACATGAAAGGATAAATTTTCTATTTTAATTAGAATTCTAAATTAAATCTCAATATTTACATGAAAGGATTAATTTTCTATTTTAATTAGAATTCTAAATTAAATCTCAACATTTATATGAAAGACTTAATTTTCTATTTTAATTATAATTCTAAATTAAATCTCAACTGTTACATGAAAGAATAAATTTTCTATTTTAATTAGAATTATTAATTAAAACTCAACATTTACATGAAGAATTAATTTTCTATTTTAATTAGAATTCTAAATTAAATCTCAACAGTTACATGAAAGAATGAATTTTCCATTTTAGTTTGAATTCTAAATTAAATCTCAACATATACATGAACGTTTCTTCCATTACTACTTTATTATATAATTTAAAGCAATTATAAATACTTTAAAATTGATTATCTAATTAAATATTATATCATTTTTTGCTTATTTAGCTTGAAAACTCCTAAGAGAAAATAACCTTTTAAGTACAAACTATCACTTTTATAATAATTTCTTTAAAATAACCTACTTTAACTATAAAATTATCACTAATTATTTAAAATCTAATCTTGACTTACTTTATTAAACTTGCTACAATTTAAACTAATAATTTCTTTTTTCAAAGGATGTTGATACCAAGTTGATCTATATAATAATAATGTAAATTTGAAATTAGTGATAAATATTCAGATAAACTAAACCTTTAGAAAACGGAAGCACGCTATATAGAGATACAACAAAACATCAACAATATATATAAATATAAATATATATATATATAATATATATATAATATATATATATATATATATATATATATATATATTACAATACAAAAAGGGGAAGAAAGAACATGCTTAGCAATAGGAACCGCAGAAAACAGATGGACGGACCCAAACATAAACTTAAATAAATATAAATACAAAATTTTTGAGAGACATTGTATATCAAATTAGCCCAATACTAAGAAAACAAGGAAATTAACACGTAGAAGAACAAGTAACAAAATATTGACTTACCTTCTACGAAGAGCTTGGAGAGAATATAGACCTAGAATTGAAGAGGAAAATCAACAAAGTTACAAAGCTATAAGCACGGATATGCACAAAGAAAAAAACAAATCTTCCTCATGTCAACAAAGCACCTTATTAGAAATGAATAATTTTATTTTACAATATATGAAAAGTTAGGGTTAGTAACTTTGGGACCATGTCAATTTTGTGTGTGCGGGTTTGTGTTTGTATGCGTGTGTGCACTATTTTTATTATGTAATAACGATGTAACATAAGATAAAAATATCACTCAAGTAAATCAAAACAACTTATGGAATTTATTAGGTGAAGCCAAGCATTTAAGAGTCTGTTTGATCTCATTAGCCAAATTATGGCAGATATGATTTAAGAGAAGACTCTAGAGGAGATCCACTAAACATTAAGAATCGAGAATAACTTCAAGCCAAAAGAAGAAAAGGAGGTTAGAAAGGGGAATGCCTGAGCATTTGATTGAAGCTGATGTTTTTTCATATGATGGGCCAAAATTATTGTTTATAAACGATTACTCAGAATATGAAGTATTAGCTTCACTCAAATCCTCAGGTATTCTCCCTTTCTAAACTCTTCCCTTCCTTAGGGGTTAAGTTATTCTTAATGTTAAAGATCTCGCGGATTTCCTTTAGATTCTTTTCTTTGATCTTATATGCAACAGTTTGACAAGTTAGATCAAGTAGGCTCTTTATGCTCATGTAGTTAGCAAACATAATCAAATCAAAGAATTAAATAAGAAAAAATATTTTATAATGCTTGAAGTTTCACCTAATAAATTACTGTAAGTTAATTCATTCCTTCACGTGACTTTTTTTTCTTCCATTACTTATTTATTATATAATTTAAAGCAATTATAAATATTTTAAAATTGTGTATCTAATTAGTTATTACATCATTTTTTGCTTAATTAACTTGAAAACTTCTTAGAGAAAATAACCTTTTAAAGTAGAAACTATCACTTTTCAAAGAATCTTCCGTATTTTATAAACTTGCTAGAATTTAACTAATATATTTTCTTTTTTCAAAGGCATGTTGATACCAACGTTGATCTATATAATAATAATGTAAATGTTGAAATTAGTGATAAATATTCAGAGAAAACTAAACCTTTAGAAAAATGCAAGCACGCTATGATAGATAGAAAACAAAACATCAACAATATATATATATATATATATATATATATATATATATATATATATATATATATATATATATATATATATATATATATATATATATATATATATATATATATATATATATATATATTACAATACAGAAAGAGGAAAGAAAGAACATATTTAGCAATAGGAACCGCAGAAAACGGATGGACGGACCAAAACATAAAATCAAATAAATATAAATACAAAATTTTTGAGAGACATTGTATATCAAATTAGCCCAATACTAAGAAAACAAGGAAATTAACACGTAGAAGAACAAGTAACAAAAAAATTGACTTACCTTCTACGAAGAGCTTGGAAAGAATATAGACCTAGAATTCAAGAGGAAAATCAACAAAGTTACAAAGCTATAAGCACGGATATGCACAAAGAAAAAACAAATCTTCCTCATGTCAACAAAGCACCTTATTAGAAATGAATAATTTTATTTTACAATATATGTAAAGTTAGGGTTAGTAACTTTGGGACCATGTCAATTTTGTGTGTGCGGGTTTGTGTTTGTATGCGTGTGTGCACTATTTTTATTATGTAATAACGATGTAACATAAGATAAAAATATCACTCAAGTAAATCAAAATAACTTATGGAATTTACTAGGTGAAGCCAAGTTTAAGAGTCTGCTTGATCTCACTAGTCAAATTATGGCAGATATGATTTAAGAGAAGACTCTAGAGGAGATCCACTAAACATTAAGAATCGAGAATGACTTCAAGCCAAAAGAAGAAAAGGAGGTTAGAAAGGAGAATGCCTAAGCATTTGAGTGAAGCTGATGTTTTTTCATATGATGGGCCAAAATTATTTGTTTATATACGATTACTCAGAATATGAAAGTATTAGCTTCACTCAAATCCTCAGGTATTCTCCCTTTCTAAACTCTTCCCTTCCTTAGGGGTTAAGGTATTCTTGATGTTAAAGATCTCGCGGATTTCCTTTAGATTCTTTTCTTTGATCTTATATGCAACAGTTTGACAAGTTAGATCAAGTAGGATCTTTATGCTCATGTTGTTAGCAAACATAATCAAATCAAAGAATTAAATAAGAAAAAATATTTTATAATGCTTGAAGTTTCACTTAATAAATTACTGTAAGTTAATTCATTCCTTCACATGACTTTTTTTTTCTTCCATTACTTTTTATTATATAATTTAAAGCAATTATAAATATTTTAAAATTGTGTATCTAATTAGTTATTACATCATTTTTTTCTTAATTAACTTGAAAACTTCTTAGAGAAAATAACCTTTTAAAGTAGAAACTATCACTTTTCAAAGAATCTTCCGTATTTTATAAACTTGCTAGAATTAAACTAATATATTTCTTTTTTCAAAGGCATGTTGATACCAATGTTGATCTATATAATAATAATGTAAATGTTGAAATTAGTTATAAATATTCAGAGAAAACTAAACCTTTAGAAAAATGCAAGCACGCTATGATAGATAGAAAACAAAACATCAACAATATATATACAAAAATATATATATATATATATATATATATATATATATATATATATATATTATATATATATATATATATATATATATATATATATATATTACAATACAAAAAGGGAAGAAAGAACATACTTAGCAATAGGAACCGCAGAAAACGGATGGACGGACCCAAACATAAAATCAAATAAATATAAATACAAAATTTTTTAGAGACATTGTATATCAAATTACCCCATTACTAAGAAAACAAGGAAATTAACATGTAGAAGAACAAGTAACAAAAAAATTGACTTACCTTCTACGAAGAGCTTGGAGAGAATATAGACCTAGAATTGAAGAGGAAAATCAACAAAGTTACAAAGCTATAAGCACGGATATGCACAAAGAAAAAACAAATTTTCCTCATGTCAACAAAGCACCTTATTAGAAATGAATAATTTTATTTTACAATATATGTAAAGTTAGGGTTAGTAACTTTTGGACCATGTCAATTTTGTGTGTGCGGGTTTGTGTTTGTATGTGTGAGTGCACTATTTATATTATGTAATAACGATGTAACATAAGATAAAAATATCACTCAAGTAAATCAAAATAACTTATGGAATTTAATAGGTGAAGCCAAGCATTTAAGATTCTGCTTGATCTCACTAGTCAAATTGTGGCAGATATGATTTAAGAGAAGACTCTAGAGGAGATCCACTAAACATTAAGAAACGAGAATAACTTCAAGCCAAAGGAAGAAAAGGCGGTTAGAAAGGAGAATGCCTGAGCATTTGAGTGAAGCTGATGTTTTTTCATATGACGGGCCAAATTATTTGTTTATATACGATTACTCAAAATATGAAAGTATTAGCTTCACTCAAATCCTCAGGTATTCTCCCTTTCTAAACTCTTCCCTTCCTTAGGGGTTAAGTTATTCTTAATGTTAAAGATCTCACGGATTTCCTTTAGATTCTTTTCTTTGATATTATATGCCACAATTTGACAAGTTAGATCAAGTAGGCTCTTTATGCTTATGTAGTTAGCAAACATAATCAAATCAAAGAATTAAATAAGAAAAAATATTTTACAATGCTTGAAGTTTCACCTAATAAATTACTGTAAGTTAATCCATTACTTCACGTGACTTTTTTTTTCTTTCATTACTTATTTATTATATAATTTAAAGCAATTATAAATATTTTAAAATTGTGTATCTAATTAGTTATTACATCATTTTTTGCTTAATTAACTTGAAAACTTCTTAGAGAAAATAACTTTTTAAAGTAGAAACTATCACTTTTGAAAGAATCTTCCATATTAAACAAACTTACTAGAATTTAACTAATATATTTTTTTTCTCAAAGACAAGATATACCAACGTTAATCTATATAACAATAATGCAAAGGCTGAAATTACTGATGAATTATTCAGAGAAAACTAAACCTTTAGAAAAAATGCAAGCATGCTAGGATGACTGAAAAACAAAACATCAATAACATATATAGATAATTATCACAATACAAAGGGGGCACAAGCAACATACTAAGAAAGAGGAATCACAGAAAACGGATGGACGGACCTAAACACGTACCTGATAAATATAAATCAAAATTGTTTTAGAAGCATTGCATATTAATTAAGCGCAAGACCAAGGAAACAAGGAAATTAATGCGTAGAATAACAAGTAACAACAAATCGACTTACCTTCTACAAAGAGCTTGGATAGAAGACAGACCAAGAATGGAAGAGGAAATTCTACGAAGCTTCAAAGCTACCAGGCCGGATTTACACAAAGAAACAACAAATCTTCCTTAGTTCAACAAAGCAACTTATTGTAAATGTATATTTTTATATTACAGTAAATGCAAGGTTAGGGTTAGTAACTTTGGGACCAAGTCAATTTTTTTTATAAAAATAAAAGAATTTAATTTTATTGTATTTTAATGTTCAAGAAAAATATTTCTCTTCTCTCTTGTTAACCCATTAAAGGTACAATTAAAGTGGATTCATGAACTCATTAATTTCCATTTGAAAATATGTACTCAAATTCAATGCAAATCAGTATTATAAAATGGACATGCCATGCACAATCAGGAAAGAAACTATTCATAGTAAAATTTCAATTCCAGATTTGTCTTTCTACCATTAAAATCATCAAAATATAAATCATTATTAAAAATATTATATAATAAAGTAAATTAGAGTATTTCATGTCAAGTAATATAAAGTAAATAAATTTGACCTGTTTACATAAATGAATGCAACAAAAAGGTAATTAATCAAAAATTGAAAAATAAGAAGATGAATCTAGGTACTTAAAAAATTCAAATAAAATGATAATTATGAATCTTTAATACAACACAAGTATTTTTCGTTGATTCACCTTTTAGATAAGAAAAAAGTGAGAACAAATAATTCAACAAAAGCAATAATAATAATTGAGATTTAGAAAGTTTTTTTATAAAAGAAACGAACCTTTAATAGAAGAAAGTTCCCGATTATGGACAGTGCAACAACAATATCAAGTCCTTTAGAGGCTCAGATCGAAATCTTCAACGAAAAACCTTACTGAATAAAATCATTTTTATTTAGATCGGAATTCTCAACGGAAAACCTTACTAAGTAAATTTTTTTGTTCAAATCGATACTATCAAACCTCAAACTCGATGATTGTCTAGTGATGATAATTGTCGATTTTGGGATTTTCAATAGCTAAGAAAATAAACTATTCAGCGTTGTAGGAGTAGATCAAAATGATAGTGTTGTGGCTGATTTTATAGCACTATGCTCCTAGGTTTTAGGGAAAGAAAATGGTTCTGGCGGCTGTCTTTCTCTTTCTCTTTTTTTTTATAGGATTCATTTTTTTCCTGTCTTAATTTATAGACTAGGTTTTTCAATATTTTTATGATTTGTTTTCAAAAATAGTCCCTATGTTCATTTTTAGTTGTCATGATTTTTTTTTAGTCAAACTAGTATACGTGCCCGCGCGATGCACGATTCTTTTACTTAAAATTTTATTAAAAACAACTCACTTAAAGAAGATTATGATAAAAGATTAATATGATTTTTTTGAAATGGTTTTAGTACAAACAATATTTATGTACTACAATCTTTATTGAAAAATTATTAATAATTTTCTTTTATGTATTTTTATGATGTTACATAGTTTTAAGCGAATTCATTCTATAATTTTCATGTCATCCATAATACTCTTTTGTAAATATTGTTTGTTCTATAGTTTAATTAGTTTTTCTTGTATAGAATTTTACATGTAATAGAAACAAGCTTATATTAATTTGAATTCAAAAAATAAGTGAGATATTATTTCTTTTTCAATATTTTTCTTAATAAGAATCTATCGAAGTGTTTTTTTTATATATAATATGTGATAAGATGCTAAAATGTCATTTCACTTTGTTTTTAATATAAAATATGAGATTATATTCAAATAATTTTATTTCCTATATGAAAATTTAATTAATTCTTTTGTATTTTATTATATTTCTGGAAATTCTTTTATTATATAATTCGGTTTATTCCTGACTTTATCTATTAAGAATTATGTAACGACCTGTTTAGTCGTTTTGAGCAGCAGATTTTAATTCTGGAAAAACTGGCTGGGACGACGGGTGTCACGATGGACCGTCGTGTTCACGACGGCCAGTCGAGAGGTTTCGTTCCTGACACTTAAGAATTCTTCAAATGAATATTAAAATCGACTCTCGTAAATTGTGACGGACCTGGGCAGACGTGCCGTCACATCCACGACGAACGTCATGAGTTCCGTTGCAAAACACTTCAACTTTTGAGAATTTGGTACAAGAAACGAGTTTCTGACCGTCAGGACGGAGGTGCAGGACGGACCGTCACAGGTGTGACGGGCCGTCACAGCCCACCTGGAATCTGGGGGAGGTTGCGACGACGACCACCGTGACGGACCGTCGCAGGCACGACGGCCGTCACAGGTTGCGCAAAATCCCAGGCAGTTTAGGATTTCTCCACACGTTTAAGGGTCGTTTTGGACTATTCTTTCCTTAAATATAGATTGAGGGTTAACATTAATAAGTCTAATCTTGGGGGTTAAAAGAGGTAACCTTAAGTTAATTAGGGGGTTTTATTGTCCTCTTTATTCTTAATTATATGATAATTAGGGTAAAGGAAAGAGGGTTGGAATAAAACAAAACAAAAGAAAGAGAGAGGGAGATTGATCGATTGAGAGAGAGAGTCGAACAAGGGAAAAGGATATCAAAGCTTTGGAATTCTTGCTTGATCACTAGTCTTCGGTGGAGGTAGGTTATGGTTTACGATATTCGTAGTGAACTCTTAAATAGGGGTTATGATATGTATTAGTGGTATTGTAAACCTGTCTATATGCTTATTGATGCTTGCATGAATATGATTATGTGATTTTGATTAAAACAAAGCATGATGATGAAAACCATTGAATCCCAAATCTTGAAAGAAACTTTAATCTACGATATATGATGATGCCTTGGTATAAAAGAGGGCTTGATGAATAAAGTAATGGGATGATGATGATGCCTTGGTATAGAGAAGGCTTGATGAACGGATAGAATGAATTTAGTGGATCGGAGTGTCACGTTCGACACATAGTATTAGTGGATCGGAGTGTCACGTTCCGACACATAATATTAGTGGGACGGGTGTCACGAAAACCGAACGTAGATATAGGGGATCGGAGTGTCACGTACCGACACATATAGGGGATCGGAGTGTCACGTTCCGACACATATAGGGGATCGGAGAGGTCACGTTCCGACACATATAGGGGATCGGAGTGTCACGTACGACACATAGTGGTAGGGGATCGGAGTGTAACGTACCGACACAAGAGGAAGAAAGATAATGAATCTTGAAAGATGTTAATATACTCAACAAATGAACTTAATTCCCAAAGAGTATGGTATTGAGGCTTGAGCCCTCATGGATGAACTTGATGGTATTTATTGACGATTATAATACTTTTTGTTGCTACATGTGAGTTTATAGTTGATTTATAATATTACTTGATATATATTATCTTCTATTTTGAGTTGGCCGATGATATCTACTCAGTACGTGTGGTTGTACTGACCCCCTACTTATTGTTTTCCTCTTTGTTATTTGTGTAATGCAGCAAACGTTCCGTCAACTTCAACTCAGCAGTAATCAAGCCAGTCTTCGTCACACCGGATCTTCAGGGTGAGCTAATGCTTCTAGCTTGGACTGGATCTTCTTCTTCAAGTCTTGATGCCTGGAACTTCCGGCATGGACTAGCTTTAGTTATTTTGTTCTTAGACATTTTAGTTAAGTAATTTGAGGATAGATGTTCTTGTGATGATGACTTCCAGATTTTGGGGATAGTGATAAGTAATAAAGTTTGAATTGTTTTATTTATGAGTTTAAGTCTTCCGCATTATTTTCTGTTGTTATACATTGAAATGTTAAGGTTTATATGTGTTGGTTCGCTCACATAGGAGGGTAAGTAAATGGGGGTGCCAGTCGCGTCCCCGATTTGGGTCGTGACAAACTTGGTATCAGAGCATTAGGTTCATTGGTATCATCACACAAGAACGAGTCTAGTAGAGTCTTAAGGAACGGTATAGGGGACGCTTTACTTTTCTTTGAGAGGTTATAAGACTTTAGGAAAATTCCATTCTTTCATTCTTTCTTTCGTGCTACTACTTGAGTCCAATTGGTATCTAGGTGAACAAATTGGTATCTGACCATCTTCACTCTATTTCGCAGATGGTTTAGAAATAGAGCAACGACCGCACCAGCAGCAACAACGGAAAGACAAGAAACGACTGAGCCAGCCACTGGGACTGTAGCTCGAGGAAGAGCAGCGGCAAGAGGCCGTGGGAGAGGTCGTGGGAGGACGTCCTCTAGAGGAAGAGGACGAGCCCCTAGCCCATCTGATACTAGGGCGGTGACTCCTCCACCGACTGAGGATGTGATAAGAGAGGGTGAGGAAGGGGAGAATGAACAAGTGCAAAATGAGGAATTGCCACCCCAACCCACCCCAGAGATGATCAACCAAGTACTTGCTTATCTTAGCGGGTTATCCGATCAGGGTCAGGCACCTCCAGTGGTTTCTGCACCAACATCTCCGGTTTCAGAGATACGACATGCGGCTACTATGGCTCCCGCATGGATGCACCATTGGAGTAGGCACATTTCCACGTCTGACTACTGGGCCTATTATGACAAACGATCAACATGAACTTTTCAGTAAAGTTCTTGAAATTGAAACCTCAAGTCTTCAAGGGTGCAGAATCTGAGGATGCTTATGATTTCTGGTTGATTGTCATGAGCTACTACACAAGATGGGGATAGTAGAACGGTTTGGCGTTGAGTTCGTAAGTTATCAGTTTCAAGGGAACGCCAAAATGTGGTGGCGGTCACATTTTGAGTGTCAACCAACAGAGGCACCACCGATGACTTGGGAATCATATCTACCCTGTTATGGAGAAGTATATCCCAAGACGTTGAGAGATAGAAAAAGGGATGAGTTCTTGAGTCTCGAGCAAGGAAGGATGACAGTAAACGCGTATGAGGCTAAATTTCGTGCACTATCCAGATATGCCACCCAACTTTGTTTCAGTCCACAAGAACGGATTAGCCGTTTCGTGAAGGGGTTGAGGTCGGAGTTGCGGATTTCAGCCTTACAGGTAGCGGCAACGGCAACATCCTTCCAAGAGGTGGTATAGACTTTTGATAGAGGTGGGAAGGAGTGAAGCCAGATGACTGCACCACGACATCGACATCAAAGAGGTTTCGAAGGGGAGGTGAGTTTAATGGTTCCTACTCTAGAGGACAGAACTCCGGAGGTCACTCAGTTCGACCAATATAATCTTCACTACAGACTGTAGTTGGGGGTCCACCTCAGAACGGTCAACACTACTCTGAGAGACCTATGCCCGACTCCAGAGAGTGCTATGGATGTGGGGAGATTGGACATAGTAGGAGGAATTGTCCAAAACAGAGTCACAGACCCACAATAGCTAGAGGTAGAGGTGGTCATGGTAGAGGCCGCTTTTCTGGAGGACGTGGTGGCCGAGGTAATGGTGGTCACCACAACGGCAGAGGTGATGGGAAAAACGGAAGCCACTACTACACAACATGGTAGGGGCAACGGACAGACAAACGATAGGCCCATTGTTACACTTTCCCTGGGAGATCTGAGGCGGAGGGTCTGATGCTGTTATCACAGGTAATCTTTCGGTTGTGATTGCATGGCATCTGTATTATTTGATCCCGGATCCACATTTTCTTATGTATCTTCCTCATTTGCTAATGGTCTAAAATTACATTGTGAATTACTTGACATGCCTATTCGTGTTTCTACTCCGGTGGGGGAGTCGGTGATAGTTGAAAGGGTATATAGGTCTTGCTTGGTGAATTTTGTGGGGAGCAACACTTATGTAGATTTGGTTATTTTAGAAATGGGTGACTTTGATGTAATTCTGGGTATGACTTGGCTTTCTCCGAATTTTGAGATTTTGGATTGTAACGCTAAAACTGTGACGCTAGCCAAGCCTGGGACAGATCCGTTAGTGTGGGAGGGTGACTACACTTCCAACCCAGTGCGTATTGTCTCCTTTCTTCGTG
Source organism: Solanum corneliomulleri (assembly GCA_027704805.1). NCBI lineage: Eukaryota > Viridiplantae > Streptophyta > Magnoliopsida > Solanales > Solanaceae > Solanum > Solanum corneliomulleri. Next base: position 52,460,543 of record JAKWIY010003052.1, on the reverse strand, counting down.
CTAAGAAAATGGTTAGTAAAGGGTGTTTAGCTTTCTTGGCACATCTTAAGGATGACACTACCCAAGTACCCTCGATTGAGTCAGTTTCGGTAGTCCGTGAGTTTTTGGATGTGTTCCCTGCAGACCTTCCTGGCATGCCACCGGATAGGGATATTGACTTCTGTATCGATCTTGAACCGCGCACTCGCCCCATTTCTATACCCCCGTATAGAATGGCTCCCACCGAATTAAGAGAGTTAAAGGCTCAACTTCAAGAGTTGTGAGCAAAGGCTTCATTAGACCAAGTGCATCTCCTTGGGGTGCCCGATTGTTTGTTTGTGAAGAAGAAGGATGGGAGTTTTCGGATGTGCATAGACTATAGACAACTGAAAAGGTAACTATTAAGAACAAGTATCCTCTTCCTCGCATTGATGACTTGTTCGATCAGTTACAAGGTGCTTGTGTCTTCTCTAAGATTGACTTGAGATCCGGTTATCACCAATTGAAATACGAGCAACGGATGTGCCAAAGACTGCTTTCGGACTAGGTATGGGCAATTATGAATTGTATAGTGATGTCCTTTGGTCTTACGAATGCCCCTGCTGCGTTCATGAGCTTGATGAACGGGATTTTTAAACATATTTGGATCTCTTTGTGATCGTATTTATAGATGATATACTGGTATATTCTATAAAGTAAGAAGGAACATGAGGAGCATTTGAGAATTGTATTGGAAATGTTGAGGGAGAAAAAGCTTTATGCCAAGTTCTCTAAGTGTGAGTTTTGGCTAGATGCGGTGTCCTTCTTGGGGCATGTAGTTTCTAAGGAAGGAGTGATGGTAGATCCTTCTAAGATTGAAACAGTGAAGAATTGGGTAAGACCCACTAATGTGTCAGAAATACGGAGTTTTGTTGGGTTAGCTAGCTACTACCGCCGATTTGTCAAGGGATTTTCTTCTATTGCTTCCCAATTGACGAACTTGACTAAGCAGAATGTTCCATTTGTATGGTCGGATGAGTGTGAGGAAGGCTTTCAGAAGCTCAAGACCTTGTTGACTACCGCACCTATCCTCACCTTGCCGGTAGAGGGTAAGAACTTCATCGTTTATTGTGATGCATCCTATTCGGGTTTGGGTGCAGTGTGCAGTGCTAATGCAAGAGAAGAATGTGATTGCTTATGCTTCAAGACAATTAAAAGTGCATGAACATAACTATCCAACTCATGACTTGGAATTGGCCGCGGTAGTGTTTGCATTGAAGCAATGGGCATTATTTATATGGGGTTAAGTGTGAAATCTATACGGATCATCGTAGTCTACAGTATGTCTTTACTCAGAAAGATTTGAACTTGAGACAAAGGAGATGGATGGAACTACTGAAGGACTACGATATCAATCTTGTATCATCCGGGGAAGGCGAATGTTATGGCAGATGCCTTGAGTAGAAAGGCCGGAAGCATGGGAAGTCTAGCTCATTTGCAAGCTTCTAGACGCCCATTGGCTAGAGAAGTGCAGATTTTGGCTAATGACCTCATGAGGTTAGAAGTAAATGAGAAGGGAGGATTGTTAGCTTGTGTGGAGGCAAGATCCTCCTTCCTTGACAAGATTAAGGGGAAGCAGTTTGATGATGAGAGATTGATCCGGATTCGAGACCAGGTGTTGCAAGGAGAGGCTAAAGAAGCAACAATTGATGAGGAAGGTGTTTTGAGGATTAAGGGAAGAGTATGTGTACCCCGCGTCGATAATTTGATCAACACTATTCTGACAGAGGCTCATAGTACGAGGTATTCTATACATCCGGGTGCAACCAAGATGTATCGCGATCTAAAGCAACACTTTTGGTGGAGTAGAATGAAGCGCGATATTGTGGACTTCATTGCCAAATGTCCAAACTGTCAACAAGTAAAGTATGAACACCAGAGGCCCGGAGGAGGAACGCTTCAGAGAATGCCCATTCCTATATGGAAGTGGGAGAGAATCGCAATGGACTTTGTGTTGGTCTTCCAAAGACCTTGGGTAAGTATGACTCCATTTGGGTGATTGTCGATAGGTTAACTAAGTCTGCTCATTTCATTCCGGTCAAGGTGACTTACAATGCAGAGAGAAGTTAGCAAAAATCTACATCTCAGAAATCGTTCGATTGCATGGGGTTCCACTATCCATCATATCAGATAGAGGTACGCAGTTTACTTCTAAGTTTTGGAAAACATTGCATGCCGAATTGGGTACTAGGTTGGACCTTAGCACTGCATTTCACCCTCAGACCGATGGACAGTCTGAGCAAACGATTCAAGTATTGGAGGATATGCTTCGTGCATGTGTGATAGAGTTTGGCGGCCATTGGGATAGCTTTTTACCTTTGGCGGAGTTTTCATACAATAATAGCTATCACTCCAGTATTGATATGGCTCCATTTGAAGCATTGTATGGGAGGAGGTGTAGATCTCCCATCGGTGGTTTGATGCCTTTGAAGTTAGACCTTGGGGGGACTGATCTGTTGAGAGATTCTAGGAGAAGGTGAAAGCTATTCAAGAAAAGCTCTAGCGGCGCAAAGTAGACAAAAGGAGTATGCAGACCGAAAGGTTAGAGACTTGGAGTTCATGGAGGGTGGAACAAGTCTTGTTGAAGGTTTCACCTATGAAAGGGGTGATGCGGTTTGGCAAAAGAGGTAAGCTAAGTCCAAGGTATATGGACCATTTGAGGTACTAAAGCGAATAGGGGAGGTGGCTTATGAGTTAGACTTGCCCCCAGGGCTGTCCGGAGTGCATCCGGTATTTCACGTGTCCATGTTAAAAAGATATCACGGAGATGGAAACTACATTATCCGTTGGGATTCAGTTTTGCTTGACGAGAATTTGACTTATGAGGAGGAACCAGTTGCTATATTAGATAGGGAAGTTCGCAAGTTGAGGTCGAGAGAGATTGCATCCATCAAAGTTCAATGGAAGAATCGACCGGTTGAAGAGGCTACTTGGGAGAAGGAGGCGGATATGCAAGAAAAATACCCACATCTGTTTACAGATTCAGGTACTCCTTTTCGCCATTGTTTTTCTTCTTTTGATCGTTCGGGGACGAACGATGGGTAAATTGGTATCTATTGTAACGACCCTGTAGTCGTTTTGAGCAGCAGATTTTAATTCTGGAAAAACTGGCTGGGACGACGGGTGTCACGACGGACCGTCGTGGTCACGACGGCCCGTCGAGGAGGTTTCGTTCCATGACACTTAGAATTCTTCAAATTGGATATTAAAATCGACTCTCTGTAAATTGTGACGGACCTGCAGGACGTGCCGTCACATCCACGACGAACCGTCGTGAGTTTCCGTTGCAAAACACTTCAACTTTTGAGAATTTGGTACAAGAAACGAGTTTCTGACCGTCAGGACGGAGGTGCAGGACGGACCGTCACAGGTGTGACGGGCCGTCACAGGTGTGACGGGCCGTCACAGCCCACCTGGAATCTGGGGAGGTTGCGACGACCACCGTGACGGACCGTCGCAGGCACGAAGGCCCGTCACAGGTTGCGCAAATCCCAGGCAGTTTAGGATTTCTCCACACGTTTTAAGGGTCGTTTTGGACTATTCTTTCCTTAATTATAAAGATTGAGGGTTAACATTAATAAGTCTAATTACTTGGGGGGTTAAAAGAGGGTAACCTTAAGTTAATTAGGGGGTTTTATTGTCCTCTTTTATTCTTAATTATATGATAATTAGGGTAAAGGAAAGAGGGTGGAATATAAAACAAACAAAAGAAAAGAGAGAGGGAGATTGATCGATTGAGAGAGAGAGAGTCGAACAAGGGAAAAGGATATCAAAGCTTTGGAATTCTTGCTTGATCACTAGTCTTCGGTGGAGGTAGGTTATGTTTTTTACGATATTCGTAGTGAACTTTAATAGGTATGATATGTATTAGTGGTATTGTAAACCTGTCTATATGCTTAATTGTATGCTTGCATGAATATGATTATGTGATTTTGATAAAACAAGCATGATGAAAACCATTGAATCCCAAATCTTGAAAGAAACTTTAATCTACGATATTAATGATGATGCCTTGGTATAAAAGAGGGCTTGATGAATTAAAGTAATGGGATTGATGATGCCTTGGTATAGAGAAGGCTTGATGAACGGATAGAATGAATTTAGTGGATCGGAGTGTCACGTTCCGACACATAGTATTAGTGGATCGGAGTGTCACGTTCCGACACATAGTATTAGTGGGACGGGTGTCACGAACCGACACGTAGATATAGGGGGGGATCGGAGTGTCACGTACGACACATATAGGGGATCGGAGTGTCACGTTCCGACACATATAGGGGATCGGAGTGTCACGTTCCGACACATAGGGGATCGGAGTGTCACGTACCGACACATAGTGGTAGGGGATCGGTCAGTGTCACGTACCGACACAAGAGGAAGAAAGATAATGAATCTTGAAAGATGTTAATATACTCAACATAATGAACTTAATTCCCAAATGAGTATGGTATTGAGGCTTGAGCCCTCATGGATGAACTTGATGGTATTTATTGACGATTATAATACTGTTGTTGCTACATGTTGAGTTTATAGTTGATTTATAATATTACTTGATATATATTATCTTTATATTTGAGTTGGCCGATGATATCTACTCAGTACGTGTGGTTGTACTGACCCCTACTTTATTGTTTCCTCTTTGTATTTGTGTAATGCAGCAAACGTTCCGTCAACTTCAACTCAGCAGTAAATCAAGCCAGTCTTCGTCACACCGGATCTTCAGGGTGAGCTAATGCTTCTAGCTTGGACTGGATCTTCTTCTTCAAGTCTTGATGCCTTGAACTTCCGGCATGGACTAGCTTTTTAGTTATTTTGTTCTTAGACATTTTAGTTTAGTAATTTGAGGATAGATGTTCTTGTGATGATGACTTCCAGATTTTGGGGATAGTAATAATAGTTTTGAATTGTTTTATTATGAGTTTAAGTCTTCCGCATTATTTTCTGTTGTTATACATTGAAATGTTAAGGTTTATATGGGTTGGTTCGCTCACATAGGAGGGTAAATGTGGGTGCCAGTCGCGTCCCCGATTTGGGTCGTGACAAATTAAGTTGCATGATATTATATATTGCATGATTTCTTTGTACATTATAACTCTTTTTTTATTCTTTTTCTTCAATGATATTCTTACAAAAATTTTCCTTTTTTATTTCTTTTATAGTTCAAATAATCTCATTATTAAATTACGATTGTGAAATAATTTTCTTGCATATAAAAATTTGATTTTATCTTGAAAATTGAAATATTCACGTGATAATTTCGAATTTTATTTTTCTTTCAAATATCTTTTTCGAGAGTTTTTTTATTGATTAAACATTTTTATTTTGGTTGTTATATAGTATGATTTTTTATGTATTTCAAAAAACTTTCTCATCTCAAATTTAAATGTTTATATTTTACAATGAAATTATGTATTTATATGTTTTTCATTTTCTTGTTCATATTTATTGTTATTTCTACTAACCATTTGTCATGTGTTCATTTTATTAAAAAAAAAAAAAAAAAAATCAATGTCCTTCTCTATTACTCATCTTCTAATATTATGTACATAAATATATAACTATTTACTTTCAAACTTAAACGAAATTCTTATTATACTTGTATTATATTAATCAAAGTACTTTCATTATTTAAATTTAACAAATAGAATTTCAATTACTATGTGAAACAAAATCTCATCCAAATTAGGGAGTGCATGTAGCATATTGGCTTTTATAATTAAAATTTAATAACTTTTTAGCATAACTATTATAATTTATATCAACGAAGGATGAAGAATGAGGAAAATGTATTTTTTTACGCATGGGTAATTTGATAGAATGGAGAGGAACTATCACATGAAGTTGAAATAGTATCGGAAGGAAAAAGATGAAAGTACTTGGCCATAATGGTTGCTTCTACTTCACAACTAGCTCCCTTTACTGACTGACTCCTCCACAAAACCTTTACCGAGTCAACTTCCTTATTTCTCAACCTACGATTCTAACAATCAAGAATTTTAATAGGAAATTCTCCATAGGTCAGACTATTTTCCACAGCTACACTCTCTAATGGTACTATTGATTGCGGATCACCCACACACTTCTTTAACAAGGAAATGTGAAAGATTGGATAAACCGCTGCTAGTTCTATTGGAAATCTAACTCATAAGCCACATTACTAACCCTTTTCAGTATTCTGTACTGCCTACATATCTAGGACTGAGCTTTCCTTTCTTTTGAAATCTCATCAACCCCTTCATAGGTAACAATTTCAAACCCAATCATATGTTCTCAAGAAATCTCATCACCCCCTTCAATCATATGTTGCTTTAAAAACCATCATGAGGCGTAAAGATCGAGTTACTAATATTGTAATGCATATTCCGATGAAAAGTAAATGGCATCATCGATTTTTTTAGTTCATTAATTTCAGTTTACTAGGTTAATCATTTGTTGAAAAATCAAATTATGAACCAATAAAATAAGTTTAGTTTAGTTTTAATCTCTTTAGAATCGACTTGAAAATAGTAAGAAAGAGAAACAATGAAATTAAGAAAAAAATCAATTAAATAGATTTTATTAAAAGAATATTCACTAACTTTTAAAGTTTTGCATTTTTCATTTAGTTTATTTTATATCATAATTTTCGAATTCAATTTTAAATTTAACAACACTTCATCATTTTCTTAAAGAATTTGTTAAGTTTGTACATGAGAAGAGATTTATATAGAAAATAAATGAACAATATAAATAAGCAGAATAAAAGACAAGAATATAAAAAAGGTGGCTCATAAATTTAAATAAAGATAAATCGAGAAAAAGATATAACATAAAAAGAAAAATTGTAAAAATAAAAATAATATAGTTTTATATTAAATACTTGTAACACCTCGAAAATCAGACCTAGGAAAACAAATGCGCAAAATTATCTCGTGCAGTGGACCGCGACAGGGTTCACGGACTATGAAAGGTTCCACGGTCCGTAGACCTGCTCATGAGAGTTGGACCAGTAGCCCCCTCACCAGTCCCTTAGACCCCCACGTCCAAGTGAATGTCACAGACGACTTCACAGTTCGTGGTCCTTCACACAGGACGTGGGAGAATCCGTGGGAGCCTAGGCATTTGACCCCTAAATCCAGGCCCGCTAGACCACATGGCCAAGTGAAGACCACGTACGAATTCAAGGTATGTGGTACTTCACACAGGTCGTGGTAGTGCCTACGAGCTTGGATCCCCAGCATTTCAGTCTAAGTGTATGATCACGACCAACTTCACATCCCATGGGGAAATATATATAAAAATTTGTATTTTGTGAAGTTGAGAATGTATCGGATAGTGACCTCTACTGATTAAGTCTTTGACTAGATGGAAGTATTGGAGAGTAAATTTATAGAAATATCCTTACTATTGTTAGCATATTATAATTTAAGTTTGTTATACTAAGATAGATAATTAATTGTTGGTGGATTATTAGAGTGGTATTGAAGAAAAAAAAAAGAGGGACTTAACCTTAGACTTGGAACTTGAAAAATAGTTGAAATGTTAGTTGGCATCAAGAGTTACGAACTTGATTATAAATTTGAGGTGAAATTTTAGGTCAAGATTAAACACACAAAAGTGTGAGTATTGTTAGTTCTGAAACCTTATTGTGAATATATATACTTGCATAGATTGCATCGATTTGGAAGCTCACCGGAAAGGGAAGGCTCAAGTCCCAGAGTGATTATTCGAGTGGTTAAGGCAAGTGGGTTTCTAAACTCTTGTTAAGCGTACGAAATTTGTGTATTTCCTTGTGTGATGTTGAGAATGATTTGGAGACTTGTTGTTTATTTGTTGGTGTTGTATTTTTGTTGTAAATTGGGCTTTGTTATCAAATGGTTATCTCCTCCTTTTCATTGAGCATGTCATTTGCATTGTATCTGAGACATTTGTGGTAAGAGGATGATGTACTATTTTCGAGGGTCGTATCGCGCGCCGCGATGGATATTACATTTCGAGGGACGTATCGCGCGCGCGAAAGGTTACTATTATCGAGGGTCATGTCGTGCGCCGCGACAGATGCATGGACAGATATGTCCCCCATGGGTCCCGGACTGAGAGACAGCGGGTGTGTATCGTAAGAAAGAAAGACATGCATCACAATATTTACATTGCATTTCATGGCATTGCACATTTTATTATTGATGAACTTGAACATGTGTTTTGCTGATCTTGTGATTGTTTCTCTGTGAAGTTGTGATTGTTGAATATTGAGTTGTTATTGAGAATGTGTAAACTGATAGAGTGTGGTTATTGAGTGGTGTGTTTGGTAAATGTTAGGCTGTAGCGTGGAGGTTTAGATAGGGTGTAAGGAGTATCCGTATTTTGTTCACTTAACTTGTGTTTAGAGGTTTGCTTGTTGGGTAGCGCGTGGTTTGGTACTCACCCCTTGCTTCTACAAATTTTTGTAGGTTACGAGCCCGAATTTTTGAGATACCTTCCATTCTCTTCGTTTCCGAGGCATCTTGTGGAGGATTGTGAGGTAGCTTCTTGTCATCTCAGCGAACTTTCCTACTCCTGTTTATGACTTTGTTTTTACTTGAAAGACAACTTCATTTAGACTTCTATTTTGTTTCAATTCTAATTTTTACATTAGAGGCTTGTGCACGTGACAACCTGGTTTTGGGGATTGAATTAATATGACTTGGTTTTATTTTATAGAAATTGTTGTTGGATTGTCATTTACTTCCGCACTTTGTTAGATATTGGGTTTTAGGCTGACTTGTCTTGGTGGGATAAGACAAGTGCCATCACACCAATTTCGGGTCGTGACAAAAGATCAACTAGGTTCTTTATGCTCATGTAGTTAGCAAACATAATCAAATAAAACAATTAGATATGAGAAAATGTTTTATAATGGTTGGACTTTCACCTAATAAATTACCGTAAGTTAAATCATTCCTTCACGTGATTTTTTTTCTTCCATTACTACTTTATTATGTAATTTAAAGCAAATATTAATACTTTAAAATTGATTATCTAGTTCGTTATTATATCATTTATTGCTTAAATAGCTTGAAACCTCCTAAGAGAAAATAACCTTTTAAAGTACAAACTATAACTTTTAAAATAATCTTCCATATTTTATAAACTTGCTAGAAATTAACTAATATATATCCTTTCTTTTCAAACACAAGATGATACCAACGTTGATCTATATAATAATAATGTAAATGTTGATATTAGTGATAAATATTTAGAGAAAACTAAACCTTTAGAAAAATGCAGCCACGATAGAATAGATGGAAAACAAAAAATCTGTTATTCTTACAATAACTTGTATTTATAAAGTTAATAAACAGAAACAGAAACAGAAATAAGATGAAGCAGAAAATAATATAGAATACAAGAATTAATCCGAGTCCACAGAAACTACTGTGTGTCCTTAAAAAATTTAATCCCCTCACTGTACCCAAGGTTATGGATTAATTTCTCCCAAGATAAAACGGATTAAACCTATTAAAGAAATAGCGGTACCTCAAACTTCTTTAACTTCAACGAACTTAAGAACAGCAACAAGTCACACAGACTCAGTTGATCGACACTTTGATTTTATTTGAGAGAAAAATAAATGCAGAGAAAGAAAAATTTTCAGTGATTAACTACTTTTTGGAAAGTAACGACTTTTCGGAAAAGTAACGACTTTTCGGAATGTTACTGTTTCCCGCAAATTTATAAGAGATAATATTAATAGGATTTATTTGATTTAACAAAAATTGATTAAATAAATTTTGTCCAAAAAATTTATCAATCAATCACATCATTTGCCAAATCCAAATCCAAATCCAAAGAAATGACTTTTCATTTGCACTTTGCAAATGACTTTTCATTTTCCCTCCAAAGTAGTTCCCTCACTTTTGATATTTTCTCTTTTCTTTTCCCATTCACACTTGATAAAACCCAACAATCCCCCACATGAATGGGGAAGGCTATTGTTAAAACATATGCATGAAAAAACTTGTGTGTCTTGTAGGTAAAGGTTAATCGCATCTGGATAAGTAGGTTTTCCTTTAAACTTTCCGTAGTGAACATATATCGGATATACTCGGTCAATCGGTAGATTTGATATCTTTGAACCGTCGAGCTTTGGTGTATACCTAGACAACATATGTCACACAATCAACCCTTGAAATTTCTTAGTTCTCATGTTTTGTTCGTTTCAGCCATGAACACATCTTGGATAGTAAGTGCTTAAAGAACTGGCCTTACCGGATTCTCCTTGAAGCGGCTTACACTTCACACTTACATAGGTGATTTCTAAATGTGTTATCCCATAGATACACCATTTGATATTCCCTGTATCAAACTTAGAAACCATTAAAAAGTCCTTATGTCTTTATCCTGGTTACTAAACATTGTCTCATCATGAGAATGGACCGTAAAATAATAATATTTTTTTTTCTCTGACAATGTTGAACCGTCACAATGACTTTGTTTTATCTCCTTGAACCTATATCTTGGGATCTCCAGTCTTCTAGGTAGAGTTACCGCCACGATGACTTGTTCTCGGCCATAGTCCCATTCCCGTCGATGATTTCTCTACTCCCTCTCTATTTAGGCCTTTTGTAAGTGGATCCGACACATTATCTTTTGACTTCACATAGTCAATTGTGATAATTCCACTAGAGAGTAGTTGTCTCACAGAGTTATGTCTTCGTCTTATGTGACGAGACTTGACGTTATACATAATGCTTCCAGCCCTTCCTATTGCAGCTTGACTATCACAATGTATGCATATAGGGGCCATTGGTTTCGGCCAAAATGGAATATCTTCTAAGAAATTCCGGAGCCATTCAGCTTCTTCACCTACCTTGTCTAAAGCAATGAATTCAGACTCCATTGTAGAGCAAGCTATACATGTTTGTTTGGATGATTTTCAAGATATTGCTCCTCCACCAATAGTAAAAACGTATCCACTTGTGGATTTTGTTTCAGTTGACCCAGTAATCCAATTTGCATCACTATATCCTTCAAGAACGGCTGGATATCTGTTGTAATGTAAAGTATAGTTTTGAGTGTCATCTAAGTATCCCAAAACTCTTTTCATTGCCAACCAATGATTATGATTAGGATTACTTGTGTATCGACTCAGTTTACTGATAGCGCAAGCTATGTCTGGTCGTGTACAATTCATCACATACATTAAGCTTCCCAATACGCTAGCATAGTCCAATTGGGACTGACTTTCGCCTTTATTCATTGCAAGATGAAGATTTACATCAATTAGAGTCTTTGCCCTTTTAATATTCAAAAATTTGAATTTTTCAAGTATCTTTTGAATATAATGAGTTTGAGACAATGCTAGACCGTTAGGAGTTTTAAGAATTTTAATTCCTTATATCACATCAGCAACTCCTAAATCTTTCATATCAAACTTACTAGCAAGCATACGCTTTGTAGCTTTTATATTAGCAATGTCTTTGCTCATTATAAGCATATCATCTACATATAGGCATAAAATAACTTCCTGATTTGGAGTATCTTTAATGTAAACACATTTATCACATTCATTGATCACAAATCCATTTGACAACATGGTTTGATCAAACTTTGCATGCCATTTTTTTGGTGCTTGTTTTAGCCCATAAAGTGACTTAATAAGTTTGCACACTTTCTTTTCTTTACCAGGAACTACAAAACCCTCAGGTTGTTCTATGTAAATTTCCTCTTCAAGCTCTCCATTTAAGAAGGCTGTTTTTACATCCATTTGATGAATTTCAAGACCGTATACTGCAGCTAGTTCAATTAACATCCGAATTGATGTAATCCTAGTCACTGGTGAGTATGTGTCAAAATAATCAAGACCTTCTTTTTCTCTAAAACCTTTGACAACAAGTCTTGCTTTATATTTGTCAATAGTTCCATCGTCTTTCATCTTTCTTTTCAAGATCCATTTTGAACCCAAGGGTTTGTTCCCTGGAGGAAGATCAACCAACTCCCAAGTATGATTGGTTAAGATTGATTCAATTTCACTATTAACAGCCTCCTTCCAAGAGGTTGACTCACTAGACAACTTTGCTTCCTTGAATGTTTGAGGCTCACTTTCAAGAAGAAATGTTACAAAATCTGATCCAAATGAAGTAGATGTCTTTTGACGTTTACTGCGTCTTGGACTTTCTTCATTTTGTTCATTCTCTTTTGGTTCTTCTCTGGGTTGTTTAGATCCCCCACTAGATGACTCAAGTCTAGTTTTATACGGATAGATATGTTCAAAAAATTTAGCACTATCTGATTCCATTACCGTATTATCATGAATATCCGGATGTTCGGACTTATGAACCAATAATCGACATGCCTTACTGTTTGTCGCATATCCAATGAATACACAATCCACAGTCTTAGGTCCTATTTATACCCTCTTAGGTATAGGAACTTGGACTTAAGCTAGACACCCCCACACTTTGAAATATTTCAAATTGGGTTTTCTACCTTTCCATTTCTCATATGGAATTACATTTGTCTTTGAGTGAGGCACTCTGTTAAGTATCTGATTTGCTGTAAGGATAGCTTCCCCCCACAAGTTCTGTGGTAAACCTGAACTTATAAGTAATGCATTCATCATTTCTTTTAAAGTTCGATTTTTTCTTTCTGCAATTCCATTAGACTGAGGAGTGTAGGGAGCAGTAGTTTGATGGATTATTCCATTTTCTAAACATATTTCTGCAAATAGAGATTCATATTCTCCACCTCTATCACTTCTGATCATTTTGATCTTTTTATCTAACTGATTTTCAACTTCAGTTTTATATTGCCTAAATGCATCTATTGCTTCATCCTTACTATTTAGCAAATAGACATAATAATATCTAGTGCAATCGTCAATAAATGTTATGAAATATTTTTTCCCACCACATGATGGTGTTGACTTCATGTCACAAGTATCAGTGTGAATCAATTCTAAAGGATTTGAATTCCTTTCAACAGATTTATAAGAATGCTTAGCATACTTAGATTCAACACAAATTTGACATTTTTATTTATTGCACTCAAATTTTGGCAAAATATTTAAGTTAATCAGTTTTCGCAAGGTTTTGTTATTAAGGTGTCCCAAACGTTCATGCCATAAACATTTAGACTCAAGCAAGTAAGAAGAAGCAAAATCTTTATTCATATCAACTGCAATAACATTGAGTTTGAAAAGGCCATCACTAAGGTAGCCTTTTCCTACATACATATCATTTTTGCTTACTACTACTTTATCAGAAACAAATACACATTTAAATCCATTCTTGGTCAGAACTGGAATTGAAACTAAATTCTTTCTCAATTCTGGAACATATGAGACCCTATTCAAAGTCACCACCTTGCCTGATGTCATCTTTAATAGGACTTTGTCAGTTCCTTCCACCTTTGCAACAACGGAGTTTGCCATAAACAATTTTTCATCTGTAAGTGCTGGAGTATATGATGAAAATAATTCTTTGTTAGCACAAACATGGCATGAGGCACCAGAATCTATCAACCATTCTCTTGGATTTCCAACCAAGTTACATTCTGAAAGCATTGCACAGAGATCGTCCATTTCTCCTTTGGATTCAACCAAGTTTGCTTGATCCTTATTTTTCTTGTCCTTCTTATGACCCCGGCATTCATTAGCCCTATGACCATGTTTACCACAATTAAAGCACTTTCCATTGAATTTCTTCTTAGGAGGATTGCTTTTTCGACCAGATGCTTTCTTTCTTTTCTTTAATTTTGTGGAATCTTCTTCAACAAAATTTACTCCAGATATTGCTGAATTACCACGTGACCTCTTTTATGCAGCCTTATTATCCTCTTCGATTCTCAACCTTACTATGAGATCTTCAACAGTCATCTCCTTGCGTTTGTGTTTCAACTAGTTTTTAAAGTCCTTCCACAATGGAGGTAACTTTTCAATAATTGCAGCTACTTGAAAAACATTCATTCACAATCAATCTTACATTAAAGGTTATGTGAGTATTAAGGGAAAACTTAATATTTCTAACATAGGCATTAAATAAATTTATACCTTCAGCAAGGAGATCATGGATTATGACCTGCAATTCTTGAACTTGGGTGACGACAGTCTTACTGTCTATCATCTTAAAGTCCAGAAATTTTTCCACAATGAATTTCTTCATTCCGGCATCTTCTGTTTTGTACTTCTTTTCTAAAGCATGCTAGAGTTCTTTTGAGGTTTTTGCATTGCTGTACACATTGTACAGATCATCTTGCAGACCACTCAAAATATAATTTTTACACAAAAAGATCTGAGTGTGTCCATGCTTCTGTTACCAAGAATCGTTCATCAGCCGGAGTTTCATCAGACATAACAGGAACATTCTCACTGATGAACTTCTGCAGACTCAACGTAGTGAGATAGAAGAACATTTTTTGCTGCCATCTCCTAAAGTCGACTCCAGAAAACTTTGCAGGTTTCTCAGCCGGTGCTAAGGCAGCATTTGAACGATTATGTGCAACCGTTGTTGTTGCAGCACTTACTGTTCCAGCATTTGTTTGACTTGAATTAGTCTTTTTTTTCTGTCAAAAATGACAGATAAATTAAGTATTTAAAATACTAACAATAAAGAACAAATCTTTACACAAACTGTTTCTAATTTAACGATAAAGTTTTTATGTTTTTTTAATCGTTAATCGAATGAATTTTAAAAATTCAAGCAGAGTAGAAAACCATAAAGGTTTTAATCTCCAGAAACCTCAAATACAGAAACTGTATAAATTTCTTAAGATTGTTATTCTTACAATAACTTGTATTTATAAAGTTAATAAACAGAAACAGAAACAGGAATAAGATGAAGCAGAAAATAATATAGAATACAAGAATTAATCCGAGTCCACAGAAACTACTGTGTGTCCTTAAGAAATTTAATCCCCTCACTGTACCCAAGGTTATGGATTAATTTCTCCCTAGATAAAACGGATTAAACCTGTTAAAGAAATAGCGGTACCTCAAACTTCTTTAACTTCAACGAACTTAAGAACAGAAACAAGTCACAACGACTCAGTCGATCAACACTTTGATTTTATATGAGAGAAAAATAAATGCAGAGAAAGAAAAATTTTCAGTGATTAAAAAATCAAAAATTGACTTCCTTTTATAGCCATTTTCAGCAAGGAACATGTCTGTTCAGTGAAATCTTTTCAGACCCATTTTATCCAGAAAGCTATGTCTTTTGGAAAAAATAACAACTTTTTGAAAAATTGTGTCTGTTAGCAAAATAACTACTTTTTGGAAAGTAACGACTTTTCGGAAAAGTAACGACTTTTAGGAATGTTACTGTTACCCGCAAATTTGTAAGAGATAATATTAACAGGATTTATTTGATTTAACAAAAATTGATTAAATAAATTTTGTCCAAAAAATTTATCAATCAATCACATCATTTGCCAAATCCAAATCCAAAGAAATGACTTTTCATTTGCACTTTGCAAATGACTTTTCATTTTCCCTCCAAAGTAGTTCCCTCACTTTTGATATTTTCTCTTTTCTTTTCCCATTCACACTTGCTAAAACCCAACAAAATCAACAACATATATATATATAATATATATATATATAATATATATATATATATATATATATATATATATATATATATATATATATATTATATATATATATATATCTATATATATATATCTATATATATATATATTACAATACAAAAGGGGGAAGAAAGAACATACTTAGCAATAGGAACCACAGAAAACGGATGGATGAATTAAAACATGAACTTGATAAATATAATTGAATTTTTTTGAGAGACATTGTATATTAAATTATCCCAATACTAGGGTAAAAAGGAAATTGACACGTAGAAGAACAAGTAACAAAAAATCGACTTACCTTCTACAAAGATCTTGGAGAGAAGATAGACCTAGAATTGAAGAGAAAAATTTACAAAGTTACAAAGCTTACAGCACGGTATGCACAAAGCAACAAAAAATCTTGCGCAGTTCAACAAAGCAACTAATTAGAAATGTATATTTTTATTTTATAGTTTATGTAAATATAGGGTTAGTAAATTTGAGACGATGTCAATTTTGTGTGTGCGGGTTTGTGTTTGTGTGAATGTGTGCGCTCTTTATATTATGTAATAAAGATGTAACATAAGATAAAAATATCCGTCAAGTAAATCAAAATAACTTATGGTTACTAGGTGAAGCCACGCATTTAAGAGTCTGCTTGATCTCACTTGTCAAACTGTGGCAGATATGATCAAAGAGAAGACTCTAGAGGAGATACACTAAATATTCAAAATCAAGAATGAGTTCAAGCCTAAGGAAGAAAAGGAGGTTAGAAATGAGAATGTCTAAGCATTTGAGTGAAGCTGATGTTTTTTATATGATAGGCCAGAATTATTTATTTATATACGATTACTCAGAATATGAAAGTATTAGCTTCACACAAATCCTCAGGTATTCTCCCTTTCTAAACTCTTCCCTTCCTTAGGGGTTAAGTTATTGTTAATGTTAAAGATCTCACGGATTTCTTATGGATTCTTTTCTTTGATCTTATATGCCACAGTTTGATAAGTTAGATCAGACTCTTTATGCTCATGTAGTTAGCAAACATAATCAAATCATTGAATTAAATAAGTAAAAATATTTTTTCATGCTTGAACTTTCACCTAATAAATTACCGGAAGTTAATTCATTCCATCACGTGATTTTTTTTCTTCCATTACTTATTTATTATATAATTTAAACCAAATATAGTTACTATAAAATTAATTAACTAATTAGTTATCATATCATTTTTTGCTTAGTTAGCTTGAAAACTCCTTAGAGAAAATAACCTTTTTAAAGTACAAACTATCACTTTTAAAATAATCTTCCATATTTTGTAAACATGCTAGATTTTAACTAATATATTTCCCTTTTTTCAAAGACAAGATGATACCTATGTTGATCTATATAATAATAATGTAATGTTGAAATTAGTGATGAATATTCAAAGAAAACTAAAGTTTTAGAAAAAAATGCAAGCACACTAATATAAATCAATTTTTTTTGCGAGACATTGTATATCAAATCAGCGCAAGACCAAAAAAATAAGGAAATTAACACATAGAAAAACAAGTAACAATAAATCCACTTACCTTCTACAAAGAGATTGGAGAGAAGATAGAACTAGAATGGAAGAGGAAAATCAACGAAGTTACAAAGCTACCAGCCCAAGTATAAACAAAGAAACAACAAATCTTCCTCAGTTCAACTAAGCAAGTTACTATAAATGAATATTTTTGTATTACAATAAATGGAAAGTTAGGGTTAGTAACTTTGGGACCAAGTCAATTTTATGGGTGCGTGTTTATGTTTGTATGTGTGTTGCGCTCTTTATAATATGTAATGACGATGTAATGTAAGATAAAAAAATCACTCAAGTAAATCAAAATAACTTATGGAAATTTACTAGGTGAAGCCAAGCATTTAAGTGTCTTCTTGATCTAACTTTTTAAATTTTGGAGATATGATCAAAGAGAAGACTCTAGAGGAGATCCGCAAAACATTCAACATTGAGAATGACTTCAAGCCTAAGGAAAAAAATTGGTTAGAAAGGAGAATGCCTAACCATATGAGTGAAGGTGGTGTTTTTCATATGATGGACCAAAATTATTTGTTTATATAGGATTACCTAGAATATTAAAATGTTAGCTTCACTCAAATCCTTAGGTATTCTCCCTTTCTAAACTCCTCCCCTTCCTCATGGGTTAAGTTTTTCTTAATGTTAAAGATCTCGCGGATTTCCTTTGGATTCTTTTATTTGATCTTATATGCCACAACTTGACAAGTAAGATCAAGTAGGCTCTTTATGAACATGTAGTTAGCAAACATGATCAAATGAAAGAATTAAATATGAGAAAAAGTTTTAAAATGCTTGGACTTTGACCTAATAAATTACCGTAAGTAATTTAATTCCTTTACGCATTTTTTTCTTCCTTTATTTATTTATTATATAACATAAATCAATTATAAATAATTTAAAAGTGATTATCTAATTATTTATTATATCCTTTTTGCTAAATTAGCTAGAAAACTGTAATGACCCGAAAGCTCCTTTTTAGAATTTTGAATATTTGTTTAACTTAAGTTAATTAATCGATAGTTTATGGACTAAAGTGATAATTTATTTAAGACCCTATACTCTTTGCCTATATTTAATAAATTATGTGGGTAAAACCTATCACATTTAGTACTTAATAAATTCATAAAAGGAAAAAAGAAAGGAGAAAGAGGGAATGGATGAAGGGTTTCGACTGCTTCAGGTAAACTACGCCTGCATTAAATGCCCTTGTGAAAATGTTTCATTAATCACTATATACGTGTACATAACATTATTATATGAATTGAAAAAGGAGATTTGAAACAAGGAATTGGCAGTGGCATACGTATTGAAGTTGGGTAAGAATATGATTGATTTATATAGTCTAATCATTGTCTAATGATGACCTTACAATTGGATAATAATGCCTAATCATTGGACATGATTGCGGAGTGAATAATTTATAGAATTAATGTTTATAATTGAACATTAGAAATATGTTAATCTGCAAATTGTTTTGAGGCACATCTGATATTAGTTAATTGTTTAGTTATCACATTGTGATTCAACTTTTGACCTATTAAGATGTGATATTGAATATTGAGTAAAATATATTTATATAAGAACCTCCACGGTGGTGGTGTTTGGATAAATTATGACCTAATCGACTTGAAATTTAGAAAATATGAGATTTGACTTATTGGTTGGAATCAAGATTTAGTAACTTGATTATCAATTTGGGTGTATTTTTAGGTCAACGTTAAACAAATAAAAATGTGGGTGTTATTAGTTCCAAAACCTTATTGTGAATGTATACACTTGAATAGATTGCATCTATTTGAAATCTCAATGGAAAGGGAAGGCTCAAGTCCCGGAGTGATTATTCGAGTGGCTAAGGCAAGTGGATTTCTAAACTCTTATTAAGCGTATGAAATTAGTGTATTTCCTTGTGCAATGTTGAGAATGATTTGGAGACTTGTTGCTTATTTGTTGGTGTTGTATTCCTTTTTGTAAATTGTGCTTTGGTATCAAAATGGTTCTCTCCTAATTTTTATTTGAGCATGTCATTTGCATTGTATCTGAGACATGGTTGTGGTAAGAGGATGTACCATTTCGAGGGTCTTAATGCGCGCCGCGACGGATATCATATTTCAAGGGACGTATAGCGCGCCGCAAAGGTTACTATTATCGAGGGTCGTGTCGTGCACCGTGACAGATGCATGGACAGATATGTCCCCCATGGGTCCCGTACTGAGAGATAGCGGGTGTGTATCGTTAGGGAAGACATGCATCACTATACTTTACATTGCATCTCATGGCATTGCACATTTTATTATTGATGAACTTGAACACGTGTTTTGCTGATCTTGTGAGTGTTTCTCTGTGAACCTTGTGACTGTTGAATATTGAGTTGTTATTGAGAATGTGTAAACTGACAGAATGTGGTTATTGAGTTGTGTGTTTGGTAAACTATTAGACTATAGCGTGGAGGTTTAGATAGGGTGTAAGGAGTACCCGTATTTTGTTCACTTAACTTGTGTTTAGAGTTTTGCTTGTAGGGTACCGCGTGGTTTGGTACTTAACCCTTTTTTCTACAAATTTTTGTAGGTTACGATCCCGGATCTTCGTGATACCTGTCATTCTTTTTGTTTTCGAGGCATCTTGTGGAGGGTTGTGAGGTAGCTGCTTGTCATCTCAGCGAACTTTCCTACTCCAGTTTATGACTTTGTTTTTACTTGAAAGACAACTTCATTTTAGACTTCTACTTTTTTTCAATTCTAATGTTTACATTAGAGGCTTGTGCACGTGACAACCTGGTTTTGGGGATTGTATTAATATGACTTGGTTTCATAACATAAATTGTTGTTGGATTGTCATTTACTTCCGCACTTTGTTAGATTTTGTGTTTTAGGATGACTTGTCTTTGTGGGATATGACGAGTGTCATCAAACTCATTTTTGGGTCATGATAAAATGGTATCAGAGCCCAGGTTCATAGGTTTTACGTGTATACAAGCCGAGTCTATGTAGAGTCTCAAGGATCAGTACGGAGACGTCTGTACTTATCTCTGAGAGGCTATAAAGATTACTAGGAAACTTCCTTTTTTTCATTCTTTCTTATCATGCGTAGTCACCTTCTTTAGTACTGAGTTGTTGTATACTCTTTTGACAGATGACGAGGACTAGAACTAATGTTACTGGTGGTAGAGGGGAGGCACTTCCCGAGGCAGTTGTTGAGACCCCAGCTAGGGGTAGGGGCAGATCTCGAGCTAGAGGTCGTGCTAGTAGTATGACAGTAGCCAGAGGTCGTGGACGTGGAGCAGCAACAGTAAGAGATCGTGCTAGAGAAGCCTCTACAGAACCTCAGATTGATGGCAGAGAGGACCAGGTTCCTCCAGATCCTATAGTCACACCTTTGCTTCAAGATACACTTTTGAGGGTGTTAAGTGTGCTAGAGGGATTTTCTCAGGGTGGTGGTGCAACTACCACACCACATGACACTCGTACTATAGAGGGGGCTCAGACCCAAGAGCAGCAACAAGCTCCAGTTGTTGAAGATGCGGTGGGGCAACTACCAGTAGATCTCGCGGTTCATAATGATGTTGAACCAGCAATTGGGGGTCAAGTTGCACCGGTGGTTGTTCTGACAGAGGATGAGCAGCTTAGGTATGAGAGATTTCGAAAGATGGACCCCACCTAAGTTTCAGGGTGGGAAGAGCGAGGATGCTCATGAGTTTGTAACTACTTGTCGAGAGTTACTAGAGGTGGTTGGATTAGCTAAGCCACTTGGGGTTAGATATGCTACGCTCCAGCTTTGTGGACCAGCGAGAGTCTGGTGGACGACTATTCAGGGGTTTTGCCAGTTAGATCTCCTCCAGTGACTTGGGAGAAGTTTGCTAGTGCATTCCAGATTGTTTTATCCCATAAAGCGTGAGAGAGGAGAGTCGATTGAGGTTTGAGAGTCTGAGACAGGATGGTTTATCGGTTACAGAGTATGAGGCGCGTTTTTGCCAGTTGTTTGGGAATGTGTTGGCCATTATTCCAAATGAGACAGAGAGGATCCGAAGATTTGTGAGGGGATTGACTTTCTCTATCAGGTCAGCTGTGTTTTGGACATCTAGGGATGGGTCTTCTTTCCAGTCCATTGTGAGCGTCGCCAAAGAGGAGGAATTGATGGAGAGAGAGGAGTTTGGGGACCCTAAAAGGGACCGTATATCAGGTCAGTTTCATGGTGCCTCATCTGGAGGTAGGGGATCACAGAGAGTGAGTGGTTCTTTTCAGCAACGGGGACCTATTCATGCATCTATGCCGACATTTGAAGGTGGCCAGACATCTAGCGGTTCTTATAGCCCGGGGCAGGGCTCGTACAGTTCACAGCAGCGACCTGCAGGGTGAGGCAATTATAGTGGGTTTTCAGGGTCCACATAGCAGTTCCTAGGTCAGAGATTTTGTTTTACTTGTGGAGATCCCGATTATCTAATGCGACAGTGTACTTCTCAAAGAGGTAGTGGTGGGCCTCGACCTAATTCTTCATTCCAAATTACACCACCAGCACCACAGGGTAGAGGCCGCGGTAGAGTTCAGCCAGGTAGAGGTGATAGAGTTTCTAGTAATGGTGTCCTGCTCAGCAGAGCGGGGGTAGAGGTACCACCCGGGCTGGAGGTGGATGAGGAGGCCACTGCTATGCTTTCCCAGGGAGACCTGAGGCTGAGACCTCTGATGTTGTTATTACAAGTATCATCCCAGTATGCCATCAACCTGCGTCTGTGTTGTTTGATCCAGGTTCTACATTCTCTTATGTGTCTACGTATTTTGCTGCTAAATTTGATATGATATGTGATAGCATGACTGTACCTATTCCTGTTTTTACACCCGTGGGCAAGCCCTTAGTGGTGGATCGAGTGTATCGATCTTGTCTTGTTTCTTTAGTTGGGTATGACACTTGGGTAGACTTAATCATTCTGGGGATGGTAGACTTTGATGTTATCTTGTGTATGGATTGGATTTCTCTTTATCACGTTGTCCTTAATTGTAATGCTAAGACTGTGACTTTAGCAATGCCTGGTGTTTCGAGGGTTGAGTGGAAGAGTGTTAGTGGCTCTTATCCTAGCAGGGTTATCTCTTTTATTCGTGCTCAAAGAATGGTGGAGAGGGGGTGTTTGTCTTACTTAGCGTTTATTTGGGATACTAGTGTTGAATCACCTCCCATGGACTCTGTTCCCGTGGTTGAGGAGTTTCTCGATGTAGTTCCTTCTGATCTTCCAGGTGTTCCTCCCGATAGGGATATAGATTTTGATATTGATTTGGAGCCGGACACTAAGCCTATTTCTATACCTCCATATCGTATGGCCCCAGCAGAGTTAAAAGAATTGAAGGATCAGTTGCAGGAATTTATTGAGTAAGGGTTTTATTCGCCCTAGTGTATCACCTTGGGGTGCCCCTGTATTGTTTGTGAAGAAAAAGGATAGGACTATGAGGATTTGTATTGATTACAGACAGTTGAACAAAGTAACAGTGAATAATAAGTATCCTCTTCCGCGTATTGATGACTTATTTGATCAATTACAGGTAGCATCATTATTCTCTAAGATTGATTTGAGATCTGGGTATTATCAGTTGAAGATTAGGGCATCAGATATCCCTAAGACAGCTTTTCGGACCCGGTATGGGCATTATGATTTTCTAGTGATGTCCTTCGGACTAACTAATGCCCCTGCAGCATTCATGGAGTTGATGAATTGGGTGTTTTAACCATACCTTGATTCTTTTGTGATTGTTTTCATCGATGACATCTTGGTTTACTCCAAGACTGAGGAGGACCATGTCCGACACCTGAGGATTGTACTTCAGAGGTTGAGAGAAGAGAAGTTGTATGCCATGTTCTCAAAGTGTGAGTTCTTGATTACTTCTGTGACATTCTTGGGACATGTGGTTTCCAAGGAGGTATTAGAGTAGATCCGGCGAAAAAATTGAGGCAGTTAGAGGCTGGACACAACCTACTTCACCTACTGACATTCGGAGTTTTGTGGGATTGTCACGCTATTATCGACGATTTTTTCAAAGTTTCTCTACTATTGCAGCTCCATTAACTAGATCGACTCGAAGGATGTGTGCTTTCAGTGGTCTGATGAGTGTGAGCAGAGCTTTCAAAAACTCAAGAATTTATTGACTTCAGCTCCTGTGTTGACTCTACCTAAGTAGGGTGTAGGCTTTACAGTGTATTGTGATGCTTCAGGAGTTGGATTGGGTGGTGTGTTGATGCAGAAGGGGAAAGTGATTGCTTATGCTTATAGTCAATTGAAGTCCCATGAGAAGAACTACCCTACTCATGATATGGAGTTGGCGGCTGTGGTATTTGTACTTAAGTTATGGCGTCATTATTTGTATGTAGTGCATTGTGAGATCTTCACTAATCAACAGAGTCTCCAGTATATCTTTAGTCAGAGAGATTTGAACTTGAGGTAGCGGAGATGGCTTGAGCTGCTGAAGGACTATAATGTGACCATTCTGTATCATCCGGGGAAGGCCAATGTTGTGGCCGATGCTTTGAGTAGGAAGACTCATAGCATGGGGAGTCTTGCATCTCTTAGTATTGAGGAGAGACCATTGGCTAGAGATGTTCAATTGTTAGCTAACAGTCTTGTTCGATTGCAGATCTCAGAGGAGAGTAATGGGATGAGTGCTTTTATTGAGGCTCGATCTTCTTTAGTCGAGCGGATGCGTGCACACCAGTTTAACGATGAAAAGTTATGTCTCATTCTAGACAAAGTATTCAGAGGGGAAGCTAAGGAGTCTGTCCTTGATTCTGATTGTATCTTGAGGATCGGAGGCAGTATTTGTATGCCCAAGACAGGTGATTTGATTAGATTGATCCTTGAGGAGGCCCATTGTTCTCAGTATTCCATCCATCTAGGAGAGGCGAAGATGTATCATGATCTGAGTCAGCATTACTGGTGGTGTGGAATGAAGAGAGATATTACAGACTTTGTTTTGAGGTGTTTGACTTGCCAGCAGGTCAAGTGTGAGCACCAGCGGCCCGTGGGTGTATCTCAGAGGATGCCTATTCCTACTTGGAAGTGGGAGCGGATTACTATGGACTTTGTTGTGGGTTTGCCTACCACAGCGAGTGGTTATGACTCAATTTTGGTTATTGTTGATAGTCTGACCAAGTCTGCCCACTTTATTCCGGTTCGGGTGAAGTATTTGGCAGAGAAGTTAGCCGAGCTATATATCAGTCAGATTGTGCGACTACATGGAGTTCCAATTTCTATCATAAGGATCGGGGTTCACTATATACTTCTCATTTCTGGAAGGCATTACAACATGGTCTGGGTACTCATTTAGATATGAGAACGGCATTTCACCCTCAGACAGATGATCAATCTGAGCGGACCATTCAGGTATTGGAAGATATGCTTCGAGCGTGTGTGATCGATTTTGGTACTAGATGGGATCAACATTTACCATTAGCGAAGTTTGCCTATAATAACATTTATCACTCTAGTATCCAGATGTCCCCATTTGAGGCATTGTATGGTAGTTGGTGTAGGTCTCCGTTTGGTTGGTTTGATTCGGCGGAGATGGACTCTTTGGATACAGACTTGCTTAGAGATTCTATGGAGCAAGTCCATATGATTCAGTATAGATTATTGACAGCTCAGAGTCGACACAAGAGTTTATGCAGACCGAAGAGTTAGAGCCTTGGTGTTTATGGAGGGTGATCATGTTTGGCTCCGAGTATCACCCATGAAGGGTGTGATGAGGTTTGGAAAGAAGGGAAAGCTTAGCCCTAGGTTCATTGGACCTTTTGAGATTTTGAGCCGAGTGGGAGAGGTGGACTATAAGTTGGCCTTGCCACCTAGTTTGTCGGCAGTTCATCCTGTTTTCCATGTCTCTATGCTGCGGAAGTATATTCCGGACTATCTCATGTGCTTTCACTTGACTCTGTGGAGTTGGGTCCAGACTTGGCATTTGAGGAGGAGCCTATAGCTATTTTGGATAGGAAAATTCGAAAGCTTAGGACCAAAGAGATTGCTTCAGTGAAGGTGCAATGGAAGCACAAATCAGTGGGAGAGGCAACTTGGGAGACTGAGTTAGACATGCGTGCCAGATTTCCTAAACTTTTTGAAGCATCAGGTAATTACTTTTACTCTATGTTCAAGGACGAACATGATTTTTAGTGGTGGATAATGTAATGACCCAAAAGCTCCTCTTTAGAATTTTGAATATTTGTTTAACTTAAGTTAATTAATCGATAATCTATGGGCTAAAGTGATAATTTATTTAAGACCCTATACTCTTTAGCCTATATTTAATAAAATATGTGGGTAAAACCTATCACATTTAGTACTTAATAAGTTCATAAAAGGAAAAAAGAAAGGAGAAAGAGGGAACGGACGAAGGGTTTTGACTGCTTCAGGTAAACTACGCCTGCATTAAATGCCCTTGTGAAAATGTTTCATTAATCACTATATACGTGTACATAACATTATTATATGAATGGAAAAAGGAGATTTGAAACAAGGAATTGGCAGTGGCATACGTATTGAAGTTGGGTAAGAATATGATTGATTTATATAGTCTAATCATTGTCCAATGATGACCTAATAATAGGATAATAATGCCTAATCATTGGAGATGATTGCGGAGTGAATAATTTATTGAATTAATGTTTATAGTTGAACATTAGAAATATGTTAATCTGTAAATTGTTTTGAGGAACATCTAATATTAGTTAATTGTTTAGTTATCACATTATGATTCAAGTTTTGAGATATTAAGATGTGATATTGAATATTGAGTATAGTATATTTATATAAGAACCTTCACGGTGGTGGTGCTTGGATAAATTATGACCTAATCGACTTGAAATTTAGAAAATATGAGATTTGACTTTTTGGTTGGAATCAAGACTTAGTAACTTGATTATAAATTTGGGTGTGTTTTTAGGTCAAGGTTAAACAAATAAAAATGTGGGTGTTGTTAGTTCCAAAACCTTATTGTGAATATATATACTTGAATAGATTGCATCGATTTGAAATCTCAACGGAAAGGGAAGGCTCAGGTCCATGAGTGATTATTCGAGTGGCTAAGGCAAGTGGATTTCTAAACTCTTATTAAGTGTATAAAATTCGTGTATTTCCTTGTGTGATGTGAAGAATTATTTGGAGACTTATTGCTTATTTGTTGATGTTGTATTCCTTGTTATAAATTGCGCTTTGGTGTCAAAATGGTTATCTTCTCATTTTCATTTGAGCATGTCATTGCATTGTATCTCAGACATGGTTGTGGTAAGAGGATGTAAAATTTCGAGGGTGGTATCGCGCGCCGCAACGGATATCATATTTCGAGGGACGTATCGCGCACCGCAAAGGTTACTATGATCGAGGGTTGTGTCGTGCGGCGCGACAGATGCTTGGACATATATGTCCCCCATGGGTCCCGGACTGAGAGACAGCGGGTGTGTATCGTTAGGGAAGACATGCATCACTATACTTGACATTGCATCTCATGGCATTGCACATTTTATTATTGATGAACTTGAACACGTGTTTTGCTGATCTTGTGAGTGTTTCTCTGTGAACCTTGTAACTGTTGAATATTGAGTTGTTATGGAGAATGTATAAACTGATAGAGTGTGGTTATTGAGTTGTGTGTTTGGTAAACTGTTAACTGTTAGACTGTAGCGTGGAGGTTTAGATAGGGTGTAAGGAGTGCTCGTATTTTGTTCACTTAACTTGTGTTTAGAGGTTTGCTTGTTGAGTACTACATGGTTTGGTACTCACCCCTTGCTTCTACAAATTTTTGTAGGTTACGAGCCCGGATCTTCATGATACCTGTCATTCTTTTCGTTTCCGAGGCATCTTGTGGAGGGTTGTGAGGTAGTTGCTTGTCATCTCAGCGAACTTTCCTACTCCAGTTTACGACTTTGTTTTTACTTGAAAGACAACTTCATATTAGACTTCTACTTTTTTTCAATTCTAATGTTTACATTAGAGGCTTGTGCACGTGACAACCTGGTTTTAGGGATTGAATTAATAGGACTTAGTTTCATAACAGATATTGTTGCTGGATTTCATTTACTTCCGCACTTATTTAGATTTTGGGTTTTAGGCTAACTTGTCTTGGTGGGATAAGACGAGTGCCATCACACCCATTTTTGGATCGTGACAAAAACTCCTTAGAGAAAATAACCTTTTAAACTACAAGTTATCACTTTTCAAAGAATCTTCCATATTTTATACACTTCCTAGAATTTAACTAATATATTTCATTTTTTTCAAAGACAAGATGAATCCAACGATGATCTATATTACAATAATGTAAATTTT
Organism: Solanum corneliomulleri; assembly: GCA_027704805.1. Classification (NCBI taxonomy): domain Eukaryota; kingdom Viridiplantae; phylum Streptophyta; class Magnoliopsida; order Solanales; family Solanaceae; genus Solanum; species Solanum corneliomulleri. The sequence goes on along the minus strand of JAKWIY010003052.1, from coordinate 52,433,148 downwards.
GAAATTAGTGATGAATTATTCAGAGAAAACTAAACCTTTAGAAAAAAAGGTAAGCACGATAGGATGGCTAGACAAAACATATTAGTAAGAGGAACAACAGAAAACAGATAGACGGACCCAAACATGAACTTGATAAATATAGATCAAAATTTTATGAGAGAGATATTTTATATCAAATCACCACAAGACCAAAGAAAGAAGGAAATTAACACGTAGAAAAATAAGTAACAACAAATCGACTTACCTTGCACGAAGAGCTTGGGGAGAAGATAGAAGTAGAATGGAAGAGGAAAATCTACAAAGTTACAAAGCTACCAGCCCGAGTATAAACAAACAAACAACAAATCTTCCTCAATTCATCAAACTAAGTTACTATAGATGAATATTTTTATATTACAATAAATGCAAAGTTAGGGTTAGTAAATTTGCGACCAAGTCAATTTTATGTTTGCGTGTTTGTGTTTGTATGTGTGTTCGTGCGTCTTATATAATGTAATAACGATGTAACATAGGATAAAAAAGTCACTCAAGTAATTCAAAATAACTTATGAAGATTTTCTAGGTGAGCTTAAGCATTTAAGAGTCTTCTTGATGTAACTTTTAAAACTGTGGCAGATATGTTTAAAGAGAAGACTCTAGAGGATATCCGCAAAACATTCAACATTGAGAGTGACTTCAAGCCTAAGGAAAAATGGAGGTTAGAAAGGACAATGCCTAATCATTTGAGTGAAGCTGGTGTTTTTCATATGATGGGACAAAATAATTGTTTATATACGATTACCCAGAATATGAAAATGTTAGCTTCACTCAAATCCTTAGGTATTCTCTCTTTCTAAACTCCTCCCCTTCCTCATGGGTAGTAACTTATTCTTAATGTCAAAAATCTCGCGGATTTCCTTTGGATTCTTATATTTGATCATATATGCCATAATTTGACAAGTAAAATCAAGTAGACTCTTTATGCTAATGTAGTTAGCAAACATAATCAAATCAATAAATTAAATAAGTAAAAATGTTTTATAATGCTTGAACTTTCACCTAATAAATTAATTGTAAGTTAATTCATTCTTTCATGTGTTTTTTTCTTCCATTACTTATTTATTATATAATCTAAAGAAAATATACTTACTATTAAATTAATTATCTAATTAGTTATTATATAATTTTTTGCTTAATAAGCATGAAAAATCCTTAGACAAAATAACCTTTTAAAGTACAAACTATCACTTTTAAAATAATCTTCCATATTTTATAAAGTTGCTAGAATTTAACTAATATATTTCCTTTTTTCAATGACAAGATGATACCAACATTAATCTATATAATAATAATGTAAATGTTGAAATTAGTGATTAATATTCAGAGAAAACTAAACCTTTAGAAAAAAAATGCAAGAACGATAAGATGGCAGGAAAACAAAATATCAACAACATACAAAGGGGGCAGAAAGAAAATACTTAGCAATCAGAACCACAGAAAACAAATGGACGGACCCAAACATGAACTTGATAAATATATATCAAAATTTTTGAGAGACATTGTATATCAAATCAGCCTAAAACCAAGGAAACAATGAAATTAACACGTAGAAGAACAAATAACAAAAAATCAACTTACCTTGTACGAAGAGCTTGAAGAGAAGATAGCCTAGAATCGAAAGAGGAAAATCTATGAAGTTACAAAGCTATCAGCCTGGGTATGAACAAAGAAACAACAAATCTTCCTCAATTCAACAAAGCAACTTATTATAGATGTATTTTTATATAAAATAAATGCAAAGTTAGATTTAGTAACTTTGGGACCAAGTCAACTTTGTGTGTGCGGGTTTGTGCTTGTATGTGTGTGGGGGCTCTTTATATTATGTAATAACAATGTAACGTAAGATAAAAATATCACTCAAGTAAATCAAAATAACTTATGGAAATTTACTAGGTGAATCCAAGCATTTAAGTGTCTGCTTGATATCACTTGTCAAACTGTGGCAGATATGATTTGAGAGAAGACTCTAGAGGAGATCCACTAAACATTCAAAATCGAGAATGACTTCAAGCCTAAGGAAGAAAGGAGGTTTTGAATGGAGAATGACTAAGCATTTGAGTGAAGCTAATGTTTTTCATACGATGGGCCAAAATTATTTATTTATATATGATTACCCAGAATATAAAAACGTTAGCTTCACTCAAATCCTCATGTATTCTCCCTTTCTAAACTCTTCCTTCCTAAGAGGTTAAGTTATTCTTAATGTCAAAGATCTCGCGTATTTCCTTTGGATTCCTTTCTTTGATCTTATATGCCACAGTTTGACAAGTTAGATCAAGTAGGCTCTTTATTCTCATGTAGTTTGCAAACATAATCAAATCAAAGAATTGGATAAGAAAAAATATTTTACAATGCAGGTTTGATAATTCATTCCTTCACGTGATTTTTTTTCTTCCATTACTTCTTTATTATATAATTTAAAGCAATTATAAATATTTTAAAATTGGTTATGTAATTAGTTATTATATCATTTTTTGCTTAATTAACTTGAAAACTTCTTAGCGAAAATAACCTTTTAAAATAGAAACTATTACTTTTCAAAGAATCTTCCATATTTTATAAACTTACTTGATTTAGCTAATATATTTGTTTTTTTTTTCAAAGACAAGATGATACGAACGCTATAATAATGTAAATGTTGAAATTAGTCATGAATTATTCATAGAAAACTAAACCTTTAGAAAAAATGCAAGCACGTTAGGATGAGTGGAAAATAAAACATCAACAACATATAAAGATAGTTATCACAATACAAAAGGGGCAGAAGGAACTTACTTAGCAAGAGGAACCACAGAAAACGGATGGACGGGCGTAAACACGTACTTGATAAATATAAATCAATTTTCTTTTAGAAGCATTGTATATTAATTAAGCGCAAGACCAAGGAAACAAGGAAATTAACGTGTAGAAGAACAAGTAACAACAAATCGACTTACCTTCTACGAAGAGCTTAGATAGAAGATAGATCTAGAATGGAAGAGGAAATCTACGAAGTTACAAAGCTACCAGCCTGGATATACACAAAGAAACACAAATCTTCCTCAGTTCAACAAAGCAACTTATTGTAAATGTATATTTTTATATTGAAGTAAATTCAAAGTTAGAATTAATAAATTTGGGACCAAGTCAATTTTTTTATAAAAATAAAAGAATTTTATTTCATTGTTCAAGAGAAATATTTCTCTTCTGTCTTTTTAACACCCTAAAGGTACAATTGAAGTGGATTCATGAACTCATTAATTTTCATTTGAAAATTAGTACTCAAATTCAATGCAAATCAGTATTATAAAATGGACATGCCATGCACAATCACGAAAGAAACTATTTATAGTAAAATTTCAATTCTAGATTTGTCTTTCTACCATTCACATCATCAAAATATCAATCATTATTAAGGATATATATATATATATATATACTATATATATATATATATATATATATATATATAATAAAATAAATTAGAGTATTTGATGTCAAGTAATCTAAAGTAAATAAATTTGACCTGTTTACATAAATGAATTCATTAATAAGGTAATGAAGCAAAAATTGAAAAAAAGAAGAAGATGAATCTAGGTACTTAAACAAAAATAGAAGAAAATCATAATTATGAATCTTTAATACAACATAAGTATTTTTCGTTGATTCATCTTTTAGATAAGAAAAAAGTGAGAACAAATTATTCAACAAAGCAGTAATAATAATTTAGATTTAGAAAGATTTTTTTAAATAAAAGAAATGGACCTTTGATGGAAGAAAGTTTCCGATTGAGGACAGTACAACAACAATATCAAGTCTCTTAGAGGCTCATATCGAAATATTCAAAGAAAAACGTTTTGATAGGATTAAATATTTTCCTGCCTTAATTTATAGGCTAGGTTTTTCAATCTTTTTTAATGATTTGTTTTCAAAAACAATCCCTATGTTCATTTTTAGTTGTCATGATTTTATTTTTTAGTCAAACTAGTATACGTGTCCGCGCGATGCACGGTTTTTTTACTTAAAATTTTAATAAAAAAATAACTCATTTCACGAAGATAATGATAAAAGATTAATATGATTTTTTTGAAATGGTTTTAGTAGAAACAATATTTATGTTCTACGATCTTTATTGAAAAAATATTAATAATTTTCTTTTATGTACTTTTATGATGTTACTTAGTTTTAAGCGAATTCATTGTATAATTTTAGGAAAATGCACAAGTACCCCCTCAATTTATGCCCGAAATCCCAGAGACACACTTATACTATACTAAGGTCCTATTACCCCTCTGAACTTATTTTATAAGTAATTTTCTACCCCTTTTTAGCCTACGTGGCACTAGTTTGAAAAAAAAAAGTCAACCATCGTTGGACCCACAAGATAGTGCCACGTAGGCTAAAAAGGGGTAAAAAATTATTAATAAAATAAGTTCAGGGGGGTAATAGGACCTTAGTATAGTATAAGTGTGTCTCTGAAATTTCGGGCATAGGTTGATGGGGTACTTGGGCATTATCCCTATAATTTTCATATCATCCATAATACTCTTTTTATAAATATTTTTGTTCTACAGTTTAATTAGTTTTCCTTGTATAGAATTTTACATGTAACAGAAACAAGCTTATATTGATTTGAATTCAAAAAATAAAACGAGATATTATTTATTTTTCAATATTTTGCTTAATAAAAATTTTATCGAAGTGTTTTTTTATATAATATGTGATAAGAAGTTAAAATGTAATTTCACTTTGTTTTTTATATAAAATATGAGATTATATTCAAAAAAAATTATTTCCTATATGAAAATTTAATTAATTTTTTTTGTATTTGATTATATTGCTAGAAATCTTTCATTATATAATTCGGTTCATTCCTGACTTTATCTATTAAGAATTAAGTTGCATGATATTATATATTGCATGATTTCTTTATACATTATAATTCTTTTTTATCTTTTTCTTCAATGATATTCTTACTAACTATTTCCTTTTTTATTTCTTTTATAGTTGAAATAATTTCATTATTAAATTACAATTGTGAAATAATTTTCTTGCATATAAAAATTTGATTTCATCTTAAAAATTTAAATATTCACGTGATAATTTCGAATTTTATTTTTCTTTCAAATATCTTTTTCGAGAGTTTTTTTATTGATTAAACATTTTTATTTTTGTTGTTATATAGTATGATTTTTATGTATTTCAATAAACTTTCTCTCATCTCAAATTAAATGTTTATGTTTTAAATTGAAATTATGTATTTATATGTTTTTCATTTTCTTGTCATGTGTTCATTTTTTAAAAAAAAAATTAAAAATCAATGTCCTTCTCTATTACTCATCTTCTAATATTATTATGTAGATAAATATATAACTTTTTACTTTCAAACTTACACCAAATTCTTATTATAATTTTATTATATATATCAAAGTTGTTTCATTAATGAAATTTAACAAATATAATTTCAATTACTATGTGAAACAAAATCTCATCCAAATTAGGGAGTGCATTTAGCATATTGGCTTTTATAATTAAAATTTAATAACTTTTTAGCATAACTATTATAATTTATATTAACGAAGGATAAAGAATGAGGAAAATATATTTTTTTAAAATAAAAATTAAAAAATTAAATTTGATATCAATAATTACCTAATGTATGACGCCATTTAATTTTCAAATTATGTCAGCTCTTTCATCGTCTCTGTCAATATTCATATTGATTTTACTCATCATCGCCATATTTGTATTAATTTTATTCTTTCAAAATGAAACACCTATTGAATCATTAAATGAATAGAAAAACAATATAAAAATAAGAAACGCCAACCAAATTTAAATGGTAATTGAGTTTAGTATGTATATTCCTGATAAATAACTTAAAAGAAGATCATTTTAATTTATCACTAAAATGAAGTCTAAATTATGAAGAAAAAAAAAGAGGAAAAATCACATGTCATGCAAAGTATTAAATCGATGAAAGAATTATCATACCAATAATTTATGTGCCAAAAGTATTAAAAGGTGGCATACATGGTCCATTACTATAGAATTCTTCAAAATTTCTCCATTTCTTTATCATTAGTTTCTTCTGCCTCCTCCTTGCACCGAAGAAGATAGTGGTCCTTCGCCTTTAATCATAATCAAATAATTTTACATAAAATATTAAGAAGAGGGCATACAATTAATAAAGAAGATATACATACATACAATAATATACTTTCCCTCATTTTTCTTTTATGATATCAAGTGGAGTTAACTTTTTTATTGAGACTTTTGTTATACATTTTTCAATTTATATTTTAAAGAGTTGGTTTAAGAAGTGTGGATGATAATGCAGTTAAGAGTAATATGTTTTCACGGATTTGGCTTATGAAGTCTAGCTATATTTAGGAATAAGGTTCGTTATTAATTGAAATATAAGTATTAAATGAATTATTTAATATTAATTAAATAACGTGGTTTCTTCTTCCTCTTGTTTTTGATTTTTTTTAATTGTTATGACTGAAAGTTTTTTTCATATATTTACTTAATATAAGGCATGTGATAGAGATGAAATTTAGAAATTTCAAATTTTAAAAAAGGAACAAAATTATCTCATTTTCACATATATAGATCCACTGTTTTTAACTAATTATCTTACAAATTTGTTTTAAATATTATAAAATTATGTGTAATAATTAAAATTAATTTACAGTTACATCACCATGATTTTTATTTTTATTTTAAAATTATTTCATTTGATTAATTTTAATTAATTAATAAAACATATTTTTTTGTTTCTGTGGTATTTTTTCCCTCTCCAATGTGTGTGTGGGGGACAGATAGAAGGAGTAATTTTTGGGTGTTGACAGTTGACTTTAATTGAAAAATTAAGTTTTAATTTTTTTTTGAGAATTGAAAGATGCATTTATTTAGTAATTTCTAATATGTGTCTTTTTTTTTAAAAAAAAAGAATCTTTTTTTAATTTTAAGTTGATTTTTAATGCATAAATGTTGAAATAATTCTGGCAGTGACATGTGGCGATTATTCCTCTGTTATTATATATAAATAGACAAACAGAATTTTGACTAATAGTTTACCATACATTTTTAATCATATTGATATACAAACGATTACAAGTTATAGCACTTTCCATACATGTTTTAAATATTTTTTTTGTTAATACATCAAATTAATATAATCTAATTTATCTTTAAAAATTAGTTAAAAATTTACTTTTCAAAAGTGTAACATGACTACAAAAAATGGACGGAGAGAATAATTAACAATAAAATACTTTGGTAGAATATGATAAGGTAAAACCTAGTCTCGCTTGTTGTTATTCGTGAGCATTTATTTTAATTTTTAATAAAACACCAGTAGCACCATCTAGTGGTATAAATTGGCAAAAATAAAATACTATCTCTCTAACAAATATAGGGAAATTCAAAAAATAAATTTTTGTGATTTTTTCATTTTCAAATCCAAAAATAATAGTTTTTTTTTAAAAAAACTTGATTATTTTTATCTTAAAACACAATTATTATTAAAATAAAGGTTTATATTGTAAAAATAAATATTTTAGCCAGAAATGAATTGGAACTCATAGAAGGTAAAAAATCGTATCTCTACTGATTGGGGAAGGTAAAATTTAAAATAATAGACATATTAATAGGAACGGGAGTGAACTTTACAATATTTATGGGCTTAGTAATGAGAATACTTCACAATAGCTAAAACGTGTTCATGAATTCTACAAAGGAACGTATACTAGCTACTTGTTCCTACTTGATTGAAGCTTAACTGTAAATAGTTTCGTATAAAATCTTGTATTATTTATAAACCTTCGAACAATACACCAATTACAAATCAATGTAACCTAAGGAATTATATACTCTAATTCCTATCTACCCCAAGACCAAAACCCCAAGTTTTAAGATTTCTAATGTTCTTCAAGTTCTTCAACTTGTCGACCAATACCTTCACTTAAACCTCTGATTGTAAGCAAAACTCTTGTAAACATATTAAGATATTTCTTTCAACTCGCAGCACTTTCCAGAATCAAAACTATCACAAATTCTTGATCGTGTTTTGATATTAATGTCAATGTAAGCGCAAATTTCTTCAAAGAAACTATTGTTGTCTTTGAAGTTGTCTTTGCCTCAAAGCCTTTTTGTACTCGACTTGGACTTCCACTTTACTAGGAAAGACACCTGACATGTGAATTCCTTAATCAAGTAGGAAATATGTTACGTGAATTCCTTAATCAAGTAGGAATTAGATTTTCTTTAAGTCTTCCAGTTACATTTGAAACACTATGTTTGGATCATTGTTATCCATTGTATTGTATTGTATCGTTACTATACCTACAATGTTTATTTTGATTATTACTTAAAATGTATTGTACTATATTGTTAAATTTCATTGTTACGTAAAATGAGAAGCCCTGTTTTATAGAGCAACCAATTTGGTGTGTTCCTATTGTTACTTAATTTTTTTTCAATATATCTTTACATAATGTTTCAAAATACTATTTTACCCTTTACCTTAAATATATAAATTAATCAAACCTCCTACCCTAGAATAATTAAGGATATTTAGTAAATTTATAAAGTACAATACAGTACGATACAATCAAACCAAAAAACTAAAATGTTATTAAACAACAACAAACAATACAGTCTAGCCAAAATTGTATCTGTCATACAATACAGTACAATACAATACAATACTTTGTTAAACAATGGGTAACAATAATCCAAACAAAGTGTAACTGAACCACGTCTCTACAACTTGTTTTATGCAACTTGATACTTTGACATTCTTTCAAAAACTTTTATTTAGGCATTTGTCCTACTTTCACATGTTTAAAGCTATATGTCTTATGGGTGGTGGAAATTTTATAACAAGAGTAGTTATTATATTGAAAACCTAGAACTAAGTTTTGTTGCAAATGTAGCTAAAAATGGCGTTATGAAGAATTTTGGCAATTACTCTACTAGTAAAAGACAATTAATCTTACACAATTTATTTGAATATATATAATACCTCTCTCCTTAGGCTTACTTTAATTTGCACCATGGTGTCATGGAAGGATAATAACATGCGGAATTTAGTTGCAACTTTTATGAAAAGTTGTGACTTTTATGAAAAGTTGCGACTTTTATGAAAGCTGATGACCTTTCTGAAAGATTGTAACTTTTCCAAAGGTTTGTGAACTATCCGGTAAGGAACAATGAGAAACTTTTCGCACTACCCTTTGTCCTCTCTTTTTGAAATAGAATTTCTTGACTTCTTCTACTAGTGTTCTAAGTGTACTTTACTCCCGTTGAGTGGCTCGCTGACACCAACATTTTTGGTATCAATACACTGGTGATTGATATCGTTCTATCCTGGGAGGATATACTACAAACCAAACCTTAGATGCTAGAGGGGAATAATTTCCTTAAGGGGACATTGTGCATTTAGTGGGCTTGATCTTCTTTCTCTTTTTTCAGATT
>JAKWIY010003052.1:52403647-52418647 GCA_027704805.1 Solanum corneliomulleri | reverse complement strand
CCATCATTTCAGTCTAAGTGTAAGATCACGACCAACTTCACGTCCCGTGGTCCCTTTCACGATATGTTGTGATGGTCGTTATTAGTGCATTTTTAGATTTAAGGCCAGGGGTGTTTCGGCCTTTTCCTTCTTTGTTAGAAAGAATCGACCAACCCTAGCTCTAGAAACGCAATAAATTTTCATCAATTTCAGCCCAGCAATTGAAAAAATTTCCCTTTGTAATTCAATACCATGTATATGGAATTTCACTAATGGGTTCTTTTCACCCATTAGGTCTTTAGTTTTCAGTCAGATTTTTGATTCCTTTATCATGATTAGACCTAGGGTTTTCTACAACCTTAGAAGATTATCATAAATTTGTTATTCAAATGATCCAAATTAGATTATTAAGTTATTACTCAGTCTATTGCATGAATTTCAGAACTCTAGCCTTGTATTTCTTTGGTTCTTGAATTACACATTCTACGTCAGACATTTTCTGTTAATTCGACTATTTCAGATATACATGCCTCAACTTATGAATGTGTCATTATCAGTTTATTTATGCACATTCTCAGTTTGCATGTCCGTTTGAGGTATCCAGTATATTACAGAAATTTAGTCATAATCAGTTAATCTATTGGGAGTAGCATAATACCGAGTTGGACTAGGGTTCAACGTACCCAAATAGTTTCATAACTACTAGCCACGTAGGTTGTAAATCCCCTCCGTGGGCATCATTTCTGTGAACACGCCAGCATGCCTCAATAACTTTTGTTGGGCATATTGTGTCCTCTCGATGGAGCGTAAACATCGGACTCCATAGTTAGCTCTTGTGGTTTTATTTATCGGTTATTAGTAGCTCCGACAAATCAGTTAGATCTTGCATTGACCACGTTTCAATATTAAGTCTCAACATGTTATAAATTGGTCATTGCATCAGATTATTCATGTTCACTATATCAACATCTATATTAAGTTTAGATTATTTCATTGCTTTATTGATTTGTTCAGTTATATGTTTATTTGAGTTTTACTATATCCCTCATGCTCACTACCTTTCAAATATTGATGCATATATTGTGGTGTATCTTCTCGTGATGTAGGTTCAGACACTCAATATTCAGATCAGCATACATCAGTTTCCGATCTCCGGTTCAGCAGCATCAGTGGTGAGTCCTCATCTTCTCGGAAAATAGTGACATGTTTATCCTATCAATGATTCATAGTTAAATTCAGCTATAGCTTTAGAGTTTGATATTTCTCTTGTATCACACTCTCACATTATATATATTAAGTTATCTTTAGTATGCCTATGATTCTACCAACATGGTTATCTTAGGGTCACACGTGATCCTAGGTCCCGTCTCCGCGTCTCGAGGGTAGCCTCGGGACATAACAAGCTTGTTATCAAAGCACTAGGTTTAATATTCGTAGAATGTCTGAAAAGCCACACTAAGTAGTCCTTTTCATGTGTATAAAGTACACCACATCTAATGAGAGGGAGGATAGAAAGTGTATTAGGAAAATCTTACTTCCTTCCTATTATTATCGTGTGTAAGGTATGATTTAATTCCTTGTTCTAGAGAGGGTCAAAAAGGTAATAATTTTTGAGGTCTTTCTACAACTTCAGCAGCACCAGCAAGTTGCCAACTCAATAGGTTAACTCATTTGGTATAGGTGGCAGACAGCGCCAAAACAGGCTTTATGCTCTTCAAGCTCGCCAAGATCACGAAGAGTCTCTTGACGTAGTCACTGGTATGTTACGAGTCTTTGATCTTGATGTTTATACATTGTAAGATCCCGGGGCTACTCTAACTTTTGTAACTCCTTACATATCATTCCAATTCAGTGTTAGTCCAAAAACTCTCTCAAAACCCTTCTTAATCTCTACTCCATTCTGTGACCCAGTTATAGCTACAGGGGTATACAGTCTTTGCCCCGTAACAGTCTATCAAAGAGTCACCTCCGCATGTCTTGTAGATTTAGAAATGGTAGACTTTGATACATTCTAGGCATGGATTGGTTACACTCCTGTTATGCCTCAGTCAATTCTAGAACTAGGATTTTTCATTTTATGTTTCAAGACGAACTAATCCTAGAATGGAAGGGTAGTAGTTTTACGCATATGATTCAATTCATTTCTTACCTTAAGGACTGAAAAATGATCTCTAAGGGTTATCCCTATAATCTAGTTTGGGTTAAGGATTCAATCTCTCAAATTCCAACTCTTGAGTCAGTTCTAATAGTCAATGAGTTTCCAAAACTATTTCTAGAAGATCTTCATGGAGTGCCTCTCAAAAGGAAAAAATGACTTTGGAATTAATCTCCTTCCGGGTACCTAGCCTATCTCTACTACTCCTTACTGAATGGCTCCAGCCGAGCTTAAGGAATTTAAAGATCAGTTGAAAGACTTTCTTGATAAGGGCTTCATCAGGCCTAGTATTTTTTCATGGGGTGCACTAGTGTTGCTTGTGAAGAAGAAATATGGTTCTCTCATAATGAACATTGATTATAAACAATTGAACAAAGTAACAATCGATAATAAGTACCCCATCCCAGGATTGATAACTTGTTTGACCAACTTCAGGGTGCTAGTCACTTCTCAAAGATAGACATTAGATCGGGTTATCATCAAATCAGAGTCAGAGATAGTGACATTCCAAAGACAAACTTCAGAACTCAGTATGGTCATTATGAATTTGTAGCTATGTCATTTGGACTAAAGAATGCTCCTGCAACTTCCATGGATTTGATAAATAAAGTGTTCAAGCAGTACTTGGACTTGTTCCTTATCGTCTCTATTAATTATATCCTAATTTTTCTAGGAGTTAAGAAGAACATGACAGTCATTTGATGGTTTTCCTGCAAAACTCAAAGATTGCCAATTATTTTCTAAGTTTAGAAAGTGCGAATTTTGGTTCTAGTCAATTGATTTTCTTGAGCATATAGTATCCAACGAAGGGATCCAAGTGGATTTCCAGAAACTAGCAGCACTAAAACAATATCCCATACCTACGTCTACTACAGACATCAGAAGTTTCTTGGGCCTAGAGGGTTATAACATAAGGTTTGTGGAAGGATTTTCATCCATTGACTAGGCTGACTCAGAAAAAAGTCAAGTTTCAGAATGGTTTTACTCTACCAGAGGGTTCATACAATTATTTAATTTATTGTAATGCATCTATAGTTGACCTAGGTTTTGTGTTGGTTCAGCGAGGTAAGGTTATGCCTATGCTTCAAGCTAGCTTAAGGTGCATGAGAAAAACTATCTGACTCATGACCTCGACTTAGCAACAGTGGTGTTTGCACTAAAGATATGGAGACACTACTTGTATGGTGTTCATGTAAATGTGTTCACATACCATAAGATCCTTCAATATGTGTTCACCCAAAGAGAGATGAATCTTCGCCAAAGAAGGTGGCTTGAGTTCCTCAAGGATTATGAAGTGAGTGTGCATTATCATCCCGGTAAGGCAAATGTAGAAGTTGATGCCCTTAGAAGACTATTTATAGGCATAACACATGTGAAGGAAGAAAGAAAAGAGCTAACAAAGGATGTTCACAGGCTTTCTCTTTTAAGAGTCTATCTCATGAGCATATCAAATTATGGTGTGAATGTTCAAAATTGATAAGAATATTCATTGGTGGTGAAGGTTAAGGAAAAGCAATATAGCAATCTGATATTGCTCGAACTCATAGGTGCAGTCCATCAAAAGAGAGTTGAGATTTTTTCCCCACGTAGATTTTGTGATGCGCTACAAGGGATGATTATGTGTTCCTAATGTGGGTGAGTTAAGACAACATATTCTTTCAAAGGCTCATAACTCCAGATATTCTATTTATCTAGGTGCAACTTAGATGTACTGTGATATGCGGGAAGTCTAATGGTGGAATGGTACTAAAAGAGATGTAGCAGACTTTGTGGCGAAGTGTCCCAACTGCAAGCTAGTCAAGGTAGAACATCAGAAACCTAGAGGTATGACTCAAGATGTTGACATTCCTACTTGGAAGTGGGAAGTGATTAAAATGCACTTCATCACTGGTTTACTTCGTACTCATAGACAACATGACTTCGTTTGAGTGATTGTTGAGGTAGTTAATAAGTCTTTGCGCTTTTTGGTGGTAAAGACTACAAATTCAGTGGAGGAACATGCCATGATTTTCATTAATAAGGTTGTTAGGTTGCATGGGGTTCCTTTGTCTATTATCTAAGATAGAGGTCCACAATTTATCTCTCATTTCTGGAAGTTATTTCATAATGGTTTTGGTTCTTTGGGTAATTAGAGCACAACATTTCATCAAAGTGTACCATTCATACCTTAAAGAACATGTTGACAGATTTGTGATCAACTTCAGTGGTTGTTGGGATGATTTCTTCCTCTTATAGATTTCGCCTACAATAATAGTAACCATTCCAGCATTCATATGACCACTTATGAGGTATTGTATAGGCGTAAATGTAGATATCATGTTGATTGTTTCAAAGTGGGTGAAGCAGACTTGATAGGACAATTTCCAGTTCTTGAAGCTATGGATAAAGTGCAACTCATTATACATATACTTAAGATAGCCCAGAGTATCCAAAAATCCTATACATATGTAACTATAAAGGAACTAGAGTTCCAAGTTATTGATTTTTTTTTCTCAACGTGTCACCTGTAAGGGGTGATGTTGTTGGGCAAGAAAGGGAAACTCACTCCTAGATATGTATGCTATTATAAGATCTTAAAAAGGATTAGTAAAGTGGCTTTTGAATTTTAGCAGCCAGCATATACTGAAAAGGATTAATAAGTTGGATTATGAGTTATACTTGCCAGCTTATTTTGCAGCAATACATCCAGTATTTCACAAGTCTATGGGTGATCCAACATCTGTAATGATATTAGAGAGTGGTTGTAAAAGATTGCCTTTCTTATGAGGATTTAGCAGTTGAGATTCTTGATAATCAGATTAGAAGGATAAGAAACAAAGAAGTTGCTTCAGTCAAAGTTTGGTGGAGGAGTCAATCCGTAAAGGAAGCTTCTTGAGAAGCAGAAGCAACCATGAAATCCATGTATCCTCACGTAAAGGGAGCTGCTTCAGTCAGTCATGCATAAATTCGATCTTAATATCATGTTCCTTTTGCATTTTTAGTGTATTTGCATGTTTTAGAACTCATTGCAGTAAAAAATTAAGCCTTTAGTGTTTAGTAGTAAGATTTTAAGCTCTTTCCCGGCAATTCAACTAGTTTAGTATTCATTCGAAGATGAATGTTCCCAAGGGGAAGATATTGTAACACCTCCAAAATCAGACCTAGAAAAAAATGAGAAAATTACCTAGTGTAGTGGACCACGGAAGGGTTCACGGACCGCGAAAGGGTCCATGATCCGTAGACCTACCCGTGAGAGTTGGACCTGTAGCCCCCTCACAGGTCCCTTAGACCCTAGGCCCAAGTGAATATCACAGACAACTTCACGGTCCGTTGTCCTTCACACAAGTCGTGGGTGAGTACGTGGAGCCTAGGCAGTAGACCCCTAAATCCAGACGCTCTAGACTACATGCCCAAGTGAAGACCACAGACGAGTTCATGGTCCGTGGTACTTCACACAGACCATGGTAGTGCCTACGAGGTTAGATCCCCAACATTTTATTCTATGTGTAAGATCACCACCGACTTCACAGTCTGTGGTCCCACACGATCTTTCAAGATGGTTGTTATTAGTCTGCTATTTTAAGTCAGGGGTATTTTGGTCTTTTCCTTGTTCATCAGGCTTTTATACCTCGTTGTTTTAACCCTAAATTCTATGGTTTGATCAGTTTTATCTTTGAAACATAACTAGAACTACCTCAGTAAAATCATTAGTAAACATAGAAAATTAGAAGCAAGAGCGGAAAAAAAAAGAGTCGACCAAGCCTAGATTAAAAAAAACACAGTAAATGTTCATCAGTTTGAGCCTCAGAATTAAAAAATTTCTCTGTGTAATTGAGTACAATATATGTGGGATTTCACTGGTGGGTTCCTTTCACCCGTTGGGTCCCCAGTTTTCATTCTGATTTATCTATACACATTCTCAGTTCGCATGTCAGTTTGAGCTATCCAGTATATTACAGAAATTCAAACATAATCAGTTAATCACTTTATATATTAGGAGTAATGTAATACCGAGTTTGACTAGGATTTAGCATTCCCAAATAGTCCCAGAATTATTAGCCATGTAGGTTGTAAGTTCCCTCCGTTGGCATCATTTCATCGATCACGACAACATGCATCTATACCTTTAGCCAGGTATATTGAGTTCTCTCGATGGGGTGTATACATCAAACTCCACAATTAGCTCATGTGATTTTATTATCGATTATTAGTAGCTCCTACAACTCAGTTAGATCCAATTGCATTGACCACATTTCAGTATTCACTCTGAACATGTTATAACTTGGTCATTGCATTTAGATTAGTCATGTTCAGTACATCAACATCTATATCAGGTTCATATTATTGCATCGGTTTGTTTCTTTGTTCAATTATATGTTTATTTCAGTTTTACTCTATCCCTCATGCTCACTACCTTTGAAGTATTGATGCATATATTGCGCTACATGTTCTCGTGATGTAGGTTCAAGCCCTCGGCATTCAGATCACTTATAGATTGGTTCCCGATCTCCAGTTCAGCAGCATCAGTGGTGAGTCCTCATTCTCCAAGGATAATAGTGACATGCTTATCCTATGAGTATTTTAGTCTTTAGTTTCAGTTTTGCTTGATCTAGCTGGGGCATATCCCAACATTTATAGTTTGATATCTCTCTTGTAATAAACTCTCAGATTATACATATTTTGTTTATATTTAGTATGCTTATGATTATGCCAGTAGGGTTAGCTAGGGGTCACTTGTGATCCTAAGTCATGTGTCCTCGTCTCGGAGGTGGCTTCGGGGTGAACAATCCAAAAATAATGAGACCTTTTAATGGGTATTCTAATCCCAAAAGTGAACCCATCTCAGCCTTTTCAATGATAAAAAAGAAGATTGAAACCTGTTTCACTAAATGAGAATCAAACTCGGAATATACAGTTTAGCAATGAACCCCCTTGCAAGTGAGCCACACACCTCTTTTGGTTATTTAGGGGATTCATTTTACTATCTATATGCTTAAAATCAGATGTCTACATTATATACACATAATTTCTCGACGAGGGGGTTCGGCTGAACCCCCTAAACTACACGTAGGTCTACCCCTGATTAGGTATATGTATGTGAATATATACATGTTCGAGTACTGATTATTTATATTTTATCAGTAAATTTTATATGCAGAGATATAGAATAGATAGATTTTTTTCTAGAAGAAATAATTATTTGTCAAAAACTCAAAAGATACCGAGGCAGATCGATATGAGAAAAACGTACTTTTTATTTGTGATGTAAGTTTTGGTTTAATTGTTTTTCTTCTCCTAGTTTTGGGTTTTGTATATAATTATTTCTATATAGTCTATTTATGTGTCTTATCAAACGATGTCAAAATTAACAATAAAGGAACATTTTGGATCCCCATGACTTATACTTTGAGAATTTAATTATCTTTCAATATCCTTAATTTCATAATTCATGGTATAAGATTATTTTCTTATTTGATTAATTTTTTGTATTCTTTAAAAGGCAAGTAGTTTCTAACATACTACTTGTTGTCTAAAATTACTCATAAACGGTTAAGATCCCAACTTATCATTTTGATTAGTTTTCTCAAGTAAAAGAGTTAGATTTCTTATTGAATCTTATCAAGGCTTTAAACATCACATTCTTGGGAATTCGTGAAATGCTTCTTTGAATTTCTATATCTTTATTTCCAGCTTTCAGATTCTTTTCTATTTTTCATCTGCATTTCATAATAATATTCTATATTTAGGATTTCTCTTACCTCGTTGTTATAATTATGTAAACAATGAAAAAAGAATAATGAGATGATCACAACGAGGTTATATAATTATAAAAACAAGGTTATATATATAATTGTAATCTTTCTTTGATTGTATTATATGTCATTAAAACGAGTAAAGGAGATCCTAAATATAAAAATTGAAAATATAGAAGTGCGGAAGCAAAATGGAATTACGGAAACTAGAAATAAGTATATTAGAAAATCTATGAATTTATAAGAACGTTATTTTAAAGCTTTGACAAGGTCCAAGTAATAACATATACATCTGCGAGCAAGGCATCCCACGTGGTCTCCGGGGGTTCACCCGAACCCCCTTGGCAAAAAAATACAATGTGTAAATAAAGTAAATTTTCAGTGTATCTGTACACATATATGTTTTTTGAACCTCTTTAATAACAAAGAGAAGCTAATGGTGCAGTGGCAGGTCCCCACCGAAAATAGCAGTGCATCACGTCCCAGTGACAACGTGTTTTTTTTCTTTTTTAGTTATTTTTATAAAATCAATTCTTTTTTCATTTTTTAAGTGTTTTATACTTTAAAAACCTTCTAAAAGTGGGTTTTAAACCCAAAAAATTTCAAAGGGGTAGAAGGAACATACTTAGCAAGACGAACCACATATTACGTATGGACGGACCCTGTTATTCTTATAGTAATCTTTATTTATAATGTTAACAAAAATAAGATGAAGCTGAAAATTAATAAAATACAAGAATTAATCCGAGTCCACAGAAACTACTATGTGTCCTTAAGAAATTCAATCCCCTCACTGTACCCAAGGTTATGGATTAATTTCTCCCAAGATAAAACGGATTTAACCTGTTAAAGAAATAGCGGTACCTTAAACTTCTTTAACTTCAACAAACTTATGAACAGCAACAAGTCACACAGACTCACTCGATCGACACTTTGATTTTATTTGAGAGAAAAAATTAATGCAGAGAAGAAATTTTTTTTTCAGTGTTTGAAAAATCGAAAATTGACTTCCTTTTATAGCCATTTTCAGCAAGGAACATGTCTGTTATGTGAAATTTGTTCAGAACCATTTTATCCAGAAAGTTGTGTCTTTTGAAAAAAATAACAACTTTTCGGAAAATTGTGTCTGTTAGGAAAATAACGACTTTTTGGAATGTAACGACTTTTCAGAAAGAGTAACAATTTTTCGAAATGTTACCGTTACCCACAAATTTTTAAGAGATAATTTTAACAGGATTTATTTTATTTAACAAAAACTGATTAAATAAATTTGGTCCAAAAAATTTATCAATCAATCACATCATTTGCCAAATCCAAATCCAAATCCGAAGCCGAAGCTGAAGCCGAGGCTGAGGCCGAGCGAGCGACGACGAGGACGACACGAGGGGGAATCTTCTTCTTAGCTCTTTAAGAAGTAATGGGAGTGTTTCCTTCTATAAGGACAACAATTTCTCTTTCTTTTGCCGATATGGGAGAAATGACTTTTGATTTGCACTTTGCAAATGACTTTTCATTTTCCCTCCAGAGTAGTTCCCTCACTTTTCATATTCTCTATTTTCTTTTTCATTCACACTTGCTAAATCCCAACAATCCCCAACATCAATGGGGAAGGCTATTGTTAAAACATATGCATGAAAAAATTGTGTGTCTTGTAGGTAAAGGTTAATCATATTTGGATAAGTAGGTTTCCCTTTAAACTTTCCATAGTGAACATATATCGGATATACTCGGTCAATCGGTAGATTTGATATATCGTCGAACTTTGGTGTATACCTAGACAACATATGTCACACAATCAACCCTTGAACTGTTCTTAGTTCTCATTGTTTTGTTCGTTTCAGTCATGAACACATCTTGGATAGTAAGTGCTTAAAGAACTGGCCTTACCGGATTCTCCTTGAAGCGGCTTACACTTCACACATACATAGGTGATTTCTAAATGTGTTATCCCATAGACACACCATTTGATATTCCCTGTATCAAACTTAGAAATCATTAAAAATTCCTTATGTCTTTATCCTTGTTACTAAACATTGTCTCATCATGAAAATTGACCAGAAAATAATAATAAGTTTTTTTCTTACACAATGTTGAACCTTCATCAATGACTTTGTTTTATCTCCTTGAACCTAGATCTTGGGATCTCCAGTATTCTAGGTAGAGTTATCGCCACGATGACTTGTTCTCGGTCATAGTCCCATTCCCGTCGATGATTTCTCACCTCTCTATTTAGGCATTTTGTAAGTGGATCCGACACATTATATTTTGACTTCACATAGTCAATTGTAATAATTCCACTAGAGAGTAGTTGTCTCACAGAGTTATGTCTTCGTCTTATGTGACGAGACTTGCCGTTATACATAATGCTTCCAGCCCTTCCTATTGCAGCTTGACTATCACAATATATGCATATATGAGCCATTGGTTTGGGCCAAAATGGAATATCTTCTAAGAAATTCCGGAGCCATTCAGCTTCTTCACCTGCCTTGTCTAAAGCAATGAATTCAGACTCCATTGTAGAGCGAGCTATACATGTTTGTTTGGATGATTTCCAAGATATTGCTCCTCCACCAATAGTAAAAACGTATCCACTTGTGGGTTTTGTTTCAGTTGACCCAGTAATCCAATTTGCATCACTATATCCTTCAAGAACGGCTGGATATTTGTTGTAATGTAAAGCATAGTTTTGAGTGTTATCTATGTATCCCAAAACTCTCTTCATTGACAACCAATGATTATGGTTAGGATTACTTGTGTATCGACTCAGTTTACTGATAGCAAAAGCTATGTCTGGTCATGTACAATTCATGACATACATTAAGCCTCCCAATACGCTAGCATAGTTCGATTGAGACTGACTTTCACCTTTATTCTTTGCAAGATGAAGATTTACATCAATTGGAGTCTTTGCCCTTTTAAAATTCAAAAATTTGAATTTTTCAAGTATCATTTGAATATAATTAGTTTGAGACAATGCTAGACCGTTAGGAGTTTTAAGAATTTTAATTCATAATATCACATCGGCAACTCCTAAATCTTTCATATCAAACTTACTAGCAAGCATACACTTTGTAGCTTTTATATTAGCAATGTCTTTGGTCATTACAAGTATACCATCTACATATAGGCATAAAATAACTTCCTGATTTGGAGTATCTTTAATGTAAGCACATTTATCACATTCATTGATCTTAAATCCTTTTGACAACATGGTTTGATCAAACTTTGCATGTCATTGTTTTGGTGCTTGTTTTAGTCCATAAAGTGACTCAATAAGTTTTCGCACTTTCTTTTCTTTACCAGGAATTACAAAACCCTCAGGGTGTTCTATGTAAATTTCCTCTTCAAGATCTCCATTTAAGAAGTCTTTTTTCACATCCATTTGATTAATTTCAAGACTGTATACTGCAGCTAGTACAATTAACATCCGAATTGATGTAATCCTAGTCACTGGCCAGTATGTGTCAAAATAATCAAGACCTTCTTTTTGTCTAAAACCTTTGACAACAACTCTTGCTTTATATTTTTCAATAGTTCCCTCGTCTTTCATCTTCCTTTTAAAGATCCATTTTGAACCCAAGGGTTTGTTCCCTGGAGGAAGATCAACCAACTCCCAAGTATGATTGCTTAAGATTGATTCAATTTCACTATTAACAGCCTCCTTCCAAGAGGTTGAGTCGCTAGACAACATTGCTTACTTGAATGTTTGAGGCTCACTTTCAAGAAGAAATGTTACAAAATCTGATCCAAATGAAGTAGATGTCTTTTGACGTTTACTGAGTCTTAAACTTTCTTCATTTTGTTCATTCTCTTTTGGTTCTTCTCTGGGTTGTTTAGATCCCTCACTAGATGACTCAAGTCTAATTTTATACGGATAGATATGTTCAAAAAATTCAGCACTATCTGATTTCATTACCGTATTATCATGAATATCTGGATGTTCGGACTTATGAACCAAAAATCAACATGCCTTACTGTTTGTGGCATATCCAATGTATACACAATCCACAGTCTTAGGTCCTATTTTTACCCTCTTAGGTATAGGAACTTGGACTTTGGCTAGACACCCCCACACTTTGAAATATTTCAAATGGGTTTTCTACCTTTTGCATTTCTCATATGGAATTACATTTGTCTTTGAGTGAGGCACTCTGTTAAGTATCTGATTTGCTGTAAGGATAGCTTCGCCCCACAAGTTCTGTGGTAAACATGAATTTATAAGTAATGCATTTATCATTTATTTTAAAGTTCGGTTTTTCCTTTCTGCAATTTCATTAGACTGAGGAGTGTAGGGAGCAGTAGTTTGATGGATTATTCCATTTTCTAAACATATTTCTGCAAATGGAGATTCATATTCTCCACCTCTATCACTTCTGATCATTTTGATCTTTTTATCTAACTGATTTTCAACTTCTGTTTTATATTGCCTAAATGCATCTATTGCTTCATCCTTACTATTTAGCAAATAGACGTAACAATATCTAGTGCAATCGTCAATAAAAATTATGAAATACTTTTTCCCACCACGTGATGGTGTTGACTTCATGTTACAAATATCAGTGTGAATCAATTCTAAAGGATTTGAATTCCTTTCAACAGATTTATAAGAATGCTTAGCATACTTAGATTCAACACAAATTTGACATTTAGATTTATTGCACTCAAATTTTGGCAAAATATTTAAGTTAATCAGTTTTCACAAGGTTTTGTTATTAACGTGTCCCAAACGTTCATTCCATAAACATTTAGACTCAAGCAAGTAAGAAGAAGCAAAATCTTTATTCATATCAACTGCAATTACATTGAGTTTGAAAAGTCCATCACCAAGGTAGCCTTTTCCTACAAACATATCATTTTTGCTTACTACTTCTTTATTAGAAACAAATACACATTTAAATCCATTCTTCGTCAAAACTGGAATTGAAACTAAATTCTTTCTCAATTCAGGAACATATGAGACCCTATTCAAAGTCACCACCTTGCCTGATGTCATCTTTAATAGGACTTTGTCAGTTCCTTCCACCTTTGCAGCAGCGGAGTTTGCCATAAACAATTTTTCATCTGTAAGTGCTGGAGTATGATGAAAATAATTCTTTGTTGGCACAAACAGGGCATGAGGCACCAGAATCTATCCACCTTTCTCTTGGATTTCTAACCAAGTTACATTCTGAAAGCATTGCACAGAGATCGCCCATTTCTCCTTTGGATTCAGCCAAGTTTGCTTGATCCTTTTTTTTCTTGTCCTTCTTAGGACTCCGGCATTCATTAGCCCTATGACAATGTTTACCACAATTAAAAAAGTTTCCATTGAATTTTTTCTTAGGAGGATTTTTTGGACCAAATGCTTTCTTTCTTTTCATTAATTTTGTGGGATGTTCTAAGACAAAATTTACTGCAGATATTGCTGAATTAGCACGTGACCTCTTTTCTGCAGTCTTATTATTCTCTTCGATTCTCAACCTTTGTGTTTCAAGTAATTTTTGAAGTCCTTCCATAATGGAGGTAACTTTTCAATAATTCCAGCCACTTGAAAAGCATCATTCACAATCAATCCTTCAGTAAGGAGATCATGGATTATGACCTGCAATTCTTGAACTTGGGTGACGACAGTCTTACTGTCTATCATCTTATAGTCCAGAAATTTTTCCACAATGAATTTCTTCATTCCGACATCTTCTGTTTTGTACCTCTTTTCTAAAGTATCCCAGAGTTCTTTTTGAGTTTTTGGCATTTCTGTACACATTGTACAGATCATCTTGCAGACCACTCAAAATATAATTTTTACACAAAAAATCTAAGCGTGTCCATGCTACTGTTACCAAGAATCGTTCATCAGTCGGAGTTTCATATGACATAACAGGAACATTCTCATTAATGACCTTCTGGAGACTCAACGTAGTGAGATAGAAGAACATCTTTTGCTGCCATCTCTGAAAGTTGACTCCATAAAACTTTGCATGTTTCTCAACCGGCGCTAAGGCAACATTTGAACGATTATGTGCAACCGTTGTTGTTACAGCCTTTACTGTTCCAGCATTTGTTTGACTTGAATTAGTGTTTTTTTTCTCAAACTAAATTTTTTAAGATTGTTATTCTTATAGTAACCTGTATTTATAAGGTTAACAGAAATAAGATGAAGCAGAAAATTAATAAAATACAAAAATTAATCCGAGTCCACAGAAACTTTTGTGTTTTCTTAAGAAATTTAATCCGCTCACTGTACCCAAGGTTATGGATTAATTTCTCCCAAGATAAAACGGATTAAACCTATTAAAGAAATAGCGGTACCTCAAACTTCTTTAACTTCAACGATCTTAAGAACAGCAACAAGTCACACAGACTCAGTCGATTGACATTTTGATTTTATTTGAGAGAAAAAATAAATGCAGAGGAGGAAATTTTTTTCAATGTTTGAAAAAATTGAAAATTGACTTTCTTTTATAGCCATTTTCAGCAAGGAACATGTCTGTTCAGTGAAATCTGTTCAGACCCATTTTATCCAGAAAGTTGTGTCTTTTGGAAAAAATAACAACTTTTCAGAAAATTGTGTCTGTTAGGAAAATAACGACTTTTTGGAAAGTAATGACTTTTCGGAATGTTACCGTTACCCACAAATTTATAAGAGATAATTTTAACAAGATTTATTTGATTTAACAAAAACTGATTAAATAAATTTTGTCCAAAAAATTTATCAATCAATCACATCATTTGCCAATCCAAATCCGAAGTCGAGGCCGAGGCCGAGGCCGAGGCTGAGCGAACGACGACGGGAGGGGGCATCTTCTTTTTAGCTCTTTAAGAAGTAATGGAAGTGTTTCCTTCTATAAGGACAACAATTTCTTTCTTTGCCGATATGGGAGAAATGACTTTTGATTTGCTCTTTGCAAATGACTTTTCATTTTCCCTCCAAAGTAGTTCCCTCACGTTTCATATTCTCTCTTTTCTTTACTCATTCACACTTGCTAAATCACAACAGACCCAAACATGAACTTGATAAAGATAAATCAAATTTTTTTGAGAGATATTGTATATCAAATCTGTAGAAGACCATAGACATAAGGAATTTAACACGTAGAAGAACAAGTGACAACAAATTGACTTACCTTCCAGGAAGATCTTGGAGAAAGATAGAAC
>JAKWIY010003052.1:52341422-52403547 GCA_027704805.1 Solanum corneliomulleri | reverse complement strand
ATACCCTTGATCAAACGTAACCATGAAATGGAACAAAATAAACATAGGAAATGTCAAATGAATTGCCAAAAAATCTAATGTATAAAATATTGAGGAAATGGACTGGAATGTGTGGTCAAATTTTGGAAATTTGGTTTTGGCTAAGTTACTTAAAGAATTGGAGAATTATTTTTTCATAAAAAAAGTAAGGTCATCAAGGATTGAACCCGAGACCTCACTATATGAAGGCTGCTAAAAAATTTAATAATTAAAGTAACGTGAGAAGGATTTGAAATGGCGTAAGGTTGGTGAAGAAACAAGAGAAAAAGGGAAGATAAATATAATAAGGCGTTTGGGGATCAAACCTACAATCTCTCGAATAGATAAGGAAGTTAGAAGAAAAATTAAATAAAAGAAAAATTAGGTTGTGGGGGATCGATCCCACATGCTCTCGGTCTAAACGGAAGAAATAAGGAAAAAAAACAAAAGGGATGTGGGCGTGGGGATTTGATCTTAGTCTCCAAGCCGAGATATTTAAGAAAAAGTGAAGAAAAGAAAGAAAGGAAGTTTAGGTGTGGGGATTTGATCTCGGGCCCCCAAGCCGAAATTCATAAATCAAGAATTTATAAAAAAAACATTGGTTATACAAGGGATTCGGTTCCTTTGCCAAAATTCCGTATTGACACATAAGTCTTATGTTATTAAATATTGAATGAATGCTGACTATAGGAATCGAAATTGAGACCTTGGCATACTTACAAGATGCATAAGTCTTGTACCATATAATCTTGGGTAAGGATAAGTCACTTAGACGAATTATGAATCAAGCCTCATGGCTTGAACGTATGGGTTTATAAGTCCAACGTACGTTAAAAGTAAGTGAACCTAAGATGTATTTGATGAATTGATGTGACCCCAGGCGGGTTCAGTAAGGGTGTGAAACGCACTAAAAGGCCAAGTGCATTGACATATAATGAAATGAACATTCACGTAAAAAGGGTGAGTAATTATGATGAGCTAATACGCTAAAGTTAATGAATGTGCTGACAACGTGATAAGAGGCTAATGTGAAAGATGAGATCAATCATTGATGAGCCTAACTAAGTGTTACCAACAACATACACACCTATGATAGTGTAAAGTTAAAGAGGTGACCAGTATCTAAGAAACACTCTAATGAAAGTATTGAGATTAATACACAATTAATACTAATGATGACATGAGAAATCATCTAACGAACAATGATTCCCTTATGCTAGAAGATTGCTTCTATGATATGTGAGATGAATGTAATGGAACTTTCTACAGAGCAACGATACGCTAGCAATGAGTTGTGATTCCTTCTTTCATGTAGGCAGAGGTTCGTGTAAATCTCATGAGATGAGACTGTCCGTTTAGGCAGGTATGGGTCTCCTATATCTCCTAGTATTTGAATCTATGCAGCAAATATAGGGATCTAGCAGAGTTTTATCCCCTATATACACTATCATATTATGGTTTCAACTTGGCCGGTGTCCATATCTTTTAGGTGTGGGGTAGACACAGGATTGCATGGAGCTCACATGATCTATGTCGGGTAAAGTTAATGTTCCCAAAGAAAGAATAAGGCCATCCTTAGTAATGCACAAATTGAAATGAATGACACCAAAGCTGTTTGGTTAGGAAAATCAAGAGGTAAACTATAATCAAGTAATGACACTAGGTCGTTCTTGGTTATTGCACATTGAACCCGATAAGAGTCTTAAACTACATCCTAGGTATAACTGGTGCTTGCACCAGCCTACGAATGAATGAAACAAATGAAAATAAAGTATGCATGAATGAATGAAGTAGACTATATGTTTGCTAAAGAAGGCTCCCTAGCTCCCTAGTTAAAGTCTCATATGTTGAGCCCTCATTTTTGAAAGTCCTAATGTTAAGTACACGATTCCAAGGTCTCATGGCATATGAACGAATCATATGTGATATATGTATGTGCTATATGAAATATGTTATGTGTTGTGTGCAATATGAAAAGAATGATGATGCATGTTACTCTCGTAGCATGACTTTCCTAAACCGATTTGGCAAGTCCAACTAACTGGGCTTTACATAAATCATATCATTAGGAGAGAGATTTACTTAATCATGTATGTCCTTGGTGTGTACTTACATACACCCATACTTAGAACAAGTGCTTACTAATCCCATACAATACTTTACTTTTAGGTGCAGCTGAAGGTGGACTTTAGAACTTATGAGACTACGTTGAAGCTATCCGGACGTGGAGCATTCATTCGGATTTGGTAGAGCCTCAAATTTTTGAGGATGCTTATTTTTTATATTCTAGCTTATACGTAGGCATGATCTAGTGGAGAATGTTCCACTAGCGTTTCTTTCTTACTTATTTCAGCCACTGTATTGGTGCCATTTTGGTAACTTTATATTTGTAATGTTTTGAACTGTTTCTTTCGTTTGAATATCTCATTATTGATGGTTGTGGTGAACTGATGTGATATATTGTATTTTTACTACGAAGTGTATATATACTTCAAAGCAAACAAAATTTTTAATTTTCAGCTAAAATTAACCTATACGATGTAATGATGACGTGTGTAGGCTTGCTACGACCTCTGAGAGGTCAACAACGCCGGTTTCGACTAGGGCTTAGACCCCGGTCTTGACAGATTTTCACTCCCTTAATTCACTTTGCAATCCGTAAAATCTAATAGAATGGGTCAATATTGACGGGGTGGGTTTCTTGATGGATTCTAAGGTGTAATTTAACAATAAATTGACAAGTTAGGATCATGGTTTGGTCTAGGGTTCATAAAATTGGTACTAATACGGGTAATTTAATGATTTTCTATTGATACTTGTGTATTATTGATTAAAACAAGCTAAAAAATTCCGAAAGGGAAGGATCAAGTCTCTTTGGGTTCACGCTTATTTTGAGGAAGGTTATGGTTGTGATTTCATGATAGTATGATTTATGCATGTTCTTGATTCATTTTGATACTTGTATTTATAAGAACATTGCAATGATGATCACATTTGTTATAAGTTAGATAGATGAATGATGTAGCAATGAAATTATGATGTAAATGTATAATCTTAATGTCATGACTCGATTCTACACCCTGGACGTGGCCGGCACCCAAAGACCATTGGTGGTCCCCAAGTGAACCCTGATCCTGGCTAACTACAACTAGAAGACTAATTTAAGCATGCAGAAGCTTAAAACAGAATGAAATTTCTAATACTTAAATACGGACTTTAAGTCCAAAGAAATCCCTCTATAATAAAATATATAAATCTTGCCATAATAAAATAAATGAAGACTTCTAAAATGCCTATTGTCTATATATGAAGCCGCTAAATCATATTGATGGAAGTTGGAAGAAGACCCAAGTAAATTTAATCCCCTAGAAGCAATGAGAATCACCATAGCTAACTCTAACTCAATGTGATATTAACAAAGCTCCTGTTGATGATCCTGAATAACAGGATCTGCATTATCAAATGATGCATGCCAAATGACTAAGTACGTGGAAGTACAAGCATGTGAGGGGAATTCGAAAGCATAAACCATGGGCTTGAACTTGATTAAAAGGAAACATACTGACATTTTTTCAACTCAACTCAAATCAAGAATATGATACTCAACTCAAAGATATGATACTTGACTCAATGAAGCATAGCTTAACTCAAGATACTCAACCTAAGGTACTCAACTAAAAATACTCAACTCTTGATACTAAACTTAAATCATTTCGACATAACGAAGTTTAAAACATGTGCAATTCAAAAAAGCTATATGAAAACATGACGTGAACTCAGTGATACAAATTAACTGTGAAATGTATATGAAAATACAATTAAAGGAGGAATATAAAAATATAATAACTTCTGTTGGAGAAACTAAAACAGACAACTATAATTTAAGAGCTGTAGTGATGATACATCACTTTACCTCACGCTGCCAAGGACAATCCTATACATGTCCAATACTCAAGACTTAGAACATGAATATAGAACTCCCCCAAAGGTACTCAACTGATGGAGTTCATGCGGAAGTTAAGACTCGACTCCAAGGGATACATAACTACATGGAACTAATGAGTACAACTCTTCTCATTCAGTTACTTACTTCCTCCAATCTTAGCTCAAATCAATAATCGATCTCAAAAGATTCATAATTGAACTCAAAAATTTTCTTGAACTCTTTTCTTAACACTCTCATGAATGTGAATTAGGAATTCAAGAGTTAAAGCTCATTATTTAAAGGATCTCATGATGAAAAAGCTCACTGACGAAGAGTTTTTCCTCATCCTTCTACTTACTCGAGCCTTGGAAAAATTACTAGAAGTTTTAGAAGACTCGTCAACATGATTCAAAAGGACTTTCTTAGAACGTTTAAAAGAATTCTCAAAACTTATTTCTCAACTCTATCTTGAATTTGAATTATGAATTCAAGGTTATGATCATGTTAGGAATGATTTTACATAGATAGAAAAAGTTTCTTGTAGAATCTTCAATAAGAACTTGAACAAAAACCTTGAAACCCTAGATTGAAGGTAAATGATCAAGAAAATGTTTCTTGATATTCTTGAATTAGATTCTTGAAATCTCTATGACCAAGAATTATGAATTTCATTAGTAAGATGAAATATTTGATTGTTTTGAACCTTTTATTAGTTAGGAAATTTGTTTATGGTTTTCTTGTAGGTAAAAAAAAACAAAAAAAATTTGTTTTATGTTTTTTCGTTGGCTCATGCAAAATTAGTGGCATTGCAAAATAGGTTAAATTACCTTTAATTGGATAGGTTATGACTCACATATGTCTTAATTTTCTAATATATATGTCCGTTTAAAGTTTACCCTTGTAGAATCTTACATCAAAACTCAATGAAACTCAAGAACACTTATCAAGAACTCATAAAAAACATAAATCCTTTAATTTCAGGAACTAAATTATGCTGAATAAATAATGATTGGCATGTGGGTAAACAAACACAACTCTATAGAAGTTTAGATACCTTTTAGGGATTAGACCGATGGTGATATTCCGCAACAAGACACAAGAATCTCGACGAACGCTTGATCCTCTCCTCATTTGTCCTCTTTTCTCTTCTTTTCACTTATTGTCTCTTCTTGAACCCTCAACTAGGACTATATTAGGTTTATAGAACTAAACCTATCATTAGTAGAACCCTAAAATAATAATAAAAACGAATTACATCTGAATGGGTAAGGAAAGGACCAAAATACCCCTCATTATTTTTTGTTAACTTTTCTTATCAGGACAACCTAACTTCAAAAGATCATATCTCACTCATCCAAACTTGAAATTTTGAAACTTGGAGGATTTGGAAAGATAATTTAGAGATCTTTCCTATGGTATCTTATAGAACACCTAAATCATCCCGTGGCAGGAGTTATTGTTGTTTGAAGTTGACCCAAAACCCATACTTATATTAACTCTCCAAATTCCAGATTTGTGTTTTGTCTAATTTAATTATTTTTTGAACTCAATGTGCTACATCTAGTGAACTGACCTTAATACTCATGAATTTTTTAGTTTCTTGGTGAAATTCTCACTCACTATGACTAACAACTCAAGTCTTAATTTGAAAAAATTTATGGTGTGTTACACTTAATGATGTACTTGTGATTGTAACTGTGTTGTGTGCACGGGGATAAAATTGCCATGCTCGGCAAGCTAACTGGGATCAATTTTCACATTCTAGCATAAATTTGGATCGGGTTGACACATTTCAAAATTCTTTGGGATTTGATTGCCATGTTCTGACAAGCTAACTGGTTTTGTTTGGGTTCATAAGAAGACAAATAATATGTTAAGAATGTGAAATGTGCTATCGATTTGTTATGTTGATAATGTTGTATATGTTGATATATATATAATATATCTATATATATCTATATATATATATATATCTATATATATATATATATCTATATATATCTATATATATATATCTATATATATCTATATATATCTATATATATATATATATATCTATATATATCTATATATATATATCTATCTATATATATCTATATATATATAGATATATATATATAGATATATATATATAGATATATATCTATATATATATATATATATAATTATACTATTGTTTGACATGCTTTTTTGAACTAGTGGAATAGCCGTGTGATCCTACAATATACTGTTGTTGTGTACTGATTCTTCAAGCGACTATTGATAGACCTCATTTAGGAGACTATAGATTATCTCATTGACTTCAAGAGATATCCACATCTTCAGCTCTTTCTTGGCGTTCTGCTTCGTCTATGTCCATCATTTCCGGATTTTGACCTTTTCTTTAGTTAGTTGAATAGTACAATAGTATTCTTTTGTTTATACTTGGGTTTTGTTTAATAGTTTTGGTATATTGAATTTGAGATCTTAGGTTTATCTTCCACAATTTAGTTGTTAGATATTTTATTTAGTAATGGGACTTTCTTTCAGTCATTTAACTTACTTCCATAACTTAAGTGCTTTAGTTTTAGAATAATTTCATTAGATGGTTGTAGTAGTGGTTTCCCCACCGGCTTGTATGTGGTTGTCAATCATAAATGACTTTTGAGTAGTGAGAAGTTGGTATTAGAGCCTAGGTTTGCTGATCTCGATGTATTGAAACTAGTCTAAAATAGTCACTCGGAACAGTATGAGGACACCTTTACTTTTCTTAGAGAGTCTATAGGACTTCAAGAAATCTCCATTTTTCTCTTGTCTCTTTTATGCTATGACTTGATTGCAATTGGTATCTATCAATTCAAATTGATATCTAACTTTTTTCACACTTTTGTCTTCATATGTTTAATAATCGATATAACGATGTTAGGCTCGTAGTTCCCGTAAATTCTCCAATTTAGGAACCAGTAATGAGAGGTCATGATCAAGGCAGAGGTTGAAGAAGATCTAGGGGAATAGGTCATGGGATAATTGCGCCTGCTGTGAGTGAGGTGCACATTGATAATGTTCCGGTGAATGATAATCCTCTTACACATAATGAATAAATGTAAGAGGAAGTTGAGATTGAGCATGTTGAGGAGATTAAACAAGAGGATGGAGATCAGCCTAACGATGCAACAATACCTCCCATCGATCAAGTGTTAGATCAACATATTATGTCATTTTTGAAAGGGTTGGCTAGTCCAAGAATGTTTCCACCAACTCAAGCCCCTACTAACCCTCCGATAGCTAGGAATGTTCCCAAGATGGGTATTCCATTATCCATCATATTGGATAGGGGTGCACAATTCACATCTAGGTTTTGGAGGTCATTCCAAAAAGGTTTGTGTACCAAAGTGAAGCTAAGAACCTCTTTTTATCCCAAAATGAATGGAAAGCATAGCGCACGATTCAAACTCTTGAAGATATGCTTAGATCTTTTCTAATTGGTTTCAAGCAAAACTGGCATATACACTTTCCGTTGGTTGAGTTCTCATATTATAATATTTACCATTCAACTATATCTATGGCTCCTTTCAAAAACATGTATGGTGAGAGATGTAGATCTCCAATGGAATGCTATGAAGTGGGCGAGTCTTCACTCTTGGGTCCCCAATTGATTTATAAGAAATTTGGAGAAAGTTCATATGATAACGAACCGGTTGAAAATAGCCTATAGCAGGTAAAAGTCTCAGGCCAACCATAGGAGAAGGGATTTAGAATTTGAAAAAGGGGATAAAGGATATCTTAAAATTTCACCTATGAAGGGAGTAATGAGATTTTGCAAGAAAGGGAAGTTGAATCCACGTTATGTGGGTCCTTATGAAATTCGGAAAAGAGTTGGCAAGGTTGCATACAACTTTACATTACCTTGTGAATTTGCTTCGGTTCATTCAGTGCACCATGTCTATAATCTTAAAACGTGCATCGGTGATCCCGAGGCTATTCTTTCTATTGAGTGTATAGGTGTAGAAGAGAACCTTTCCTATGAGGAGGTTCCGGTTGAAATCCTTTATAGACAAGTAGCTAAGTTGAGGAACAAGGAGGTGGATTCTGTAAGGTGCTATGGAGCAACATGGGAGGTCGAGGCCGATATGAAAGTTCCATTACCCTTGTCTCTTTGAATTTGACTTGTTGTGAAAAGATATTCATATTTATGATGAAGGTTTTTGCTAAAATGAAGTTTCATGCGAAAAATGTTCTTTTGCTTGTTTTTGTACCCATTGCGTACTTGGTATGTTATTGCTTTTATGAAATGATATTGAGCATGGTGATAGGTTGAATTTTTGGAATAATTGACTCGTTAATGATATTATGAGCCCATGTTGTTGTGAGAAGGAAATTCCTCATATTGTGATGAGAGCTCTTATATGTTGTAAATGATATTTTGAGTTACTTTGTGTAAATGTTATGTTCATAGGAATTGAGTTGTACCTCATACTTAATTTTGCATGTTGTTTGTTGGGATGATAGTATTGGGTCTATCCTTTCCCTTCAAAAGATTTTTAGTGTCATTCGGGGACGAATGTTTCTAAGGGGTGGGGGGATATTGTAAAAATTAGAGTGTATAAAATGTAATCTTAGAGACTCACAAGAGTGTCTAAGAGTTGTAACACTGTTTTAAGCTCAATAATAGTGTATAAAAGTCATTTAGGATGTATTAGAGTCAAAACGTCAAGGAACGTCAATGACATCCGGAGACTGGTGCAAATGGTTCTAGTGTGCCTTAGCCTATTTAGCGGGGTTTTTTTAGTCAGGATTTGATGAGATTTGGAAGTAATGTGTCTAAAATGTATTAGAGTTTGTTTAGGGTCAAAAATTCCACGTAAGACTCCCTATGGACAAACCAAGGGCCCTTGAGGAGAACCCTTGCAATTTGGCTAAAAGTTCTTTAAGGCAGTAGCCATCGACGAGGGCCATGTTACAAGGCATGGTCCAATTGACGGGGCGTCAATGGACACCGTCTATGGTCACATAGAAATTTTCATGAATGGGTCATTTTGACATGTCTCTGACCAAAGCGAAGACTGCACAGGAAGGTGGGGGTCCTGGCTGTCGACTAACTTACGGCCTGTAGGTCGGGGTCTCGTAGGTCAGGCCTGGTATTTAATGGTGAGTTTTAAGATTTTTCATTTAATTAATTAGTTTGTTATTTAATTACTAAGGGTTTAATGGAGTTCCAATTAAGTTAGTTAAGGAATTATATAACGTCGTAAGCCTAATTAAACTAACCTAACTCTCACAATTCCAACAACCTATTACTCTTCCTTCTCTCTACTTTCTCTCTCCCAAAGAAACTCCATAGAAGACCATAGTAAAAGAGGGTTCTAGTAAAGCAAGAATAGTACTTTTCTCTATCAATATTAAACAATTAATTAGGTACGAGATCCTTTCATCTTTGGGATACCTTTTCCCAAAGGGTTCTTCAAAAATTGATTTAAAAAGGTAAGTTTTATGTGGTTTTCTTTCTATTAATAAATTGATCTTCTCAATTTCATTGTATATGTTTTATTTTGATTATTATGCTCAGATTATGATGCATTATTATTCAATTATTCTAGTTCATGATTAATTAACCAAGTATGTGAAGTAGATCATGAAATTGACCAAAGTCCCTAACCCTAGGTTTCAACTACTGATGAATTGATGTGTAGTGATTCAATTGACATAATAATTGTATTAGTTACTATTTTGTAATTATATAACACCCATATTTGAGTGGAATTGGATGGCTAATGGTAAAACCTTGGATGATGGCTTGTGAAGGACGTTTGGGTAAGTCTTGTGTCTCAAACCTTTACTTCAATTATGATTACTTGTATTTAGTAATGAAGTTAAATTGGAGTATACCTTATGATCATTTTGATTAGGGTTTATATGATGTTTAATTGAAATGTCTTATCTTATGAATTGTGAGATCATGTTAAGGTTGTGATGCTATAAGAATGGTGTTGATTAACTTGTGTACATTACTATGATGATATATGATGTTGACTCAATATTAGGATTGTATTGATATATTATTCTCATGCAATTCCTAATGAGTTAATCAGGATGATATATAAGGGGTTAGTCTATTATGACCTAAAACTAAGTTATGATTATTGCTGAAAGACATTTCAAAAGGGACTCTAGCTGAGAATAGAGTGAACTAGTAGTTAGGAGTGTCCCTTCCCTCATAGGGAAGACAAGTCACTATTGTACTCATGAGATTGGATAATATAATGCATGTATCATAAAGAAGGTCCCAACTACATCTCCTATTTATTGACCTATGTAGCCCACATACAAATACTAGCTAGTGGATCCACATAAACACTATGTTCATGTTTTGGTACTACCTTGGCAAGTAATCCACCTTCTTTCGGTGTAGGGTTCCATGACACCGGTTCCACATTGGCTCAGGTGGTCTATGTTTGTTAAGGAAAGATCTTCCTGAAAATAAAATGAAGTAATAGAGTGAACTCTAACTAGGATGACTTAAGGGGTTTAACTCAGTATAGGTAAGGGTAAAGAACTCTACCGATACATTACACTAGTTGGTCTTGAGGGAAGTATAGGGAGGATGTTTTTATGTTTTATGCTCTAATAATGTGAATTAAATGTCCACTTTAACTTTATATGTTGATGATACTATATGATGTTGGTTTAATTTGTGAACATATATGATATTGGTCTATATTGGTAAGTATGCTGATGATTACTATTTATGCTATGTTATGAGATGGTCATCATTGCTTATGATTATTTATTGGGTTTACTTGATGAAGTAAGGTTATGGGGATTTACTTGGTCATTGAACTTGTATACTTCATAAGGGATTATGAGTAAGGGTCTTGCATGTATTGTTATGACATAAACTCTTATATGTGCATTGTTGATATAACATGATGTTTGAGTGGTGTTCGACAAGGTTCTAGTATGCTATTAATCATGTTGACTTGGTTATACTTGATGATGTTAGTTTTCTGTTGAATATGCTATTGTCATAATGAATATATTGTTATTGTTATATCACTCTACCTATGTTACATTGTTATAGTCTAAAGACACTTATTTCACTCATGTTTTTTCAAGACATTATCATAAGCCCTAAGTGGCACTTTTACATTTGTGTAAGGGATATTCCCGTATTGTTATTTTTCGTTTAGATGGTTTAATATGAGACTTTTCTTTTATAACGATATTATGTATATTGTCTAAATGTGGCATAAAAGTAGAAGACTATGTTATCTTCTTATACTAGAAGTCTATGTATACTCATTATATATATATATATATAATTGTGTATGTGAGAGGTCTAAGTAAATATCGTGAAGTTATGTTGATAAAATCTTTTAATTATCTGCACTTTTTAACTGATGAATGTAATGACGAATGCTAAGAGTTTAGTCTTAGTCGTCTTCGAGGAAACCGATACCAGCTACTTCTTGGGGGTGCTCCCTGAATGTGACAAACTTTGTATCAAAGCATGATGTCAAATTCTCTAGAAACAATGTCTGATTACACCACGTATATGTAGATTCTTATTCATAATTATTAAGCGCGCCACACTTATGAATGAGAGACTATGTGATGTTTAGAAAACTCTAATCTCCTTGTATTCCTATGTCGTGCCTCTAGTGTCTTGTTATGGTCTTTCACCTAAACCTTGTATTGAGGTAATTGGTATGAATTCTCGAATAGAAGATGCTAAAAGGGCCAAGTAAGAAATGGAAAATGTGGGAGATCATGACAACCAGGTGCCTCCACAATACAACCAAGTGCCTCCATTTGAAGAAGTTTCTATGGGTGATCAAGTTTCGGTTGCTCCTCTACCGATGACCGGTGGAGAGATAACAGTAACCATTCTCACTTTAACCCAAGACATGACCTTTTAAGCAAATTCCATCACTTCACAAGTCCAACCCATGACGATCAAAGTAAATAGGGAGGTTGGGCCTTGAGTGCCTCTACATGCTAACACTATTGCCTAACGTTTGAGAGACTTCACTAGAATGAATCCACCTATGTTCTTCGGGTCGAAGTTGGACGAGGAACCTCAAGATTATTCCTATGAAGTCTGTAAGATTCTCTATGCTATGGGTGTGACTTCAATTGAGAAGGACGAGTTGGCCGCTTATTAACTCAAAGATGTGGCCCTAACTTGGTACACACAATTAAGAGATAACAAAGCACTAAAGGGTGGTCAGGTGACTTGGAGATCTTCAAGAGGACATTCCTTGATAGGTCATATCCTAGAGAGGTGAGGGAATCTAAGGTGGAAGAATTCATCAACCTTCGTCAAGGAGGTATGAGTGTACATGACTACCCATTGAAGTTTACTAAGTTATCCAAGTATGCTCCGTCCTTGGTTTTAAACCCAAGGGATGAGATGAATTTTTTTCTTACGGGGGTGTCAAATGACTTGATGGGAAAAATGTCGTTCGGCGTGCTTCATGATAATATGAATATTTTTCGTCTCATGTTTCATGTTCAACAAGTGGAAGAAACTAGGTTAAGGAGAAAAAATAAGAAGTCCTAAAGGGTCAAGTCTTATGATGGTGGTCATTCTAAGGGTAGGTTTGACATTCAAGATAAACCTAGATTCAAAAAGAGGTTTTCTAATTATATTCCTTCCAAATTTCATAAGGCTCGTGATGATAGGGTGTCTAACCCTATGTCTTAAAAGAGAAGAGGTACTAGTTCCTTAACTAAGAAGCCAACTTGTGAAAAGTGTGGCAAGAAACATTATGGTGATTGCCTTATTGGGACAGACAATTGCTTTTGGCATCGAAACAGTGGCCATATAGTTAAGGATTTCCCTAATCTGAAGGGGCAAGACAAAGGAAGTGGTCAAGATCAAGCTAGTGGTTCTACTGTGGATGCTCCAAAGTAGAATTGCTTTAATGCTCGTCGCTCTAAAGGATGAACAAGAGAGTTCTCCGAATGTGGTGACTTTTATATTACAAGTCTTCTCGATTTATGTTTATACTTTACTTAGGGGCACTACATTATCTTTTGTTACTCCCTTGATAGCTAGGAAGTTTGATGTTCTGCCAATATCCTAGATGAACCTTTCGTGGTAACTACTAGGGTAGGCGAGTCGGTGGTTGAAAATAAGGTATATAGAAAATGTCTTATAATGTTGCCCAATAGAATTACTTATCTTGAATTAGTACAACTTGATATGGTCGATTTTGATATAATCTTGGGGATGGATTTTTTGCATGTTTTTTTGGTTTCTATTCGTAGAGCTCGTATCATTTGTTTTCTTAAGGGTTGTAAAATGATCTCAAAAGGATGTTTATACCATTTTGTAAAAGTCAAAGATTTAGTCTCTGAAAATCCTCTTATTGAGTTAGTCCCTGTAGTAAGGGAATTTTCGTAGGTCCTTCCTAATGATATTCCCGGGATCCTTCCCGAACCTGGAATTGATTTACTACCAGATCCCAACCCCATTTCAATTCTTCCTAATTGGATTGCTCCAGCCGAATTGAAAGAGTTGTAGGCTCAACTCAAAGAATTATTAGAAAAAGGCTTCATTATACCTAATATTTTTCCATGGTGTGCACCGGTGTTGTTTGTGAAGAAGAAGGATGGGTCCCTTAGAATGTGCATTAATTATCGCCAATAAAGTCACTTTTAAGAACAAGTATCCTCTTTCTCTGATTCACCACTTCTTTTATCAACTTCAATGGGAAAGCTACTTTTGTAAGATTGACTTAAGATTAGAGTGTCATCAACTTAGAGTGAGAGGTGAGGATATACAAAAAAAAAAATTGACTAGATTTGGTCACTATGAGTTCTTTGTAATGTCCTTTAGTCTAACTAATTCCTCGACGATGTTTATGGATCTCATGAATAGGGTGTTTCAAAGTTACCTAGATTCATTTGTCATTGTCTTCATTGACGACATCTTGGTATATTCAAAAAATGAGTGTGAACACATGGATCATTTTAGAGTGGTGTTGCAAGTACTTGAGGAAAACCAACTATTTGCTAAGTTTAGCAAATGTGAGTTTTTGTTGAGGTTAGTGGCGTTTCTTGGTCATATCATCTCGAATGAGGGAGTTGAGGTTGATCCAAGGAAAACCAAGGCGGTCAAGAATTGGCCTAAACCATTGACTCCAGCCGACATTAGAAACCTTTTGGGTATAGAGGGATATTATATGAGTTTTTTTGGATTGTTTTGCGTCCATTAAATCTTCCTTGACTACTTTGACCCAAAAGAGTATGAAATTTGAGTGGTCGGAGTCGTGTGAAAGAAGATTCAAAATCTTGAAAGAGAGGCTTACCTCCGCTCCAGTGTTGACTTTACCAGTGGGTACCAAGGGATTCATTGTGTATTGTTATGCATCCTGAGTGGACTTAGGGTGTGTTCTTATGCAAAATGGCAAAGTACTAGCGTATGCTTCTAGGCAACTTAAGGCGAATGAGAAGAATTCTCTAACTCATGATCTTAAGTTAACGGCCATAGTATTTGTGTTTAAAATATGGAGGCATTATTTGTATAGTTTCCATGTTAATGTGTATACCAATAAAAAGAGTCTTAAATATTTGTTTACTCAAAAGGTTTTAAATCATCCACAATGAAGGTGGTTGGAATTATTGAAGGATTATGACATGAGTGTTCTCTACCACCCCATCAAGGCCAATGTGGTTCCGGATAAACTAAGTCATATGACCATGGGTAGTGTGTCTCATGTAGAAGAAGCCAACAAAGACCTAGTAAAAGGTGTTCAAACGTTACTCGTTTGGGTGATAGATTTGAAGATTCTCCAAATGGTGGTTTTATGGTCCATCATAACTTCAAATCATCTTTCATGGTTGAGGTGAAGTCTAAGAAATTACCTTGTTCAACCACTGATGGAGTTGAAGGAGTCAGTTCTTGGTAAGCTTAATAAGTCATTCTCCTTAGGGGGGACAGTGTATTGAGGTATTAAGGTAGGTTATGTGTGACCAATGTTGATAACTTGAGAAATGTAATTCTTGAGAAAGCTCATGTTTGCCGTTATTCCATTCATCCGGGTTCTACAAATATGCATCATGAACTTAGAGAAGTTTTTGGGTTGAAAGGCTTAAAAGGTGACATAGCGGAATTTGTTTCAAGATGTTCAAATTTGCACCAAAAGTCAAGTGTTTTACTTCAAGAAATACAAGTTTCCATTTCGAAATGGGAAGATATTAATATGGACTTCATAGTAGGTTTGACTCGGACTCCAAAACAACATGATTTCATATGTGTGGTTGTGGATAGGTTGACCAAATCTGATCATGTTATTCTCTTCAAGTCTACGTACTCGGTAGAGGATTATGTAAGGATCTTCATAGTTGATATTTTGTGTAGCCATGGTATTCCGTTATCCATCATATCGGATAGGGGTGCACAATTCACATATAGGTTTTGAAGGTCATTCCAATAAGGGTTGGGTACCGAGGTGAATGGTCAAGCGGTGCACACTATTCAAACTTTTGAATATATTATTAGATCTTGTATTATTGATTTCAAGGGAAATTCATATAAACACTTGCCTTTGGCTGAGTTCTCATATAACAATAGTTACCATTCAACTATATCTGTGGCTCCCTTTGAAGCCTTGTATGGTAGGAGATT
The DNA here is from genome assembly GCA_027704805.1 of Solanum corneliomulleri. Classification (NCBI taxonomy): domain Eukaryota; kingdom Viridiplantae; phylum Streptophyta; class Magnoliopsida; order Solanales; family Solanaceae; genus Solanum; species Solanum corneliomulleri. The sequence continues at coordinate 52,387,993 of JAKWIY010003052.1, read as the reverse complement.
TACATCTCCAGTTAGATGGTTTGAAGTGGACGTGTCTTCACTCTTGGTTCCCTAATTTATTTATATGAATTTGGAGAAAGTTCATATGATAAGGAACCAGTTCAAAATATCCTATAGCCGGTAAAAGTCTTATGTGAACCATAGGATAAGGGATTTAGAATTTGAAGAGAGGGATAAAATATATCTAAAAAATTCATCCATGAAAGGAGTGGTATGATCGGCAAGAAAAGGAAGTTGATTCCTCGTTATGTAGGTCTTTTTGAAATTTCGCAAATAGTTGGCAAGGTTGCATACGAGTTGAGATTGCCTAGTGAATTGGTTTTGATAAATATGGTGTTCCATGTCTCCATACTTAAGAAGCGCATCGGTGATACTTGGTCAATTATTCATTTTGAGGGTCTAGGTGTAGAAGAGAACATCTCGTATGAGGAGGTTCTGGTTGAAATCCTTGATAGTAAAGTAAAGAGGTTGAGGAACGAGGAGATGGTTTCTGTAAATGTGTTATGGAAGAACCATCTAGTTGAGGGAGCAACATGGGAGGCCAAGGCCGATATGAAGTCTCGTTACCTTCATCTCTTTGATAATTAAGGTTAATTGTTCCTATTAATAATGAGAATAAAGATTTAGTTCAATTTTACTTGTTGTGAAAAGATATGCATATTTAAGATGAAGGTTTTTGCTAAAATGAAAGTTCCATGCAAAAAATGTTCTGTTACTTGTTTTTGTATTTGGGAACTTTGTATGTTATTGCCTTTATGAAATGATATTGAGCATGTTGATAGTTTGAATGTTTAGCATAATTGACTTTTTAATGATATGTTGAGCCCATATTGTTGTGAGAAGGAAATTCCTCATGTCGTGATGGGAGATCTTATGTGTTTTAAATGATATTTTGAGTTACTTTGTGTAAATTCCATGATGGTATGAATTTAGTTGTAACACATACTTATTTTTTCATCTTCTTGGTTGGGATACTAGTATTGAGTCTATCCTTTCCTTTCAAAAAAATTTTAGTGTCATTCGGAGACGAATGTTCCTAAAGGGGGATATTGTAAAACTCAGAACGTGTAGAACACAATATAGAGCCTCTAAAGAGTCTAAGAGTTGTAAAACTGTTTTAAGGTCAATATAGAGTATAAATATCTTTTAGGAAGAATTAGAGCAAAAATGCCAAGGAACGTCCATGACGTCCGAAGACTTGTGCAAAAGGTGCTAGAGTTCCTTAGCCTATTTGACGGCGTTTTAATAGTCGGAATTTGATTATATTTGGTGGTAAGATGTATAACACGTATTAGCGTTGGTTAAGGGTTGAAATGTTTTGGTACGACTCCCCAAGGACCAACTAAGGGTCCCAAATGAGGACCCTTGCATTTTGGCTAAAAGTTGTCTAAGACAGTAGCCATCGACGAGGGGAAGGCTACGAGGCATGGTCCAATCGATGGGGATTTTATGGACACCGTGGATGGTCACTTAGACATATTAATGATGGGTCATTTTGGCAAGTCTCTCATTAAAACGATGATTGGACATGGTTGTGGGGGTCATGGTCGTCGACTAACCTACTATAATACTCCAAAAGTCTAATCCATAATATAGAGCCTAACATGACATTCTAAGAGTGGTAAAAAATTATGAAGGTCAAATTTAATGTATATAAGTCATTTAGGAAGTTTTAGATTCAAAATGTCAAGGAACATCCATGACGTTCGGAAACTAGTTCAAGAAGGCAGTCTATTTGACAAGGTTTTAAAAGTTGTAAAATGATGAAATTTTGTGGGAAGGTGTCTAACGAGTAGTAGAGTTGTTTTATAGTCGAAACATCTACGTACTAATCCCTAAGGACAAACTAAATGGTGGTTGAGGAGGACCCTTCTTGTTTGACAAAAAGTTGTTAAAAGACACTGCCATCGACGGTTTCTAACCCACAAGGCCTAGGCAAATCCACGGGTCGTCGATGGCTACCATCTATGGTCACATGAAAATTTAGGCCAAGGTTCCATTTTGGACACTCTGTAAGCAAAACGACGGTAGCACGGAAGGGACATTGGCCGTCGGGTGACCTACGGCCCGTAGGTCGGGGTCTCGTAGGTCAGGTCACTGTGTTGGCTGCCCCGTTTTAATTAACCGATTTGATTAATTATGTGGTTAGTTAATTAGTTAGTGTTTAAGGGAGGTCTAATTAAGTTAGTTAATGACTTCTATAAATACCTCAAACCCAATTAAACTAAACCCAACTGTAATAATTCCCCAAACTCAATTTCTCTTCCTTGTCTCTTATTTATCTCTCCCAAATAGGAGATTTCCATTGAATTCTAGGTCAAGGTATAAGTCATTAAATAAGGGGATTTTCTTAATCATTCTCCATCAATTAACAAGGTACGGGATTCCTTTCGCCTTTGGGATTCTTTCCCCAAAGGGTTCTTTCAAATATTGATTTAAAAAAGATGAGTTTTATGTGGGTTTTCTTCTATTACGAAATTGATCATCTAAGTTACTCTGTTTATGATTTATTTAGACAATTATAAGTATATTATAATGTATTTTTATCTAATCATGCCAGTTCTTCATCAATTAAACTAGGTTGTGAAGTAGTTCATGAATTTGGCCTAAGTCCCTAACCCTAGGCTACGAACAATAATTAATTCTTGTTTAGTGATTCAATTGACTTCATTATTGTGTTAATTAATATTTTTTGATTATTTTACACCCATTGTTGGGTTGAATTTGATTGTTGATGGTAAAACCTTGATGATAGCTTGTGAAGTATATTAAGGTAAGTCTTGTGATCTCAAACCTTTACTTCAAATATGATTTCTTGTGTTTAATGATGAGGTTGTATTGAAGTATACCTTATTATATGATTGATTAGCGTCGACATTAGTAGCGTTTGTATGATGTTGGATTTAAATGTCTTGATTATGTGATTGTGAGATTATGCGTAAGATGTAATGATATAAAGCTTGTGATGAAACAACCTATGTGCCTTACTATGATATATTGATGTTAATGTGATTATCTAACATATGAGGGTTGTAATGAAAGGTTTTCTCATACAATTCCTATTAAGCTATGACTATGACTATATAAGGGGTATACCCTATAACCTAAACTAACTTATGATTATTAATGAAAGACATTTCAAAAGGGACTCTAGCTTAGCACCGAGTGAAATGGTAGTGGGGAGTGTCCCTTCCCACTTTAGGAAGGTAGGATCACAAATGTACTCATGATATTGGAGACTATAATGCATGTAGCATAAATAGGGTCCCAACTATATCTCCTAGTTCTTGAACTATGTTGCCCCTATAAGAATACTAGCTAGTGGATCCACATAGATGCTATATTCATGTTTTAGTTCTACCTTGGTAAGTAGTCCATCATCCTTCAGTTTAGGTTCCATGATACTGGATTCCACATTGTCTCATATGGTGTATGTCTGTTAAGGCAAGATGTTCACAAAAGTAAAATAAAGTGAAAAAGTGGACTCTAACTAGGATGATTTGAGGGGTTTGACTTAGTCTAGGTAGGGGTATGGGACTCTACCTATACATTTCAGTAGTTGGTCTTGAGGGAAGTCTAGGGAGGATGTTCCGATATGATTATATGCTTATATGCTTAAAAATGTAAATAATGTGTATATATTGATCTTATATGTTAATGGCACTATGTGATTTTTATTTCTCTTATGAACATGTGGTTGGTCTCTATTACTAAAATATGATGATGTTCCTCTTAATGACATAGTATGTGAAGTGGGCATTGCTTATGGTTCTTGTTTGGTTTTCTTGGTTTAGTAAGGTTTTGGCGCCTTGCTTAGTCATTGCTTTGGAAATGATGTTATGTACTCTTATACATGCTTGTTGATATTATAAGTTGATGATAAAGTTCTCTTGACTATATGCTTAGTTAGGTTGATATTCATGTTGACTTGACTAGACTTAGTATTGTTGTTCTTAGGATGTACATGATCTTAACTTGAGGAATATGTATTATTGACTTGATCGTGCATAATGCTTTTCAAAGTAAATTTTATGCTCTAATGAAGTGTCCCCTTTTAGCATGATTTCTATGTTGTATGTGCATATGGTCTATAGTAAGTACAAGTTATGTGTTAACCCCGTTTCTCCCCTTTTCCCCAAACATTTTATGTTTCGCAGGTTGAAGGGTTCGTGATGACTCTTGAAGAAGACTTGGATTCTAATTTTTCAAAGTTGGGTAGGTCCTCACCACTTCAAGGACAACGCCACTTTCTAGCATTGGATGTTGTAATATATATATATATATATATATATATATATATATATTATATATATATATATATATATAAATAACGTGCCATAAAAGTATAAGACTATGTATTCTTATTTTACGAAGGGTTATGTTACTAGAAACTATTATTATGTGTAAGCGAGAGGACTATATAAACCTTATGAAGTAGTGTAGATGAAAAGTTTTAAATTTTTCACGTTTTTAACCTATGAATGTAATGCTGAATGCTAAGATGTTAGTCTTAGTCCTCATAGAAAACGATGACATCAATACTTCTAGGGGGTTCTCCCCGAATTCGACAAACTTCCTATAAGAGCATGAGGGTGAATATCCCTAAGATTGATGTCTCATTAAACCATTTCTTTGTAGATTCTTATTCATATTTGTGTAGCGCGCCACACTTATGAATGAGAGACTCTGTGATGCTTAGAAACTCTTTTATTTGTATTCCTATGTCGTGTCTCTAGAGTATTATTATGTTCTTTAATCTAAACCTTGTATCGTGGTTATAGGTATGAATACTCGAAGAACATCTATTAGCCTCCACCAATGAACGATTGAGATATAAGGGTGCCTTTTCTCACTTAAACTCAAGTCATGAACTCTCAAGATAGGGCTGTCACTTATCAAGTTGAAGCTATGACAGCCCAAATGTATAGGGAGGTTCGATCCTGAGTGCCTCCACATGCTAAAACTATGTGCTCACGTTAGAGATACTTTACTAGAATGAATCCACCTATGTTCTTCGGGTCGAGGTAGGATGAGGACCCTAAAGATTTCCTTGATGAGATATATAAAATTCTCTATGTTGTGGGTGTGACCTCAATGGAGAAGGAAGAGTTGGCGGCCTAACAACTCAAAGATGTGGCCCAAACTTGGTACGTGCAATGGAGTGATAATAGGGCAATAAGGGGTTGTCCGGTGACTTGGTTGATATTCAAGAAGACTTCCCTTGATAGGTTATTCCCACGAGAGATTAGGGAAGCTTAGGTGGAAGAATTCATCAACCTTCATCAAGGAGGTCTGAGTGTACTTTACTACTGTTTGAAGTTACTAATTTGTCCAAGTATGATCCATCCTTGGTTTCAAACCCAAGGAATGATATGGGTTGTTTTCTTATGGGGATGTTTGATGTCTTGATCGAAGAATATAGTTTGGATATGCTTCATGATAATATAAAAATATCCCAACGCATGGTTCATGCTTAACAACTAGAAGAAACTAGTGTAAGGAGAAAGAGTAGGGAGGCCAAGAAGGCCAAGTCTTATGAAGGTGGTTCCTCTAACAGTAGGATTGACATTCAAGACAACCCTAAGATCTAAGAGGTTTTCTAATCAAGTTCCTTCAAAATTTCCCAAGGCTCGTGATAATAGGGTGTCTAACCCTACGTCTCAAAAGAGAAGAGGTACTAGTTCACCAAGAAAGAAGACATCTTATAGAAAGTGTTGGAAGAAGCATTACGGTGATTGATAAGTTGGGACGGACAATTTCATTGGGTGTGGAAAAAGTGGCCTCAAGGTTAAGGATTGCCCAAATTTGAAGGTGCAAGACTAAGGGAGCAGGGAAGCTTAAGCTAGTGGTTCTAATGTGGATGATCCCAAGAAGAATCATTTTAATGCACTTCGCTCAAGAGGTGAACAAGAGAAGTCTCCCAATGTGGTGACCGGTAAGAGTCTTCTCCATTGATGTTTATGCTTTACTTAATCTGGGTGCTACATTATACTTTGTTACTCCATTGATAGCTAGGAAGTTTGATATTTTACCCGATATCCTAAATGAACCTTTCATGGTAATTACCCCGGTAGGTGAGTTGGTGGTTGCAAAGAAGTTATATAGAAATTATCCTATAATGTTGCCCAATAGAGTTACTCATGTTGAATTAGTAGAACTTGATTTTGTCAATTTTGATGTCATCTTGGGGATGGATTGATTGCATGATTGTTTTGATTCCATTGATTGTAGAATAAGAATAATTAAGTTCAATTTTCCGAATGAACCCGTTTAAGAGTGGAAGGGGGAAAAATCTATCCCTAGAGGTCGTATCAGCTCTTATCTTAAGGCTTGTAAAATAATCTCAACAGGGTGTTTATACCGTATTGTAAGGGTCAAAGATGTAGACTCCGAAAATCCTCTTATTGAGTTAGTCCCCATAGTAAGGGAATTTCCGGAGGTCTTTTCTAATGATCTTCCTTAGATCCCTCCTGAACAAGAAATTGATTTTTGGTATTGATTTGCTAGCGGATACCAAACCCATTAAAATTCATCCTTATCGAATGGCTTCGACCAAATTGAAAGAGTTGAAGTCTCAACTCAATGACTAACTAGACAAAGGCTTCATTAGACCTAGTATTTCTCCATGGGGTGCACCAGTGTTGTTTGTGAAGAAGAAGGATGGTTCCCTTAGAATGTGCATTGATTATCGCCAAATCAATAAGGTCACTATTAAGAACATATCCTCTCCCTCGAATTGATGACTTGTTTGATCAACTCCAAAGGGAAAGCTATTTTTCTAATATTGACTTGAGCTCGGGATATCACCAACTTAGGGTGAGAGGTGAGGACATATCAAAAATAGCATTTCCGACTAGATATGGTCACTATGAGTTCTTAGTTATGCCCTTTTGTCTCATTAATGCCCCGACGACATTTATGGACCTCATGAATAGGGTGTTCCGAAGTTACCTAGATTCATTTGTCATTGTCTTCATTGACGACATCTTGGTATATTCAAAAAATGACGGTATACACATGGATTATTTAAGGGTGGTATTGCAATTACTCAAAGAGAACCAACTATTTGCCAAGTATAGCAAATGTGAGTTTTGGTTAAGGTCGGTGACATTTCTTGGTCATATCATCTCTAGTGAAGGGGTTGAGGTTGATCCACTGAAAACCGAGGATGTAAAGAATTAGCCTAGACCCTTGACTCCAATCGACATTAGGAGCTTTTTGGGTCTAGAGACATACTATTGAAGGTTTGTGGATAGTTTTGCGTCCATTACATCTTCCTTGACTACCTTGACCCAAAAGAATGTTAAATTTTGGTGATCGGAGGCATGTGAAAGAAACTTAAAAATCTTAAAAGAGAGGCTTACCTCCACTCTGGTTTTGACTCTACTGAAGGGTACTAAGGGCTTCATGGTATATTGTGATGCATCCCAAGTGGTCTTAGGGTGTGTGCTTATGCAACAAGGGAAAGTAGTAGTATATGCTTCTAGAAAACTTAAGATGCATGAGAAAAAATATTCAACTCATGATTTTGAGTTAGTGGCCATGGTATTTGCCTTAATGATATGGATATTTGTATGGTGTCCATGTTGATGTGTATATCGACCACAAGAGTCTCCAATATTTGTTTACTCAAAAGGAAATAAATCTCCGGCAAGAAGGTGGTTGGAATTACTGAAGGATTACAACATGAGTGTTTTCTATCACCACGATAAGGAAAATATAATTATGGATACTCTAAGTCGTATGACCATGGGTAATGTGTCTCATTTAGAAAAAGCCAAGAAAGACTTAGTGAAAGATGTTCATCGGTTGGATAAATTTGGTCTTAGATTGGAATATTCTCAAAATGGTTGTTTTATGGTCCACCATAACTCTGAATCATCTTTGGTGGTTGAGGTGAAGTCTAAACAACCCCTTTATCAATCGTTGATGTATTTAAAGAAATCGGTTCTTAGTAAGATTAATTGGTCATTCTCCTAGAGGGGTATGGTGTCTTGAGGTAAGAAGGAAGGTTGTGTGTGCCCAAAGTTGATGACTTGAGAAACTGGATTATTGAGGAAGCTCATGGTTTGCGTTATTACATTCATCTAGGTTCTATAAATATGTATTATGACATTAGGAAAGTGTTTTGGTGGGAAGGATTTAAAGGTTACATAGTGGAATTTTGTTGCAAAATGTCAAAATTTCCAACAACTGAAAGCCGAACAACAAAAGTCGGGTGGTTTGCATTAAGAAATCCATGTTCCAACTTGAAAGTGAGAGGACATAAATGTGGATTTCGTGGTTGGTTTTTCTCAGCAAATAATGCAACATTACTCCATATGGGTGGTTGTAGATAGGTTGACCAAATTCGCTCATTTTATTCCTATCAAGTCAACTTACATGGTGGAGGATTATTCAAGGATCTTCATAGATGAGATTGTGTGTCTCAATGGTATTCGGTTATCCATCTTATCTGATAGGGGTGCATAAATCACATATAGGTTTTTATGTCATTTCAAAAAGGGTTTGGTACCAAGGTGAAGCTAAGTTCGACTATTCATCCCCAAACAGATAGTCAAGCGGAGTTTACTATTCAAACCCTTGAGGGTATGCTTAGAGATTGTATAATTAACTTCAAGGGAAATCGGGATAAATACTTGCCTTTGGTTGAGTTTTCCTATAACAATAGTTAACATCCATCTATATTTTTGGCTCCTTCGAGGCCTTTTATGGAAGGAGGTGTATGTCTCCAATTGGATGGTTTGAAGTGGGTGAGTCTTCACTTTTGGCTACTGATTTTATTTATAAGACTTTGGAGAAAGTGCATATGATAAGGAACCTCTTGGAAAAAACATATAGTCGGCAAAAGTCTTATGCCAACCATAGTAGAAGGGATTTAGATTTTTAAGAAGGGGATAAAGTGTATCATAAAATTTCACCCATGAAGGAAGTGGTGAGATTTGGCAAGAGAGGGAAATTGAGTCCACATTATGTGGGTCCCTATGAGATTTTTCAAAGGGTTGGTATGGTTGCACATGAGTTGAAGTTACGTAGTGAATTGGCTGCAGGTTATCCAGTGTTGCATGTCTTAATGCTTATGAAGTGTATCGATGATCCTGAGTCCATTCTTCCTATTCAGGGTCTAGATGTTCAAACAAGGAGGTGGCTTCCGTAAACTAGTTGAACGTGCAACTTGGGAGGCAGAGGACGACATGAAGTCCCGTTACCCTTGTATATTTGATAACTAAGGTAGTTGTTCCTATTTATAAGTGAAAATAATAAGTATATTTGAAGTTTCCTTGATTTTTTATCGAATGATGAAATATATGTTTTGTTACACTGAGTTACAGTGAACTAGCCCTATAAAGGTAAAAGTTTTTTTGAAAAATACTCTTTTACTTTATTTGAACTCTTGTGGTGTATTTTGGTATGTTGTGCCTTCATGAGTTGTATTGAGAATGATGATATTTGTTGAAGAAGGCTTTGGTATAAGTGAATAAGCATGTAATGAATATTGAACTCTTATGAGTAGAAAATGATGTTTTTAGTTGCATTGTGAAAAAGTTCATATAGTTATGTTGATTTAAATTATAACTCATGTTTTGATATGTTTATTTTTTTTGGGTTTGTAGTCTTGAGTCTATTTCTTCCTTTCAAAGAATTTTTGTGTCATTCGGGGACATATGTTACTAAGGGGGGCTATTCTAGTACTCAAAAAGTCTAAAGCCGATTCTAAATCCTAACATGGGAGTCTAAGAGTTCTAGCACTGTTTTAAGGTCAAATTTAATGTGTATAAATTATTTAGGAAGTTTTAGAATCAAAACGTCAAGGAACGTCCATGACATCTGGAAGCTAGTTCAAGAGGTGATAGCGTGCCTTAGTCTATTTGACTAGGTATTAAGAGTTGGAAAATGATGAAATTTTTTGGGAAGATGTCTAAGACGTATTAGAGTTATTTTATAGTCGAAATGTTCGGGTTTGACTCCCCAAGGATCAACAAAATGAGGAGGACCTTTCTTGATTTGTAAAAAGCTGTCAAAGGTAGTGCCATCGACGGTTGCCAACCTAGAGGTGTAGGACAATTGACGGTGCATGGATGATCACATAAAATATTTTTTCCAAGGTTCCATTTTGTACAATATCTGTCCAATAAAACGAGGAGCAGCACGGAAGGGACTCTAGCCGTCGACTGACCTACGGCCCGTAGGTCGGGTTCTCGTAGGTGAAGTCACTATGTTGTCTTCCACTTTTTAGTTAATTCAATTAATTAATTAGGTGGTTATATAATTATTTAGGGGTTAAGGGAGGTCTAATTAAGTTATTGAATGACTTCTATAAATACCCAAACTCAAATTAAACAAAACCTTACTCTCATAATTCCCAAAACCTAATTGCTCTTCCTTCTCTCTCCCAAGTAGAAGAACTCCATTGAAGGCTAGGTCAAGGTTTAAGGGCCGAAATAAGGGCATTTTATTCATCATTCTCCATCAATTAAAAGGTATGGGATTCTTTCATCTTTGGGATTCCTTTCCCTCAAAGGGTTCTTCAAAATTTTACTCAAAAAGATAAGTTTCATGTGGGTTTCTTTCTATTACGAAATTGATCTTCTCTATTGCATTGTTTATGGTGTATTTTGATTATTATGATTTTATTATTATTTATTAATATTCAATTATGCTAGTTCTTGATGATTTAACAATGTATCTTAAGTAGATCATGAAATTGACCGAAGTCTCTAACCCTAGGTTATGAACTAGTGATGAATTGATATGTAGTGATTCAATTGACTTTGTTATTTTATTTATTTCCATTGTGTGATGTTATTACACCCGTTTTTGTGTTGAATTTGAAGGTTGATGGTAAAACCTTTGATGATAGCTGGTGAAAGAGATTGGGGTATGTCTTGTGATCTCAAACCATTACTTCAATTATGATTACTTGTGTTTAGTAATGAAGTTATATTGGAGTATGCCTTATGATGAGATTGAATAGGGTTGATACAAAGTTCAATTGAAATGCATTATATTAATAATTGTGAGATCATGTTAAGATTGTCATACTATAAGGATTGTGTTGATTCACTTGTGTGCATTAGTATGATATGATATATTATATTGACCACGCAATGGGGGTTGCATTAAAAGGTCATTCTCATGCAACTCATATTGAGCTTATAATGATGATTTACAAGAGGTTAGTCTCCTATGACCTAAAACTAAGTTATGAATATTAATGAAAGACATTTCAAAAGGGACTCCAGATTAGCACCGAGTGAACTAATAGTGAGGTGTGTCCTTTCCCACATAAGGAAGGTAGGTTCACTATTGTATTCATGAGATTGAAGAACATAATCACTACACCATTTTCGGCCTACAGCAACACCACGTAAGTGTAGTCTAAACTAGCAAAAAGTGTGGCCTTTGATAAAAGGCTACACTTTTGGACATTCAGCAACACTTTTTAAGGGCTGCCCAAAAGAAGCCTAACCTTTGACATTAGGCAACACTTTTTAAATGTTGTCATCTTTGGCAACACTTATAAAGCGTAGCCAAATAGGTATAAGGGCACGCTTTGAAAATGTGCATTAGCAACACCTATTTTTTGTTAGACTACACTTAAAAGCGTTGCCTTTTCAAATTTATTGGTCACACTTAAAAAGTGTTGCCTTTTATTGGTCATCTATTGCAACACTTTCAAAGTGTAACTTTTTATCTACCTAAAGCAACACCTACAAAGTGTAACTTCAACATTTATAAGCCTACATGTAGCACAAATATATATATAATATATTTACATACACACAAGTGACCTAAAACACAAAATGAACTAATTAATCATTAAATTGAAGCTATATATTTCAAATAAACTTCGAGAAATATTTCATTGACAACCAAAAGATAGTATGTGTTGTGTACATACCCATACTTATACATCAATATTCTAAATGTGTACACAATAAATCAAATATGTATTTAAACTTTTACAATAGTTCAAAAACTCTTCATCGTCCACTTCAAATTTGATCACCTGTATTTCCCTACACAAATAAGATATTGGCAGTTATATAGAATAGGTAAGAAGCTCAGATTGCAACAATATAGAGAGGCAAGAAATCCAGCAGTTACAGAAAACATCATCAACAACAATCAATTTATTATTTTGAGCCCTTATGCTTGAGGATTATTTCTCATATATTTTCTGAAGGAACAACTAACATTACAACAATCAATTTATTATTTTCTTTCGCTAATAAATCAAGTTTCAGTAAAGAGAATTTGAAAAGGGCGGAGAGAGCAACCAAGCAGACTTATATAGAGTAAATTGGTTACCTGCTTATGGTAGCTATAATATGTTCCACGCAGCCTGCAAATGTTCTCAATCCATATGTTTTATAATGAGTACAACAACAAAAATGAGTTTCCATAGCAAGGAGAAATGTGAAAGCATTTTAAGTATTTTTCTGACATGCGTACGAGCGTCTCTTTATGTAAGCTACCTGTGATAATGCCTGCAGAAAAACAAATATGATCACAAACCAATAAAGGATCATATATAGCAATTCCATACTGGCATTTTCATCCAAGTAATCTAAACCAAATGATTGTAAATACTACTAGATACACTATATGCAAATGGAAGCAAGGAGTCCAACAATTCATATCAAATCACATTTCACCAATCAGTAAGTTACTAGTTAAAAATCATAGGCATAATAGCTCAAAGATCCATTTCTAATTGCAACGCACCAAGATTATTTTCTTCACCTGTACGGTTCTAAAGATGGGCTAAGTAGGTTGCTTCCCTGTAGGAACATCGACTGGAGCAGCAGGAACAGTAGCTGCAGAAAAAGTTTGTGTCTAAAAAGCTTGAAGTTTCTACCATTATTGCAACTCAAATTCACTACAAACTCATGTTTTCTGATCAACCAATCTTGAAATCCAATGCAAATGGAGAATTCACTTCCTCATCTGGTTGGGATCAGATTAGAGGGAAAAGACACCAAAGTTTCTGTTGTCACAACCTTTCAACTGTTTCTACTGCTATAAATAGGAAGTAAACTTATCCCTTCACACAACAAAAAAAATCATATATTGTTCAAACTAAACGCACAAATAGAAAACCACTTGTTGTTTCTACCAACTGTAATGAGATACGGACTAAAGGCCCTCCAAGAACCATTGCTTGTCTTGGCTGTGACTTGGTGAAACCGAGCTTTTTTTCTCTGAGATTAGTAGTCCAAAACGTGATTCACTATATGTGTTACTATTTATATTTTTCTACAACTTTGAAGAATTGTTAGATACCATAAAACAATGTAAAACAGAATATTTTGCAGGGAAAAGTTTTTCCTAGTCATCACAGTAAATACTTTTCTTTTAAAAGGTTAATCACAATGATTATATCAAAACTTGCATCAACTAAAAAGAATATTTTGTCTAAGTATTCTTTTACTTACTATTGACATTTATGTTGGTTTAAACTTTTTTACTTGTTGTTCATTTTTATGTGCTGACAAGAACATTTAACTTTCAAAGATAATCAATGAATACAAAAACGAGGATTCAAAACTCTCTTGATTAAAGATAATCAAGAGAGTTGTCTCGTTATTAAAATTTTAATCACTTCTTGTCGTTATAAACAAAGACATGATTCCTTTTTATTATTACTTCATAACGTACAATCTCTTTTAGACACACAAAGTTATAAATTTGGATACCTTTTAAACCAATTAGAATTGGGATACATATGTTTTTGGATTTACCTGATAATACCTTTTAGATAGAGGATACATAAGTCCATTGAGGTAAACAAAACAACAACATTGACTTCTCACTTGACACGAGGTATCAAAATTAGTGATTCACAAAATTACAAGGGCAAATAAATGAAGATGCAAATTCAAAAATAGCATGCTCAACCACTGTCCAAACAAGGATAAAACTCTTACAAAACTAAACATGAACTTTATTATCTCAATATTGGCATTAGCGACAGATACATTGAAAACCACAAAAGAAAAGATAGAGAATGTCATCTTTAAGTTGATTAAACACGACTTAAAGAGAAGAACATTTGAAGTAAGTAGGCAGCCAACTCATGCTAGTAAGAGGGTCGCTTTTGCGCTTATGGCCAAAACGACTGAATTAGCTAAAGTTACTATCTATACTTGGAAATGCACTAGAGACACAACAAAATGACTTCTTCACTCTTCAAGACATACAGTTGAAAACAAAAAAAATTGTTCCAGCAAACAGACAAGACAAAATCATTGTGATTAACAAATGAACAAACAAAGATTAAGGCGGGCACAGTAAAAAAAAGCAGTGACCACAGATTAAAACAAACATTATAGCAAGAAAGATCTTAAACATGGACAAGCAACAGTACCAGCAATCAGAATAAGAACAAGGAAAATCTTAAGCATCTGCAGAAATTAACATGAAAAGTAAAGGAAAATCTAAATGTTTACGAGCTACACTCCAAAAATCAACTGATGAAACTAAAATACAAGTCACACTCCCAAAAATTGCATAAAAACACAAGAATATAAAACCCTAAAGTTAAAATTTAGAATTTCAAAATGAAATTTCTTACCTGATAAACCCAAATCCAACAAAATCTCTTTGAAATCGTGTTCTTCAGTGAGACACTTGATAGAAAAGTGTGACGGAGAGACTAATTAGCTTCAGTTCATCATCATGTCAACAACCTAACAATATTCATTTCTTCTATACGCAAAACAAAAAATCAAACACTTCAGCTAACAAGAAGACTGTTTCAGAAGTACCACTTCAGCTAAAAATCAAACACTTCAGCTAAAAATCAAATAAGTTTCGGAAAACAGAATCGTTCTTACTCTTAAAGAAATCGTTCTTACACTTCAAGGAATCGTTCAACTCTTCAGCTCAGTTCATCGAATCTTTAGCTTGTATCAAAAAAGAGAACTACTTCTTCAGCTATCTTCACCTCTCTTCACTTCGAACCTTTAGTTCTTCATCTTGTATCGGAACCTTTAGTTCTTCAGCCAATTCTTCTGCTGAAAAGAGAAACGTGAAAAGGAAAGTCTCAAAGAGGAAAGTGAAGTCAAAATGTTTTGTTAATGTTTAATTTTTTTGGCCAATAAAAATGGGAGGGAGTGTTAAAAATATTGGAGGGAATATAATATTTTAGTGAAAAATTTTAAGGCAACACTTATAAAGTGTTGTTTTTTCAATTATAAAAATAGGACATTTTAGAAGTGTGGTCATATATAAAATAGGCGTTGCCAATTATATCATATTTTAACAACACTTATAAAGTGTATCTTATATTATTAAAGAGTACACTTTTGAAGTGTTGCCAAAATTATTGTAGCTAAAAGTTAAAAATTTTGGCTACGCTTTAAAAGCGTTCCCAAAACTACTTTAGGCAACACTTTACAAGTGTAGTCCAGAATAAGTGTGGTCGTAGGCCTAAAATGGTGTAGTGAATGCATGTAACATAAAGAGGGTCCCAAAAACATCTCCTAGTTCTTGAAGTATGTTGCCCCCCAAAGAAATACTAGCTAGTAGATCCACATAGACGCTATGTTAATGTTTTGGTCCTACCTTTTCAAGTAGTCCACCTTCTTTCGGTGTAGGTTTCCATGACATTGGATTCAACAATGGATCATGTGGTCTATGTCCGTTAAGGCAATATGTTGCCAAAAGTAAAATTAAGTAATAAAGTGATCTTTAACTAGGATAACTTGAGGTGTTTGAATTAGTCTAGGTAGGGGTATGGGACTCTTCCTATACATTGCACTAGTTGGCCTTGAGGGAAGTCATAGGTGGATGTTCTTATGTTTTATGCTATAATAATGTGAATTAAATGTATAATTTGACTTTATATGTTGATGATATTATATGAAGTTGGTTTCATTTATGAACATGCTATTGGTCTATATTTCTAAATATGCTGATGATTACTATTTATGCTATGTTATGAGATTGTCGGCATTGCTTATGATTATTGATTGGGTTTACTTGATGAAGTAAGTTTATGGGGCTTTACTTGGTCATTGAACTTGTATACTTGATAAGGTATTATGAGTAAGGGTCATGTATGTATTGTTATGACATAAAATCTTATATGTGCATTGTTGATATAACATGATGTTGGAGTGGTGTTTGACAAGGTTCTAGTATGCTATTAATCATGTTGACTTGGTTATACTTGATGATGTTGGTTTTCTTTTGAATATGCAATTGTTTTAATGAATATGTGGTTATTCTCCTATATGAGTTATTGATTGTGCATAAGGCTTTTAAAAATAGATTGGCATGGTTTAGAACGAATGTCCTGTCTAGAATAATCTCCATCTTGTGTGGAAAGTACAAGTGACCACTTTGAAGGAAGGCTTGGATCATATCTCCAAGTGTGGGTATGTCCTCATGGTCCAAGGATGATGCCTTTTTATCACTCTACCTATGTCACATTATTATAGTCTAAATACACTCATTTAACTCATGCTCTTTCAATACATTGTCGTAAGCCCTAAGTGAAACTTTTACATTTGTGTAAGGGCTATGCACGTATTATTATATTCCATTTAGATGGTTTAATATGAGATATCCCTTTTAAGACTATATTATGTGTGTTGTCAATATGTGGCTTAAAGGTAGAAGACTATGTAATCTTCTTATGAAGAATCTTTGTATACTCGCTATAAATATATTATGTGTGAGCAAGAGGTCTAAGTAAACCTCATGAAGTATATCTAGATAAAAGGTTTTAGTTTTCTGCACTTTTTAATTGATGAATATAATGACGAATGTTAATAGGTTAGTCTTAGTCCTCTTCGTGGACGATGACACCGGTTGCTTAATGGGGTGCTCCTTGGATGTGACAGTTTACCCCTCTTGCTCAGTTTTTGTATTAATGTTATACTCTGCATCTTTTTAGTGACCAACTCTTGTGGCGATCGTTCACGTCTTTTTTTGTAGCATTTGGGGATCGAAGACGAGGGTAAGCACTTTGAAGCTTTGTCAAATGCTACTATAAATTCCTAAGAACACACCAAAATCCTCCTTATTCTCCTAATTTACCCTATTTGTTCTCCTTTTTTCATCCCAACAACTTCCCTTCATTAGCTTTATCCACCAAACAAAAATCAAAATCAACCAACACACACTTTTAGAGATGAACATGTCTTTGATTTATTATTGGAAATATATCTGGCTGGTCATAACAATGATTTATTATTAGAGTGTTACACTGATACCATTCACAAAAACTCATCCATTTCATTATTTTTGTCATGACCATTCTATGCTGATATATTTTCAATTTAGTTAAGCAAGTGGCTCTATGTTAAGACGTGTATCGATCATGATGAGAATGGAATTTTCCGTAATGTAAAAGTAATAAAAAAGGAAGAGTCAATTCCCATCCCTTATCGACTAGATGAAGGAGATATGAATTCCATCTAGTCTGTGCAAAAATGATTGTTAGAGGTGAGAATTTATTTGGATGGATAAAGTTCGTAAATGATACAAGGTTAGAGAGATTCTTTCAAACAACTGGTAACTCTATTCTCTTATGTCGGCATAATTGTGAACCATTTAACTTTTAGTTTTATGTTCTACAACTTTCTATATCATGGGAATTGTATAGTAACTTTTAGTTTTATGTTCTACAGCTTCAAACTATGTGCCATATTCGTCCCAAAAAATGTTCTCCAGAGTCGAGATAAAATTGTGAGAGAGAAAGACAACCACTTCATCAGGGTAGACTGAGAGAATAAAAAATGATCATTAGCGAAAATTAATTTTTAACTGTCGCTAAATAAATATTTTTAGCGGCAATTATCACTCCTTGTATATTTTACCTAAAGCCTTTAGTGATATTGGTTCTAATGACATTTAACTAATGTAGTAAACACTCTAGCACTCTTTATTAATGTCAATGTTCAATGTCGCTAAAAGTTATTTTTTATTAGTGACAGTATCTTCGAAAACCTGTAGTCAACCATGGACAAGTGTATATTGCAGTATCAGAGTAATATCAAGAGAAGGTTTATGAATTCTCACTATAGATAGGGACACAAAATCCCCTGAATTCATAAAAAATTGTTTGGAACGAAGTATTAAAGAATGTATGTCATATAATTTTTTGGATAAAATGAGAAATTTCCAGTGCATTTCACATTTATTTGGGCCATTACAAGTAACTTTACTATAAATGTTGTACAAAGTCTAAAAGAAAATAAGATAATGAATGATCATGGGTACACTTAAAGAGGATCATAACGAAGCATGTAAACATGCATATGTTGTGAAAGAATTATCTTTGGACTTTCTATGTTATTTTTGTTTCAAACATTCACTGTAATTTTGAACTTGGAAAACATGAGATTATTGAGGTTTGTTTTAATTTGAGATAATTAACAAGAAAAAAAATGAAGGACAAGGAAACAATTGTTGGCATTTAAGCTGACATATAGAAGGAATTTTAAGCACGACAAAATTGCAAGAAGCACCAACAATCGCAAAAGAAGTATCGGATAAGAATTAAATTCAAGCATGCACTAAATGAATATCAAGAACATGACATAAATTACATATCCACCGATCCAGGTATACAAAATTTTCATTCTCGAGCAATTTGTCCTACTTATGCTTGTGTACAAAACTTAAAGGTGCATAGTTAACATATTTAAGTGAAATGCTAAATGAAGTATTTTGATAGAAATATTTTTGAATATAATGTTTTGGCATTATTCAGTATGATTGAAAAGAATTGAAATAGCCAGTGCTTTACCCCATATTCTTGATTCATTTCTACATTGGAAGAAAAAAATAATATTGGAATACTACCATTTTATAAGAGGGATTGCTTAAGTGATGTTGTAACAACCGGGTTCCATCATTATAGAAGTACCAATGTGGGAAAAATCAGGGCAGGAAAAACCTTTACGAAGTACTAGGATTTTCCTAACCTTGTCCAAATTTGGAGGAAATCAGAGACATCAAGGTGTAGGGAAATCTTTTAGCAATGAGTAAATATGAATTCAATTACGTGAATAGATGTATAAATCGTTAAGGAATCCGTTACAAAAATTGAATTTTGATAAATATATCTCGTGATGCGATCAAAGCGTTCTAAGCCTTTTTAGAGCGTAGCAGGCTAAGAGTGTGTTGTAAAAAGGGGGAATCGAGATTCTCCAAAAAAGGTTATTTATTGATTTGTGCCACTGAAGAGCGAAGTGTGCTGTTGCAACGACGCTGCTACAGCGGGATGAGTGCCATTAAAGCGGACGAAACAATCCTTAAAATCATAGTTTAAATGGGGGTCTCACAAGTTTGAAAATGACACTGTAGAGGGACTTTATACCGTTGTATATACACAGCTAGAGAGGGATGGGTTCCGCTATAGAAGGATGAGGGGGAGTTGGATCGTTAATTAAACCCCTAAACGGATTTATTTGGCACATTTTAGCTTTTAGAGCTAAAGAGAGACATATGGGATATTTCAAATCATTTTCCACCAATCTTGAGTCTAATGGTAAGCTTTTCACTCCCCGAAATAACTTTTCAATCCATAAAATCTAATAGAATGGGTCAATGTTGATGGAAAAGGGTTTGTTGATCAATTCTATAGTGTAATTTAACCCTAAATTGACTAGTTGGGATCATGGTTTGATATAGGGTTCATAAGTTGCTAGTAAACTGGGTAATTATTGATTTTCTATTGATACTTGTGTATTATCAATTAAATGTAGACCACGAACAAGTACAAGAAATCTAGAAAGAGAAGGGTAAAGTCTCTTCGTATTCAACATTATTTTGAGGTAGGTTATGGTTGTGATTTCATGATTGTATGATTTATGCATAGTCTTTCTTCATTGTGATACTTGTATTTATATGAACGTTGCAATGGTGATCACACTTTATATAACTAAGATAGAGGAATGATGTAGCCACAAAATTATGATGTAAATGTATTATCTTAATGTTATGACTTGACTCTACACTGTGGATGTGGCCAGTACTCATAGAGCATTGTTGGTCCCCAAGTGAACCCTCATCCTTGTTGAGTACAAGAAGAAGATTAACTTAAGCATGGACGAACTTAAAACAGAATGAAATTCATCATACTTAAATACGAACTTTAAGTCCAAAGAAAACTTTGTATAATAAAATATATACATCTCACGATAAAAGGAAAATTTAGTCATTAAGATATCTAACAAAATAAATGAAGACTTCTAAACTCTATTGTCTATTAAGAAAGCCTCTAAATGATAATGATGGAAGTCGGGACAAGACCCACAATAACCTAAAAGCTTAAAGTAAATTAAATCCTCTGGAAGCGACGAGGCTCAGCATAGCTAACTCGAACTCCATGTGATATCAACGAAGCTCCTATTGATGATCCTGAATACTTGGATCTACTTCACCAAATGATGCAGGCCAAATGGATGAGTACGTGGAAGTACGAGCATGTAAGGGGAATTTTAATGAATAAATCATAGGCTTGAACTTGATAAAAAGGAAACATATTGTCATCTTTTCAACTCAACTCAAATCAAGAATATGATACTCAACTCAAAGATATGATATTCAACTCAATGAAGAAGAGATGAAATCAAGATAGTCACCCTAAGGTACTAAGCTCGAAATACTCAACTCTTGATATTGAACTAAACTTATTTCAATATAATGAAATTTAAAACATGTGCAATATAAAATAGGTTGTATAAAAACATGATCTGAAAACTACTCTTGAAAACTCTTAATGCATAAACATTGATGGTATACCTAGATACAATAATGCTAAAACATTGATGACATACTCGATTGTCATACTAATCATGTTTTATAATGCATAAACATTGATGGTATACCTAGATACAATAATGCTAAAACATTGATGACATACTCGATTGTCATACTAATCATGTTTTATAAACTCTTTCTCAAAATGATCTTTTTTCTTAAAAGAGATAGTACTGGAACTTCTCAAAACCCTTTTGGATATCCCAGTTTCGTCTCATCTTAAATGTACAACATTTACTCTTGGGAATACTTAGTTCCCATATAATTTTTTTAAAAAAATGAAGTTTACTTTTAGTCTTTACTTAACTTCAATGCTTAAGTCTTAAAAAACAAACTTAAAATATTTGTAAAAGACTTCTTAAATATGGTTCATGTTGAATTACATACGTGAAGAACTCAATGCATGGTTTTCAATAACCACTTATATAAGTCAATACTCAAGACTTAAAACATGAAGATAGAACTCCTCCAAAAGATACTCAACTGATGGAGTTCAAAGTTATGGACATGAACAACTCGAATCGAAGGGCTACATAACTACATGGAACTAATGAGTACATTTCTTCTAATTCTATTACTTACTTCCTCCAATCTTAGCTCAAATAAATAGTTGATCTTGAAAGATCCATAATTGAACTCGAAAGCTTTCTTGAACTCTACTCATAATTCTCTTTTAAATGTGAATTATGAATTCAAGAGTTACGGTTCATAATATAAAGGATCTCGTGATGAAAAAGTATACTCATGAAGTATTTTTCCACATTCTCTTACATACTTACTCGAGCCTTGGAAAAAATTACTAGAAGTTATAGAAGACTCATCAACCTGACTCAAAAGGACTTTCTTAGAACGTTCGGAAAAATTCTACAAACTTTACTCTCAACTCTATCTTGAATTTGAATTATGACTTCAAGGTTATGATCATGTTAGGAATGTTTCAGATAGGAAGAAAAGTTTCTTGGAGAATCTTGGATAGGAACTTGAATAGAAATATTGCAACCGTAGCTTATAGGTGAATAATCAAGAAAACCTTTCTTGATATTCTTGAATTAGTTTCTTGAATCCTTATGGTTAAGAATTATAAATTTCATTAGTAATATGAAAATCTGATTGTTTGAACCTACTATTAGTTAAGAAATTCATTAAGGGTTTTCTTGGAGGTAAAATAACAAAAATGACCCTTTTTAATATTTTTTCGTTTGCAAATTCGTAACAACATTATATCGGTTACTAAAATAGTCATAACTTTTACTCATAAATTGGACTAACGCAAAATTTGTGGCATTGGAAAGTATATTAGATTACCTTTAATTGGATAGGTTATGACTCATATAACTCTTACTATTTTAAGAGATATGTCCGTTTAAAGTTTACCCAAGTATAATCTTTAATCAAAACTCAATGAAACTCAAGAACACTTATCAAGAACTAATAAAAACATAAATCCTTAAATTTCAAGAACTAAATTACACTTAACAAATTCTGATTGGCGTGTGGGTGAACGAATCAACCACTATGTAAGTATACATACCTCATAGGGATTAGTCCCATGGTGATATTCCACAACAAGATGCACGAATCTCGACGAACGCTTGATCCTCTCCTTGTTTCTTCTCTTTTATCATCTTTTCTTTTCTTGTCTCTTCTTGAAATCTCAACTAGGCATATATTAGGGTTATAAAACTGAACCTAAAAGGATTAGAACTCTAAAATAATACTGAGAACGAATTAAATCTGAATGGGTATGGAAAGGACAAAAATACCCCTCTCTATTTTTGGCTAACTTTCCTTAACAAAACACCTTAATTCAAAAGGTCATATCTCACTAATCCAAACTCGAAACTTAGCAAACTAGGCTTCTTTGGAAAGATAATTTAGAGACCCTTTCTATGTTATCTTGTAGAACACGTTACTCATCCTGTTCTAGGAGTTATGTTTGTTTGAAGTTGACCCAAAACTCATACTTAGCTTAACTCTCAAAATTCTGGATTTGGGTTATTTCCAACTTAATTCTTTTTGGAACTCAAGGTGCTACATCTAGTGAACTAACCTTAATACTTAAGAAAATTTTAATTTCTTGGTGAAATCTCACTCACTACGACTATAGACTCAAGTCACAGTTCGAAAATATTTACGAGGGTTACACTTATTGAAGTACTTGTGATTGTAACTGTGGTGTGTGCATGGGGATCAAATTGCCACATTCCGGCAAGCTAATTGACATCGATTTCCATACCTAGGCATAAAAGTGGATCGTGTTGCAATATTATATCATTCTTTGGTTGGATTTCCATATTTCGACAAGCTTACTTTTGTGTTTGGGTTCACAAGAGGACCAATCATGTGTAGAATGTGAAATATGATGTCAATTTGTTATGTTTATAATTTTGTATATGTTGATATATATATATATATATATATATATATATATCTATATATATATATGTATTGTATGTATGTCTGTATGTTGTCGTATGTCTGTATGTATGTTCTGTATGTCGCATGTATGTCTGTATGTATGTATGAATGTATGTAGTGATATCCATGTTGTTTGACTTGCTTTTTCTGTAGTAGTTGAATAGTCATGTGATCCTACAGTACATGATTGTTGTATATTGATTCTTCAAGCGGCTATGCACAGAAGTTACTTTGGAGACTAGAGATTATCACACTGAATTCAAGGGATATTGAAATCTTTTGGGCTACCATGGTGTTCTCCTTCGTCTATGTCCACCATTTCCAGACTGTAACTCTAGTTTATTTAGTTGAATAGTACAATAGTATTCTATTGTTTATACTTCGTATGCATTTAAATAGTTTTCGTACACTGAATTTACGATATTATGTTTATCTTCCACAAATATAAACTGTTAAATATTTTTTTAGTAATGGTAATTTTCTTTAAATCATTTAACTTGCTTCCATAATGTAAATGCTTTAGTTTAGAATAATTTAATTTCACGGATAGTAGTAGTGGTTGTCCCACCGGCTTGTAGATGTGGGTTTCAATCACGATGATTTTTGAGTAATGAGAAGTTGGTATGACAGCCTAGGTTATCCGATCTCAATGTACTAAACCGAGTCTAAAAGTGTCTCAAGAAACTGTATGGGGACACCTTTACTTTTCTTCGAGAGGCTCTAGGACTTTAGGAAATCTCTATATTTCTCTTGTCTCCTTTGTGCTATGACTTGATTGCAATTGATATCTTCAGATTCAAATTGACATATAACTTCTTTCACTCTTTTGTCCGTATATCATTAATACTAGATATAACGATGTTGGGCCCGTAGTTCCTGTAAATGCTTCAATTCAAGAACTAGTAGCGAGAGGCCATGGTCGAGGCAGAGTTAGAGGAGGATCTTGGGGAATAGGTCGTGGGCAGTTGCGCCTACTGTGAGTGAGGTGCCTATTGATAATGTTTTAGTGAATGAGAACCCTCCGGCACATAATGAAGAAATATAAGAGGAAGTTGAGAGGGAGGATGTAGAGGAAATCAAACAAGAGGAAGGAGAGCATGCTAAAGCTGCAGGAATCCGTCCGATCAATCCAGTGTTAGATCAACAAATCATGTCATTTTTTAAAGGGTTGGATATTCTATGAATGCTTCCACCCACTTAAGCAACTACTAACCTTTCGATAGATAGGAATGCTCCCAAGATGGGTGAAGTGGGAGGTAAAGATGACTTCTTTCATCCCCTATTGGGTTCTCTTATGTACGGTATTGAGCATGCTATGTTGACCAAGTTTCTAAAGCTTAAGTGTCACCCCCCGAGCATACACCCTGGGCGGAATGGACACTCGAATACAATCGTTGTCCCTCAACAAACCCTTGGCTTGGCTTACTTAACTCAGCGGAAGACTACACATAACATTAGCCAGAATAAGACATGTTCAAAGAAAAGTACGTCATATAGTAAATCTTTCCAACAATAGCATTTAACTCTATAATTGATAACTCAAAATTGAAATATTATAGTCTATGAAGACTCTCAACTGACTGAAGAGGGATGTCGGGAAAGACCCTACAACATATTAAAAGCTAAAATAATAAAGCAATTAAAAAACACGTCCTTTGAATGCAATGAGGCTCACCAAGTGACTGTATAGTGATCAACGGGATCAACGGTGCGCTGCGTGCTGATTTTGTTTAGTTGTGTCTGCATCATGAAACAATATAGGCCAACTAGCATCAGTACTTTGAATGTACGAGTATACGAGTTGGAGAGCTGAACAATACATAGGCATGAAAAGGAGTGAGAATAAACACCTAACTTTGCTCTTCTCAACTCATGATCTACTAACTCTTCTTCAATGTACGCAGTTAAAAGTATATGCAATATAAAGAAATACTGACTGAAATATGGTGGAAACTTTGAATTTATACAAGTATACAATAATGTCTAATATGTATATAAAATACATTAACTGATGTATATGACAATACAATAACTGATGAATATGAAAATACAATATTGTTATGGGACATTCTCTAACGGAAAGCAATCACATAAGAGATACAAGGATAATAAAACGTTACTCGACCCACGCTGCCTGGACATCCTAACTTTTCCAAAGAGTATGATATGATATGGCTAATGGATCCACTAGTAAACTATGAAGAGGGTTCATCTAAAAAGTATGAAGCTTTTCTACCCGTGATGGCTACATGGTCTAAATGGAGACTTGAGTTATCTGAACTCGCATCCCACATAGGTGCTCAACACTACTCCGAAAATATGTACGTATATATATATATATATATTATATATATATATAATATATATATATATATATATATTATATAATATATATATATAATATATATAATTTACACCGCACACACACACACTGACTCTTATGTTTTTAAAACTATAAGACCCCTAAAATGAGTTAGGGTGTATACATAGTCACATGTTCCTATGATCTTTTTAACATGTTAATTAAGTATTTTAAAGTATTCATGAGTTATTTGAAGTCTTTTGGAAGTCAACCGTCAAAGGACGACCAAGACGTTTGATGACTAGTCGCCAAGAGGCCTTAGATGTTTTTATGTGCTTATATATGTTTCATTGGATTAAGAAGTCCTTATATGATTCATAATGATTTTTATACGTAGTATGTTAAGTTCCATGAAGTTTAGAGGTTAAACAATCAAGACGTTCGAAACATAGCTCTTGAGACGTGCATGTGTGTCTTGAGTGTGGTAAGGATGTTAGGATGTATTGCGAATGTTTGTTTTCTGTAAAACTGGTGCAGAAGGTCCTTTACTTGTTAAATTTTATTTTTATGTCGGAACCTCCAAGGTACGAATACTCAAGGGCCCCGCAATAGGCCCTCAAGGAGGACCCAAAGGCCGTTGAGACACTGCCTTGGTAGTGTGGATTGACGAACCCCAACTGACGCCCGTTCCATCAATCGATGCCCCTTCGATGGGAGGCGTTGCTCAACACATAGAATTATGATCTTAGACTCCCAAGAAGCATTTGCAGTCGCAAAAGAAGGAACAACTGGACGGCTCATGGACCAGACGACACCTTATAGACTGTGCCCATCGATGCAGTACGCAACTTCACTGCTTGCTCGTTGTTTCGTTAAGGGGAGAATTGGAAATTCACCCCATGTTATAGACTTACCCTAGGCGGTTTATTTGGTTATTTTATGCATATTAGGATGATAAAATCATGAACGTCCCCATTCCCAACTCATTCTTCACAAATTAGACTTCCCTCTTAAATCAAACTCTCTTTAGAAACCTCCATTGGAGATGAAGCTCAATGTAAGATTGTAGATGGGATTTCCATGGTTTATTTACAAAGTTTTCATGTTTTTTTCATCTATTAAAGGTATTGGGATCCTTCATTTCTAATTAACCTTTCATCTAGATAGTTATTCTTAAAGTTTTCAAAGAAAGTTTATGATCAAACTTCTTCTCTTCAATCTAGGCATATGGTATTTCTCAAAACATTATCAAAGGATTAATCATGATAAATTGATTATAATTTACAGAATCCAAAGTAAAATTCAATCTAATTGCACTGTTAACCCATGTTCTCTTCAACTCTCAAATTAGCCTATGTACGGGCATTTTGATCGTGACTTTGTATTAATCGAATTATGATTCTATCAGGTTAAATTGATTATATATAATGCTTATATTGTATATTGATGGTGAATTGTTGATGAGTGATCCATGCGGATCAAGGCTTGATGGTTTGAATAAGACTAGCCAATGTTCTTCTACATGTTCATTGTTATCTCAATTGTACGACAATTGTAGTAGGATTTCCTTTAGGTTATGGCCTCTTTTACTACTGCTTTATATGTGCATTTTTGATGAATTTTGAGTATGGATAATTGATTATCAAATCAATGGAGATTGGTAAGTGATCTATGCTTCTCTACTTTCTAGTGAATTGATGTTGTAATGTAGATGTTAGTAGCATGATCTTATAGTGGCTTATGTATGATTTCGTTTATGTGAATGTATATTTAGCTATTTTACTATACTTGAATTATTGATGAAAGATTTGTATACTTTATTTGTACTCTACTTCTCTACTTTCTATAGAATTGGTAGTTGATGAAGCCTTGTATGACATTGTGTGGTATGTTCCACATATAGTGGTTGTGTTTAATTTATTGTCAATGTATATGTGATGTTATCATGGACTTGACGGCAAATTATATTATGAATGTGTGTTGGTAATTATTACCCAATGTGAAGTCTTATGCTTAGTTTTCTCATATTGAAGTGATTTAGGTTGTATGGCTGTTGTATAAGCATGTGTATAACTATGTTAGAGAAAGGATTAGGTGCTTAAAGTGATGAGTTATAATGTTTAATAATACTATACCTATGTACCTCTATGTGAAGGTGTGAATATCTAAGGTAAAGAGTGTAAAGTGTTATATGAAGTTAGCTTGTCTCCTATGCTAAATTGTGTTGTGTGGTCTATGCTTGAATGTGCATTCTGGTCCTAAGAGAGTGGATGCCTCAAGGTGTTGTTGATATCCATTATGTGATCATTTTGACCAATGTATACATGCTTAAACATTATGCATGCTTACAAGTAGTATAGATTTATGGTGTCTAATGAAAGACATTCACATATTCACATATGTATACTACTATGCATATAAGGTATATGTCTATGAAGAATTTTGTGTATTCCCTTAACTAGAATAACTTTATATGTGTAATAGTATGGGAAAGGGTATGGGACCTTGTCTATACATTGCACATGTGTTCCTTGATAGGATAGTTCCTAGGTTTGGTTTCCTATGTACATGAATATGAATGCATGATTATGTAATGTATGAACATGTGTGGTCTTAATGTGTTATGTAAAATGTCTGATCATATATATGTATACACACACACATGAATGAGATCAAGTCAATAGAGGGACACTTGAAAGGTGTCATAAAGAGTACCCTAAACTAGATGGGGCTTTACATATTCTATGTCCATGTGAAAGGATTTATCACATGATTAAGTTTGGTGAACTCTCATATATGACCTATGATCTAATCATATGAGGAGTTAATCTCCTAAAGCCTAAATTTTATGAAATAAATATTATAATGACTTTTCAATTAAGGAAACTTAGCTTAGCCTCAAGTGAAGTTTACAATGGGAGGTGTTGGCTTCCATTGGAGGAAGATTCACCATAGGGTTTTCAAAAGGTGTTGACCCCCCTTTGAGGAAAATTCACCTTTGGTTCCACATGAGGTGTTTAATTCCCTTTGAGGAAGATTCACGCTTCGTTTCTCATGATATGAGGACTCCAGTGCTCATGGGGATGGAGAGGGTCCAAATATAATATCTCTTAGTTCCATAAACTATTCTTCCCACATAAGATCTAGCAAGTTATTTCAGTTTGTATGATAACAAGTGTTAATGTTCTACTTTGGCTAAGTAAAGCACCTTACATTGGTGAAGGCTTTAAAACACCAAATTCCATGTAGCACCCATGATCATAGTGTCAGTTAAGGCTATACTTTCCCTAAAGTAAAATGGACAATGGAAGTAAATGACTAGACCTAACTAGGATAACCTAATAGTAGTTTCTTAATGTAGGTGGGGGTATGGGACTTCAAATATACATTGCACAAGTGGCTCTTCAAGGAAGTCCTAGGAAGGAGTCCTAATGCATATGACTATGTATATGTTTCCTATGCATGACGTTGTAGTATTGACTACTTGTTGTGATGAAAGGCATGGTATGAGTCTATATGATGTGGATTATCCTTTTTGTGCATAATGTTGTTCTTAAGGTTATGCATTGCACCATGTTTTATTAGAGGGTTACTTGGGAGGTTACTAAGTCAAAGAAAGGAAGATCAGTGTAAAGGGTAGGAACTCACTTTAATGTGAATGTGCTATTGTAATGTGATTCTAAAATACCTTAAATGCATTGTATTATTTTATATTACATATGATCATTGAATATACCTATATGAAGTAAATGAATTTTATGAAAGCTATTGCATCAAGTTTTATGAAGATTTCTCAAAAAAGCATGAAGCATGATTTCAAGTAAAATGTCCCTTTTAAATGCATGGTTACCGTACTTAGTGCTTTCTTGTACTAACTCCATGTTCTCTACTTTTTACCCAAAATGTAGGTTATGGATGCTTAAAGGAGGTCTGTAAGGTGAAGGGCTTGATATGTAATTCCCAAGCTTAATGAAAGGGATCCTTAAGCTCAAGGATTTCCTATGTCAAGTTTCTTTAAAGTCTTGTAGTATCTTAGTTATTGAATTTAAGTTAAAAGAGTTGTGTCCCTATTATACTCTAATCATGTTGAGTCTAGGGTGACAAAAATAGACTCGAGTCTAACTATGTACTTATGATATTATATATATATATATTATATATATATATATATATATATATATATATATATATATATATATATATGAAGCGATGTTTCTAGCATATGATATGCTATGAAAAATTTTAAATTTTCTGCTAAATTTACTATGACAATGCGATGAATGATAACTATGGGCTTGTATAAGACCTCCAAGAGGTAAAGTATGCCATGTTACTTCTAGGGGGTGTTCCCCAGTTGTGACAAACACATACCGATTCTATGAATTGAGTTTAGTCTTGAAAACATAGCTTTTACAAAGCTCTCTTGGAAATCATAGTTTCCTCTTTCTTCTATTGAGACATATGCTCTGTGGAAGTCTAACTTTCCTTCCTTCTACAAAGTTTGAAAACATTTTTGTTTAAGCTCTTGGGGACTACCTAGTTTCCTTATAACTCTTCAGAAGTGAACTCAACTTTATAATCTTTGCATAAACTTAACTCTTACGAATACTTAGTTACCTTATAGCTTTTGATAATTTAACTCAACTCTCTACTGTAACAACAAAAGTACACCGTAGTTTTTTCCAGCGGCGGCGTCCTCGAAGAGGGCTACGACAATCTTCTTTGCATTCGTCGTCACATATCATTGGTCAAAAATGCTGATAAATTTAAAACTTTTAATATATACGAAATGAGGTTTACATAGACCTGTACATAGGAAGCATACACTGAATTCTCACTTAGCACTTAACAATAGCATAATATAATAGTTCGTCTCAAATTTAACCATCTCAAGAATGAATCACATTAGTTTCGGCATATCGCTTAGTCTATTACAATATGCCCATATAGGCTACAATGAAGTCTCAATATGAGAATGAAATCATTGTCTCAAAACATACACAAAACTAATAAGGATTGACAAGTGGTTCGATCTTCGAAACTCACGAGGACTCACCAATGGACTTAGGAAACAGCCAAGTCTTTTTATTCAATAACAACGAATCTCCTCAATGGCCCAAACGTACAATGTTTGGGGAAAAAGGGGAGAAATATTGGTTAGTACAAAACACATGTACTAAGTATGGTTCCTATGCAAAAAATCATCAATGCATGAGAAAAATACAATTTAGTCAAAACCATGATTTCTATAAATTTAACTTAACATGCCTATGTAAGAAGCATAATTAGTCAATTAAACATAATAGCAACACAATATGTAGATCACCACAGTAATATTTGTGCAAAGCAAAAGATATATCCCATAATCCTATCCAAGGCTAAGTATCACATTAAGAAACCCACTTCATACTTACAACATACTTTCATAACATGCTTATACAACATTACTTACTCATAGCTTATCAATATAACCACAATCATAATCATAATCATAAAAGAAAACTACTAGAACCATCCCTTAGGCTTCCACATGTGCAATGAGTAAAAGTTCTATACCCTCATTTACCCTATGTAGTAGTTTTTAAGACAACCCTAATAAGAGTCCACAGACATTAACTTATTTTTTTACTTTTACATTAAGGAATGAAGTGCAATGAACTACATGAGACAATGTGATCTACATGTAATCTGATGTTCTACTCCCACACCGAAAAGAGAGGGTTAACACTTGCCTAAGGTGCAACCATTCATATATAGCTATCTAGGTGGATCCACTAAGATAGAGTACTATGTGGGAACATAGTTAAGGGTCAAGAAGAATGTTGCTAGAAAACTTGACTTACTAACGTGGAGGTTTCCATCTCATGAGATAACAGATAACTAGGGAGTGAATTTACTAATGTGAGGAAACCCATGTGCGGGACGAATCCACACACGTGAGACCTCCATCTCATTTACATGCCTTTTCTATGCTACACAATTATTTCTTTTAGAAATCATATTAGTTCATCATACATGTTCACATTAATCTCCAGACCTTTAAGTGAACATCTTATCATAATAGCTCATAGATGACAGCAAGTGAGAATTGTCCTTTAACTTTAGACACAACATTATAATCATGAGAAACTACATTCAATTATATAATGATTACACCATAGCATAATTACATACTTCATAGAAAATTCAAAGATCTAGGGTTAGGGAGGAGGGATCCTTGTCACCAACATCACAACAACACAATTAGCTATGTCATCATTATCATATAAGTAGGTTTTACCTTACATAATCAGATCAAAGGAGATTCAAGATCATACCTCATTGCCCTTCGGGGGACTTCATGCTTAAATACTCAAGAACACACAACCAACATATGAAATAGGTCAATTCATGAAGTATTAACATAACTAAAATCAAGGTAAACAAGTGATATGTTCATCGCTCTCAACAATTTACCTTAATATATCCAAGAAATTAGGGATTTGGGGAAACGACATGGGTCAAGGGAAAAACCATAGGAATTCATAAATTGACCATCAATTAATATTAACCAACATTAATCATCATAATTTATCAAAATTAACTCACAATTTCATTTTAGAAAGAAGACCCATGTGAGGAGAAAAATCCTTGTTTTGGGGGATGTAGAAATCCTCGTTTGAAGAACCTATTAAGGAAAGGGATCCCAAGAGTGAAGGAAAACATACCTTCATGAATATTAATCCACAACATTTAGTTGAAAGACTTCAAGGCTTGATCTTCTTCTTAGAGATCTATTGGTCTTCAATGGAGTTTTGGAGGAAGAGGGAGAATTTGGAAGAGAGAGAGATTTTTTAGTTCAACTTGTGGGACTTGGTTTTGTGTGATAAAATTGACCTAAAACTTACCCCAAAAAGTTATGTAGTCAACCATTAAATTATCCAAAAAGGCCCCTCACTTAAATGTGTTTAATTGTGAAGTCAAAACACCCAATTTATTTTAGAATTTTGAGATGAAGCAGTAGGGTACATGTAAGACCCTCTTGGCAAGTACAACTTCAGATTCGCACGTGATGACTATGTGATGTGCAGCAGCAAAAGAAATATTCCTGCGTACAAGCTGCCTTGGCACCTTGCTCGCCCAACTGCGAGTCCTCATCAAGGACCCTTCCGGTGATCCTTGGGGTGTTTTGACTATAGTTATAGACCCTATATACTACATTCTACCTATTCAAAGTATTTTTACAAGTTTTGGACTTCATATGACCCTCCGAAACCTTCATCAAACATAGGGACGTCAACTAGTTGAATTTCTCTAGTTTCCGGATGTTAAGAACATTCTTTAATCCTATGGCTCCAATACTTCCCAAACAAGTTGTTTATACTTATTTAGGTCTAAAATCATTATTACTCAAAATATTAGGCTCTATTATAGGTTAAATATTTCCGGGGTGTTACAATATCCACCCCCTTGGGAACATTCGTCCCCGAATGACACCTTAAAGCTCCTACTGGGAAAAAGAAAAAGAACTGAAGACTACAAGCCAACCACAACCAAAATCAGAATGAGTCATAGATCATAGGAGGACATCTCCACTCCCTTCAACTTAAAAACATAGAATAAACATATAGCAACTTAATCCACAATATCATAACAAAATCTCACACTTTTCGTATCCCTTAAGGAGGTACTACCTTCTCCATTTCAATATGAGATCAATATGAACATTAAAAGTTGACATGCTGATTTCTTATCAAAACAACATCAAACATGCTCATTATAATCTTCCATGAACACTTACAACACCTATCACACTGAAGTGATAGACAACATAATAAGCATATTTCATGGAAAGAAAAAAAAGAACTCAACTTAGGGATGAATTTCTACAAATATGCACATACAAGATAAAAATGTCAGATTAAACATAATTTATATAACTCATATTTAATAGAAAGATACTAACCTTAACTTTGGATAGGAGTAGGTGGACATAGATGAGCGTAACGGGTCTTCATGTCGGCCTCGGCCTACGATGTTGCACCTTCAACAAGGTTGTTCCTCCATAGGACATTCACGGAGGCAAGCTCCTTGTTTCTCATCTCTTAACTTGGCATTCAACATTTTCAACTGAGACCTCTTAATAAGAAATGTCCTCTATTAACCCTAACACTTCTAGAGGGAGAATTGACACCGGATCACCTACACACTTCTTGAGCATAGACACATGGAACACCAGATGAATCGACGTCAATTCGATTGGCAACTCTAACTCATACGCCACTTCCCCTACCCTTTTAAAAATATTATAAGGCCCCACATGATGGGGACTAAGATTTCCCTTCTTCCCAAACCTCATCACCCCTAAAATGGGTGAAATTTTCAAATAGACCCAATCTCTAACTTTGAATTTGAGGTCCATGTTTATATTGTCGGCATAGAATTTTTGTCGTCTATAAGTCGTCTTCAACCTCTGTCTTATGATTAGAACCTTCTCTGTGGATTCATACACTATTTTAGGACCAATAAGATCAAACTCACCCACTTGAAACCATCCAATTGGGGACAGGCACCTCCTATCATAAAGTGCTTCAAAAGGGGCCATACCAATCATCACATGGTAGCTATTGTTGTAGGAGAATTTGTTCAATCGAAGGTGATCATCCCAATTCCCTATTAAACAATCACAGAAGCCCTCAACATGTGTTCAAGAGTTTTGATGGTTCGTCTGCTTGTCCATCCGTTTTATGGTGGAAACCGGTGCTTAGCTTAAATTGATTACCAATCCCACTTTTGAAAGATCCCCAAAAATGTGAAGTGATTGAGACCCTCTCTTAGAAATGCTTTAAAGGGGATCCCTATGTAACTTCAGAATCTCCATAACATACAATTTACCATACTCCTCTGCCGAGTAATAAACTTTTACAGGAAGGAAGTGGGCTTACTTAGTCAACCTATCCGCTATTACCTATATGGAGTGCGTTCGAGGATAGCCTACCACGAAGTCCATGTTGACATCTTCCCACTTCGAAGTGGGGATATCAATATTTAGGTTTTGACCACCCGAGCCTTGATGCTGGGATTTTCACCTCAAAACAGACTTAGCTACCTCACTTTTCATTGTATTCTTCCAATAGATATCACGTCGGTTACGATGCATTTTGGTGGCCCCAAGATGCATGAAGTGTCAGGAGCCATGAGCATCATCCATGACTTTCTCCCTTAGACCATCTACATATGGTACACATAATCCTCCTTGGTACCTAAGTACCCCATCCTCCCCTTGGGAGAAATGTTCATTATTCTTTCTAAGGACCGACTCTTTCAACTGCGTCAATAGAGGATCAAGATGTTGCTTGGACTTCACATCAACCACTAGAGATGACTCAGAGTTATGACGGACCACGAAATCACACTTTGAAGATTCTTATAATGAAACACCGAACTAGGCCAACCTATGAACCTCTTTCACCAATTCTTTCTTATCATCACCCATGTGAGCCACACTGCCCATGGACACTCGGCTTAGTGCATCTGAAACAACATTGGCTTTCCCGAGATAGTAAAGAACACTCATGTCATAATACTTTAAAATTTCTAACCATCTTCTTTGTCTTAGATTCAAATATTTTTGAGTGAATAAGTATTGAAGATTCTTGTGATCGGTTAACACATCAACACGTACCCCATAGAGATAATGCTCCAAATTTTCAAGGCAAACACCACGGCCGCAAGCTCAAGGTCCTTGTATAATTCTTCTCATGTGTATTAATTTTTATAGAGGCATACATTATGACTTTGTCATATTCCATTAGTAAACATCCTAGACTCACTCGGGAGGGATAAAAATAAATCATAAAACCTTTGGTATACTACAATAGTGTCAATAAGGAAGTGGAGGTGAGTTTATATTTAAATAATTGGACACTCTTTTCACACGATTCCGACCATTCGAACTTGGACTTCTTTTGGGTTAATGCCATTAATGGAGATGCGATAGATGAAAATCCCTCAACAAACCTCCTATAATATTCGGACAACCTTAAAAAACATTAGATGTCAGTTGGATTCAAAGGTCTAGGCCAAATCTTGACCACTTGTGTCTTCCTTGGATCACCCCCTACAGTTCATTAGAGACAAAACTCACACTTGCTAAACTTAGCACAAAGTTGGTTATCCTTGAGAACTTGCAAAACTATCCTGAAGTGTCTCATATGATCATTCTCACTCCTAGAGCATATCAAATTTCATCAATGAAGACAATCAAAATAAAATCAAGATACTTTCTAAAAACTTGATTCATAAGGACCACGAATTTCGCGGGGGCATTTGTTAGACCAAATGACATCACTAGGAACTCAAAGTGACCATTTCTTTTTTGAAATGTCATTTTAGAAATATCAACCTCCCTCAATCTAAGTTGATGATAGCCCAACCTCAACTTAATCTTTGAAAAGTAGCTCTCTCCTTGGAGTTGTTCAAAAGGTTATTAATCCTAGTGAGTGGGTACTTATTCTTTATAGTGACTTTATCCAATTGATCATAGTCGATACATATTCTCAAAGATCAATACTTCTTCTTTATAAACAATACCAGGGCACCCTATGGAGATATACTTGGTTGAATAAAACCCTTATCTAGCAAATACTTGATTTGAGCCTTTAGTTCTTTCAACTCTATCGGGGCCATCCGATAAGGAGGGACTGAAATAGTTTGTGTATCCCGCAATAATTATATGCTGAAGTCAATCTCCCATTCGGAAGGAATTTCGGAAATTTCATTAGGAAAGACCTTCACAAATTCCCTTACTATGTGTACCTAAATTAAGGGAGTGACTTCGGATTCAAGATCCCTAACTCTTACTGTGGTAGAGGCAACCCTTTGCAATCAATTTGCAATCTTTGAGACATGAAATGATCTTACCCCTACGATTTGAGTTCTCTCCCTTCCACTCAAAAATGGGTTCAGTTGGAAATTGAAATTTCACTACACTTGTCCTACAATCAATAGAGGCAAAGAAAGAATGCAACCTATCCATACCCAATAAAATGTCAAAATCTATCATGTCAAGTTCTATCAAGTTAACTAATGTAACTCTATTAGGAAATAAAATAGGACAACCTTTATAGAATCTCTTAACATCCACGGAATCACCCACCGGGGTCGAAACCGAAAAAGGTTCGTCTAATATGTCGTGTAGTATTTCAAATTTGATGTCTATAAGAGGGGTCACAAATGACAATGTAGTTCCAGGATCCAACAAAACATATACATCAAAGGAAAATAATTTTAACATATCGGTGACCACGTCCGATGAGCTCTGTTGATCACTTAAGGATTGGAGAGAATAGAAGATATTCTTCTTAGGATCATCCATATTTGGGGCACTTTTTTTAGCTTGAGCATTTTCCCCTTCGAAGAGACTTCATCATAGGGAAATCTCACTTCATATGACCATTCTTGACATAAGCATAGCAATTACCCTTGACAACTAGGCACTTACCATCATGTATATTATCACATTTAGCACAAGGAGGTTTCTTAACATAAGATCTACCACCTTTCCCCTCTTGGGGCTTGGGATTAGGCACTATACTCCTCTTTACCGTTGGAGCATTAGAAGGGCCTTGGTTGGAAAACGTCGTTTTGAACCTTTGTTTGTCTTGTACCACATACTTAGCTTTGGAAGAATTCCCATCTTCAATTCTTACTTTCTTCAACTCCCTACTGACGCTCTTAGGATTTTGCTCCTCAATTTGTTCGGCATGAACCATAAAACGAGAGATGTCCATGCTAGGAATCAACATACCCTACCTACATTCATTAACCAAAAGGTCACTTATCCCCATAACACATTTGTTCATCTTATCTCTAGAATCTGCAACCATAGTATGAGCATACTTGGATAGTTTAGTAAACTTGAGGGTATAATCATTCACGCTCATACCCCATGCCTAAGATTGATGAATTATTGCATTTTCCTCTCCCTTAGTTCCAAGTAAAGGAACCTATCAAAGAAAATCCATTTTAAAAGCTCCCCAAGTAATCCGATCTTCTATAAATGGCCTCTAGTCCTTCCATTAATCATACCATAGTTCAGCTATGTCTTTGAGTTGGTAGGCGCCTAATTCTGCCTTTTCTTGAGAAAAACCCACCATATCATCAAGAACATTGAACACTTCATCAATGAACCCTTATGGGTCCTCCTCTACCTTATAACCAAAGAAAGTAGGGGATTCATCCCTGTGAAATCCCTAATCCTTGAAGCGGGAGTGTTTGCATTAGGGTTCACTTACAATCTTGCATCCCTAGTAAATTGGGTAGCTAACACTTGAGTCAATCTATGTATGGCCGACATTATCAAAACGTTAGATATAGCCCCTTATTTAATAGGAACTTGACGGTTTTGAGGAGTTTGAGGGGGAACCGCCTCATTCAAAGTATCCTCTCCGTCCCTTCGAGCATTGTTCCTCATTATATTCATTGCCTATAAGCACAATCAAAGGATTATAAGAAAGGACTAAATAGATCTACGACTCCTAGGCACGACTAAGGAATAACAAAAGAGTGAAAGTTCCTAAGCATCACATTGTATCTCATTCATAAGTGTGGCTCGTTAACAATTATGAATAAGACCCTACATTGACGTGTTTTAGTGAGACATCAATCATAATATTTACTTTAAACTTAATGCTCTAATACCAATTTTGTAGCGACCAAAAGTACACCCTAGTCGTTACCGGAGTCATCGTCCTGGAAGGTGACTAAGACAAGCTTCTTAGCATTTGTCATCACATATCATATGTCAAAAACATGGATAAATTTAAAACTTTACATATATACGTAATGTTTTTTACATAGAACTCTCATAAGAAGCATACATAGGCTTCTCACTTAATATTTAACAACAACATTGTCTAATATTTCATCTTGCACTTAACCATCCAAAGAATGAGTCACAATAGTTTGGGCATAACCCTTAGTCTATTACAAAATTCCCATATAGATTACAATGAAGTCTCAATATGAGAATGGAATTATTGTCTCAAAACATAGATAAAACTAATAAGGATTGACAAGTGGTTTTATCCTCAAAACTCATAAGGACTCACCAATTGACTAAGGAAAGAGTCAACTCTTCTTCTTCAATGACCACGAATTTCCTCAATGGCCCGAACCTAAAATGTTTAGGGGAGAAAGGGAGAAATATAGGTTAGTACAAAACATATAAACTAAGTATGGTTCTTATGCACAAAAATCATCAATGCATAAGAAAAGGACAATTTAGTCAAAATCATGCTTTCTATCAATTTAACTCAACATGCATATGTAAGAAGCATTATAAGTCAATTCAACATAATAGCAACACAACATGTACATAACCCAAGTAATATTTATCCAATGCAAAAGATGGAACCCCATAATCCAATCCAAGCCTAAGTATCACATTAAGCAACCCACTTCATTCTTACAACATATTTTCATAACATGCTTATACATCATTACTTACTTATATCTTATCAACATAACCACATTCATAATCATAATCATAAAATAGCAGAACTAGAACCATCCCTTAGGCTCCCACATGTGCAATGAGTAAGAAAAGTCCCATACCCTCCATTACCCTATGTAGTAGCCTTTAAGATAACCCTAATACGAGTCCACATACTTAACTTATTCACTTACTTTTACATTAGAGAAATAAGTGCAATAAGTTACATGAGACCATGTGCGCATCTGGTGTTCTACTCCCACACCGAAAAGAGAGAGGTTAACACTTGCCTAAGGTAAAACATTTCTTACATAGCTATCTAGGTGGATCCACTATGTTAGAGTCCTATGTGGTCACAGAGTAAAGGGTCAAGGACATTAATCCTAGAAACCTTGAATTACTAATGTGGAGGTTTCCATCTCTTGAGACAACACATAACAAGGGAGTCCAGACTTATCAACATGAGGAAATCCATGCGGGAGGCTGGACTCACCAACGTGAGACCTCCATCTCATTTACATGCCCTTTGATGCGAAACAATTATTCCCTTTAGTAATAATATTCTTTCATCATCCAAGTCTACATTAGTATCTTCTAAACCTTTAAGTAAACATCTTATTAGAAGAGCTCATACGTGATCACAATTGAGAACTATCCTTTAACTTTAGACACAACATTATAATCATGAAAAAGTACATTCAATCATATAACGATCACATCATAAAATAATTACATACTTCATAGTAAATTCATAGATCTAGGGTTAGGGATGGGGAATCCTTGTCACCAACATCACAACAACACAATTAGCTATAACATCATTATCACATAAGTAGGTTTCACCTTACATAATCAGATCAAAGGAGAATCAAGATCGTACCTCATTTCCCTTCATGGAACTTCATACTTAAATAGTCAAGAACACATAAACAACATATGAAATAGGTCAATTCATGAATTATTAACATCACTAAAATCAAGGTAAACAAGTGACATGTTCATCACCTTCAAAATTCACCTTAATCAATCCAATAAATTAGGAATTTGGGGGAACGACATGGGTCAAGGGAAAACTCATAGGAATTCATGAATTAACCTTCAAATAATATTTAACAAAATTAATCACCATAATTCATCACAATTAACTCACAATTTTGTTTTATAAAGAAGACCCGTGTGAGGAGAAAAATCCTTGTTATGGGGGATCTAGAAATCATCGTTTGAAGGATATCTATAGGAAAGGAATATCAAGAGCGAAAGAAACCATACCTTAATGAATATTAATCCACGAAATTAGTTCAAAGACTTGAAGGCTTTATCTTCTCCTTAGAGATCTATTGGTCTTCAATGGAGTTTTGGAGGAAGAGGGAGAGTTTGGGAGAGAGAGACTTTTTTGAGTTCAACTTGTGGGACTTGATTTTGAGTGATAAAATTGACCTAAAACTGACCCTAAAACATTATATAGTAACCCATTAAATTACCCAAAAGACCCCTCACTTAATTGTGTTTATTTGTGAAGTCAAAACACCCAAAAATACGACTTTCACTATGTCTGGGAAGTAGGTTAGCGTCGCCAGGATAATTTCCCAATTTATTTTTGAATTGTGATCTGAGGCAGTAGGATCACTGTTATCCCCGCTTCATGAGGCCAACTTCAGATTCCCAGATGATGGCTGCCCGCCGTGCAGCAGTCACCAAAATCTTCCTGCGTGCAAGCTGCCGTGGCAGCTTGCTCGCCCAACTTCAGCTACTCCCCAAGGACCCTTCTGGTGGTCCTTGGGGTGTCATGACTTTACCTTTTGACCCTCTATACAGCATCCTACCTATTCAAAGTCTTTTTATAAGTTTTTGACTTCATATGACCCTTCAAACCTTCATCAATCATAGGGACATCTATTAGTTGAATTTTGCTAGTTTCTGGACGTTAAGGCTTTTCTTTAATCATAGTTGAATTTATGTAGTTTCTAGACGTTAAGGATTTTCTTTAATCATATGGATCCAATACTTCTTAAACAATTTTTTTATACTTATTTAAGTCTAAAATAACTATAACTCAACATATTAGGCTCTATTATAGGTCACGGATTTTAGGGGTGTTACATTTACTCTTTCTTGACTCGAACTTCAAGTCTTTTAAAATAAAGTTAAAACGTTTGTGAAAGACTTTAGAAGACTTTATAACTTTACATTGAGTTTCTTATTAACTTCTAGACTTTGCTCTAAACCTCTTTGAATTGAAATATGGATTCACGGATCATGATCTCATTATTATAGATGATTTCATGATTTTTAGATGTACTCTAGATTGTTGGAATCAACTCGAAATGAAGGTTACATCACTTAGGAACTACTAAGAAAAGATAGAGAATGAATGGGGCCTTTAGTGGCTCTGGGCGCTCCGATAGGCATGGAGTGCCAGAGTTTGACAGATAGTGACTCTCCTCAGGAGCTCTGACAGGCGCAGAGCAGCAGAGCCCGATAGATAGACTGTGTCCGGAGGTGGTTTGGAAGCACGGCGTCCCAGTGCCTATCATACGGGTTTTCTGTCTTTCTTCTTCATTTTTTATATCTAAACCTCCCCAAAATCCCATGGATACCATCCCAAAAACATAGGATCCCTAATTAACTCATTACTCAATAGTTTGGACCCAAAAGAAGGACAGAAACTAGAACCGAAACTACTAGATATGAACTACAAATCCACAAACAAGATTTCACAATGTTTCATCAAGAATTCCATGTTCATCATTTACTAAGTCAAACTTTAATGAACTGAAAAAATTAGGATGTGGGTGAAAGGACCCATCACCGAGCAATCTCGCATACCTTGATAGGGATCACCCCCGATGAAATCCACGCAATGTTCTTGGAGTTCATGGATGATTCTTGGTTTTTTCTTCTTCACTCCTTTTCTCCCATGCCCTAAGAATTTCAAAATTTGTATGAACTGATTTGGGACTTATTATTTACCCCTAATTAACCTTAAAACGAATTAGGAGTTAATAGGGTGAAAAGTCAACTTAGCCCTAACAATAATTCAGATTTTGAATTTCCTCTGCCCAACAGCCCAACTTCTGGAAGTCATATCTCCATCATACAACCTAGGAATTTAGAAAATATGGAGTTGTTGGAAATATCATTCGATGATATTTCCATAAATATAATGAAATCATCTAAACTCCTACTGATCTTGAATTTTTGACTGTTTAAAAATGATGAAAACTCACTGTTGAAATATGGAAATCTTCCAGATTTCCTTAATTATTTCCATATTTGATTATTCTTTGATTATCAGCTGATTCTTAGGTTATTATAATTACGAGATGTTACAATATCTACCCCTTGGGAACATTCGTCCTCAAATGATAATTCTTTCACTAAACTAAGGGTAGTAGCATCTTTCCAGCACTCACAAACAAAAGCAAGTAATTAGATGCTTATATACAATGTTATAAAGTGCTAAGAAGAGAATTTAGTACCTTGATATGCATTCTCTATATATTCAAAAATATGTGGATATCTCGTCTTTATATCTTTCTAAACATCCCAAGTTGCTTCTTCAATGAATTGGTTCCTCCAAAGGACCTTGACTGAAGCCACTTCCTTTGTCCTCAACTTGAAAACTTGACAATCAAAAATCTGAACTAGAACTTCTTCATATGATATGTTATCCTTAATCCCAACATTCTACGTTGGTACTATCAGTGACTGATCACCCAAGCACTTCTTCAACATAGAAACATGGAATACCAGATAAACTACCCCTAACTCTAGGGGTAGCTCCAACTCATAAGCCACATTGCTAACTTTCTTGGAAATTCTATTATGTATGATATATCGGGGACTAAGTTTGCACTTCATACAAAACCTTATAAAAACATTCATGGGGAAACCTTATGATAAACCCAATAATCTACCTCAAGCTCTAATGGCCTTCTCCTAACATACGTGTAGAACTTTTGGTGACTCTGTACCGTCTTCAACCTTTCTTGAATCACTTTGACCTTTTCCATAGCTTGGTGAACTAAGTAAGTTCCTATCAACCCTGCTTTGCTAAATTCAAACCACCCAATAGGAGATCGGCACCTCGTCCCATAAAGAGCTTCATATGGGGCTATTTGGATGCTCGAATGATAACTTTGGTTGTAACCAAACAAAATGAGGGGTATGTGATCATCCCAATTTCCCTTGAATTTGATCACACAAGCTCTAAACGTATCTTCTATGGTCTAGATAGTACGCTCTTCTTGTCCATCTATCTGAGGATGAAAAGCAGTGCTCAAATTAGCCTTTGATCCCAAACCTTTCTGGAATGATTTCAAGAATTGTGTAGTAATTTTGCACCTCTATCTAAAATAATGGATATCGAAATTCCATGAAGTCTTACCACTTCTTGAAGGTAAAGCTTATAATAATTCTCAACTGAATAAGTAGTCTTTACTAGTAAGAAATGGGCTAATTTTTCATCCTGTCGACAATCACCCAAATAGAATCATTTTGCCTTTGAGACGTTGGAAAGCCTATGATTAACTCCATATTAATCATCTCCCACTTACATTACGGAAGTTCTATATTCTAAGATAAACTTTCGAGCCTCTGGTATTCCCACTTTCACTTGCTAACAATTTGAACACTTGGCAACAAACTCAGCAATATCATTCATCATACCTTCCCACTAATAAACCTCACTCAAATCATAGTACATTCTGGTGGAACCTAGATGAATGAAATATCTGGAGCTATGAGCCTCATCCAAGATCCTCTGTTTGAGTTCATCCACTTTAGATACACATAATCTACC
The DNA here is from genome assembly GCA_027704805.1 of Solanum corneliomulleri. Lineage (NCBI taxonomy): Eukaryota > Viridiplantae > Streptophyta > Magnoliopsida > Solanales > Solanaceae > Solanum > Solanum corneliomulleri. Next base: position 52,344,217 of record JAKWIY010003052.1, on the reverse strand, counting down.
TTGATACCTCAACACATCATCTCCCCCTTGTTCGAAAGCAAATACTCTTTGGTTATGGACACTTTCCTTCAAATCAAGAAAAATAAGGTTTTGGTCTTTCTTCTCTTTCACCTATGACATTAATGATGATCCAGCTCCTTTGGTCACCACTATGTCTCCTTCTGTGGAATTGATAGGTCTGACTCCCAAAAGGTTCACATCTTTTACTAAGTCCCTCTTTTCTTCTATGACATAGGAAGTACTTCCCATGGACAACTTGCATAATGCATCAACAACAAAATTAGCCTTACATGGGTTGTATAGAATACTCATGTCATAATCCTTGAGTAGTTCCAACCTCCTTCTCTGTATGAAGTTGAACTCTTTCTGGTTAAACACAAATTGGAGGCTCTTGTGATCAGTGAGTATATTAAGATGAACACCATATAAATAGTTTCACCATATCTTCAAAGCAAACATTGCTGCAACCAATTCTAGGTCATGAGTTGGATAATTCTTCTCATATACATTCAACTGTCTAGAAGCATATGCTATGACCTTGCCATTATTTATTAACACCAACCTAAGCCAACTCTTAATTCATAACAATTCACCACAAAGATTTGAGTACCCTCTGATAAAGTAAAAATTAGAGCGGTAGTCAATCTTTTTATCAACTCCTTAAAGCTTTTCTCAAAAGCTTCAGACCATTGAAAGTTATGTGTATTCTAAGTTAACCTGGTCAAAAGAGAAGATATAGATGAGAATCCTTCAATAAATCTCCTATAATAGAAAGCCAAGGCGAAGAAACTCCTTATATATTTTGGAGACATGGGTCTAGGTCAACTTTGATTTTCTTCAATCTTCTGAGTGTCAACTATAATCCCTTCACGAAAAACAATGTGCATTAAGAATTCCACCTACTAAAGCAAAAATCCCACTTGGAGAACTTTGCATATAGATCCTTATCTCTCAATGTCTGAAGAAAAATTCTAAGGTGACTAGTATGATTTTCTTCGTTCCTTGAATAGATCAGTATGCCATCAATGAAAAAAATGACAAAGAGATCTAAATAAGGTTTGAGCAGTTTGTTTATAAGATCCATAAATGATGCTTGTGCATTCGTTAAACCAAGGGACATAACCACAAACTTCATAATTCCCATACCTTGTTCTAAAGGTTGTCTTGGGAATATCACATTCCCTTACTTTGAAGTGGTTATACGCTGACTTGAGGTCAATCATTGAAAATCAAGAAGCACCCTGAAATGATCGAAAAGATTGTCTATCCTTGGAAGAGGATATTTATTATTGATGGTCACCTGTCCAACTAACGGTAGCCTATACACAACCTAAGGCACCCATAATTCTTCCTAACAAACAAGACCAGAATGCCCCAAGGTGAGACACTTGGTTGGATGAAACCATTATATAACACATCTTTCAATTGTTCTTTTAGATCTTTTAACTCTGTTGGTGCCATTCTATATGGCGGAACATATATAAGACGAGTATCTTTTATGATTTATATGCTGAAGTCTATTTCTCATTCGCGAAGAAGTATTGGTAGGTCATCTAAAAATACTTCTGTAAACTTGCTGACTATAGGAACTGCATGAAGGGAAGGTGACCCAACAACTTGAGTCATTAACATTGACAATGTGATAATTACATCCCTTAGAAACTAAATTTCTTCTCTTTAGATACGAAACGAAACGACCCTTAGGCACGGCTGAACATAACTTGCTCATTAGGAATTTGAGACCTGACAACTCAAGTTGTCCAATCTATTAAAAGGTATAAAGCCATTTCATACCTAGGATGACATAAAAATGTACCATGTCCAACTTTATTAAATCAACCATGGTATTATTATGATTGATGGAAAAAGGACAATCGTGATAGACTCTTTCTGCCAGAATGGATTCACCAACAAGTGTGGAAAAATTGAACGGTTCCCTATGTTTCTCAGGAGAAATCTCAATGTTAATAGCAACCTATGGAGTTATAAAAGATAAACGTGCTCCTAGGTCTAATAATGCATAAGCAGTAAAGTGAAACACTCGAATCATACCAATGACAAAATCTGGCGAATCCTCTTGTTCTTGGTGACTATTGAGAGAATACAAATGGTTTTGTCCTCCGCTATTACAAGAAGTAGCTCCCCTAGGTGCAACCCTTTCTGGTAGAGCATCTGATGAACGTTGAGCCCTATTACCCCCAATTCCCGGTGCTTTTCCTACTATTTAGACATTCTTTCACGAAATGTCTGGTTTGACCGCACTTGAAATAACTAGTGGAGCATTCGTGACAAACTCCAGAGCGATTCCTACCATACTTTGTGCAGGAAGAAGGCTTACTATCTCTTTGTGCCACACTACCTTGTGAATATGCAGGCCTAGCTCGAGAGTTCTGACCATGATGCTCAACTCTGTCTCTGGCGAAAGGGCACTAGCAGACAATGGTGCATGCCCCTTTTATTTCTGAAATTCTGGTTGACTTGAATCACCCTTCCTTTGACTAGACTCATTCCTGATCTTCGCTTTCTTGTATCGATATTCCTCTCTGTCCATCAACATTTCCTTTTCAACTTGTTGGACATAGAACATAAGCCTTGATGTATCCATGTCACCTATCAACATGGTAGCCCTACTTTCCTCACTTAAAGATCCACCCGACCTGGCAACAAACAAACTCATTATGCTCCTCATATATGTCACCATCTCTGAAGCATAGCGAGAGTGTTGGGTGAACTTCAACCCGTACTCATGAACATTAACTGAGGCGTGTTTCAATGTGAGGAACTCTCTTACTTTG
>JAKWIY010003052.1:52271608-52341322 GCA_027704805.1 Solanum corneliomulleri | reverse complement strand
AGTGATTTATGGCATGCCCATCCGGGACATGCAAATTACAAAGCCTTGCGAAAATTGGTTAATCTAGATGTATTGCCTGATTTTAAATGCGATAAGTCGAAATGCAAAATTGGTGTCGAAAGTAAGTTTTTTAAACATCCTTACAAGTCTGTTGAAAGAAATTCTATAACTTAAGACTTAATTCACACAGATATATGCGATATGAAGTCAACACCATCTCGTGATGGGAAAAAGTATTTTATAACTTTTATTGATGACTGTACTCAATTTTGTTATGTATATTTGCTTAATATATGAAGCAATTGATGCATTTAAGCAATACAATAATGAAGCGAAAACCAATTGAATCTAAAGATAAAAATGATTTCGAGTGGTAGGGGTGGAGAATATGAATCTCCTTTTGCAGAGATATGTTTAGAATATGGTATTTTTCATCAAACTACTACACCTTCACCACAATCAAATGGTTTTGGAAGAACGGAAGAACAGAACATTAAAGGAAATGATGAATGCGTTAATGATCAATTCTGGTTCACCGCGAAGCCTTTGGGGGGAAGTCATCCTTACAGCTAATAAAATAGTCAATAGAGTACCCCATCGAAAAACACAATCAATTCCATATGAGTTGTGGAAAGGAATAAAACACAACTTGAAATATTTCAAAGTGTGGGGGTGTTTAGCCATGGTAAAGGCTCCTTTACCGAAGAGGGTTAAAATTGGACCCAAAACAATAGATTGTGTCTTTATTGGGTATTCTGTGAATAGTAAAGCCTATTGATTTTTTATTCATAAATCTGCTAATATGAGATTCATGTTAATACGATAATTGAATCAGATAATGCAGAGTTTCTTGAAAACATTTATCCGTATAAAACTGAAAGTGAGTCAACAAGTGAAAGACCTAAACGACCATGAGAAAAATCAATAGAAAATATTCTAACTAGTGAGGAACCTAGGCGTAGTACTCGGCAACGAAAATCTGCTTCTTTCAGACCAGATTTTGTAGCACTATTGCTTGAAAATGAGCCTCAAACATTTAAAGCAGCTATGTCTTCATCAGAGTCAACTTATTGGAAAGAAGCACTCAACAGTATCAATTTTAAGCAATCACACTTGGGAATAATCTGATCTTCCTCCAGGCTATAAACCTTTAGGAACAAAGTGGATCTTTAAAAGGAAAATGAAACCTGATAGGACTATTGACAAATGTAAGGCTAGACTGGAAGCCAAAGGATACAGACAAAAGGAAGGTTTGGACTATTTCGACACATACTCTCCAGTAACAAGGATAACATCAATTAGGATGTTAATAGCACTAGCAGCGGTGCATGATATTAAAATCCACCAAATTGATGTAAGGACAGCCTTGTTAAATGGATAATTGGAGGAAGAAATTTACATGGAACAACCTGAAGGGTTTATAGTTCCTGGTAAAGAAAAGAAAGTGTGCAAACTTGTGAAGTCACTATATGGACTCAAGCAAGCATCCAAACAATGACATGCTAAATTTGACCAAACAATGTTGGAAAATGGATTCAAGATTAAAGAATGTGATAAATGTGTTTACATTTAAAATGTTATGAATCATCAAGTCATTGTTTGTTTGTATGTTGATGACATGTTAACAATGAGTAAAGAAATTGACGATATAAATGCTACTAAGCGCATGTTGTCCAGCATGTTCGATATGAAAGAGTTAGGAGTTGCTGATTTGATCTTAGGGGTCAGGATTATCAAAACTCCCCAGGGACTTGCATTAACTCAATCTCATTATATTGAAAAAGTATTGGATAAGTTCAAATACTTGAATTTCAATGTTTTCAAAACTCCAATTGATTTAAGTTGTACATTTAAAAAGAATGAAGGTCAAAGTGACTCTCAATTGGAATACGCCAAAGTGTTGGGAAGTTTGATGTATATTATGAATTGCACGCGACAAGATATAGCATGTGCTATTAGTAAACTAAGTCGGTACAATAGTAATCGGAATCAAACTCACTGGATGTCTATGTAACGTGTGTTGGATTATCTAAAATATACACAGCATCATGCTTTGCATTATAATAAATATCATGCTGTGATTGAAGGATATAGTGAAGCATATTGGATCACCGGGTCAAATGATGTAAAATCCACGAGCTGTTATTTGTTCATACTTGTTGGAGGAGCAATCTCTTGGAAATCGTCCAAACAAACACGTATTGCTCGCTCCACAATGGAAGCAGAATTCATTGCTTTGGATAAGGCTGGTGAAGAAGCGGAATGGCTCCGAAATTTCCTAGAGGATATTCTATTCTGGCCCAAACGTGTTGGACCGATTTGCATACATTGCGATAGTCAAGCAGCAATAGGTAGGGCAGGGAGCGTTATGTACAAAGGAAGTCTCTTCATATACGACGGAGACATAACACCGTAAGACAACTGCTCTCTAGTGGAATTATCACAATTGACTATGTAAAGTCAAGCTATAATGTGTCAGATCCACTAACGAAAGGCATAGTGAGAGAGGCAGTTGAAAGATCATCTAAGGGAATGATTTTACGGCTTAGGAAAAGTCAGCATGACGGTAACTCTATCTAGCAGACTGGAGATCCCAAGAGCTAGATTTAAGGAGAAAAACAAAGTTGTGGCTGACGGTTCGACATTGTCAATTAACTCAATCCATTCTCATGGTGAAGACAATGTTCAGGAAAAGGTTAAGACTTTAAGTCTTGTTAAAGAGGTAATAAAGCTTAAAGTTTTTAATGATTTACTACGTTTGGTAGATTTGACCAAATAGTGTATCGACGAGATAACACGTTTAGAAATCACCTATGTGAGTGTGAAGTGGAAGCCGCTTCAAAGAGAATTTTATGTCAAAAGCTTATTCTCTAATACCTCATGAAACCAGGGGTTTTGTTTTCATGGCTGAACGAACACAACCGTAAGAATCATAAACAGTAAAGGTTAATTGTGTGACATATGGATGTCTAGGTATACACCAAATCTCGATGGTTCAAAGATATCAACTCTACCGATTGACCGAGTATATCCGACATATGTTCACTACGGAAAGTCCAAGGGGAAACCTACTTATCCAGATGCAATTAATCCTTACTTGTAAAGTACACAATTGTTCGTGCATTCCTATGTTATAACCATTCCAAATTAATATGGGGGATTGTGGGCATGTAGCAAGAATTGATGAGAAATAGAGGAAAAGAGATGAATTTGAAAGTTGAGAACTTGAATAGTTGGAAACTTGAAAAGTCTCTTATGCTTTAATGAAAAAAGCAATTGTCCCTCATCGGTAATGGAAAGGAAAATAGGAGAGTTTAAATACATAAACACTCCTATTAATTGTTAAAAGGGTTGGAAAGAGGGACCCCCCCCTCGCACCGTCTTCGTCGTCGCTCGCTTGCTTCGGCTTTGGACAAATTTATTTTAATTAATTAAATGGCCAAAAAATATTTTCAATTAATTAGTTGATAACAGAAGTTAACCGAAATATTTTTAATTTTTTAGTTAACCCAACCCGACTCGGATCCACGCGCGTGACCCGTTTTATTTTCTGTTATATTTAAAATTCCCGCTATGACTGTTCTGAAAGATTGCAACTTTCAGGAACAGTCAATACCATTTGAAAGTTTGCAACCTTTCATTAATGGTCGTGTCAATTCTGAAAGGGTTGCAACCTTTTAGAATATGTTCTTCTTGCCTATAAATACTACTCAATCTTCAGAATATTTTCCAACGAATTTTTCTGATCTTCTTTCTTATAAAACATATTTCTTTGTGTACTTTCCTGCAGTGGATTGATTCGCTAACAGTAGAGTTTTTGTTTTCTACACTTTACCGATTAAGATCATTTTACCCTGGAAGTTATATTCCAATGAAATCTCGGATACTAGAGGGAAATAATTTCATTAAGGGGACACTGTGAATTCAGTGGACTTTATTTTCTGGTAAGTTTTTACAGATTTAAGTATTTTTTAGAAATAAATTTTTGTTCATATTGCTTACTGGTTCTATAAATTTCAGTTACTGTGTTTTCTGAACAATTTATTGCAATAAGTAATTTCTGATTTTGATAACACAGATTGGTTGACATATATATATATATATATATAGATATATATATATATATATAGATATATATATATAGATAGATAATATATATATATATATATATATATATATATATTAGATCTCTCTTTTTTATCACCTCCTTACAACTTTCTAGTTGATTTTTGTCTAGTGATTGAAAATAGAAATTTTTATTTTAATAAAAAAAGACATGAACAATGAATTAAAAAATTTATGTAAAATTAAAGTAAAATCATACCATATAAACAAGATTTTATTAATCTTTTTATATAGAATTAACTAGAGGTGATCAATAAACTGAAAACAAACTAATAGAGAAACAATTATATATATAGAAGAAACAAAAATTACCGCATTGGTGAGTTTAATGGTATTTGAACTGTTAATTGTATCTCCCTAATTCCTTGTGTAACGTGATAATTTGCACAGTTTCAATCATTGATCGGAAATTTTGAATTATTCCCTTCGTTCTTGTTCGTTTATCCCGTTTGCATTTCACATTCCCCTCGATAAATATTAATTAAATATTTATTATACAAAATTATTGTTGCTAATAACACTTCGAAATTTTAAATTCAAACACTAATACTCCAATTAATTTTTTCAATAACAACTTACTCATAAAAATAAAATTAAAATAAATGCAAACTTAACTACTTACCCTCTCGGTCCTCTTTGTATTTGCCTCCATTTTGTTCTTTAGATTTTTGATTCTCATTAGAATTATCTTTATCTTTCATTTGTAATTCAATCCTAAGGACTGTATATTGTCAAATACAAAAACAAAATTTATCAATGTTAAATCAATAATTTATTCTCAAACAAAGTGAAATCTTTCCTCTATTCTATTGATTTCAAAGTTGAAAAGTACATGAAATACTTTGACCGATTCAAGAAATTTGAATGAAAAAAAAAATTGACTTGTTTTTTCTTTTAATAAAATTATAATATGACAAATATAATGAAACGAAAGAGGGGGAGGTCTCCTTTTTTTTTTTTTTTTTTTATCATTGTTCTTTTCACAAATCAAACTTAATTGGATGGAGAATGTATTCATACAAAATTGTAGAATAAAAAACTCCATAACAAATAAAATATTAAAAATGTAGGACTAGACATAGGAAAAGTTAATTTCACTACAAATTCAAATAAAGCATAAAAGTGGGAACAAGCAATGCTAAATAAAAAAGAGCCACATATATATATTTATTCGAGATAGCCCTATACAATGAAAATAACCTGGAAAAAATAAAAAAATACACCGAAAAAGATTTTCAAATCTAAATAGTTATCTCACAAAAAAAATAAAATGAAAGAGAATATCTCCTGTTTATAAGTGTACACGAGGATGCTGAGTTGTTACCTTAAAATCTATATTTTATGATCTTTTTGAGGTAACTGATTTTAATTTCGTTTGACTATTCTTTCCATTAACACTACGAATAATACTCCGTTCGAATAATTCTCAAAAATTTTAAGAGAAAAAATATATTCAAGACTACCTAATTTATTAAGCATATATACACATTAATTGCTTAACTTGGACTAAATGAAATAAAAAATAAGTCTCACAAAATTAATCCTATTTAATACCCCCTCCATCCACTTTATAAGAAGTTTGACCAAAATTTTATGATATATTATATATATTTTTATCAAATTGAAATGCAAAAAATACACTTTATAGTATATTACGTCTATATTTTTAATATCTTAATTTTTTTAAATGTCGAATTAAAGTAATCTAATTTAATTCTAAATATTTGATAAATTAATTTTTGAAAGTGAACATGAAAATTAAAAGTAGATCGAGGTAGTATTTAACTCTAAATATTTGATAAATTAATTTTTTAAGTTAGTCATTAAATTGTGATACAAAGCAGTATTTATTAGCTTACCAAAACAACAAAGACAAAACAGACATTTGAAGTCAGTTTTGCCTTATCTTTTTGAATTTTATGCTACATAAAAAAAAAAAAAAAAAAAAAAAAAAAAAAAGAAGAAGATAGAATTATATGAAGAATTCAATAAATCAGTTTTTTTCTCTTGTATATACTTTTGGGTTGACCGTTAAGTCATTTTATTGAAAAGTCGTGTTAGATACTCTAGGATTAGGATACAAAAAATAAAATAAAAGACTACTATTGTCACGGCCCTAAGTCGGGTCATGATGACTCCCACTACAACCTACCGAATGAACAAGCCTAAAACCCAAGTCACAAGATTGAGGAAGACATAAATTATATAGAACATAACTTGTGAGGAAGACATAAATTATATAGAACATAAGTAATAAAAGCGAAAGACAAGGATAATGTATATAAAAAAGAATCGTGTTGTGTGGACGCGGGTATGTTACGCTACAAAATGTACAAAAGAGGCCCACAAGTGACCAAGAGAAAAACTAATACAAGATATAGATCCCACCCTGGTGTGCACATGAGATACTATAAACATATATATATATATATACAAACACACGCATACACATAGAAATGACAAATACAAAATACAACATGAGAGTTAGTACAAAATAAAGACATTAGAAAGACTCTGAGTATTAGGAGCTCACTACAATTCAAGTCTGTGATAGCTACAGGAGATCCAAATGCTGACTCAGGGTGGGTCAAACTGGGAGATACATAAAAAAAGATGCAGAAGTGCAGTGTAAGTACCATACAAGGGTACTTAGTAGACATCATAGGCAAAGCAAGATCAGAAAAATGAAATATAGCAATAATAGGGAAAACTAAAACATAACAAGAGAACACTCGACGATAAATCAACTACAACTATACAAAAACAAGACAATCCACACACGCAAAGGCAAACTCATGCAATAATACAATGTAAGACTCAACATAGGAAGATCTTAAGCCTGGTTAAAAATATGTACCGGCTTTGAATGGTACCTGAAGCTTAACTGTATGCGAACAACCTTAATAGAAGCATCCACAGGTTTCCTAGAATTGCACATAGATCATACCAATAATAAAAATACATGTATCGACGGGCCACCATAGAGGGTATATCAATCTTATCAATAACATGAAATCTAAGTAGTAGCTGTAGCCCGAGCCTAATCCTACAGGATGCCTGGAATGATATTTCGAGCTCATCATAGTAAAAGAAGTTGAAAAGTGTGATAAATTGATAAAAAGAGGCCTTTTTGCTACTCTGATTTAAAACTGGTCTCAAGGACTTCCATCTGAGTAAGGTTAATATTCTTTTGAAGAATAAAGTCATTTCCCCCCCAAAAAACTCATTCAAATAAAGAGTACTCAGAAGCACAATTACATTCAAGCTATGAAAAGAACACATAATTGAGAAGAATACCTATTACACAACAAGTTACAAACCGAGGACTCCTTCTAATACAAGAGGGGCCTCAAGCCTAATAGTTTAATATAAAAACAAAATCAAAACTTGATAGATTACACATATTAATCAAAGCAACCGAAAAATACAGAACCCTATGTTCCACACCACCTGGAATTAAGCTTTAAGGAGACGGACAACACAAGCATGACCTAAACTATGCTTCTCTGACTAAAATAAGTTAAAACAACCCAACCAATGGCTAAAATTATCCAAGAATAAATAAACTCAATGAAACCTAAGGTTTCAACCTAACTCAAGCCCGAAACAATGCACAAATTATAACTCCAGTGCTTTTCCCTTCTAGGGAGCATCAGATTGATGCTAAGATATCAAAAAGACAACATGAAAGGTCATACGAGTGCAACAATACCCATGCCACTAACATGAAGTTTTGACTGGAAATTGGGCCAAAATACAGGCACGAATGGACGCAACCAAATTATGAAAAGTAAATTGTCATTATTTCCAATTTTGAAAGATCACTTGCCTGTAAGATGGGGGCAAACAGAACTCAATCCGGGCCTCATATGGAACATATAACAATACTTTTAAGTTAATGAATTAGGGGATTTGACATTGAAAAAAGTTGAATACTAAAATTAAAGACATAAAAGCAAGGAAGAGAGGGAAAGGAAGACACTTACCTTTAAATTGTAGAAATTGACCAAGAACCACTCCAAATTTCTGATGTCGAGCGCTATATAAAGCTGCTCGGAAGGTCGAGCGCCCTAAGTAGCTGCACGGAAGGAATTTCACCCCGACACCCTCGTAAATCAAACAAAAAATCATTATCTGCCAATGTCGGCATTTTTGGTCTTATGGAACCGAAGGAATTAGATTTCGAGCATGTTCACAAAGAAATTTGCCCCAAGTTCCTCTTTTAGATTAATTTAAAAGCTCACACAAACTCTAAATTGAAGTTCAAAACCCTAAGGAAATCATCTCACTTGACAACCCGTTCTGGAAATTATGGAACGGAAAAATTCTAATCCAATGTTAATATCTTCAAATGTTGACTAAAGTCCTCTTTTCCAAACATTAAGCTTCCAAAACTTAAAACTGGCATAAAACTCAACCAAACATCTCAAGGAGCATGCCACCTAACCCAACACCCCGCACAAGCTAGAAGGAAGCTATAAGAAGGGGTTAAACAGGAAAAACACATAGAAAGTACAGAAATTACCCCAAGGGTTGTTACAACAAATTCCACTGAAAGAAATTTCATCCGCGTAAGTAAGACAAAGGTAATACTTGAAGGATAAAAATATGAGGATACCACATCTACATATCCAGATCAGTCTCCCAAGTATCCTACTCGACCAGATGGTGCCTCCACTCAACCTTCACTTATAGGATCTGTTAATACTACAACTAACTAACCTGTGTATCTAGAATGGGCACATGATCCTCGTCAAATCCTAAAATCTCATCAAGCTTAATTGATTCTGATTGAAGCATGTAGAACTTGTCAATAACATACTGCCTCAACATAGAGACAGGAAACACACGATGGGAACTACAAAGAGTTTAAGGTAAGGCTATCTCATAAGTCACCTTTCTTACCCGCCTCAGATTCTCAAAAGGATCGGTGAAACTTTGTCTTAGCTTGGCCCTCCTCGTAAATCTCATCACGCCCTTCATGGATGACATCTGCAAGAACATATGATTATTAACTTTGCACTCTTAAGGTCGTAGCCTCTGAACATATTGCTCTTTTACCTACATTAGGAAGGATGGAGTGTCTTTTGGATCCCAGAGACACTGTGTCCATAGAATCTCTCAATTAGTTGGTGCCCCATGGCTTAACCTTAAAAGCATCTAACCAACCAACTAGAGAACAACATATCCTAACATATAGTCCCTCGAATGGTAGCTTTTATTATATACAAACTCCACGAAAGCAAAAGGCGGATCCCCCTGACCACTGAAATAAATTACACAAGCATGAAGCATATTATCCAAAGCTTGAATAGTCCTCTCAGACTGCCTATTGGTCTGAGCGTTAAAAGTTGTGTTTAGATCAACCGGGGAACCCAACTCAATGTAAATAGACCTCCAAAAATGTGAATTAATATGATCACCAAGGTATTAAATAATAGATATTGGCACCCATGTAAATTTATTCTCTAAGATAGATCTGAGCCAATCCCTTTAGTGTATAGACTGTCTAAACCGATAGAAAGTAAGATGACTTGGTCAACTGATCAAAGATGACCAAAATAGAATCAAAATCTCATAATGTATATGGCAAACCTATGACAAATTCCATTAATGTACGCTTCCACTTTAACTCAGCAATGGACAGTCATTGAGTCAAACCACCTGCTCTATAGTGCTCGTACTTCACTTATAGACAGTTCAAGCACCTAGCTACAAAAATTTTAATGTTCCTATTAATCTTGAACAACCAGTATTACTGCCTCATATGAGGATACATCATTGATATAAAGGATGAATAGAATACATGGAATAATGAGACTCATAAAGAATCAACCCAACTTAACTAATAAACTCTAAAAACACAAATATGACCTTCAATCATCAAGATGACCTCTGGATATTAGATCGTCTTCCTAGCCTCGCTCCTATGAACATTTTCACGAATTTCCCTCAACTACAGATCATCAAACTATTGTGGTTGAATATGTCCCATCAAGGAATATCCTCTACACAAGCAAATGCTCTTTCCAATTCAGATTTATCAAGTTTTACCGTCTTATGGCTAAGGACTAACTGTCCGAAGAACAAGGCTAATTAGTTAGTCACAATTTGGAATAATTTGGGGGATATATTAATAGATTTAGTGTACTCAAATGCATATGTTGTTCAAATAACTGATGTAAATCCTTGATTTTCAGGTATTTTTATTGGGGAACAAAACATTGATACTAATGAGCAAAAAGGAACAAGAAAGTTGGAAGAACGATAAAAAGAAGGCATGAGGATAGCCTAACCCATAGGAAGAGTAGCCGACTGGACACGATCTCTCATAAAGTTCAAATGTGCAAAGCCGTGAAGGATAAAAAATTGAGTAGGCGATATAAAGGAGTAGTCAGCGAATTGCCGAATGGTTCCGTGATGCAGTGCTATATCACCCAATGTTACAGAATATGAAGTTATTGAAGGCTAAAGCAAAAACGTGATGGCGATGGAATTGACCAAAGGGAAGATCACCAAGTAGATCAGCGATCCCGACTTATTGCGCCGAATGGACCTTCACAACACACTTGTTGGTGACTATAAATTCACATTTTAATTTTTTATCCAATATCAAATATTTTTCTAATTTTTATTATTGTTCAATTTTCAAGTTTGGAGTTGAGAACATAGAATGGAGACAATACATCCTTAGCTTTGAAGATTTCAGTTCTTTTAGAAATTGGAAGTGGGTGTTAAAGATACTTCATCTTAGACCTTTGGATATAAAATATGAATCTTACCGAGTTGATGGCAACACAATTTCGTAACAATTTTTACCTTTTGATGATATCTAGCTAAAACCCCAATTCTTGGGGTGTGGTTATGTGATTATGGGTTTATTTAGCTACTGGTCATTGTTAATTGAAAGTTTAAATGTTGTTTAAAAGTGATTACATTCAATAATCGTGGCTTTGTCTAAAGGGTTGTAGTTGCAAATGCCACTGTAATTTCATGTTTCTAGCTTACTCGAGAGAGAGGTTTTAAAACCAATATTACTGATTTAATGGTCTATAGGTATTGTTTTTCATAGGTGCAGCTCGAGAGAGTGAATCCTAAACCCTTTTATACACATTAATTTTGAGAGAGTTAATGGACTTAAGTGTATATTGTTATTAATTGTTGCTTAATGGTGTTCCAGAGAATTAAATTTGATTTGGGGTAAAATGTCCGAGAGAAATTTATCCCCACTAAAGTCTAGTTTATTCACTGATTTACAACTGTCTAATATGAATTACAATTACCCATTTTTGTACCTTAGCCCATAATCCAATCACAGCCGAAGAACTTGTCTCTATATTTGTTGTTTTCTATTGTAGTTGATAATTACAATCACCCCCCCCCCATATTTTACACTCGTGTCACCCCAAACTTAAACCACGATTTTATTCATAAATGTTTTAACTATGATTGACGTGCAAAATTTCCATTTGGCTATTGATTCTCAAATACATACCACTCCTTGTAAAATTCAACCCCAAATCACTTAGTTGGGTTATATACTTAGTAACGACCGTACACACTTACAATTAAATAATGTTTTCTTATAGGTTAAATCAAAATGGCGTCGCTGATAGCGAGTGGTGTTGTATGAGTTAAGTGGAATGGAACTCTTGTTAATTATAGTTGAACATACTGAATTCTTAGTTTTGGTTTGTGTTTTGGTGTTTTGGGCAGTGAATTGAAGCGTATTCGGTAGCATTAGTAACCTAATGGATCACCCTCCTCTAAGACTGATTATTTTTAGGGATAACATCCAAAACTTCAAACAATTGGTGGGTGAATCCATTTATGAGTTGTGCCAAAGGTTAAAGTCCCTACTGTATCAATGCCCAACTCATGGAATTTCAAAAAAAATGCTTCTAGAATGTGGCTACTGGTGACGGGCCTAATAATAGAATAATGGTTTATATTCCTAGAGATCGCATCCCAACTCCTTGATTGTGTGGCCAAAACCAACAAGAAGAATATGGAAAAAGAAAAGGACCAAGACCTGGCCACTTTGATAGGTCAGCTGGATATCAAGGACCAAAAGGTGAAGGACTTGGAGGTACTATCAAAAAATAAGGACATATAGATCCCCCCCCCTTAAAACGTCTAACGATAAATAAGAAAGATGGTGGAGAAATAGAGGAGGTACGCTTACTCATTCTTAACAAAGTCGAAGAACACAAGAGAGTGTTAAGTGAGATAAGAGAGAATGTCTTGATACTAAATTAGATGAAAACCTCTCATGCCATTTTTATCCAACTTCTACAGTTCCAAATGGACAAGGTTTTTCCTTTTCTATTGCTAGAGCCAAAAATGGAGCGATCTTAAGAAAATGAGGCGAATCCCAGTAATCTAACTTAGTTGGGAGTTTTGTCATGCGACGACATTAACTAAGGTACTTCATCAGAGGGATCCCAATAGTTTATCGCTTTATTTTTGTATTTGAAATAATGGTGTGTTAATTGTGCCGATTAAAGTGTAGAAAGTGTTTGAGAGGTGTCGGCTGGCGAGCTAAAGGTCTAGTCAGTGCTTTGACAAAGTAGTCGGCGAGCTCGACCAATACAGTCGTTGGACTCAAGAAATTTTTAAATTGGATCCTTTAAAACTCAGCAAGTCTAAGAGCAATTTGGTGAATCACAGACAAGGTCGGCGATCTAGATCTAATTTGTCGTTTGGACCCTCACATTAAATCGAGGTCTTGTAAAACTTAGCGAGGTAAGTTCTCACGCGACGTATCACCGAGTGGCATGCCAGCAAGACTAATGTCACAAAATTGTGAAGAAATAGATGGTTCTTAAAAATCAAAAGGTTTAAACTTTGAACTCTTTAACTTTCCTTCACTTTTGAATTTCCCAAACTAACACCCGAGAATTCTTTTGTATATTTTTTGCGTTTGTTTACTGTATTTGAGTTTTTTTATCTTGAGTTCGGTGTGGATTACTTTTTCATTTAGCATTTAAATCTTTTTTATTCTGTATAAACGGTTGGTTTTCCGAACCTTTAATATATTCTTAGTATTTTGTACTCAGTCACATTGACCCTATGTTTTTGGTTGTTTGTTATGCCTCTCTGATTTTAATTATTTATTGTGATTGTGTTGATTCAAAAAATTTCCAGTAATGTTTATTCCTTTAATTCTGTGCCTTAAAATTAATTTAGTCTCGTCGGGTTGTTCCTGCATATTTTTTGGTCTAGTCAGGTGACATTATTCTTACGGGAAAAAAGTCATCACATTGCCAATTTTTTTAAAAAAAAAACTATGAAAGTTTGAGTATCTAGAGGTAATGGGTGTATTGGTTAGTGATTTAATTTAGTAAGTGCATGTTTTGATTTTGTTTTATGGGTTTTGAGGTTTAGTTTTAAAAGTTGGGTTGAAAGTACGTACATTGGATTCATTTGGCAATCAAGGTCGAGCTCACCAAACCACTCGGTGGTTCGCTGAAGTTCTCAATCTAACCTTTAATTTAATGATAAATTTGAAATTTGGTTTTGTATGTTTCAGTGAGAGGTCTGAGAACCCTAAAAACAATCGAATACTCGCTGTAGTTCTTCTTAATCACCCTTTGTCTACACCTCTATCTGTTAATTGAACTGTAACTTTTGGTGGCTAACCCTTGCTCGCAAATTGATGTCAGCGATTAATAGAAATCCCTTTCCATCGCCGACATGCAAATATTTTCTTACATTGTAGTGCTATCCTTTCAGCAAGCTTGATCTGGCATGCTAAAGCGATTCGGCGGCTCACCAACTGGTTCACGAGTTTTTCTGTAACTTTTTTAGCAAGGACGTGTCACCCCGAAAAAAGGATAATGGGATTAAAATTGATGTGGATTTAGTTTCTTCTAGGGGAAAGGCCAGAAAATTTCCTACAACATGTGCAAAAGGAAAGGGTAAAGGAAAGGCACTTCTCTATTCCATTCAAACACAGGAAGTGGTGCTTGCAAAACCAGTTTAGGGTCCTCCTCCCAAGTCTATGAAAAAACTAAATATTGACGGTCTTAGGAAAATTATTGAGGAGAAGCGTGTGTCCATGGATGGGGTGATTGATTGACACTTGGAGATTATGAAATGTTTGAAGTCTCATAGTTTCATGATCATCACAAATCCCCATGACACGTACATTTCTAATTGGGCAAGGAGTTCTACGCTTCTTATAGGGCCTTGATACCACAAACACAGCAGCAGGGAACAACATTCTACCAGGTTGACTATGTAGTTTTTTTAGGAAAGGAGGTCTAGTGTTATTGTAAGGATATTAATATTGTCATGGATTTTCTGATTACATTGATCATGAGTGCCAACATCTGATTAGGACAAAGAGAATAGAAAATATGAAGAAATTGTTGACCCTGCTCATATTAGACGGTACTCCAAATTGGGTGGATATTGGAGCACCGATTAAAAAGAAGGATCTTAAAATTGATGCAAGATTCTTGTTGGGATTCATAAACATTTCTACAATGCCATCCTTAAATGAGTGGATCCGCCCCTCGCCTAGGTATCCGATCTGGGTTGCATCATAGACGAGACTAGGATAAATCTGGGGATCATATTGCACAGAAGATGTTCACGAGGGCCAAGAAGCAAAATACCTCACCTTCCATATCGGTGTTGATCACCAAGCTATGTATATGACTCGGGTCCCTAGAGATGAAAATATGGATGAGGATGTGATTCCCACATCCTCTATTGATATCGGAAGTATTAAGGCAAAATAATTGAAGGATCAGGCAGAAAAGAGGAAGAAAACCACGGTGGAATCTCTCCCGGTTGTGGACATAAACTCACTATATGTAGAGGAATCTTTACCTACTCCAACCCTGGGGACTTCACGTACCTCTACTATTGTACCTTATGACACCCCTAGTTCTCTACTACTACATTGCCTCAAATCGCAACTTCTGTTGCTGTTTCCTGAACTCCACTCACTGAGGTTGTATTACACCTGAATGGGCAGCATGACCATTCTATCAATCATCATGCTTCAAGACTTAAGTCCTCCATTAAAGGAATGATTCAAACTGTTGTGGATGATGTTGTAACATCATGGAGTGCTACAATTCAAACCCTTGCGGCTAGGATAGCGGTGTAAGAGTGTGCCCAAGAGGCCACTAAGGAGGTGTCTCTGTTAAAGGTCAATGTTGCTATGTTGAGAAGTTGTATGGATTAACTGAAGTCCACTAATATTTCTTTGATTTTTTAGACAAAGGAGATCCTAGATGTACCTGATATGCCTATGGCTACCACAAAAGATAAGGTTATAGTTAATAATATAGTTGATCCCGAGTCAGAGGTTGAGATAGATGAGGAGATATTGGGGGTTGCAGAGGAGGTTTTATATGGGGTCCTTACAGAGACTGAGGAGGCAATGATTGATGCAGTTGTGTAGACATATTTTGTTTTTAGGCTTTTGGCTGACCCTAGTAGTGTTTCAGGGGTTGTGGGTGTGACTATGGGTGCTAAGGGTCAAAATCATATTCATAAATCGGGAATGGATGCCTTGATATATAGAGCGACTA
Source organism: Solanum corneliomulleri (assembly GCA_027704805.1). NCBI lineage: Eukaryota > Viridiplantae > Streptophyta > Magnoliopsida > Solanales > Solanaceae > Solanum > Solanum corneliomulleri. Next base: position 52,325,648 of record JAKWIY010003052.1, on the reverse strand, counting down.
TTTATACATGATTATCTTTTCCTCTCTCTTAGTCTTACTTTTTGACTTATGATATTTTTAATTTCATTTGAGAACAAACATTTTTTATATGTGGTGGGGGTAAGTCTAACCTCTTATGACCTTTAGTGAAATTTGTTTTGTTAATCGATTGGGTCTTTGAGATATAATTGTTTTTTACATTATTTTTATTGATTATTGTGCTTATGGATCCTAATTTTCAATTGTAAATGATTTTTTACCCTTCCAAAAATTTGTGCCACCCATTGCCTGTGTTTGAGTGTGACTGTTCTTTTACAAATTCTAGTCTGAGTCTTGATCACTACCTTTGACTTGAATAGTTCTCGTTATTGAACGAAAATGAATGTGCGACTACGATGAGCCTAAATGAAGTTTCATAGATAATATGTGAACTTTTTTAATGTCGCTGTGACTAGCCGTATATCAAATTGAGTCTCTTATGATTAACATTGTACACTAGCGAAAATGTGTAGTCTTCTTTGAAATTGGTGTAAACGCCTTGTGTTTGATAAGATTACCATGAACTATGTGTAATGACACATAGATTTTTCCCTGTTAGTTCATTTGACTAAGTGATTAAATCTCTTGATATGATCTTAGAAAACTTTGAAAAGTGTGAAACAATTTCACAATAGACCTCTTTCTGTAGCATAACTTGTGAGTGTGTGAACTCCGATTGATTAAATTTTGATCCTTAGCATTTGATTGGAAGAAAGTTGATGAAATTATGACTTTTCTTTATCCATTACCCATAATACTCATGATTTGTGATTTATTTAATAGCCAACTAAGTCTAAAATACTAAGTTGGGGGTGTGGTGAAAAGAGAAGGTGGTCCCATTTAACATATGATTTGAGAAAAATAGAACCCCACCATATAAAAAACAGAATGGAGAAAAAGAAGAAAATAATGAAAAAGAAATAGAATGTAAAAAAATTTGTGGAACAAAGTTGTGAAAATGCATTAAGAAATGGGGTTTCCAAGTGTCCATGGAAAGTGAATAATGGATGACTTGTGAGCACACACGAAAATGATGAAGAAAAGAAAAGGAATTGTTGGTCAGATCGCATTTCATGAAATTATAATCACTGAGAATGAATGACCATACTTTTGCTCTAAGCCCTGTTACAAGCCTTGAAAACACCTTGTTGATCTTAATGAGCTGAAACAAGGGCTGATTTGAAAATACAGGCAAACCTATGGGTGAAATCATGCATTTTGTTCATCTTTGTGAGTGTGGGTGATGCATTTTAATCTTGAGCTCTAAATTGTTGAACCATTCTGTGTGAATATCGAATAATTTATTTTTGTGAGGGAATTTGAATACCTTTGTTGATCTTGAACTTGCATTTGAAGCAAGTATTGCGAGCTTGAGATTATTTGGTAATGATGAGTCACAAGTGGAATCTCTAAGTGCATAATTGATTCTTATACGAGTATGTTGGGTATTTTTGTTTGAATTGATGATTGAATCTTGTGAACACTTGTTGAGACATCCCTTTTGAACTGCTAAACTTGAGTTTTTATTTGTGGACAAACAAAATTTTAAGTTAGAAGTGTTGATGAGTCCACGACTTAGACTCATTTGGGAATTTATAAAATAGATATATTGTTCTCAAATTCATATTTTGTGCCAATAACTGATGTCTATCAATGATTTTTAGGTCTGTGGATTGAAGAAAAATCATGGACACTAATGTACAAAAAAAGAACACGGTAGCTCAAAGTTAGAAGAAATGATTGCTGGAGGATTACCTTAGCCATTAGGCGAGTTGCCTAATAACCATGATCTTGCCTAAAGTTCTAGTCTGCTAAGCTTTGAATGAGAAAATAAAGTCAATGATAGAAAGGATAAGTTAGTGAGTCAATGAACGGTTTCACGGTGCAGTGTTATATTGCCCTAAGTTATAGAATTTGAAGTTGTTGAAGGCCAAAAAAAAGGCGATGGAATTCACCAAAGAAAGAATTTGCGCCAAATTTACCTTCGTAGCACTTTTTTGGCGACTACAAATACATTCAACACCCCCCCCCATATTTGACTATTTTGACACCCTCAACTTAAGCCATGCTTTTATTCCTAAGCGTTTTTACTTATCATGGAGTTGAACATATTCGCACTTGGCTATTGATTCTCAAATTTGTACGACTCCGTGTGGGACTAGACCCCAACTCACTAAAATAGTTTATATTACCGAAAAATGATCCTTAGCACTTAGTATTGGATGAAGTGCCGTCAAATGCTACTGCCTACACTAAGAAAGAAATTCTCTCTCAAGGTCTAGATTACAATCTTCAAATGTTACTCCCTACACTAAGAGTAAATAAGGTATCGACAATGAACACAATAATGAAAGAGTTCAAATAAAGCCTGAATACACAGTTCATGAACTCTATAAATGTTGGCACACATCAGTCCATCTAACAGACATGAATATGAAATTCTAATGTTCATATTAAGTCTCAAAAGAATTCTCAGGACAACAAACCATCTAAATCCTCAACTAGTGGTAACGTGATCTCATATAAATCTTAGGGAACACCACTGTACCCTGAAGATGGTCAAATAAATCATCAATATGTGGCATATAATACTTGTTCTTCATTGTCACTCTATTTAGTTGTTGTAGTCAATGCACATATACAAAGTACCATCCTTATTCTTCACGAACAACAGATGAGCACTCAAGAAGAAACTGTCGGTGTGATGAATCCCTTTCCCAAGAGGTCTTAGAGTTGCTCATTAAGCTGCCGCGACTTATCTAGAGCCATCCAGTAAGCCAATAAAGATTAATATAAACTTGTTCTGTACGCAACTCAATAAAAATCCTAAATTGAATATCACGGTTTGGAGGAAGACTTGGTAGAATGGTAGGAAGCACAAAAACAAACTCTCTAGACTGGCACAAGATTAGAAGTGTTGATACTAGTATCACAATCATTAGATAGATAAGATAGACACCCCTTCTCTACCAACCGTGACACTGTGAGTACAGAGATCACATGCATCGCCATAAGACTATCAAAATTGTCCAAAGAAGAGAAAGAATAAGAGATATGCACAAAGTAATAGTGTGGGAGAAACAATTCAATACTGCATGATAGGGAGACAACAAATCCGTGACTAGGATCATGTAGAAATCCATCATTTGTAACACAACAAGGTCTACCTAAGTTTCATACCCCAATATGGATACCACAAAAGCTCTATAAACTCATTATAGTACTAAAGAATTACCTTGGAGGGTAGCTGCAGCCAAAGGCACAAACATGGGTACATCAGAATACAACAACATATCATAATAAGCAAACACATATGACAAGGTTTACCCTAGATAGAGTAAATCATAAGCAAGCTTAAGTGATACGAAGATTGTACTAGTGATAGGAAAAACTCATATCTCCCTAATTAATCTGTAAAACACACCTCATCCAATTCTAGGTAGAGAAAATCGTTAAATAGTGTAAAACCCCAAAAATGAGCTTTGGGCAAACCCACAGAGAGTGGTATATGCTCAAATTCAATTAAGAAGTACAGATGTGATCTAAGTAGATATATGAATAGATATTTAAAAAAAAAGACATGAAATATATAAAAAAGGGTGAAATGAATGTCAAATTTTGGTGTTTGTTTGCAATTATCAACTAAACAACTATAAAAAAAAACATAAATTAAAATACAGAGAGGAGCATCCAAATATTAGTGGGTAGACTAGACGATAAGGGATATAACTTTCTTTTCAACAACTAAGCCAAATTAGGTGATTTCTTTTGAGTATATATAAGGATAGCAATGAACAACGACCCACACCTTAATTCATCAACTCTTTCGAGCTAGATGCATAGAATTGGATTTAGAATTCATTATATTGAGTTGAACCCATATCAGCCCATTACAAACAAACCATTAATCAAGACCTTATTTCAAAAACTTCTGCCTGGAGCAAGCTAAGAACACAAAAAAAACTGTATTTGCATCAACAATTCATAAATTAAACCTCAGTTAAAGACTAAAACCACTATAATATAGAAGTTAAACTAGTAATTAAAAATTACAATAAGCTAAATCAACCCATCAACTAGGTAAGAGTTTTTAACCTTTATGATGTTACAAATTTAAGAATAATAGTATCCCACTTGCAAAGTCTCTGAATTGAGTTACAAAAAGTCGTCAAGTCTACAAAAAAAAAACACAAACTTCAAAGAAAACTCTTCTAAATGGTAAAATATTTTCCAAATTTACAGTTAAAAGTCCTATTTATAGTTTCCAAAAATTATCCACCTAGGGCCATTAGGCGAGGTATGTTGGGTTCACCGAGTAATTCAACAAATATCCTTTTCTTTTTTATGTTGCCTTTATGCATTGATTCTTAACATCCTCATGTCCTGTCATATTGGGTTATCAAACTTGTCTTCGCAGGGCTTAATCAAAGCGAGGAGATTTTTTAACGCCATGACCATCCATATGCAAGGGAAATTTTGTTTAGGCATTCCTCTTGAGAATGACTAATCGGTGATTCATCAACTCCCGTCTCCTAGAGATGATTTTTATTAATCGGCCAGGGAGAGTACACTAGAAGTTTAGGTGGAGTAAAGATCCACTCATCAAATCGCCAAGTGGTCTACGAATTCAATAGAATCGACTTTTTCAACTTCTTTACCTTTCTCCACTTTTTAAGATTTTCTTCTTCCTTTTTTCCTGTTAATATCCTTGGTTTATTCCTTAATCCACATACCTAAAAATCAAGTCTTTAACATCAGTTTATACCATAAATTAGGCATTTGAGGATACTAGAACTATCAAAGCAAAGCTCCAAATGAGTCCAAATCTAGGACTCCTAAGTCCACCTCTAATCTTTTTGAAAAATCACACATATATCTTTGTCAACCTCACCTACCCAATCTTCTTACCTAAGAAACGCTTCTAGTACTCTGGGGACCACCCCTAGTACTTTGAAGATAAGCCCTAGCGGCTTAGACCTGTTGACACTATGGAACTAAATGATTATACCTCATGCCATGATTTATTGTACGGCACTTTGAGGCAAAGTTACCTAATACACCACACTCATAGCAACCGCTAATAGAACTGCCCCTCTAAGAGGACTCACCTGGCTAGCCACCAATGACTAAATAGCCTCGATGTTAATCTAGAGAATTCTAAACTATATGTCCACTAACACCAATAGTTCCACCATTTATTGTCTATAAGGATACCTGAACTAGGCTTCTAGGTTGATACTACTTTTGATACCCTTGGCCGAAAACCCTCTACTATGGGATAGAGACCCGTTGAGACTATCCTAACAATCATTCCTCAAGTTGTTGTCTCTATAGGCCTCATAATGACTCCTCTTGATAACATTGCATGATCAACTATTTGCAAAGAAAATCATTGCCACTATATACTACATTACTAATATTAGAGGAAACAAGAGCCATATTAAAAACATACATACACTCTCTTTCGTTGTTGGCATAAGTAAAGGTAAAAGTCTTACAAACTCATGAAATAGTGACTCATACTCTACAACTAAAAGTGGTCCCAGCACTAATCTTAGAACAACTCTCTCTGAGTATGAGGTACATACTTCTACAATAAAGTCTAAGAGAACTTAGACTAGGTCATTAAAAGCACTCGACTAGTTAGTAATCTAAATACGATGTTCACCATTGCTCCATTGGCACCTCTAACTGGTAAGCAATGTAATTGACTCCATGAGACTCTACTATCCCAAGGTTATGAAACCTTTAACTTTATCTAACTAGAAACTTATGCGCATCCTCACCCTAATTATAGGTGAATCTAGAAGAACCCTATCTGATGAATCGTCACAACATTTTCAACTTCTTAGGGGTCATAGGAGCCTATGAGTCTAAGGTGTCGCAACAGTTTGTACAATCAAAACTACGGTGCAAGGAGCTATAGTAAAATGATTTGCCTATGGGGATCAAGTACCCCAAGCCCTGATTGGGCTGAAGTTTCAGCATGATCTCTAACCTGCGGTAAGCCTAAAAATCTAGGCATAATATCCTTCTGAGACATACTCTCAATGAAGGGGATGATCATGGCCAAAGTATCATAAAATACTAGTGTGTCCATAAATCCTTGTGGAGGCAAGGCTAGCCCACACCCTCTGGCTGACACTAAACATGCTCAACCTCTTCCCGGGGCCCCAGCACTGTTTTCCATTCTTGACCTCGAGGACCTCTAACTCATCCCATAGTTGGAGCTCCATCGGAAAGTGCTTGTTACGACCCAAAGTACCCCATAGACGTAACCGATGTCTTTTTCCTCTAAGAGGACTTAGAGAATCCCTTATTATTTGTCATATCACATCACAGGTAAAGAAAATATGGGAAAACTAAAACTTTTCTATATAACAAAGTATACTTAGACTTCTTGCATATAGCATATGGGGTTTACATAGATCCTCGCTTATGAAGCTTACTTAGTCTTCTCATTTAGCATTTAACGACAACATAGTCTAATAGTTCGTCTCACATTTAACCATCTAAAAAGTTAATCAAAATGGTTTGGGCCTAGGCCTTAGTCTATTACAATATGCCCATATAGGCTACCAGAAAGTCTAAACATAAGAATGGAATAATTGTCTCAAAACATAGACAAAATTAATAAAGCTTGATATATGGCTCTATCCTCGGAATTCATGAGAACTCACCAATTGACATAGGAAAGTGCCAAGTCTTCTTCTTTATCAATGACCACGAATCTCCTCAATGGACAAAACCAAAATTGTTTGGGAAAAAGGGAGAAAATATGGGTTAGTACAAACCACATTTACCAAGTATGGTTCCTATGCACAAAAATCATCAATGCATGACAATTTAGTAAAAATCGTGATTTCTATCAATTTAACTCAACATGCATAAATAAGAAGCATAATGAGTCAAATCAACATAATAGCAACTCAACATGCAGATCATCCAAGAAATGCTTGTGCAATGCCAAAGATAGAACCCCATAATCCTATCCAAGGCTATGTATCACATTAAGCAACCCATTTCGTACATACTACATATCCTCTTAAAGTCATCATAACATGATTAATACATGAATACTACTTATATATTATAAACATAATCATAATCATAGTCTTAATAATAAAAGATCACTACTAGAACCATCTCTTAGGATCCCACATGTGCAATCAGTGAGAGAAGTCGCATACCCTCCCTCACCCTATGTAGTATCCTTGAACACAACCCTAATAAGAGTTCACATACTTATATTATTCATTTACTTTTATATGAGGAAAATAAGTGAAATAACCGACATGATACCATGTGAGATACATAGAATCCGTTGTTCTACTCCCACACCGAAAAGAGAAGGTTAACACTTGCCTAAGGTGTAACCATTCGTACATAGCTATCTTGCTGGATCCAATAAGATAGAGTCCTATGTAGGCATATAGTTAAGGGTCAAGGATATTGTTGCAAGAAACATAGACATACAAGACATGGAGTTTTCCATCTGATGAGACAACACATAACTAGGGAATCCGGACTTACTAATGTGAGGAAACCCATCTGGGAGGCCGGACTTACTAAACGTGAGACCTCCATCTCATTTACATGCTCTTTTGGTGCTAAGCATTAATTTCCTTTACTTATCGTCATACTTATCATATAACATGACATTAGTATCTTCTAGACCCCTATGTGAATATTTATATTATAATAGCTCGTAGGAATTCACGAGTGAGAACTATCATTTCACTTTAGAAACAATATACAAGTGAGCAAAACCTTTCACTTAACACTTTATCGAAATTATAAGGAACTACTTCCAATAATACAATAATTTTGTCATAACATTTGATACATAGCTCATGTCTAATTCAATGTCTTAGGATTAACGATGAGGAACACCTAGCATCACATCACAACCACATATTAGACATAGAAGCATTAATATATAAGTAACTAATAATTAACACTTGAATTCAAAAAGAACAAATCAACATACCTTCTTTGCCCCTTCCATGAACCTTCATACTTCCATTACCAAGGATATATAACCAATTACATAAACGAGGTAAATTGAAGAATAAATTACATAATTAACAACAATGTAGTCAATCTACATGTTCATGATCTTCATAATTCATCATAACAATTCAAGGTTTTTATGAAAATGGCGAAAGGACATGGGTCTATGGAAATCTCATAGGAAATCATGAATTACAATCAATATATACTTAAAAAACATTAATTCATCATAATTATTCACAATTCATTCATAAAATCATTTTTCAAAGAACACCCATGTGTGGATGAAAGTCCTAGATTTGGGGGACTTAGAAATAATATTTTGGAGGAACCTCTTGGGGAAAAAAAATCCCAAGAGTGAAAGAAACCATACCTTAAAGATAAATCACCACGAAATTAAGTAGAAAATTGAGGGATTTGGCATTCATCTTCAAGCTTCAAAGATTTATCAATGGGGGATGAGTAGAATGTAGAGAGAAGGGAGAGATTTTGGGATTTGCTTTGGGGTTTTGATTTCAGTAAGAGATAATGAGGGAAAACTGATAAAAAATCAATATATAACCCCCCCCCTAAAATACCCAAAAAAAAGACTTAAGTTGACCATTTAATGAAGTCAATCTCAAATTCAACTTTCATGTTTTTCTTAAGGGAACAAGTCTGCGTCGCGGAGCTGTTCCCGCAAGATTTCCAAAAATATATTTTGAAATAGAAGAGTCTTCGATGTTTCCGCATTGCATACAAAACATTTGTCTTTGGGTGTGCCAAGTCCGTGATGCAGACTTGCTCCCTCTAAGCACAAAAGTTTCTGCCTCTAGGCAGCTTGCTTAATCCATAGTGGGGTCCATAGGGCGATCCTTGGGGGGCCGGACTTGAACGTTTTGACCCAATATAATTTTTTTTCCCTATTTAAATCCTTTTTTTCATTCAACAGTCCCAAAACCTCCCAAAATTTTAGGACGTTCACTAGTTAAATTTTTTTAGTTTCCGGACATAATGGTCGTTTCATAGCGTTTTGGTTGTAACATTTCTTAGACAAGTTATATTACAATTATTTAGTTCTAAAATCATCATTAGTCATTTTGTAAAGCTCTATTCTGGGTCATAGAATTTCAAGGTTATGCCAATACTCCCTGCCCTCTCCTAGGAACATTCATCCCCGAATGACACCTTTCAACCTCTATATGAAAAAAAACTCAAGACTAGCATCCAAACTAGCAACAATATATAAAAAATGAGTCATAGTTCATTGGATAAATTCTCCCCTGTTTTCAACGTTTAATCATAACATTAACATATAGGAACTAAATCCACAACATTATAAATATAAGAGCTCGACTTTTACATTATATAAGGAGGAACTACCTTCTATATTTTAGTATGAGCTCATTTTGAACATTAAGAGTTTTACATAATGATTTATTATCATAACAATATCAAGCATGTTTAACACTATTTTCATGAATACATATAGCAGAACACATAATTAAGTTAAATGTAATCATAAGAAACATGTTTCGTGAAATCTCAACTTAAGCATGAATTTCTACATCAGTATGCACACATCAGAAAAACATGAAAAGTCCGATATTATTCATAGTAATCATATAAATAAATACTAACATGAGCCTTGGCTAGGAGTTAGAGGGAAAATATGAGGATAGAGGGACTTCGTGTTGGCCTCGATGACCTATGTAGCTCCCTTGAAAAGGTGGTTCCTCCACAGAACTTTTATGGGGACAACCTCGTTGTTCCTTAATTTCTTAACTTGACGGTCAAAGATCTCAACCGGGACCTTTTCATAAGAAAGGTCCTCTTTTACCCCTAAAACTTCTAGAGGAAGAATGGAAACAGGGTCCCACATACACTTTTTGATTATGGAAACATGGAATACCGGGTGAATCATGGCCAACTCATTGGGAAATTTTAACTCATAGGCCACATTTCCTACTTTTTTCAAAATTTCATACGGCCCCACATAACTAGGACTAAGTTTCCCCTTCTTTCCGAAACTCATCACCCCATTCATGGGTGCAATATTCAAATAGACCCAATCTCCTACTCCAATTTCAAGTCCCTCTTTCTATTGTCGGTATAAGATTTTTTCCAAGTATGAGCCATTTTTAGCCTATACCTTATAACCTGAAACTTCTCAAGAGATTCATAAACCATATCGGGAACATTTAGGGAAAACTTAAATACCTCATACAATCCAAAAAGGGATCTACACTTTCTCCCATGAAGTGCCTCATAGGGTGCCATAGAGATAGTCGAATGGTAGCTATTGTTGTAGGAGAACTCTATCAAGGGTAGGTGGTCATCCTAATTAACTTTGAAGTCGATTACACATGCCCTCAACATATTTTAAAAATATTGAATAGTACATTCTGTTAGACCATCCGTCTTTGGATGAATAGCGGTACTAAGCTTCACCTTCGTACCAATCCTACTTTGGAAAGCTTTCCAAAAGTGGGAGGTAAATTCAGTGCCTTTATACGATAGAATGGACAAAGTGGCTCCACATAACTTCACTATCTCTTTCATGTACAATTTTTCATAATCTTCCGCTGAATATGTGGCTTTAACGGGAAGAAAATGTGCGGACTTGGTTATTCTATCCATGAAGACCCTTATCGAGTCATGTTGTCTTCTAGTAGGAGGAAACCCTTATACAAATTCCATGTTAATATCCTCCCACTTCCATGTAGGTATATCTATATTTTTAGTTAAGCCAGTCGGTATTTGGTGTTTCGCTTTTACATGTTTACAATTCGGACACTTAACAACAAAATCTGCTATGTCTCTTTACATACCATTCCACCAATAAGTTTATCGTAAGTCACGATATATATTTGTGGCTCCCGGATGAATAGAATATCAGGAGCCATGAGCCTCTTCCATGATCAATTCCCTTAATTCATCCACATCCGGTACACACAATCTTCCTTAGTGCCTAAGCACCCCATCTTCACCTTGAGAGAAGTACTGGTTAGATTTACTAAGGACCGTTTCCTTCAACTTTAACAATAGAGGACAAGGTGTTGTTTGGATTTCACCTCAACCACTAAAGATGACTCGGAGTTGTGGTGAACTATGAGACTACCTTTGGAGAGTCTTCTAGTTGGACACCAAAATGAGTAAAACTATGAACATTTTTTCATAACTCTTTCTTATAATCAACCACATGAGTGATAATACCCATGTACACTCTACTCAAGGTATCGTCTAGTACATTAGCTTTTGTTGGATGGTAAAGGATACTATGTCATAGTTCTTGAAAAGTTATAACCATCTTCTTTGACATAGGTTCAAATATTTTTGGGTAAACACATATTGTAAACTTTGGTGATAGGTGAATACATCAACATGTACCCCATACAGGTAAATGTCACCAATTTTAATGCAAAAACCACGGCCGCAAGTTCAAGGTCATGAGTTGGAAAATTATTCTCATGAGGCTTGAGTTTCCTAGAGGCATTCACTATTATTTGTCATGTTGCATAAGCACACACCCTTGACAACCCTCAGGAGGCATCAGAATAAATCACAAACCCATTGGTACCCTCCAGTAAAGTCAATACCGGAACGTAGGTGAATGTATCTTCCTATAATTCGTAACTCTTTTTATATGGTTCCGACCATTCAAACATAGATTTATTTTGGGTCAAAGTCATTAATGGAGATGCAATGGACTAAAATCCCTCAACAAAGCTCCTATAGTAACCGACCAACCCTAGAAAACTTCGGATGTCGCTAGGATTCAAAGGTTTTTGCCAATTCTTGACCACTTCCGTCTTCCTCGGATCAACCTCGACCCCTTCAACAAGATACAATGTGCCCTACAAACACCACTCACCTCTACCAAAATTCACATTACTATAATTAGCTAAAAGTTGGTTATCCTTTAGAAGTTGCATAACTATCCTCAAATGACTCATATAATCATCCTCACTCCTCGAGTATATCAATATATTATCAATAAAGACAATAACAAACAAATAAAGATACTTTCTAAAAACTTGATTCATAAGGTCCATGAAAGTTGCAGAGCTTTTGTTAGAACAAATGATACCACTAGAATTCAAAGTTACCATATATTGTTCGAAATTTCATTTTCGAAATATCAACCTCCCTCACTTTAAGTTGATGATAAACCAACCTCATGTCAATCTTTCAAAAGTAACTCACTCCTTGGAGTTTATTGAACAAGTCATCAATCCTAGGGAGCGGGTACTTATTCTTTATAGCGACTTTGTTTAATTGACGATAGTCGATGCACATTCTCAACGACCCATCCTTTTTATTAAAAAATAATATTGGATCACCCCATGGAGATATGTTCGGTTGAATAAATCCCTTATCATACAAATTTTTGAGTTGAGCATTTAGCACCTTCAACTCGGCTGGGGCGATACGATAAGAAGGGATTGAAATAGGTTGTGTATCCTGCAATAAATCTATACGGAATTCAATCTCCCATTCGGGAGGAATTCCGGGAAGGTCATAAGGAAAGACCTCCAGAAATTCTGTCACTATGGTTACCGACTCTATAAGAGGGACCTGGGATGCAAGTTCCCTAACTCTTACCATGTGCTAGAGACAAACCTTTGCAATCATTTTGAAAGCTTTTAGACATGAGATTATCTTTCCCCTAGGATTTGAGTTTTGTCCTTTCTCAAAAATGGGTTCATTCGGATATTGAATTTTACTACCCTTGTCCTACAACCAATAAAGGCAAATCAAGAATGCAACCAATCCCTTCCCGATATGACATCAAAATCTAGCATATCAAGTTCTATAAAGTGAATTAATGTAACTTTATTAGGCAAGGAAATAGAAAAACCTTTACAGAATATTTTAGCCACCACATAATCACCCACTGGGGTAGAAACCGAAAAAGGTTCATGTAATATTTTGGGTAGTATTTCAAATTTCATGGCTACAAGAAGGGTCACAAATGACAATGTAGCTCCTTGACCTAATAAATCATATACATCAAAGCAAAATAATTTTAACATAACAGTGACCATGTCCAGTGAGATCTCTTGATCACCTCGAGAGTGGAGAGTGTAAAAGCAATTCTTCTTAGGAGCATCCGGATTTGAGGCACTTGCTTGAGCTTGAACATTTTCCCTTCATTGAGATTTCATCATAGGGCAATCTCTCTTCATGTGACTACTCTTTCAACAACCAGAGTAATTACTTGTGCCAATCAGACACTTACAATCACGTTTCTACCACATTTTGAACAAGGAGGTTTCTTAATATTAAAACCACCACCTTTCCCCTCTTAGGGCTTAGGAGTAGACACCTTACTCTTGTTGTCCCTCGAAGCATTAGGAGGGACTTGGTTGTAAAACCTCCTTTTTAACCTTGGTTTGTCTTGCACCTCAAATTTAGTCTTGGAAGAATTCCAATCTTCAGTTTTTACGTTGTTCAACTCTATTCCAACTTTCTTAAGCTTTTGCACCTCAATTTGTTCAGCACGAACCATGAGACGAGAGATGTCCATGCTAGAAATCATCATAGTAAACCTACACTCATTAACCACAAGATGGGATATCCCCATGAAAAATATTTTCATCTTAATCCTAAAATCCGCAACCATAGTAAGAGCATGTTTCGATAGTTGAGTGAACTTGGGACTATACTCCTTCGCGCTCATACCCCCTTGATCGAGGTTGATGAATTTTGCATTTTTCTCTCCCTTAATCCCAAGAGAAATAACCTATTAAGGAAATCCGTCTTGAAAGCTCCCCTAGTAATTCGACCTTTTATAACCAGCGTCTCATTCTTCCATTGCTCATACCATACTTTTGTCACATCTTTGAATTGGTAGGTTATTTGTTATGCCTTTTCTTGAGAAAAACACCCATAGCATTAAGAACGTTGACACTTTATCAAGGAACCCTTGTGGGTTCTGCTCCACCTTAGAACATAGAATGCAGGGGGATTCATTCTTGTGAAATCCCTAATCCTTAAAGCGATGGTGGTAACTTTAGGGTTCACTTGCAATATTGAATCCTTAGCAACTTGGGTAGCCAACACTTGAATCAAGCTATGAATGGCCGACCTTATCTCAATATTAGGCATAACCTCTTCTTAAATAGGAACTTGAGGTTTTTGAGGAGCTTAAGGGGGAATCGCCTTATTCAAATTCTCCTTTTCATCCCTTTGAACGTTGTTTCTTCTTGTATTCATTGCCTATAAGCATAAGAAAGAGATTAGAAGAAAAGGATTAAATAGACCTAAGACTTTTATGCACAACTAAGGAATAACAAAAGAGTGAAAGTGCCTAAACATCACATATTCTCTCATTCAAAAGTGTGGCGCGCTTCAGAATTATGAATAAGACCCTACATAGATGTGATTAAGTGATACATCAACCCTAAAATTACTCAACCTCATGCTCTTATACCAAGTTTGTTACAACCCAAAGTACCCCTAGACGTAACCGGCGTCTTTGTCGTCTAACAGGACTTAGTCAAGACCTTAAGATTTGTCATAGCATATCATAGGTAAAGAAAGTACCCAAAAATTAAAACTTTTTAATATAACAAAGTATACTTAGACTTCTCACATATAGTACATGGGGTTTATATAGACTCCTTGCTTATGAAGCTTACTTAGGCTTCTCACTTAGCATTTAACAACAACATAGACTAATAATGTACTTCATATTTAACAATCTAAAAAGTGAATCACAATAGTTTTGTCCTAGAACTTAGTCTATTACAATCTTTCCATATAGGCTACAAAGAAGACTCAACATGAGAATGAATAATTATCTCATAACAAAGACAAAACTAATAAAGCTTGATTTGTGGCTCTACCCTTGGAACGTATGAGGACTAACCAATTGACTTAGGAAAGAGCCAAGTCTTCTTCTTCAATGACCACGAATCTCTTCAATGTCCCAAACCTAATATGTTTGGGAAAAAGGGGGAAACTATGTGTTAGTACAAACCCCATATACTAAGTATGGATTTTATATATATAAAAAAAGAATCGTCAATGCATGAGAAAAGGACAATTTAGTCAAAATAATGCTTTATATCAATTTAACTCAACATTCATATATAAGAAGAGTAATAAGTCAATTCAATATGATAGCAACCCAACATGCAGATCACCCAAGAAATACTTGTGTAGTGCGAAAGATAGAACCCCATAATTCTATCCAAAGCTAAGTATCACATTAACCAACCCACTTCATACTTACAATTTATTCTCTTAAACTCATTATAACATAATTAATACATGAATACTACTTATATTTATCAATATAATCATAATAATAGTCATAATAATAAAAGAACACTACTTGAACCATCCCTTAAAATCCCACATTTGCAATAAGTGAGATAAGTCCCATACCCTCCCTCACCATATGTAGTATCCTTCAATACAACCCTAATAAGAGTTCACATACTTAACTTTTTAATTTATATTTACATGAGGGAATTAAGTGCAATAACCGATATGAGATAATGTGAGCTACATGGAATACAATTTTCTACTCCCACACCAAAAAGAGAGGGTTAACACTTGCCTAATGTGTAACTATTCATATATAGCTATCTAAGTGGATCCACTAAGATAGAGTCCTATATGTGAACATAGTTAAGGGTCAAGAAGATTGTTTTTAGAAACCATGATTTACTAGATGGGGAGGTTTCCATTTCATGAGACACATTACTAGGAAATCCAGTCTTACTAACCTGAGGAAACCCATGTGAGAGGCCGGACTTACTAAACGTGAGACCAACATCTCAATTACATGCCCTTTTGGCACTAAGCACGCATACCCTTGGGTAATCATCTTACTCATCATACAAGACCCCTATGTGAACATCTTATAATAATAGCTCATAGAAATTCATGAGTGTCAATTATAATGCACATACAAGTGAGTAAAACCTTTCACTTAATACTTTATTGTTATTATAAGGAACTAATTTTAATAATACAATAATCGTATCATAACATGTATACATATATCATGTCTAATTAAATGTATTAGGGTTAAGGATGAGGAATACCTAGCATCAAATCACAACCACACATTAGAATTCAAGAAGAACAAATCAACATACCTTCTTTTCCTAGTCCAAGAACCTTGAATCCTCCATTACCAAGAATACATAACCAATTACATAAACGAGGTAACTTAAAGAAGCAATTACACAATTAATAACAATGTAATCAATCTACATGTTCATGATCTTCACAATTTATTATATCAATTTAAGGTTTTCAGGAAATTTGGGAAAGGACATGGTCTAGGGAAATCTCATAGGAAATCATGAATTAGCAATAAAAATATACATAAACAACATCAATTCATCATAATTCATAACAATTGATTAATAATTTAATTTTTCAAAGAAGACCCATGTGTGGAAGAAAATCCTATATTTAGAGGACTCAGAAATCATCTTTTGGAGGGACCTCTTAAGAAAAAGAATACCAGGAGTAAAAGAAAACATACCTTAAAGATGAATCACCGCCAAAATTGAGTAGAAACTTGAGGGATTTGGTTCTTCTCCAATCTTCAAATCTTATTCAATGGGGGATGAGTAGAGAGAGAATGTACAGAGAAGGGAGAGCTTTTTGGATTTGTTTTATGGTTTTGAATTTGAGTTAGAGATCGACGGAAAATAAATATATAACCCTCCCCTAAAACAACCAAAAGACCCCTCACTTAAGTTGACCATTTAATGAAGTCAAACTTGATTTCAACTTTAAAATTTTTCGTCGGGGAAAAAGTCTGCGGCGCGGCATTTTTCTCGCGAGATTTAAAAAATAATTTTTGACATAGAAGAATCTGCGATGTGTCTGCGTTGAAGACCAAACTTTTGGCTTTGGGTGTGCCATGTTCGCAACGCTGACTTGATCCCTCTAAGCACAAAAGTTGCTGCCTCTTGGCAGCTTGCCTGGTCCAAAGTGTGGTCCCTTCGTGAACCCCTTGGGCGATCTTTGGGTGGTCAGACCTGTACTTTTTGAACCTATATACATTTATTTAACTATTTAAATCCTTTTTACAAGTTTTATATTTCATACAACACTCCCAAACCTTCCCAAAACTTAAGGATGTTTACTAATTCAATTTCGTTAGTCTCCGGACATCATGGTCATTTCGTAGCTTTTTGGTTATAAAACTTCTTAGAAATATTTTACTAAACATATTTAGGTGTAAAATCATCATTTGAAATTTTGTGAAGCTCAAGTCTAGGTCATAGAGTTTTCGTGTTGTGTCAGTGCATGAGTTCCACGCTCTTCCATAGTCATTCACTTCGAAACAATCTTTGAAAGAGTAAAACTAACAAAGTTTATATATTTATACAAACATGAATGCATGCAAAGAAAATATAAATGGTGAAGTATCCCTATAAATGCCATATAGCCTCTCGAAAATTAGAGAAGGATATTATAGTACCAATCCACTGCTTGTACAAGACACATGCTCCTATTCTAGTGAGATCATTGAACTTAAAGATCTAATACCACTCTATCACAAACCTATGCCTTGTCGTGATGGAGTCCACTACAACCCACCAAGTGGAAAAAAACATTAAACACAAACCATTAGATTGTACAAGACCCAAATTATTTAGCGCTTAAGTAATAATAGTAGAAGACAAAAATAATTTATATTGAAAGAAGGTTAATATCTCATATATATCAACATGTACAAATATGCCCAAAAGTGACCAAAAGACAAGCTAACACAAGATACCGATCCCTGGGACCTGTTGTCACCTATACACGAGCTACTATAAATACAAAATCATATATACATATACATCGAGAGGGAGTCAGAGAGAGAAAACTTATTAATAAAAATACAACATGAAAAAGTACAACATAAGTATAGTAGCATGTCTTTGAACGCAAGGACCTCACCACAATCAAAGCCTGTGATAGCCCAGGGAGATCCTAATTCTCATTTAGGGTGACTTGAACTAAGAGTTACATGAGAAAAAAAATAATGAAAAGGGGTATTTTAAGTACAAAACACGAAGTACTGAGTTCATAGGTTGACGAAGCTCAGAAAAATCAAATATAAATAAATAGCACGATAATACTAGCAAGACATGGAAAACTAAGGTATAAAAAAAGAATAATAGAGGAAAAGCAGATCATATCAATAACCAACTACAACTATACACAAACTAGAAATTTCACACACTCAAAGGCAAACTTATGCAGTTATTTGATGTAAGACTCAAAATAAGGAAGATCTAAAGCCCGGAAGAAACATCATGCCACCTTAAATGGTACCTCAAGCGAATTTGTTGCTTCTGTTCTTATTTTTACAAGGAGATTTCTCATTCCTTACAACTTTAATTGTAATGATTTGAATTGCAATATGATTGTAGAGATTTTGGATACATAGAATAGTAAAAACATTGTGTTGGTAAACCTGTTTTTTTAAGACGAATTGAGATCGAAGATGTTACCCTTCTTTTTTTCGTACTTAATTTGTAAACATCTTGCATGTGATGTATTTGATGTGTTTGGTCCTCATATTGTGTTGAATTTCTTATAGCATGTTGTTGTTAACTACATGCATTTTTGCTAACTATGTTGTGCATGTTCATACTTAGTCCTGGATAGACTAGTGTTTCCTTACACTCGCGAACGTTGTAGCTTTATTGTATATTCAACATCATTTTTGATGGACTAGGACCTTATATATTTGAATAGAAGACTTGGGTATGAGAGTATGAGCTTTAGTCTAAGCCTTTGCATAGCTTGTTACACTTTCTATCTACTCTCCCTATATCTAAATCTCGACGGAACACCAATAGGCTTTGCGCTATCATGAGATTGAATTAGTTTAGGGTTGAATCCTTTTGTTATGCTTTATGATTTTATATCTATCCACCGTGGCTTTGAGCCTTATGGAAATCCTTTTTTGAGTAGGAACGCCTTTGGGTCACCCTTTCTATTTGGGTGTCTTGCGCCCCTGGCAGTGGACTGGCATGATGGGCGGTTGTGACACCTGATACCTTATTTAAACTCCATGTTCCCCCAACTGACTCTTTCAAGCTACGTTGGGAGGGGACGAGTTTACTAGGTAGGTTTTACTAATTTTCAATCTTGCTAGCTAAGCTAGGAGTTATATGTGCTAGTAGACCGACTTTAAGTTCGTGGCACTTTTTTCATATTAAGCCTAGCTATTTTGTGTACTAATATGGCGTATGGGTTTAAATATGGGTTTTACATCAACTTGCGCGTGAGTGTACCTTCGGGGATTACAAGGTCTGATTAGTTTTAGTTTAGCTTTACTTCTATTTGCTTTTGGTATGCTCGTGTTCTGTTATTCATTTATTCTTGGACCTGGTTTGTCACTGGAATTTATCTTCTCATATTGTGTTTACCCTTTTTACTCAGTTGACCTTTGATTCTTACCGAGTACCATTGTTTTGATACTTTTGCTATACACTACATATTTTTTGTGATGCAGGTTATAGTACGAGTTACTAGCTTTGATTTTTCATATAATCTATTGCAGATTTTAGGGATCTAAGATGAGTGTGAGTACTGTGTCCTAAATAAGTTTGTTTCCTTCTCTATATATATTTATCTAGTCTTTTAGACTTCAGACGACTTATTTTTGTCCACTTTTGAAACTGTATTTGTTCATATTAGAGATATTTGTACCCATGATCACTTTTGAAACTGTATTTGTTCATAACTTTATTGCTAGTATTATTTCTGTGTAGTTCTACCCTTATTATCACTACTTGTCATTTTCGGTACAGATTGACTTATACACACATGGGTTGTAGTAGGTGTCATCATGACACGAAAATCATGTAATGACAAGTCCATTAGATTGAGGGTCACACATTATACCAATTCCCCATACATTGAGGAAATTATTCATTAAAAGATCAATAAAAAAAATAACCCACTGCCTAGAAAAAAAACCCTTCACGCTTCATTATATTTCTTATGAGCATTATAACTTAGTACATTTTCAATTTAGTTATGTTATTACATAATGCCACAAGAAATTGCAAAATTTGATTTAGATTTTCACGATGTTGTACATCCACAGGATTTTTCAATAGATGATGCAGTGAGTAGGGAAGGGGGTTTACTGGCTAGCTCGTGCAATCAAGGAAAAAATATTTCACCTCCTCTATTATAAATGAAAAGGTAAACTACCTTAGTAAGCAAGATTTGTTCTAAGCATGTTGTCTCTACACTAGGACGCGGAATGATCATATCGAGAACGGACTTCTCCATAATGTAATGTTAAATGTATTTGTAACACTCCGCTATTTGAAAGAGATAATAATAGAAATAACTAAAATGTAAATAGAAAAATTTGAAATTCATTTATTTATGCTTTAGTTATGAGCTTTAGGTCAGCTTCAAACCGCCACTACTTTCAATACATGACACGTTAGGTGGCCCATACGATATGAAATTAAAGGTCTTGGAATCCTCTTTCTGAAGCCATTGGGTTTGCTAATTTTTGAGATCAAATGTGCGAGATATGACTATTTGAAATCGTTCTGTCGACTTAAGAAAAGTTACCGAAAAATATAAAGGGAGTTTTGGTCTTTTCTTTACCCAGTCAACTTAAACAAAAAATTTTAACATTAAGGGGTCTAAAGTGATATGGTTTTGGTTTACAAAGCCTAAAGTACGCTATGGTTTTTAGAGAAGTTCTGAAAGATGAGAAAAAGAGAATAGTCAAGGTTTTCATCAATTTTGCTTGCGAATCGAAGATTGTTTTACCAAAGGTTTAATCCCTAAGAGATATGGGTGTTTGCATAGTATTGGGTTTATTCACCCATGATCATATTATTTTCAACAAAGTTTCGTTCTTGAAGTTAAAGGATAAAAGTTCATGATGAGTTTTATTGAAGTTGCTTTCGTAATCATGATTATGGAGGTTTTGGATGAACTCTTGAGATAAGTTTAAGTGTTTCATGGTTATTTATGAGTACAAATTGTATACTAATGTTGGGTAACGGAATCTAAGTTATTGAGCAAGAAACCTTTTGATTCTACGTGAATTGGAATTAGAAAACGAGGAAGAAAATGTCAGATAGAAATAAATCACTAGGTCCACATCACAGACTTGTTCTTCTAGAGTGAAACTTCCTTCTGTTTATCTCAAAGATAATGCAGACTCCTTGTTTAATAACTTATTTCGTGACAAAATGGATAAGATGCCACTCAGGGGTGGCGCCAGAGAGGGATGAGCGGCTTCAACGCGGGATGAGCCGGTGCCAGAGTGGGACATGAGAGGAAACATGAAGACTATGAGAAATTCTATTTTCTCCATCTTTCTAAAATACCTTATTAAGTAGTAAAACACCTTAAAACCTAAAAATATGCTATTCTAAGCTTGGAAATTAAGGGGAAGAAGATTTCTAGCACAGGGATGGATAAATCTCGCAAATACATAGACAAATTCACCATTACAAAATCCTAAAAATAGGAATCAAAATCAATAATACCGTACAACTTTTTAATTCCAAGGTAGGCTAGGTTTTACGCATTAAGTAGTTTAAATCTGTGCTCACTTCTTAAAATTTGTTATAAATGGTTGGATTTATCCGTAGTCCTTCGTGCATAAATTGAATCATTATTTATACCATAGAAAGAAGACTTAGATGATGACTTAGGTCTAAGAGTTGTCGAATTAGGGTTTGCATGAGGTTCGTGAAGAGAAATTCCTTGGTAGGTGATGGTTGTGATTTTATGTTTATGCAACTTATGCATGTTCCTTCTTAATTGTTATACTTGTATATCTGCGATCATTGAAATATTGATCATAATTGTTGTAAGAGATAGATGAATGGTGTTTCCATAAAATCGTGATGTAATTGTATAACTTGATGGTACACTTGTGGCTTCTTATATTTCCACGAATTGTGATATTCTTCCTATGCAACTTCTTGAGCCCTTCAGTATTTCTACAACTGTTGGTGAGTCTATTATAGCTGACAGAGTTTATCATGATTGTATCATTTTCGTCAATCACAAGGACACCATGGACGGCTTAGTCGAGTTAGACATAGTTGATTTTGATATTATTCTAGGTATGAGCTTTCTTCATGCCTGTTATGAATCAGTCGATTGAAGAACTTGAGTTGTTATGTTTCAGTTTCATAATGAGGAAGTTGTAAATTGGGGGAGAAGTTTAGTAGGACCTAAGGGTCATTTTATTTCATACCTTAAGGCTAGAAATTTTGTCTCCAAAGAGTGCATCTATCACTTAGTCCAAGTTAATGACTCTAGTGTTGAGACAACACCTATTCAGTAAGTTTCAGTTATTAGAAATTTTCCTGATGTTTGTAGAGATGATATTCTTGTAGTCCCTCATGAGAGAGAAGTAGACTTCGATATAGATATTATTCCAGACACTCATCCTATATCTATTTCTCCATATAAAATGTCTCTAGCCGTTTCAAAAGAGTGTTGAAAGATATTCTTGAGAAAAACTTTATTTTACTATGTGACCTACATTTGGGCTCTACTACCTTTTTTGTGGGGAAGAAATATGGTTCTTTAAGAATATTCATCGATTAGAATAAGTTCAACAAGGTTACTATTAAAAATAAGTATCCTCTTACGAGAATGAACGATCTCTTTGATCAACTTCACGGTGTCACTTCTTTTTCTAAATTAGAGCTCAGATCAGGCTATTGTCAGTTAAGATTAAAATAAAGGTATCCCTAAGACAACTTTCAGGACTCTGTATGGTCATAATGATTTTCTGGTTAAGTCTTTCGGCCCTACTAATTATCATGTAATATTCATAGATCTTATGAACATATTATTCAAGATTTTTTCATATATGTTTATTATTGCATTCATTCATGACATTCTAAAGTATTCAAGGAATGAGGAAGATCATGCTAGTCATCTCAGAAAAGTTCTGAATACTCTCAAAGATAGAGAGTTGTATGGTAAATTCTCTAAGTTTGAGTTTTGGCTTGAGTCAGTGGCATTTTTAGGCTATACTATTTATGTTGATGAGATTTGAGTTAACACTAAAAACATAGAGGTAGTGCATAACAGACCTAGTCCCACGTCTCCAACTAATATTAGGAGTTTCTTGGAATTAACTGGTTATTATAGAAGCTTAATCGCGGGGATCTCATGTATTTTGTCCCCGTCGAATAATTTGAGTTAGAAACCAATAAAGTTTCAATTGTCTGAAGCTTATGAAAAAAGCTTTTAGGAATTGAAATAGTAGATGACTACTGCTGCAGTACTGACTTTACTAGAGACCATGTAAAGTTTCATGGTACATTGTGACGCGTCCAATGTTGGACTAGGTTGTGTTTTAATGCAGAATGAAAAAGTTATAGCTTAGGCCTGCGGGAAACTTTAGATGCATAAGATGAATTACCTAATCCATGATCTAAAGTTGAATGTTGTAGTATTAGCTTTGAAAATATGGCATAATTTCTCTATGGTGTTAATGAAGATGTGTTCACCCATCACAAAATTCTTCTGTATCTGTTTAGTCAGAAAGAGATTAATATCAGATAGAGGATATGGTTGGAGTTACTAAAGGATTATTATAAGAGTATTCTCTATCACCAAGGTAAAACTAATGTTGTTGTTGATGCAGCAGGTTGTCTATGGGTAGTACTTCCCATGTTTAGGGAAACAAGAAAGAGTAAGCCAAAGATGTACATAGACTTAAATGATAAGGAGTTGGACTAATGTATAGAAATGAAATGAGAAATAGTGGTGATGAATGGGGTTGAATCATCATTAATGTCTATAATGGATGAGAAATAAGATCAAGATCCGATTTAACCTGAACCAAACACAAAATGTTCATAAGTAAAAAGTGATGACTTTTGAACTAGGGGAGATGGAGTGTTTAGATATCAAACTAGATAGTATGTACCTAAGTTTGATTAACTCCAAGAGAGGATCATGGATGAATGTCATAGATCTCGATATTCTTTCAATTGGGGTTCCACAAAGATGTATCACAACTTGTGAGAAGTCTATTGGTGAAGTAGTTATAAGAGGTAATTGAAAAGTTCATTTCTAAGTGAATGAATCGACATCATGTCAAGGTACAACACTAGAGGACAGACGGTATGACTCAGAACCTAGATCTTCTGGAGTGGAAGTGAGACATTATCAATATGGACTTCATTATAGGTTTACCACGATTTCGAAAGCAGTATGATTCGATTTTGGTGATTGTAGATTGAATGAATAAATCAACCCATTTGTCAATGGTAAAGACTACATATTCAACAGAAAATTATGATCAGTTATATATTCAAGAGGTAATAGACTTCATGAAGTACTAGTATCTATTGTTTGAGATAGAGTTGCACAATTTGGGAACTCGAATAAGAAAGGTTTGGGTTCCAAGGTAAATCTTAGTACTACTTTTCATCCTTATTGGTCAAGCAAGTGATTGATTCGAAAATAAGAGGATATGTTTAAGGGTGTCTGTGTGATTGATTTTTTAAAGAAAATAGGGATTATCACTTACCTTTCTTTGAGTTTTCTTACAACAGTAATTATCATTCTAACATCTAGATGGCTCTTTATGAGGCTCATTGAGGGAAAAGATTTAGATATCCTATAAGATGCTTTGACGTTGGTGAAGCTGGAATAATAGGACCATACTTTGATCATCAAGCTATGGAGAAGTGAAGATTATTCAAGAGATGTTGAAAACAACACAAAGTCGTCAGAAATCCTATACATATGTTAGGACAAGAGACTTAGAGTTTGAGCTAGATAACTAGGTTTTGTTGAAGGTTTCAACCATGAAGAGTGTCGTTAGATTTGGCTAGAAGGGGAAGCTTATTCCCCGGTATATTGATCCTTACATGATATCTTGTAATGTAGCTTATGAGTTGGAGGCACCGTCAGAGTTAGCCATAGTTCATTCAGTATTTCACATTTCAATGTTGAAAAAGTGTATGTATGAAACTTCGCTTTTTATATTGATTTAAAATATATGTATTAAGGGTTAGAAAATGAGAAAGAAAAAAATCAGACAAATAATAAAGTATCGTGTTCGTGTTATTGACCTGTTCGTTAAAAGTGAAACTTCCCACTCCACATCGCAGAGAACGCGGACTACACTATTTCAAAATTTATTTCGCGACCACAGAAAGAGTTATGTTTTTATACATATTAGCTAGTTACTTTTTGTGTTTCATTCTATAGTTTTCATAAATTATCACTTAATTTAAAAGCTTTAGAGAGATAAATTTGATGAGTTTAATAGGTCTAATTTTTAAAAAGATTGGCCTAATTACATCGCATGTCAACTAAAATAGAAGAACTTTTTTAAGGTATTAGTTTTTTTTTATAGAAAAATAGAAATAGTTGAGTGATATTATTGTTGTTAAAAAATAAAGTGATTTGTATAACTAGTTTTCAATACCTGAGTGACTATTTAAGAAAATTATATAGTATTTAAGTGTTGAACAATATTCCCAAGAATGCAAATTTCTTCTTTTAGACTACTCTATTTTTTTAATTTTAAAAAATATGAAAAAGATTACAGTTTTGACTAAATGAATTTGACTAAGTCTATTATGAAGACAGAAAAAAGGAGGCTTAAATGGCATGACATGTTTGCTAGAAGAGAATGGAACTTTTTAACTGTTAAGTACTCCCTTCGTTTGTATTTAGTTGTCAAATATTTCATAAGCTAGTGTCCATTTTTACTTATTATTTTTGACAATCAACAAAGGAAATTTGATTTATGTTATTATCCATGTCTAATGTAGTAATTGTATATGTGTTGATGGAATATGATCTTTGATCCTTGAAGGTCAAAGTATGAGAATGATGCATGATTATGAGATCTATGTATATGCTTAAAGAACACTTTGAGAGTAAAGTGCTTATGATTATGATCTAGTTGTTGTGTTGTTGAAAGGTTATCCTCATATACACATCAATGTACGAATATATTTTGATATGATAGGCTTTCTATTAATATGATGATCTTAAGGTTGAAAGGCTATTCTCAAGTAATAAATCTATGAGCTATAGTATGAATTATGTCGGATGGAGTATCAAGACATTTTCCATGATAATATGATTTTAATTCAAGACTTAATAAGTAATCCATAGGATTAAATGCTTTGCACAAGTGGATAGGAATAAGAGATGCAAGTTCTTACAATAGTAGAATCCGACTTCCCAATGAAAGCTTTTATACAGTAGTTGAGTCAGACATTCCAAATGGGTTCCTTCTACCTTAGTTGAGTATGGGTTCCCAAAGTATTTATATCATGAGATGGAAACCTTATACCTTAGTCAATCCTGGTTTCTGTTAGAAATATCATTATCCCGTAGACTTTGTGCCCACAGTGGTATTTAACTAGTTTATCCACCTAAGATAAGAGTGTGGTTCTATCTTAAGAAAGTAGATAAACCTCTTTTGAGTGTGGGATAGAGATCATGTTTCATGGTAAGTTCACATGGTCTGTCGGTTAAGGCTTATTCCCCATTATGATGATATTATGAACAAGAATATGAATTATGAACTATCGTTACTCAAGAAGCTTTAACTAGTATGGGTGAGATTATGGGATCTTATTCATGCATTGGACAAGTATGATTTGAACGAATCTATTATATGTTCCTCTAATGATACGATGATCAATCTAATCGATATGCTTATGACTAATGTTTTTCCATTATCTTCAAAATGATACTTTAACTTTGAAAATAGTATGCATTCAACTAAAATATCCTGTTTAGCATGTTTTGATGGGTTTTATGCATGGGTATCATACTTTGTGCATTTTTATACTAACCCATGCTTTTCCTACATTTTCTCAAATGTAGGGTCAAATTCTCAGGGTGGACATCATTGTGGCTAAAGCTTGGATTTGCTTATTCTCCTATCTTTTTGGTGAATCCTCATGATTTGAGGACATATGTCGTCTTTCTGGTTCATTTATTCTATCTCTTATTCGGACGATGTTGTATGGGTTGTGATCCTATTTTATTCAAGTATAGTAATATATGACTATATTAAGACAATTGTATACTTCTGATTTCATTGACGAAAATTTTGGACTTGAAAATGATTTTTTACTCGTATTGTTATAATTCTTTACGTTATGATATGCTAAGTGGATTACATAATATCATTTTGGGTTCTATGTTCCTTGTTACATCTAGGGGGTACACCCTGAGTCATGACAATTACAGGCCTTGAAAGACCTTCGGTATCTTGCATAACCGGAGTGATCTTTTTGACGGAAAATACAAGAAAGCCTATGGGTAAATTCAAGCATTTTTTTCGAATTAAGAGTGTGATAGTTGATTTCAATTCATTAATTATAATCCTTGATTGTATTTGTGAGAGCATAAAATCATTCTTGAAGTGAGGGAATTCAAATACTCTTGTTGCGGATGCATTATCCATTTGAAGTGAACATCGTGAGTGTGAACTCTATTTGATGATAGCTAGTCATAGTTTAAAACTTTTATTGAAAATTGAGCATTGCATGTGTGAATTTTGTCACGACTGGAGAGTACCCCCTAGACGAAAACGACGACTTTGCCATCGAAGATGACTTAGACTTTCTTAGCATGCATCATGCCATATCATAGGTAGAGAAAATGCGGAAAATTTAAAACTTTTACATATGAAGTATACTTAGAGTTCTTACTTATCATATATGAAGTTTACATAGACTTCATGCTTAGCAACATAGTAAAATTCATCACAGTACTCTATTATTGTCTCACACATTACCATCTATAAGAGAATTAAAAATATTATGCATAGACCTTAAACTAGTACAATATGCCACATATAGGCTTGCAACAAAGTCTCAAATATAAGAAAAGAAAAATTGTCTTAGACATAATAAGTACTACTAAATCTAGAAAAAGGCATCATCCTCGGACTTGAGGACTCACCAGCAACTTGGGAAAAGATCCAAGTCTTCCTTGCAAATGGCCTTGAAATCTCTTCAACAGCCCGAACCTACATATTTTTATAGTATAAAGAATATGGATTAGTAAAAACCACATGTACTAAGTATGGAAACTTATGCAATTAAAACCTTTGTAGACATGGACCTTTTTCTTTAAAAACATGCTAAGTAATTTTGAAAGACTTTATGCACACGCAAGATAAACATTTCTTGTTCAAGAGTTCATATCATCAAAGCATACAAGACCCTACTCACAATCTCCTCCCGATCCTACAAGTACAATGCTCATGTGAAGCCCCATAACCCCACATAATCAACTAAACTATAAAAGAGATCATAAGTAATGACTTGCCTTATATAACACAACATCATACATAGTAATCATCATAAATAGCAATTTATACAAAATCATGTTATCAAATTAAACCAACATCATATCGAATCAACATTATACATTTTATTATAACATAAGTGCATAAGAACATCCTTGTTGAACTCCCCTCTAGGCCAACTTGTGCAATGCACTGGTAAAGTCTCATAACCTTACCTAAACTTGTAGTACCCCTTAAGTAAACCTAGTTAGTGTCCATCTTTATTACTTTCGTTCATTCATTTTACTATCGGGAAAATTTGCCTTAACCTACAATATACCATTGAGGTAAACATGGAATCTGGTGTCATTAAACCCTACACCAAAAGAAGGTGCTCTACTTGCCAAGGTATAACCATAACATGAACATAGCATTATAGGTACATCCACTAGATAGTTTTCCTATGGGAGCACACAGTTAATGAACTACGAGATTTACTAGAAACTTAAATATGCAAACATGGTAGTCTCCATCTCATGAGAACATTAGTGAACCTACCTTCACTCTTGGGAAGGGAAACCTCTCACATCTAGTTCACTCGGTGCTAAGCTAAAGTCCTTTTTTGAAATGTCTTATGTCTTTCTTAATAATTAAGTTTTAATATAGGTAGTAGGAAACGATCCCATTTCATAATCATGATCATATATCTTTAGGTTTAGAATGAGAAATTTCTTTTATCACAACCCAACATTAGTGAGATAATTACATCATAGTCATAATAATAAGGTACACAAGAGAATCCCTTGAAACCTTGCATCATCATTTCCCTATCATGATTTCACATTCAACATATTCATAAGATGCCATAATTTTCATAATATCATTATATTCCTATTCTATTCACATAATCATACTTCAATTGAACATCATCATCAAGAATAGACCAACACAATTGAAATAGAGAAATAATAATCGCAAAATTCCTACCAATGTCTTCTAAGAATCTCCTTCAAGATTTTACCCTCAATTTTACCACATTCATCCAATAATCCAGTGATCATCAGAATATAATAGTAAAATAAGTAATAATACATCTAATTCCAACATCCCTAATAATCTATCAAACTAATTCATAGTTAGGGTTAGGGAAAATAGGTCATTCATGGATCTTTAAGTGAAATAAGGTCAAAGACTAAGTAACTAAAAAAATACACAAATAAACAATCATAATATATCAATATCATTAATTTCAATATCATATTAAATCAATTTGAAACACAACCCACGAAATTGGATGAAAACCATAATTTTAGACATCATTGGAAACCAATTTTGAAGAGCCTCTATGGAAAGAGATCCCAAGAGTGAATAGCTTCCATACTTTAACAATACTTGAAGAATGATGGAAGAAAACTTGAGTCTTGAATCCATAATTAATCTTCACCTTAGTCTTCAATGGGGCTCTTTGGGATAGAGAGAGAAAGTAGAGAGAAGTGGGAGTGATTTGGGTTTGCAAAATAATGACGTGTTGGGTTAGTTTAATGAGGTCTAACTCTTTTTTAGTCCACAACTAACTTATTTAACATACCTTAACAATAAATTAATTAAATAAATCATTGAATAATATCCCTAACCTTGATCGACTTAAAGCAGTCCACCAGGGGTCCAATCGATGACTCAGTGTAGACGCCAAGTCAATCGGACCAGCGATCGTGCTGGTTTTCTGTGGTTTTGGTTAGGGAATTTGTTTTGGAAAACTTTTATTATTTGGATTAGTTTCCACCCATGAGCACCATTTACAGTCCGTTTTCCCATCAACGGCTTGTTGTTTTCTACGTCAATAGCACAATGTCATTTGATAGTTTTGAGGTCAAAATGTAGGATCCTCCTCAAGGGTATTTAGTGTGGTCTTTGGGGAGTCATACCTGAACATTTCGACCCTAAACACGTTCTTATATGTACTCCTACCTTTTCACCAAATTTGAATTCAATCCGAGTCTTTAAACCATTTGAAACATGCCAAGGCACAATAGTTCATTTTTACTAGTCTCCGGACGTAATGGCCGTTTCTGGACGTTTTGATTCAAACACACTTCCTAATTATGTTTATGATACGCTCAAAATTACTTCTCAAATAAGAAGTAAAACGGCCGTATCAAGTAAACAACCCAACTAATGAGGTTGGGATCGTTCCCACGAGGAAAATAGTTTAGACTTAACTTCAATCTATTATTACGATTGTTCAGTCAATTACTTCCTTGGAAAGCAAAAATGATAAAAGGGGGATTTTCTATATCTAAATAGACGAAAATAACTAGAGAAATTAAAGGAGACAACTAAAAGCTTCAAACGTTGGAGTTTAATCAATTAATAGTAGCAACTAGGGTTTACGTGTTCCCCACAGGTTCATAACTTGATAATTCTAGCTATAACAATTCTTTCCTAGTATCTTGCATGCAAATTGATAAGTTATGTATTTATAAATCCTTGGTCCTGAATCTAGAAAATTTCACTCTGCACCTTGTTCCGGCTACGTGTGTTGCTATACTAACCCTTACCTTTTACCTCATATTAAGCATCGTATTCAATATTTGACTAAGTTATTACCTCGTACTAATCAATACTAGCATATTAGATAGTATACACTTAATCTATGTTGATAATTCTTTTCCTATTATCTACCTCCTTGGTCTGGCAAGTAGCATTAAGGCGACTTCTAACGTTGGCCATCCGTTAAAAAGACTTCTAAGCGAAAGAATTATCAATACATGAAAGACACTATTCTAGAATTGTTATTTTAGTTAGGTTTTACCTCATTATTCACCTATGGTTCCCACAACCCTAGTTATGGAGTTTAGTTACCCATAGTCATAACCACAATATTCAAATATATAATATAAGAATTCATGCACTTACTTCAATGAGAAAGAATAAAATCCAGAAGTTCACTTGATTAATCAACAAAAATCACCACCAATCAATTACTCAAATTAATTGAAGACTAAAGATTCTCCAAAAGTGTACAATAATCACCAAGTCTAATCCATAAAAGAATCTCAAATAACCAAGAGTCTAACAAAGAAACTCAAATAATCAAGAGTCTAACCCCAAAAAATGAGGCTTTTCGAACTATTTATAAAAAATAAAAACCTGATTAAATAAGGACTCTATTTGTTGGAAATCTGTCATAACGCGGCTAGGTCGACGGACCTCGCGACGGATCGTCATGGTCACAAAGGGCCGTCATGGACTCCGTCGTCCCATAGTTGTGCAATTTCTTCTGCTGCTCTCTTCATTACCCTCGACGGCATGTATGACGGATCTTCACAGGCACAACGGTCCGTCGGGGGTTTCCGTTCCTTAACACTTGAACTCTTGGAATTTGGGTACTGGGACTACTTCTCTGATCTTCATGACGAACCAGCAGGACGTACGTTCATGGCTATGACGGTCCGTCACGCATTCTGTAACCCCACACTTGGTCAGACTTCCCCATCTTCCTTCAGCAGTTGCACTACGATGTCACCTACGGACCGTCATGGTCGCGATGGACCGTCACAAGCTCTGTAGGTGGTACTTTTCTGCATTTCTTGCTCAAAAACCTCTGCATTGATCTTTTAGACTGATTTCCTGCAAATAAAGAGAAACTTATATAAAAATTAATACAAAAAGACTTTTGGTCACATTAAACTAAAGGAAAAAGCATTAAAAATACCGTGAAACCATGGTATATCAACACCCTCAACCTAAATTCGTTGTATGTCCTCAAGTGATGCACTACGACTCAATACAAAATCTTTGTACAATAGTATCCATGTTTTATCTTTCGCAATCATTTGCCTATCAATCCCGATCAGCCTCATCATATTTATGCATGCTATCACTATTAGGCTTGAATTATGTGGAATCAGACCATGACACAGACTCACCATGCACTAACACCTATCCTCTTCAATTTGTCAACGAGGTTCTAATATTTCCAGTGTTGCAACTAGTGTCCTCACGTCAAAACAATATCCTCATTTTTCACACAATTATTTTAGTTTGATTTTAAGGATTACTTTTTAACACTCACTCTCAGAACAAATTCACACTAATTTATCGTATTGCCATAAGCTTGCCCTTATTTTCACTGCTCTAAGTTCGCTATATAACTCTTAGGATCACGATAGGACTTTCTTAGGTCGTAACATAGGCTAAGGGTCAGGTAGGGTATATTTAGGTATACATTAGTGACTTTTTGCCCTCCTTGACATATCGGCTAAACATACCACTTTTTATCATTTTATTTTTTCCCAGTTTCTCATATTCTTTCTCCTTGCTATTTTCCCTTCTTTCTTCATTTGTGTAAGTGACTCTCTTCTTTTCTTGCTTGTATTTGTTGTATTTTTTTTTCACTTTTCTTTCAACTGATTATTGAGTCACTTTACTTTTGTTCTTTCTCTATCTTTGTTCTTTCAACCCCATTTTCAAGAGCATTCCTCATAATAGTCACCCTCAACTCATGGCTTTGCCATGAGTCAAAGTACACAATGCCCAAAGTGGGTCAGGGCCATAAAAAGGGTTGTTTACTTCATTATCCATCCTTAACTTATGCTTTTGGCATAAGCGGAGGTGCACATGTTCAAGGAGGGACAAGGGCCAACACATTATTCTCAGAAAAGATCAGTTGGGGTGAAAAAGAAAGGTCTAGTTTAAGCTCAAATCATTTGGATCAAAGAAGGATTAATTTCATTTGGTTTTCTTTTATTTAGGCTAAAAATGGGCTATATTTAATAAGGGCCTATGATCCTGTCCTAATTGTCTATTACAACTTACATTTAGCAGGACTAACCAGGTAAGTTCTAGCTCAGTACAAATAGTGTTCAAATCTTCCTCATACTCACTTGACATCTCATTACTCTACAAGATTATCAGACACCTAGTTTGAATTTTAGACTTAGGGTCATGCAGTGGTGTACCTCTATGTCATACTTAGAGCCACACATTTATCAATTACTATGCCTAGTCATGCATCATTTTCATTTTATCAGGATATCATTTTAGCCATCATTCATAATTAAACTATTTACACAAGATATAGACATGCCGGTTCAACAGAAAAAATAATCAGTCCCTTGGGGAAAAGGAACACAGGCAAGAAAAACCCCAAAAGAGGATAGTGAATTGGGCTACTCAGACTTCACCCTAGCACTCACTTTTCATTTACCCCACCCCCAATAAAAAGACATGCAATTGTCCCTAATGCATAACAAAACTGAAATACAAGAGTGGTAGATGAAGGAAACCTGGGGCGCAAAGCGCCGATGATCAGCAAGCTGGTGGGTCCGGTACCCCGAAACCCACTACCTTTGTTATTTGGACACCCTCAGTAGTGTCCCAAACATCAACAACACTATCAGTAGTGCCTCCCGCTATCTCCACATTTCTGGTGCCCCAACAGCTATGCCCTCATCTAACGCGCTTCCTCATCAGTAAGCTAGGCTCTCCTCGCAGCCTCCATCTCACAATTCTCCTTCTTCCGTGCTCGAGCCTCATCCTCCTCTTGAACCCTACGCCTCTTGGCATGCTCTTGAGGGGGAGTTGGTGGAATCTTATAGAGGCGAATAAGGCCGCCATCACTGTGTCTTCAGCGTGCTCTGCAGAAGGGGCCTTAGACTTTGGCACCTCAGCCTCTAAGATCATATCGATGTCTGCGCGAAGACTGTTGAGCGCAGCCTGAAGGGTCGACCCATCCACCTGAGGGGCTGGCCCGTCTAACACCCGCAACTCAAAAGAGTCCAAGCGCTGATGAACCTCAGCGATCTTCTCCTCTATGTGCTGGACCATTCTCCGCTGCACGCGCTCTTCTGTCTTAGCAATAGACCTCTGCATCCAAGGCTAGATGTGATGCAGATAGACATCTGTGCTTCTAATTTCTGGACCCTAGCAAGCGAGACAAGAGCGGGGAAAGGGGCTGAGCGAGAGGAGCTCGGGGCAGTGCTACTACCCGGGATAGAATCGATCGGGGTATTGTCAGAAGAAGCCACCTGCGTAGCCGTGCGGGCCTGTGCTACCGTATCAGCCAGATTGTCACCAAGTGGAGGCAACTCTGGACGGAGCCCTCTGCGTAGAGCCAACTCATTTGCCTCATCCCTGATTAGGCTGATATCAACAGTGCCCAGCGGGGTCTTGAGTTGATCAACGTCCCATAAAGGCACACCTGCGGACCTGCATAGAGAAAATATCATGCAGGGGAAGGGTAAGTAGTTGTGACCTTAAAAGCCCTCTCGTGCATGACCGGCTGTAGAGGCCAAGCAAAGTCCACCTCAAACCCGGCTATCATCATCGCCATCAGTACTACACGATCCCATGTGACAATATTATCAGCGGCTGTGTGGGAAAGGGAGTGGCGGACAATCAACCACAAGAACTTCGCCTTAAAGGTTAGGTTATCCTTCATGATGGCTCCCATCGGCTTGGTTACCCAGTCAGCACCCTCTCCATCAATAGAAAAGTGCAGGGCCATCCACCTCTTGGTGGTCTCTCTCAGCGATGGCTCACGCAGTAATTGGCCATCTTTGACAATTTGCCATCGGTTGTCAAACACGGCGGTGAGAGGGGTCCGTCTTACATCAACATCCTCGCCGTATAGATACCGGCGGATGGCAGACAGGGAGATATCAACATGAATTCGACGTACTCGGACATGCTCCAGTGGAGCCTGTTTGGCGGGGGCAGCCCGCCTATCAATCTGTTATCTAAGAGTAGCCACGTAAGAGGTGTACAACTCTCTGACCAACTCTTCACTATAACGTCCCAACGAACGCGTTATCCGCTCCAATCGATGTCTAGTGAAGAGATTATGGATCTCTGGCATAGTTGGGGACTTCCCGTAAGGATCCGCCGCTGCAATGTAAGTGTCTGTGTCATGACTCCTTTATCATTCAGGAACTTTGTGTCGGAATAGACTTGATACTTCCCGTAGACACACCACCGGTTGGGCTGGTCGACAACCAGGGTGAGAGCACGAGTCGGTGAACCGGGTGTGGATTCCGAACTGTCAGCCTCATCAGATGAGGAAGACTGTGCAGCGGCGGCGGGTGTAGGGACCTCAGCAGATCCGGAGGCTACCTCCGACCACGAAACTCCTAAGGAGCTAGATGTTTCTTCTTCATTAGTAGCTGACCCAGAAGGTGTGCCGGTCAGTGTGCGCTCTTCATCAGATTGGGAGGCAGTGACTACGCCGAACGCCACCTTTTTGGGTTTGGCTGTGGCAAAACGTGCAGCTCAGGATGGGGTGGAAGTTCCTGGGGGCACGTACTCGGGGTCACGCTCATCATTAGTGCCAATGACCAGGAGGGCAGACGGGGCGACAGACTTCGATCGCCCGCGTGTGTAGACTCGATCTTGTTTTGGTGCCATAATAGATAATACCTGTAAAGAATCAATATTAGTACTAGAAGGAGCAAACAAGACAAGCAAAACCACACAAAATAAATAAAAGAGTTAAGATGTAATGACATTTCTATAGT
This sequence comes from Solanum corneliomulleri, assembly GCA_027704805.1. Lineage (NCBI taxonomy): Eukaryota > Viridiplantae > Streptophyta > Magnoliopsida > Solanales > Solanaceae > Solanum > Solanum corneliomulleri. The sequence continues at coordinate 52,289,864 of JAKWIY010003052.1, read as the reverse complement.
AACAGTGAAACACGACGGACTAGGTGACGGCTCGTCGTGAGTACGACGGACCGTCATGGGGTCCGTCATGTCTTACTTAAACTATGTTTATATGGAGAACCCTGAAGAAAAGTCTCTGACAAGTATGACGGTATATGCAGGACGAACCGTCACAGGTATAACGGTCCATCGTAGGTGTTCGTCAGAGGACACTTGAAAAAATTATGGAGACCCTTAGAAGAGGGGTCTCTAACCATCATAATGGTTATGCAGGACGGACCGTCGAGTGTATGACGGTCCATTGTAGTTTTCCGTAAGAAGACACTTGGTAATATGATGTAGACCATTAGGAGATGGGTCTCTGACCGTCATAACGGTTATGCAGGACGGACCGTCGGGGGTATGATGGTCCATCGTAGATGTCCGTTGGAGGACACTTAGAAAAAGTGAGAGACCCTCAGGAATAGGGTCTCTGACCGTCATGACGGTATGTGTAGGACAGACCGTCCTGGGAATAATAGTCCATTGCATGTGTCCGTTGGAGGACACTAAAGAAAAAGTGAGAGACCCTTCGGAATAGGGTCTCTGACAACCAGAACGGTTGTGCAGGACGGACCGTCGTGGGAACGACGGTCTGTCGCATGTGTCTGTTGGTGGACACTTGGAGAAAATTTGACAATGGGGTGTTAGTGATGTTGGGACGGACCCAATGATGGTCCGTCGTGTGTACGACGGTTCGTCATCGGGGTCTCGTTCTGTCATTCAGTGACAGAACTGGGGATGCCCCATTCATCCCCTATGACCCAAATGGAATTGTTAGTGTTTTAGCCTACATTTTTCTAACCCAAATACCTAGTAAACTAGCAATGCTAAAGCACATATTTCTAGAGTTTTAACACGGCAATTTTGAGGATTCCCAACCTAGGTCAGACAGAATTTGTATTAAAGAATCAACCCATCAATAAGAACTAGGCTAGTACTAATTAATAAACAAAAATGCAAAGTAAATGGGTAGAAATTAGAGACACAGACCTGAAACTATGAGAAAAACAAGCCAGGAAGGTACTTGGTGATCAAGTAGAGAACCACAGTTGCAGACTCCAACTAGTAGATAGTAAATTTTAGGAATTTGGGAAAATGATCGGTTGTAAGAGAGGGGGGTTATGAACTTGGAAGTTAAAAAGGGAGGGAAATGGGAGAAAGAGGTCTGGAATGGGTAAAATGAAGGGGAAGGAGTTTTAATGGTGAAGAATTTTTAAAAAACCCCAGCCGGGTCGAGTCGGGTACGCTTCATTAATGAGCGACGAGTCCCCGTCGAAGGTCCGTTGCAGTTGCAACGTTCCATATTTGGTTCCATCGTGTGTGCCCTAGTTTTGAAAATAAAAGAAAGACGTACCTGGCACAACGGATTCATGCGACGGTCCATCGCATGCATGACGGTCCGTCGATGTATCCGTCAGTGACTGCTGCAGAGTGATTTTCTGCAGAATTTCCTGGTGATGTGCCTGCAAATTTAAAACCCATTAGTAGAAAATGCTACCATTACTTAAAAAAATATAATTGTTGGGTGTCCTCCTAACAAGCGCCAGATTTAAAATCGCGGTACGACTGAGGACACTTGATTATTCAGCCTTCATCAAGATGGTATGTCTTGATTCCTTCATTCGCCGCCTCAGCATGCCCAAAATAGGGTTTCATTCGTCGTCCATTTACCTTTAACTGCTCACCCTCCTTGGTTTTAAACTTAACTGCTCCATGAGGGAGTAGTTGGGTAATCAAGTAGGGGTCAGTCCATTTGGACTTGAGCTTGCCCAGAAACCAACGCGACCTAGAATTGTATAAAAGCACCAAATCCCCAATCATAAGCTCTCGTTTTTCACTTTGTAGGTGCTTCTTCATCTTTTCTTTGTAGGATATGGCAGATACCGATTGGAGCTCACCACTCTGCCTCATGGACCTACAAATTTTGATGGTCGCTTCTTCATTGTTCAATCGAAATTTCATCTGCCCCTTTTCCATATCAACTAAAGCTCTACCCGTAGCAAGGACTGGCCTCCCAAGAATAATAGGCACTTCAAAATTGACTTCACTATCAAGAATAACAACATCTGCCGGAAATATAAACCACTCCACTTTTACTAGCACGTCGTGGAGTATCCCTAGAGGCCTTTTCACTGTTCGATCGGCCATCAATAGCCGCATCGAAGTGGGCTTTGGGTCACCCAAACCCAACTTCTTTTAAATCGAAAGGGGCATGAGATTTATGCTTGTCCCCAGATCACATAATGCTTTCGCGAAATGTAATGACCCGACTGTACAAGGAATAGTTAATGTCTTCTTTCTTTTGTACGAGAGAACTTGTAGCAATAGCACTACAATGCTGCATTCTATCATCATCCTCGAAAGTGACCGATATTTTCTTTGTAACCAGATGTTTCATAAACTTGGCATTACCGGGCATTTGTTCTAGAGATTCTACCAAAGGGACATTGATAGAAACTTTCTTCAACATTGTTATAAAATGCCAATATTTATCATCATCGGTCTTTATCACTAATCGATGAGGAAATGGGGGAGTCTAGGCATTGGAATTACCTTTATAGGTACTTCAACATCTTTTCCAGTGTTATCTTCTACTTCACCACTAGCCTCTACCACCTTATCATTATCCTTTCTCACCTTTTCCTTATTAGATGGCATAGGTGGGTCAATGGTTTGCTTACAACCCCGAGTAGTGATTGCTATACAGTGTGCATCAATTTTCGGATTTTGGACAGTGTTGCTAGGAGTGCCCGGTTGCCGTGTGTTCACAGTTGCAGATAATTGGTCCATTTGCAACTCGATATGCTTAATCGATATTGCATGTGTATCGACTTTCTGCCCAATACCCGCTAAATCACTCCTTAACTCTTTAAGGTTCTCATCATTAGCATCGAACCTCCTCATCAGTTTGTGCAACATATCCTCATTTCACGTCGTACTATCTCCAGCATCCCTAGGAGTAACTTCACGATTTTGAGGAGGGACATAGGGCCCATTCCTATCATTTATGTTACCATAGTTACCCCTGTTGAAGTTGTTGTCGCAGTTGTAGTTTCCATCTCGGACATATTGACCCTCACGGTTGTAGTTACCATAGATCCGACCTTGGTTCCCTTGACCTTGGCGCCAATTATCCTGATTTGAGCCTTGGGCACTCGGTCGGGAACCCCTCGTCTGCTCGTTTACCGCATAGGAATCCTCCGCATAAATGCATTCATCAGTCTGTGGTGGTGGTTTAGACAAGTAGTTAACTGCATTTATCTTATATGCACCCCAGTGATATGTTTTAATACCAACCCAAGCTCAGTTCTCATCTGATCCATTTCTTCACAAATCTTATCTGTGGCTGGGTTGTGATTGAACTGCACTGCGGAGGTATTTCTCCCAGTATCTCACTTCCGAGTACTCCAAGCTTTATTGTTCCGGGAGATTTTCTCTAAATTTTCAGCAATCTCAGCATAAGTACATTCCCCATTAGATCCACCTGCTATAGTGTCCAACACCGCTTTATTATTATCATCCTGTCCCCGATAGAAGTATTCCTTCAGTAACACATCATCTATATGGTGATTGGGAACGCTTCTCAATAACGAGGTGAATCTATCCCCAAAACTACTAACTGACTCTCCTAGTAGTTCCACAAAGTTGTTCACTCTGTCTTTGTTGTTTAGTTTCTTGGAGACCGGGTAGTAGCGTGCTAAGAAAACGTCCCTTAGTTGGTTCCAAGTGAAAACTGATTTATAAGGGAGCTCAGTGAACCAAATAGCAGCCTCTCCCATCAGTGAGAGAGGAAACACTCTTAGCCCTATTACATCCAAGTCTAAGTCAGGCCTCCCTACACAGCTTTTTCACACTCCCCTTACCTTAGCTATATGGGCATGTGGGTCCTTAGAAGGTAGCCCTGAAAACAAATCTCTAGCAGTGAGAATTTACTTCAGGCTACTATTTACCACAAAAGTGTGGCCTGGTGGTAGAGGGGGAAAGACAAGTGGCCCATCGAAGTCTGCTATATTGTCATACCCTCTGTAGTATTCTTTGGGCCGTGGAGCGGGACTGTGTCCCCTCTGTTGGTTTTCAGCCGGAGCATCGGGTAACAACTGACCATGAACATCAACCAGAGCTGGGATGTTCTTGTTTGGATCATCATCATTAGTTCCTACGTTTCGATCTATGTTGCGTAGTGTACGCTCTAATTCGTGATCGTAGGGAAACAAGGGTTCTCTTCCTCTCCGCGTATTTGGCATACAAGGAAGATGGTTCTGCAAGAATCAAAGACAATAAAACACAGTAAAATCAAGAAAATATCGACTAGACTATAGTAATAAGTTTAAGTTAATCTAAAAGCTACTTTCCCCGACAGCGGCGCCAAAATTTGATACGCTCAAACTTACTTCTCAAATAAGAAGTAAAGCGGTCTTATCAAGTAAAGAACCCAACTAATGAGGTTGGGATCGTTCCCACGAGGAAAATAGTTTAGACTTAACCTCAATCTATTATTACTATTGTTCAGTCAATTACATTGGAAAGCAAAAATGATAAGGGGGGGGGGTTCTATTTCTAAATAAATGAAAATAACTAGCGAAAATATAGGAGACAACTAACTACTTCAAATGTTGGAGTTTAATCAATTAATAAAAGTAACTAGGGTTTACGTGTTCCCCACAGGTTCATAACTTGATAATTCTAGCTATAACAATTCTTTCATAGTATCTTGCATGCAAAGTGATAAGTCATATATTTCTAAATCCTTGGTTCGGCATCTAGAAAATTTCATTCCGCACCTTGTTCCGGCTACGTATGTTGCTATACTAACCCTTACCTTTACCTCATATTAAGCATCGTATTCGATATTTGACTAAGTTATTACCACGTACCAATCAATACTAGCCTATTAGATAGTATACACTAAATCTATATTGATAATTCTTTTCCTATTATCTACCTCCTTGGTCTGGCATGTAGCATTAAGGCGAGTTATAACGTTGTCCATCCGTTAAAAAGACTTCTAAGCGAAAGAATTATCAATACATGCAAGACACTATTCTACAACTGTTATTTTAGTTAGGTTTTGCCTAACTAATCACCTATGGTTCCCACAACCATAGTTATGGAGTTTAGTTAAACATAGTCATAACCACAATATTCAAATACGTAATATAAGAATTAATTCACCTACTTGAATGAGAAAGAATAAAATCCAGAAGTTCACTTGAATAATCAACAAAAATCACCAACAATCAATTACTGAAAGTAATTGCACACTAAAGATTCTCCAAAAGTGTACAATAATCACCAAGTCTAATCCACAAAAGAAGCTCAAATAACCAAGAGTTTAACAAAGAAACTCAAATAATCAAGACTCTAACCCCAAAAATAAGGTTTTTGAACTATTTATAAAAAATAAAAACCTAACTAAATAAGGACTCTATTTGCTGGAAATCTGTCAAAATGAGGCTGGGTCAACAGACCTCGCCACGGATCGTCATGGTCACAACGGGCCGTCATGGACTCCGTGGTCCCATACTTGTGCAATTTCTTCTAGTGCTCTCTTCATTACCCTCGACGGCAGTTATGACGGATCGTCACAGGCACAACGGTCCATCGGGGGTTTCCGTTTCATAACACTTGAACTCTTGGAATTTTGGTACTGGACTACTTCTCTGATCTTCATGACGAACCAACAGGACGTACTGTCATGGCTACGACGGTCCATCACACATTCCGTAACCCCACACTTGGTCAGACTTCCCCATCTTCCTTCAGCAGCTGCACTACGATGCCACCTACGGACCATCATGGTCGCGACGGACCGTCGCAAGCTTCGTAGGTGGTACTTTTCTGCATTTCATGCTCAAAAACCTCTGCATTCATCTTTTAGACAGATTTCCTGCAAATAAAGAGAAACTTATATAAAAATTAATACAAAAAGGTTTTTTGACACACTAAACTTAAGGAAAAAGCATTAAAAATACTGTGAACCCACGGTATATCAGCTTATTACCTTTGTTTAAGCTTAGAAATACTATTTAAGGCTTAGTTCATCAAGTTAGGTTGTTTACCAAGTCATGGAACTTCCGGAGTGTTGCATTATCCCCCCCCCCCCCAATTAGGATCATTCGTCCTTGTATGACACCTAATTCTTTTTATAGGTAGAGAAGATACTCAATACTAGTAGCCTCACCACCACCAACAAAAACATTAATATAATCCTCATGAGTCCCAGCTCATTGGAGGATTGCTCAACTCCATTCAACACAAAATCAAGCACTTCACATAGCAACTCAAATTAGAATTCATCGCGTATAAGAGGTCAACATTCCATAACACATAATGAGGAACTACCTTATAGATATCAACATAAGCTCAAAATGACATGAAATAGTTCACACACAATATCCTTTCAAGCAACATTAAACATTCTCACTACAATCTCATGAAAGCAAGTATACAAATTTCATATAAGTTCAAGTAGAACATAAAAGCATTTTTCACGAAAACTCATTTAAGCGTGAACCTTAACTAAAATAGGCCCATACTTTAAAGACAAGTTAATTTTATATTGTTCAAGATTTTAAAATGACAATCTAGGATCTCAACCGGAACCTCTTCAAAAGGAAGATTCTCAATCCCCCCTAACCTTTCAATAGGGAGATAGACACCGGATCACATATACATTTCTTGATCATAGAGACATGAAATACCAGATGAACTAGAGATAATTCATTTGGTTATTTCAACTCATAAGAAACATACTCGACCCGTTTCAATATCTCATAAGGACCTACATACCGGGGACTAAGCTTCCCCTTTTTTACCAAATCTCATCCCCTTTGACTACATAATTTTTTTACCGACTATAGGGTGTTTCAACCTATCTCTTATATTGGAACTTTTTCCATAGCCTCATAGACTATCTCGAGACCAAGAAATAAAAAATCACAAACCTCAAACCACCTTATTGGAAACCTACATCTCCTACCATAGAGTGCTTCAAAAGGTGCCATAGAAATACTTGAATGGTAGTTATTATTGTAGGAGAACATTAAAAATGGTAGGTGATCGTCCCAGTTACCCTTGAAGTCAATAACACAATCTCTTACATATTATATAGGGTTTGGATGGTACTCTCTGCTTGGACATCCGTTTGAGGAAAGAAAAGCAGTACTAAGTTTCACTTGAGTACCTAGCCCCTTTTGAAAAGACCTCCAAAAGAGAAGTGAATTGGGTACCTCTATAAAAGATGATGGACATATGGATCGCATGCAAGCTCACAATCTCATTAACGTACAATCTAGCATATTCCTTCACCAAATAAGTAGATTTGACTAGAATAAATCGGGCGGATTTCGTCAATCTATCCACAATAACACATATAGAATCATTTGCCTACGTGTTCGAGGCATACCTACGACGAAATCCATTTGATTTCTTCCCATATCCAAATAGGGACATGCATTAGTTGAGTTAAGCCTCCCGGCCTTTGATTCTCCGCCTTAACTTGTTGACAATTAGGATATTTATCAACAAAATCCTCTATATCTCTCATCAAACCATCCTATCAATGGAGCTCTTGAAGATTGTGATATTTTTTGTGGCACCCGAATAAATAGAAAATCGAGAACCATGGGATTTTTCAAAAAATAAATTTCTGAAGTCATTAACATCCAGTACACATAATATACCTTGGTACCTAAGCACTTATCCCCCCCCCAGGAAAAATGACTCATTGATCTTACTAAGTATCGATTCCTTCAACTCCATAAATAGAGGATCAAGATGTTGCTTAGACTGTCACGATCGGAATATACACCCCCAGACGAGACCGGCGTTGTTGACGTCTCAGAGGTAACAGACAAGCCTACATGCATCATACTTACTTCATCTAGGTTAATTTTAGCGGAAAATTTGAACATTTTGTTTCTTAACATACATGTATACATACTACTTAACATCATAGGCGTTCACAAATAAGCCATCTAATAAAAATACATTCAAATGAAAGAATCAATTCATAATTTTATGAAACGTATTTTTGCTAAAACGGCACCAACACAAAGTATGAACAAAAGTGGAAAGAAACACTAGTGGAACATGCTCCAATAGCTATAGCCTACGTCTAAGCTAGATAATAAAGGTAGACATCCTCGAAATCATGAGGGCCTACCAAGTCCGAATGAAAGCTCCACGTCCGGATAGCTGCAACGTCAACCTGTAACTCTAACGTCTACCTGTGCCTGAACCTAAAAGTAGATATTGTATGGGATTAGTACGCACTTGTACTAAGTATGGGTATACGCTAGCACACACCAAGGACATGCAAGAGTGAGAACAACTCTTTCCTAACAACATGATTATTGAAAATCAAGTTAGTCGACTTGCCAAATTGGGATTAGAAAAGTTACTGAGCTTTCCAAATTTTTATTAGGAATGTCATGCCATGATAGTAACATGCATTATCATACTTATTATATTGCACACATCACATAACATCTTACACATAGCACATAACATATTGCATATAGCAATATCATCATTCATATCAATCATTCATATGCCATGAGACCTTGGAATCGTGTACTTGACATTAAGACTTCACAAAATGAGGGATCAACATATGGGACCTCAAATAGGGAGACTTCTTTAGAAAACGCAGAGTTTGCTTCATTCATTCAAGTGCACTTTATTTAATTTCTTTCATAGGCTAGTGTAAACACCAGCTATACCTAGGATGTAGTTTAATACTTTCATTAGGTTCGTTGTGCAATGACCAAAAATGACCTAGTGTCATTACTTGAGTCTAACTCACTACTTTATTATCCTATTCTAACACCTTTGGTATCATTCATTTTCATTATGTGCATCACTTGAGGATGGCCTCATTCATTCTTTGGGGACTTTCACTTTAACCAACATAGATCATGTGAGCATCATGAAATCCAGTGTCTTCCCCACAATGAAAAGGGGTGGAATCACCGACCAAAGTAACCCACAAAATTCTAGTGTACATGGGAATTGATCCCCGCCATATCCATATATGGGCTGTATAGGTTCGAACACTAGGAGATATAAGGAGACCCATTCCTGTCATGCCGAAAAGTCTCATCTCATGAGGGTTATGTGAACTTCCGCCTTTCTCGAAAGAAGGCATCACCGCTCATTGCTATTCTATAGGTAATCAGTATAAAGTTCCATTACATCAAACTCATACGTCATGGAAGCTGGCTTCTAGTATGAGGACATCATAGCTCAATTGATGATTTCTCATCTCATCATTAGTATTAAGTATATATTATCCTCAATATTTTCATTAGAGTGTTAATAGAGTCTGGTCTCTTCATTTTCTTTACACTCTCATTGGTGAGTACTTTTTGGTAACATTTACTTAGACTCATTTGAGATTGCTCTCATCTTTTACATTAGCCTTTTATCATGTTGTCACGACATTCATTTACTTTAGATTTCCTCTTCATAATTACTCACCCCTTATTACGTGAATGTTCATTTCATCATATGCAAATGCACTCGGCCATTTAGTGTGTTTCACAGTTATACTTAATCTTATAGGGTTTCATCATTTTATTAATTATTTCATCATTTCATTATATACATCTTAGATTCACTTACTTCTAAACATATGTTAGACTTATGGGTCTATACATACAAGCCATGAGGCTTCATTCATAGTTAGTTTAAGTGATTCATATCTTTCTAAGATTACGTGGTACAAAACATATGCATCTTGTATATATGTCAAGATCTCGATTCCGATCTAAGTAGGCAGCATTATTTTTGAACATTTAATTCACGTATGACTTATGTATCAATACGGAATTTGGGAAAGGGAACTCAATTTCGAATCCCTTTGTGAACACTTACATCTTTTAATTTATTCTATTTTGATCCATACGGCTTGGGGACCTGAGATCGAGCCCCAACACCTTCGTTTCATTTTTCCTTATTTTTCTTTCTTTCTTATTTGCTTGTATTGGAACAGAGGGGTTGTGGGATCGATTCCCCATATCCTAATTTCTTTTATTTTCCTTTTCCTTGACATTCTGAGATGACCGTGATGGTGCGGGATCGAATACCCACAACCTCACTTAATTTTTCTCTTGGTTCTGCCTAGAGGTCGTGGGTTATTCCCACACGCCTCAAACTTTTATTTTTCTTTTTTTTTCATAAATCTTATTGTGAGGTTGTGGGTTCGAATACCACTCCTCTCATTTCTTTTTTTTTTAATTTCATTTTCAGATAAAGGCACATGGGTTCGAATCCCACATGCCACATTCTCTTTTTCTCACATTATTTCAATGATTTTTAACATACTAAGGTCACGGTTTTATTCTCAGTGGCCTCACTTATTTTAATTCATTTTTTCATAGCATGATAATCCCCTTAGCTTGGCAGAAACTCATCAACAAGATGCTGGAAATTTTTGAAGCCTAGTTTCTCACATCTTTCACATTAAATGTTTAGACGTTTTAAGTATTATTAGTAAGTTCTTTAGGTTCATTTTCGTGGATTCAGTTGACTATTAGTTTGCACTCAAATCAGCATCTTTATATCACTTATGAACATCACGATTTAAGCAAGTTTGTGCGCATGAAATACAACCATAAACATGTCAGTTTTTGAACTTGAATCCAAGAGTGTATATCACAGCTACACATTCCACACACATCATTTTTTCAATTAATTTCGGACAACATGCTCAATATTCACATAATTCCCAACATAAATACATAAACATAATCATCACGAAAACACATGACATCCCTAATTTCTACAAGCAAACATACCCAACCTATGATTCGATGGAAGCTAGTGACAAGGACATGCAATGGGGAACAACCGTAGTTTTCGGAATAGATTCGTCTGTACCTTAAGAGTCTCTTGGGAAAGGTACCAAGACTAAGAAGACCCATACCTTTTTGACGTTCAAACCTGGACTTGCTGCCCAAAGAAACCCTTCAAACACACGTCCAAATCAAAGAGCTTCAACATCAACTTGAAACAAAAAACCCTCTATTTGTCTAACTTGTTTGATTAGTTGTTTGTTGATAATTTTCGTTGTGAGTTCTTCAATTTTGAAAACATTGGTTTACCTACTGTTTTTGTATGTTATTTGGCAGAGAAAAACGTGAGTGAGAGTGATAGAGACGTGAGAGAGATAGATGAGAGTGGGAGAGAAGAGTTTTCTTAGGCTTAGGAGTCTAGTTTAGGACTTAGTCAAATAAGGTTTTATTTTATTATTATAAATCTGATTTCCTTTTATATTGAATCAAAATATAACTAATATGGTTCTCTAGAGGCATAAGCTACAACCTTACCATGTTGCATGAGAACACAACTAAAACCTACTCTAGAAGATTCACAATACACTACAAACCCTTTGGTACCCTATGGTAAGGTCAACACCGAAGCGGAGGCAACCTTATCTCTTCACTCTTGGGAGCTTCTTTCAAAAACCTCCGACCAGTAATAATAAAGCTTCTTTTGAGTTAGTGTTGTCTAGGGAGAAACAATAGATGCAAACCCATCAACAAACCTTCTATAGTCCCAGATAGACCCAAGAAACTTCTGATATCGATTGGAGTCAAAGGTCTATGCCAATTCTTGACCGCTTCCATTTTCATTGGATCAACCTCTAATCTCTCACTTGAGATAATGTGACCTAGAAAAGAAACCAATCTCAACCAAAATTCACACTTACTAAATTAAGCGAAGAGTTTATATTCTTTAAGGACTTGCAAACTCTCAAATAGTCCGTATGCTCATCCTCACTCTTTCAACATATCAAGATATCATCAATGAAGACAACTACAAAAGAATCAAGGTAATTTCGAAGCATTATATTCATAGGGTCCATAAAACTCGTCGGGGAATTAGTTAACCCAAAGAAATTACTAGGAACTCATAATGACCATACCTAGTTTTGAAGCCCATATAAGGAATGTCTTCACCTCTCACACTAAGTTTGTGATATCCCAACCTCAAATTGATTTTCGAAAAGTAACTCGCACCTTGGAGTTGGCCAAACAAATCATCACTCCTAGGGAGAGAATACTTATTCTTTATGGTGACCTTCTTCAATTGTCGGTTGTCAATGCACATTCTATGAGACCCATCTTTATTTTTCAAAAATAATATCGTACCTCCCCATGGACATATTCTTGGTTGAATAAAACCCATGTCAAGCAAATCCTTTAGTTTACCCTTCAACAGTTTCAACTCGACTTGATCCATCCAATAAGGAGGAATGGTAATGGTTTTTGTGTTCGGCAACAAATCTATGTCGAATTCTATTTCCCGTTCAGGAGGAATTCCAGGTAAGTAATTGGGAAATAAATCTGGAATATCCTTTACTAAGGGGACCAACTTTAAAGGAGAAGCTTCAGACTCCAGGTCCTTCAGCCTCACCAGATGATAGAGACATCCCTTGGAAATAATCTTACAAAGCTTTTAGACACGAAATAATTATACCTCTAGGGATTGAGTTTCACGCCTTTCATTCTATGACGGGTTCATTAGGATTTTGAACTTAACTGCCCTTGTTATACAACCAATTGAAGCAAAACAAGCATGCAACCAATCCATCCCCAATATGAAATCAAAGTCCAACATATCAAGTTCTACAAAATTGACCAATGTAACTTTATTTGACAATAAGATGGGACAACTCTTAAAGACTCTTTTAGCAAATTGTAGTCACCCACCGGGATAGTAACCGAAAAAGGTTCAATTAAAGAATCGGGTAATACATCAAACTTCATGGGCACTAAAGGAGTTACAAAAGAGAAAGTGGCATCGGGATCTAGTAATGCATAGGCATGAATTGAAAAGACTTGCAATTTACTGGTGACAACATTAGAAAAATCCTCTTTATCACACCTAGAGCAGAGAGCATAGAAGAGGGTCTTCTTAAGGGCATCGAAAATAGGACCGATTGATTGAGTTTGGCTATTCCCCTTAACTTGACCCTTCACCATAGGTAAATATCCAACCTTATGGACACTCTTTCCACAACCAAAACAATTATTTGTCCCAATAAAACATTAACCATAAGCTTCTTGCCATATTTGGTACAAGTAGGTTTCTTATTTGATGAATCACCACCTCTTCCCATTTGAAATCTAGGGTTATACACCCTATTATTATGAGCCATGGGTAAATTAGAAGGATCTATGTTGGAGAACCTCTTGTTGAACTTGGTTTGTCTTGAATTTCAACCTACCCTTGGAAGTACCTCTTTCATAAGACCTTATGTTCCTAGCATCCTTAATCTTCCTCTTGAGACTACTCTATTAAAATTGATGAGCATACACCATGCAACGAGAAATTTCCATGTTGTCATGAAGCATCGCCAAAAGATACTCTTCAATTAGATCTTAATACACTCCCGTCGAAAAATGGTTCATTTCAGACCTTGGGGTTGTCACTAAAGAAGAGGCATACTTAGACAACTTAGTGAACTTCAAAGATTATTCAAGCACCCACATATCTCCGTGAAGGGGGTTGATGAATTCTTCCACTTTAGCCTCCCTTTCTCCCTTGGGAAGAACCTATAAAGAAAAGCGCTTCTACAAAATTCCTAACTTATGGGACCCGCTCTCAAAGCCCTATTGTCCCAATATTGAGTATACAAATTTTGAGCCACAACCTTGATTTTATAAAAGACTAGCTTTGCCTTCTCATTTGAAATCACCCCCATATCATACAAGATCTTGTAGAACTCATTAAGAAAGTCTAGGGGGCCTTCATTCATCTTAGAAACAAAAAAAATTGGAGGGTTCATCCTAGTGATGTCCCTCAAGCATGAAGCCAAGGTACTAGCATTTTGGTGCACACGGGGTCCAACTTCTCAATTTTCTTGAGTCGTCATAATTTGAACTTAAGTAGTTAGGGCTTCATCTTGGGTAGTCATAGCTTGAGCCAAACTTAGGAAAGCCGACCTAATCTTTCCATACGTCATAGCCGGAGGATTGACAAGAGTTTGGCCACCTAGAGGAAATTGTTCTTGAGGAGGATCTTGAATGCCTTGTGGAAGAGCTTGGTTATCTCGGTGAGGAGCTCCTGCATAAGCAATATTTACTTCAAATCTTCTGACAGTTACCTTTCTAGTAGTCATAGCCTATAACCATAATAATAGGGTGAGATGAAAAGGAGAAATAGAGTTAAAACTCTTGAGGCAAGACATAGTATTACCAAGAAGATGATACAAAGTTTGTCACAATCATGGAGCACCCCCTAGATGTAATTGGCGTCTTCGTCTTCAAAAAGAACTTAGACTAGCCCTTAGTATACATTATGACATATCATAGGTAAAGAAAATGCGGAAATTTAAAACTTTTACATATCAAGTATACTTAGACTTATAACTTATCATATATAATGTTAACATAAACTTTATGTTAAACAACATGGTAAAATTCGTCAAAATAGTCTATTATTGTCTCACACATTATCATCTATTAGAGAATTACAAAGTTTGGCCATAGACCTTACACTACTACAATATGCCACATATAGGCTTACAAAAAAGACTCAAATTTAAGGAAAGAACAATTGTCTTAGACACAGTCAATACAAGTAAAGCTAGAAAAGTAGTATCATCCTCGGACTTGAGGACTCACAAACAACTTGGTAAATGATCCAAGTCTTCCTTGGAAATGTACTTTAAAGCTCTTCAATAACCCCAACCTACATATTTATCGAAATATAAATAATATGGTTTAGTACAAAACACATGTACTAAGTATGGAAACATATGCAATTAAAACCTTTGAAGATATGCAAAAGATGACCTTTTTCTTTAAAATCATGCTCTGTCTTTTTGAAATTCTTTTTGCACACGCAAGAGCATATACAAGTCAATGATCACAACAACATTAACACATGTTCATATATACAAGAATAACAACAACCTAAAGTCATATAAACATTTCATGTTCAATTGTTCATATCATCAAAGCATACAAGACCCTTATTAACAAACCCCTCCCAACCCTACAAGTGGAATGCTCATGTGAAGCCCCATAACATCACATACTCAAGTACACTATAAAAGAGATCATAAATTATGCCTTTCCTCATATAACATAACATCGTGTATAGTTATCATCATAAATATCAATTTCGACCAATATCATGTTCATCAAATAAAACAAACATCATATAAAATCAACATTATACATTTTATTATAATATAAGTGCATAAGAACATCCTCCTAGGACTCCCCTTAAGGAAAACTTGTGAAATGTTGTGGTAATGTCCCATACCCTTACATATATTAAATAGTAACACTTATGTCACCCTAGATAGTTTACATATTTATTACTTTCATTAATTCATTTTACATTCCAAAAATTTTGCCTTAACAAATAATAGACCATGTGAGCTAAACATGGAACCCTTTTGTCATGAAACCCTAGATAAAAATAAGGTTTTCTACTTGCCAAAGTTGAACAATAACATAAACATAACATTCTAGGGGGAACCGCGCTAGTTTTCGTATGGGAGCATATAGTTAAGGAACTAAAAGATTTACTAGAAATTCATATATTCACATTTGAATGGTATTCTCCATATCATGATAACATTAGTGAACCTAGTTCCCTCTTGGGAAGGGACACCTCTCATATCTAGTTTGCTCGATGCTAAGCTAAAGTCCCTTATTGAAATGTCTTTAAGTCTTTCATAATCATCAATTCTTAGTTTAGGTCATAGGAGTCTAACCCCTTGTATAATCATGATCATAGATGTTTAGGTTTAGAATGAGAACTTCCTTTCATAACAACCCAAAATTAGTGAGATGATCACATCATAGTCATAATAACAAGGTACACGAGAGAATCACATTCGACCTTACATCATCACACACCCATCATGATCTCACATTCTACATATCAATAACATTCCATAATATTCATCATATAATCATGTTCCAATTATATTCACATATCATACTTAAACTGAACATCATCATCAAGAATAGATCAACATAATTGAAGAAGAGAAATCATAATCTCAAAAGTCATACCAATGGCTTCAAAGAATATCCTTCAATATCTTACCCTAAATTCCAACACACTAAAATAATAATACAATCACCATCATCATATAATGTTAAATAAAGTAAAAACATATTCAATTCCAATATCCCTAATCATTTATCAACCTAATTCAAAGTTAGGGTTATTTAAAAGGGATCATTCATGTATCTTTAAGAGAAATTAGGTCAAAGACTAAGGAAATTCAACAATGCACCAATAACAATCATTATATATCAATATAATTCAATTTAATATGCACCACAAAATTGGATGAAAACCATAATTTTAAGACATCTTTGGAAACAAATTTTGAAGAGCCTCTTTGGGGAAAGAGATCTCAAGAGTGAATATATTACATACCTTAAAAATCCTTGAAGAATGTTGAAATAAAATTTGAGTCTTGGAGCCTTAATGAAGCTTGACGTTGGTTTTCAATGGGGGTCTTTGGGATAGAGACAGAAAGTAGAGAGAATGGGAGTGATTTGGGTTTGTGAAATTATGAGATGTTGGGTTAGTTTAACGAGGTCTAACTCATTTATAGTGAAATTATGTAAATCAATTGTCTAGGTCTTTTAAATCATTAATTTCGAATTACCTTTTGATCTAAAAAAATCATAGTATGTTGTAAAAATAAAAATTTATCCTACATTTGCTTAATAGATATTTTTTGTTTAATGAAAATTTTATACCAAAAAGAAAATAGGGATAATTCACAAATTCCCCCTCAACCTATGCCCAAATCTCAGAGACACAGTTATACTATATTAAAGTTTTATTACCCCCCTGAACTTATTTTATAAATAATTTTATCTTATTTTCGTCCTACATGGCACTATCTTGTGGGTCCAGCACGTGTTGATATTCTTTTTCAAACTAGTCCCACGTAGGTCAAAAAGGAATAGAAAATTATTTATAAAATAAGTTTATGGGGGTAATAGGACCTTAATATAGTATAAGTGTGTTTTTGAGATTTCAGGCATAGGTTGAGGGGTACTTATGCATTTTTCCTAGAAAATAAATCTATAAGAAGTGTAATATTTCATAAAAATAGACTAATGATTAGTCTATAGTCAAAAAATTTGAGAAAAAAAGTGCGATTGAAAATGTGGGTCCATATTAAATATCACATCTAAGGATAAACATGACATTTAGGAAAATATATTTGGTTGTTTGGTCATTACAAATCTATTACCACTTTCTTGATATCATAATATAGAAACAAATATTCTAGAATCTTTATTTATCGACAAATTTACCCTTGGTCGTCCTCAACTTGGCTCTTCTATATTCTACTAGATGATTATGGCCCGTGATATCACAGGCCCAACAAAGTGGTTATTTTTTTGATTATTTAAAAATACACTCTGAATATAAAACATACTAATACTACATTTGCAGAAAATACTATTGAATATCGAATGTAGAGATTTTATTTTGAATTTCATGCTCTGCAATTACAATTAATTATTAGTAAAGTATATCAATTCACGCACCATCAAACTCCTGTCGTAATTAAGAATCAGCTTTATTTGATAGAGGAAAAGGGCAATGTGCTTGATAACACTGTTTTTACAATGAAAATTTTTACAAAATATGATTGAAAATGTTATGTTATAGCCGTGATTCAACATTATTTGTCAATGCCAAATGATACAAAAATGAAAATTTTGGTTCGTAATGTTGTTACTTTTATGTAAATGAATGAAAGTCAGCACTAAAGAAACATGTTTATTTAAGAGAATTAAACTTTCTATAAGATTAAAAAAAAACATTTTCCTGTCTGGAGTATGTAATGGGAATGATATGGAAAGAGATTTACCTTAGCATTAAGCAAAGCACCAATTTTTTTATTTAATATTTACATTGATGCAACATTTGAAAAATAATATTAATAAAGTGAATTAAAATGATTGGATTTCATAATATCAGTCAAGAATATAATCTAGGTAATGATCTAGCATTGTTATGGCTTGACATTCTTGATTTCATGATCTCTGCCATTTGACCTTGTAAATGTTCTTTGAGCTCCTTATTCTCAGTTGAAAGATCCAGGTGGATCTGCTGATGTTTGTTTCCGGAATTTATTGAGTCCATGACGCTATAAGGATAATCGAGCTGACTTGATTGGTTTCTTCAACGAAGCTTTTGAGCTTCACTTGCTGAGTGATGAGAGTTTGTCGAG
>JAKWIY010003052.1:52246124-52271508 GCA_027704805.1 Solanum corneliomulleri | reverse complement strand
TTAAAGGAATTTATAAAAGAATTCAGTACATTAAAATATTTTTTTTGTCATGGGAGGATTTTTTAATTTCATACCATGTTTCATGGGAGGGAGAGAGGATTTATGGGAGGAAGGGTTACATTAGCTTGCCATGCTTGAATTTTTCTTATTCCTCTGAACTTAGATGTTAAACTGTGCGTTTTATCACATCTGTAACAAGAATTGTCGTAGATGACATTGATATTTGAATCACATCTTGTTTCTCCAGGTAAGACAAAATGGATAATTTGTGTGTTGCATCCAAAAATTTTTTTAATAGCTTTTTCATTTAAATGTTGAATATCTTGCCGCTCAATTGATTTTCCACAGTTTGAAGGGATAATGTTTCTGTATGAAATGGTAAAAGTTGATTAATAATAACAAAATCTTTAATATGATAATAAAAAATATTAAAAGAATAAATCTACAAAGATTAGTTATTTTTACAACCAAAAAAAAAAAGAAGAACTATAGCATATGCAAGGATCATGAATTTCCAGACCAAAAGAAAAGTGGATCAGGAAAGAAAAAGAGGATCACGATCAAGATTTTTTTTTTTTTTAATTCTAGGAAATCAAACTTTCTATATTTATGTATTTACTGTAGCTCTCTATTTTTTTCCCCATCTAAACTGAAACCCCAATGTTAAATGTTCATCAACAAACAAAAGATAGATATAAATAAGTAAATCATTTTTACATGCAATTTGCAATCTGTCACAACTAGTATAGAAAGTGAAACGATAGAATCAATTCATAATAAGATTTCAAAGAAATCCTCCAAACACACTCTTTAAATTCATCGTAAACAACATCCTAGAATTATAAGTGTGACAAAGATGAAATCAAATAAGATATGATTGTTTATGGATAACAACTATGTGAAAACTTGTCTTTGCAAAATGTCCTATAATATTGAAGAGGTGGGGGGGGGGGGTGAATTTCAATTTAAAGCTTTAGTCGACTCCCTGTATCAGTTATTCGACTCAACTGCAGTTTAGTCAATTAATATATAAGAGATAATTTGCAGAAAATAAATAACACAGAGAATTTATACTGGTTCGAATCACCAATGTGGTGCCTAGTCCAGTCCCCTTGGGTTTCAAGGGTTCCCTTTAGAGCGTTGGAATTTGAGTCTTTAAGTAGTACAATCTTTCAGTAACTTGTTCCTGTCTGATATGCAAATCAGAGACTATCCTTGACGCTTCCTCTACTTGTAAGCCTACATTTAGAATCTTTCTCTCTCTTTTCTTTTCAATTGTTTTCACTCTAGTGATTACAAAGCTTTATGAAAGATAAAAGAAGATTTCACTTATAAGCTTGATAAAAGATTCGTGTCTTTCGTCAAGGATGGAGAGAGGTATATATAGTTTGGGAGAGGATGCTCTATTGAAAACTCAAGGGATTTGTAAATCAAGGATCTTTTGGATG
The DNA here is from genome assembly GCA_027704805.1 of Solanum corneliomulleri. Taxonomy (NCBI): domain Eukaryota; kingdom Viridiplantae; phylum Streptophyta; class Magnoliopsida; order Solanales; family Solanaceae; genus Solanum; species Solanum corneliomulleri. The sequence goes on along the minus strand of JAKWIY010003052.1, from coordinate 52,270,060 downwards.
ACTCCTTGATTCAGTTGAATTGATTTGCTGAATTCTGTCCATATTAGATATATATGCATGATTAAATCAATTGCTTCCTTTGCTGTGAGATTTCCTGTGATCTTGCTGAGTTGATTGATCTTTTCCATAAGTGTTGACTTCCTTTGCTGGATGGTTCCTTGATATTTTTGTCTGATCTTTAATTTTATTCTCTTCCATAATTTGTGGCGTGAATGTCCTGCGCATATATCCATTCCTTCCTCAGTCGTTGATTCTGATTGATTTAAGATCTCTTGTCTTTTCCGGATGCTTGATAAACCCAGCCTGGATTCTCTTGATTTTTGTCTTGTGTTTGTTTTCCGTAAGAGAGTTGTGTCTTTGAGTTGTCCGGTTTATGCTTCGTTAGTTCCTGCGATTTGTCATTAATCAAAACATAGCACGTTATCAATCTCTCCCTTTTTGATAATGACAACTATAATTAACAAAGGCGTAAGAGGACTTCCCTTTTCAAGTGTTCTTGGACGATGGATTGTGTGCTCCCCCTGTATAAATGCCTCTCCTCCTTTCTATGTGCCCATGTAAATATTCTCCCCTAGACATAATCAAAAAGGAAAACAAAAACAGCGAGCAACATAGATAGACAATAATACAGCTAAATAATTATAGAGTGTGGGGTTAGAAGCCCCAGATATACAGTCCAAAAGAGAAGGAGAGAGTTCTTCGACAAGATAAGAGTCTTAAACGAAAATAAGGCTGGCCAAAGACTTAATATTTCTTAAAAAAAAATACGTAAAGAATGTTGACGACGTTCCTGCAAAAAGTGGTAAGGTATTGCTCAACGTCTTAAAGAAGGAGCAGTACGAGGTGTTCATGGTAACAACCAACTGATTGTGAGCAGAGTCAGCTCCTGTCTTTTAATGAAAAGGCGGTATGAATCTGCAAAAGGAAAATTAATTAGGAATAGTATAAAAATTAATGATTAAGTCTAATAATGCCAAGTCTTTATCGAAGGAAACTAAATAGTTCCTCAAGTAAAGGATTGGTAAATATATCTGCCAATTGATTCTCATAATAAAAAAATTCAAGTACAAAATCACCATTTTCAACATGATCACGAATAAAATGATGTTCAATATCAATATGCTTTGCCCTTGAATGATGAACAGTATATCTAGATAAATTGATACCACTTGTGTTATCACAAAAAATAGGTGCTCCCTCAAATGTTAGACTGTAATCCAGAAGTTGATGCATCATCCCAAGTAATTGAGTGCCACAACTTCCGACGGCTAAATATTCAGACTTAGTAGTTGAGAGATCAATAGATTTCTGCTTTTTACTATGCCAAGAGATGAGAGAATGTCCCAAAAGTTGACATGTTCTGCTTGTGTTTCTTTTATCGTTTTTGTCACCTGCAAAGTCTGCATCTGAAAAACCGATTAAGTCAAAAATTTCAGAAGAAGGGTGCCATAAGCCCATGTCGGAGGTGCCAATAAGATAAAGAATAATTCGTTTCACGGAAGTGAGATGAGATTCCTTTGGTGCAGATTGAAAACGGGCACACTTGCAGACACTAAACATTATATCTAGTCGGCTGGTAGTAAGGTACAATACTGATCTGGTCATTCCACGATATAATTTTTTGTCAACTGCTTTTCCTGTTGAATCATATTCCAAACGTGTGGTTGGACTCATTGAAAGCTTTGCCCTTTGTCCGTTCCAAATTTTTTTATCAATTCTTTTGTATATTTTCCTTTGACTTATGAAGATTCCTTCAAATGATTGCTTAATTTGAAGTCCAAGAAAGAATGAAAGCTCGCCCATGAGACTCATTTCAAACTCACTTTTAATAAGTGCAGCAAAATTTTCACAAAGAGATAGGTTAGAGCATCTAAATATGATATCATCAACATAAATTTGAACAATAAGAATGCAAGAGTCAGATTTCTTTGTAGAAATATCAATTTTACCTCTTTGAAATTCATTCTTAATAAGAAACGAGCTTAGTCTTTCATACTATGCTTTGGGGTCCTGTTTGAGAGAATAAATAGCTTTTGATAGTTTAAAGACATAGTCAGGACAAGAAGAATTTTCAAAACTGAGCGGTTGTTTAACAAATACTTCTTCTTTAATGAATCCATTTAAAAAGGCGCTTTTAACATCCATTTGAAAAAGTTTGAAATGATTAAAGTATGCAAAGGCGAGAAAGATTCGAATGGATTCTAACCTTGCCACAGGGGCAAATGTTTCATCATAGTCGACTCCTTCTTGTTGTGAGTAGCCTTGAGAGACTAACCGGGCTTTATTTCGGATAACCTTACCGTTTTCATAAATTTTGTTTCAAAATACCCAAATTGTTCCTATCACAGAGCCATTTTTTGGTCTTTCATTGAGAGTCCACACCTGATTTTTTTTGAATTGATAGGGCTCTTCTTTCATTGCAAGTATCCATGACTCATCTTTCAACGCTTCATTTATTCGTTTTGGTTCTATTCGAGATATGAGGGCCATAGAAGCTTGTTTCCTGAGTGATGACCTTGTCTGGATTTTATCATCTGGTTTATCAAGAATAAGATTTTCGGGATTGCTGGTATTGTGTCTCCATTCCCTAGGACTGTTGATTTTTTCAGTTTGAGTAGTCGACTCGGGTTTGTCAGTAGCTGGATCTTCAGGTGCTTCTTCAGTTAATGATGTTTGAGCCTCTTCTACTGCTGGTATAAAATTTATTTCATCTTCACTTGCTTCACATTCCTGCATTCTTAGATTAGTGTCATCAAATACAACATGGACAAATTCTTCAACACTTAAAGTTCTTTTATTAAATACTATAAAAGCTATGCTAATTGGTGCATAACCTAAGAAAATATCTTTGTCGCTTTTTGGATCAAACTTTCCAAGATTGTTCTTACCGTTATTGTGGATGAAGCATTTGCATATGAAAGGATGAAAATAGCTGATGTTAGGTTTCTTTCCTCTCAAAAGTTCATAATGGGTCTTTTTTAAAATAGGTCTGAAGAGACACCTATTAAGAATGTGACAAGTTGTGCTTACTGCTTCTGCCCAAAAATGGTCAGGAAGATTTTGATCAAGCAACATTGTCGTAGCTGTATCTTGTAATAATCGGCTTTTTCTTTCTACTACTCCTCTTTTCTGGGGAGATCTGGGGGAAGAGAAATTTTGAGTGAATCCATTTTCAGCACAAAATTCTTCAAAAGCTTTATTTTCGAATTCACCACCATGAATGTTGTGAATTGTTGTGATGTAATACCCTGCTTCTCTTTGAACTTTTCTACAGAACACTTCAAAGTTAGTAAATGCTTCGTTATTATGAGATAGAAAGATTACCCATGTAAACCTCGAATAGTCATCAACAATTATGTAACACCCCGTAGCCAAAATAGACCAAAAATTAATTCCTGCGATTTGTCATTAATCAGAACATAGTAAGTTATCAACCTAATGCATCTATGAGGCAAAATGTTCAAATGAATTGGTTTTCAAGAATTTACTACCCTTTAAAACTCAACTATAACAAGAACTTCAAAGTTGTATATATCACGTTTTTCATTTAAGTAACCACACCCTCCATATTCTAGTGCAACATAGCACAATGTATCTCTCATGCTCATCGTGTTGCTAAACTCTTTGTGTTAAAACAGAAGCTCACATGTATAGAAGAACGTGTTCATTAAAGAAGACGTCAAAGTCTTCATTAGTGTGTGTGGGTGGGTGGGGGTGGGGGGTTATATGCACAAAAGAAAGTCAATTACATGTTGAAAGACCAAATGAGACATACTCTCAGCTCTAGGATTCAATTCTAACACTCTTGAATAAAATTATTCATTCACTTTGTTATAAATTACTTATTTTCCTAATTTGGTTGGCCAAATCCACAAATCTCATTTATCACACAAAACATATACATGAGACAAAGAACTAACCGAAACATATTGATTTTTCATATACAAAATCGATATATGCACAATTTTATAGCCATTTTTTTATGGAAATAATACTTTGTTTATGTTCAAATTAGTATCCTTAAAGCTTATCTACTTTTAAGATGACATCTATAAATATGGTATCTTGCACTTTATTGTGTACTTGATATGAGTGTTCAAGTCTCAATTTACGAAAGTTCATGACTATTTGGTTAGAGAATATTCATAAATTAAAGCACATATAACGCTGTAAGTTGTTTTTGCTTTTTAGCTTCAACAATTTTTAATGTAGGCCTACACAAATTGGTAGCTTGAAAATTTTATGCATAAATCAAAGTTTCCACCCTTTGAACATTTAATTAGCTAGAGGAGCAGAGATTTTAAAGAAAAATCACATATATATTATGTCTAAGCTACATCATGGTACAAGCTAATGGCTCCAGTTTATGTTGTCAAACATAATATTTGGCTTCCTATGGCATGCAGGAATAGACGTAGGTAGATCATTGGTTATTTATTTTTTGTAGATAAACAGTGAAGGAAGCAGCAAGGTATTTTGATGCCATAGAGTGTGCATTTTTATGATTTCTATTGCTTGACATCTTTGTGTTCCAAATATTTTATGAAGTCTTGGTAGAATATAACATATAACAAGATACAAATTCATATTGGTTAGTAAAGTATGCGTACAATGCATATAACTAAAACTTCATAGCCATAAAGAGAAGAATTAGAAGAGCAATACTTACCACACACTTAAGTGTTACAGAAACACACGATCAGACAACTATCTAAATTAAGATAAGAAACTGCAAAGATAATGGTTTAAAGCATATACAAAAATGAATGAATATTAAACAGCTATATAAAACAAAGATCTTATGAACCTAAGATCCATAATAATTCAGAAATCAAGAAATTAAAAGTAGATAGAGGCAAACAGGAAAAGAGTGAAGATGAACACAGAAGAAAAGTGAATTTAGTGTTGTAATTACTTAAGTTGTTGTTTGATCTATAATTCAAAGATGATGAAAAAAGTTTTTTTCCTATTTTCATAGCTCTTCTTTTAACTGTTTAAGTTTTATCGGGTAGACCTAACAGGCACTTGTATTGGTGTGAGGTAACAAGTACTTGAAGAAATAGTTGAGGTGCGTATAAGTTGTTTCTGACATGGACATGGACATAAAGAACGTAAATTATAAGGAGAGTGACCATGGTTTACAAATTGAAGAAACAATCGAATCAGTCAACATGAATTCCACCGAAAAGAGAGTCACTGGAGATAAGAAACAAACTGAATCAGTTGCCATTCTTAAATACTTAAGATGCCCCAGACCGACTAATACAAATGATGACCAACAGTTGAATGGCTATAAGATCACATGAAACAGCAACATATGTATTCAAACGGTGTCAATTGGATGGAACTTGCATTCTCACGACCCTATCTAAGTTAGCAATCAAAAATTTCTACTAAATGTACCTAACATTCTTCAATTGCCTAGAGTGCTTATAAAAATTTGCAAGTTATACTGACTTTAAATTTCGGCAATATGTTCAATGGCAGTACATTTTTCTACTCTTTTCTATATTCATTTTTTTTCAATGATACTCTATCTTTTGAGCATCATCTGTTTAAGTCAGATGGCAAGAGAAGTACTAACTTTTTCATCAAGCTGTTTATATACTATTATTAAATTTTTAATAATCCCACTATTTTTTCTAATATAAATAATAACCCTCATGCAAAGCAGACAACTTGTTTTTTCTATCATGACTACACTGTCCATTTTTTATGCAGTCGTGTCCATTATATATAGAAATTATATTGTAGCCCTCTAAGTAGACAAATTCTAGAAAAAATCTTAACTTACTATGTTGTATTGACCATTACTATGAGTGGATGGTGCAATTTATATATTAATGTAAAACTTGTACAGTATATGGTATCAAAGTCCACATCATTTTGGCCTTGCACTAGTGAGATTACAAATCTCATTTATTTGTACAACTATTTAACAAGTGTATTTAAGTAAAAAAAAATATAGATAAAATGTCTAAATTCAATGTTAAAGAACATAATCTCGAACAATCCAACAACCATTAAAGCATCGAGCTAAAATAACTCAAGTTGTACAGACTAATACTAAAAAATCACCTGAACAAAAAATATTTTGAACAACATTACATAAACAAACAATAAAAAAGACAAATCTTTTAATCCATTATGTAGGTTAGCAAGTATTTAGTTAAAATGATAAAGAAGAAATTAGAAGAATTTACTGAAAACTTACCTGAACAAACTCGAGTTTCAACGGAAGATGAAGTGTTCTAGAGCAGCTTTTCAAGCATTCCTGATATAGAAATATGTTATCCTCTCTCATTAAAATCTTCATCATAAAAATATTAGTATGCTTGAATGCAAAAAACAGAGGGACCCGTGCCACTTTAATTTGATAGTCAAAAAGAATTTGAAATCATATTTTCACCTTTAAATTGCCCTTAGATATCCAATCAACATTCAAACAAAGCAATGGAACATGCTTCCGTATTTGATTCTTTCCAAAAGACTGAATCTCTTCACTTTAATATGTTTCAGAAATGCATGCAACACTCTCGGACGGAGATATTGTTGTTGGAACAACCATATGACATGATATCAAAAGCGTGAAGAAAGATAAAAATATGAAGAAAAAAAATTGAGAACAAAGGAAGAATGATTACGTCAAATTTGAGAGAAACATAAACCTAAAATTATAAGCATCAGAGACTCACAGTTGAGAAGAAGATGAAGAGTTGCTTCCGTTGAGAAGAAGATGAAGAGTTGCATGTAGAAATGGCGTTGCATCTTTTTTGTAAGGGATGAGAGTGTTAATAGATGCTTCTAGAGTTCTGGAAAGACAATTACTCATACTCTTTGCGTATAACTTCGCACTTATTTTAGGCTATATTTATAATTATGCCCTTGGTCGTCCTATCTTCACACTTCTATGTATTATTACTAGATAACTGAAGGCTTGTTCATGGGCCCAATATAATTAATTATCTTTACAGTTTTAATTTTTTTACATCTAAATTCACATACTATTTTAAAATAATTTCTAAAATTTTCTAGCATTTAAAAAAAATTACAAAAATCCCCTATCAGGTACATCTCTTTCCTCTGTCAGATACATAACTATCTCCTCTCGAATACATACATATCCTCTCTCGAATACATCTGCATCCCCTCTTCAATACATCTCTTAGATACATCTCTCTCCTCTCGGGTACATCCATATTCCCTCTCAAATATAGGTCTCCCCTCTCGGATTCATCTGTGAGCTATGTGTCTGCAAGTATACTGAATGACAATGTATCATGACCGATGTATCTGTATGTCTGCTGATAATCTAAATTTTTAATTCTAAGATATTTTTTGTAATTTGAAAAAAGAATAGAGATATAATGTATTAACTCTTAAACTATGAAAATTTATGTCATTTAACTTTAATTTATGTGACATATTTTTCTCAGTAGTCAATTTCAAAAGAATGATGTATTAGTTTATTTAATAACATTTTGACTTTAAAATGTACATTTTATTCTTAGTAAGAAGATTTATAATCATATAACATATGACATCTTTGGTTTGTTTTAGACCACCAATTTTAAAAGTATTTTTTAAAAAAAGAAGAACTTCATTTTAAGTCAAATAAACATTATATAAATCAAATGGAGTGAGTACAAACTTTCATGAAGTTTTTCTTTTTAAACTATTTTGCTGTTTAACAAAATTTAAAACGAAAATGATATACATTTTTCACAATTATGTTTTATAGTTTTTTAACTCAATATCTAGTCTATAATAACCAAAATTTTAATATAAATAAGGTGATAAAGTAACTTAATTTTAAAATTCAAGTATTGATATTAATTGAGAAAATATTTATTTATAAATTGTAAGCATTCATAATCTAATATTTAATATGCTTCTTACTCTAAACGAATGACACTAATTTATCATAATTCAAGATTGTAAGAAGTAGAAATCAAGATTAAAAAGTGCAATTCACTATTATATGAAGGTCAATCCGTAGTTTATCTATTGTGGAAGTTTTCTAAGTATATGATATATAATTATGTGACAAAATAATTTTACACTAAAAAAATTCAATATATTATTTAATAATCTTTTTCAAATGTTCATACGACATAAATGCGTCGTTTACAATCCAAATTGAGAAAGTTAAATTCTACAAAAATCTATGCAGTAAGGAAATAGAAAATTGCATTAGATTATGAGTTGTTGATATCTTTGAAAAAGTTCATCGATCTTCATATATTTTGCAAAGTGGTATCTATTTTCTACAATATTAGCATCTTCTTTTTGTAATACTTGTACCATAAGCTTCCATATGATAAAATACTAATCATTGATCAATCAATTCATTAAGATCGATTCAAAGTCTTTCAAATCTCTACTGCTTCAACTTATTTATAATGTATTTTTAGTTTGCTTTGTGAGTGAATTTTGTGATACATTTCATTATTGTCTCCTATAATAGAAATACTTCTATTTATTTTGGTATTAATATTGAAAGTATTTATTAAAAACTTGATTTCTAACTTCTACAAATAAAAACAATCATGAAATCAAATTTATTTCAATATACAATAACAATTATCATAATGTTATATTCTAATATTGAGAATATTTATTAATATATTGATTTCTAACTCCACAAAAATAAAAACAATCATGAAGGCATTTTATTTCTATATAAAATAACAATTGACATAATGTTATATTCTAAATTACATTAATAATTTTTTTTGATACTAAACTCTTGATATAATATCGTAAAAGAAACTTTGAATCTTACCCCCCACAAAAATAATCAATATATTTGGTTTTTTTTCAAGTTATTATTCATTTTTTTTTCTTCCTCTATATTTCTCAAGCCCTTTTCTATTGACATTTTTTAAACTACTTATTCTTCTTTAGTTTGTATTTTAATATTTCTAAGAATTTGAATATTAGTTTTTTCTATTGTCAAATTTTGTCAAATAGTTTATCATATTTGATATAAGAAAATATTCTATATAAATTTTCCCTGTTAAATAGTGAAACATTGTTCTTTATTCTAGTCATGTAAATATAATTTTATATATTTTCAAATTAATTAAAAATATTGATTCTTCATTTAAAAGATTATTTTATTAATCAAGATACGAATTTAGTAATCATATTCTGTAACAAATATTAAAATTATGTTGACGCAATAATTCTTTAAAGTATTTTTAGGAACAAAAATATAACTATTCAAACACATTTTATTTTAAATTTGTTCAAAATTTTCTTTCAAAAACATGTCAGAACAAGCTTAGCATTAATTATTTTTTATAAAGAGTTAATTAATAGAAACTCTTCATTTTGACAACCCTATAAAAATATATATATGGATAAATTTTAAAAGTAAAGACATGTATTGATTCTTCTAGATTTTCATTTTGGTCATTAATGATACAATTATTATTTCACCCTTAAATAATATAAAAATTACTAAAATGTCATTGTTTAATAGATTTTGGTTTAATGAGAATTTCACAAAAAAAAATCTATAGAATATGTGGTCCAAATTAAATATCAAATCATTAGGATACACATGTCATTTAATTTTTTTTTGGTTGTATTGTTATTATAAAGGCCTAAGTCATCTCCAGCCAGTCAAAGTTGTCCGCATAATTCATTTAGACACCTCAACTAATCCTTGTGCCAATTGAACACTTTATTTGTTCAAAAGTCATTCCTATTATACACAAAATGCTGACATGGCAAAAAACGTGTAATTCACTTTCCTTGAGCGCGTTAATTTATTAAAAATAATATTTTTCTTTTTTTTCTCTTAATTTATACCCCTAAGTTAATTTTTTTAAAAAAAATTAACAAAAAAGAAGAAGAACTGTTGTCTTCTTCTTCTTCTTCCCTATTTGTATCAACCCCACCCCAACCCAACCCCCATACCCATACACCAATGGTTATCTTCTTCCCCCATCATTTCTTAATGATTTTAAAATTCTTAGTATCAGTGATTATCTTCTTCCCCCACCATTCTAATGGTTTCAAAATTCTTAGCATTTTGTTTCATTTATAAATTTTTCGAAGAGATTCTTTTCCCATCTTTCTCTACCTAAAAAACGAGATGAAGTAAAAAGTTATAATTAATAAAAAAGCTGATGAAAAAAAAATTGTCGAATTAAAGATGGAACTGTACAGGGAGGGGAGGGTAACCATTAATAGAGTTAGGGGAAATGTATGTTTTGTTCCAGTTGAAGGCAGGGAAGTTTAGGTTTTACTTTTTTTTTTCATTTTTTTTACTTTAAAATAATTTTTATTTTTTTTACTTTATAATATAATGTTTAAATAATTTTTTGGATTAAAAAATAACACATGTCATTATTTGATTGGTCAAATTGACATGTCAGCGCGAGTGTATTTCACACATCCTCTATTTTTTGTTTATTCTCGAAAAAATGTTCAAATGGTTCAAATTCAGAATGGTTGAAGTGTTCAATAGGTAGTACGTCTAGTTGAGGTGTCTAAATGAATAATCGGGACAAGTTTAAGTGGCCGCATATGACTTTGGCCTATTATAAATCTATTACCACCTTTTTTGATGCCATAACATAGAAACAAACATTCTAGAATATTAATGAAATGACAAAATTGCCCTTGATCGTCCTCAACTTGACTCTTCTATATAATAGAAATAAAAATTATTATTATTATTATGATGATGCGTTCACATAGACTCTAAACAATCACAAAATGGTAAGAACAGTCATAAGCTCACAAGCACTGACATAATTACTTTTCTAATACTTTCTTTAATATACTTGCAAAATCAAACTCAAGTATATACCTCATTAGCTCATTAGTTCCTATAAACCATCTTATGATACATGATCAACAATATATATTTCTGCCTATGTTCGTACTTTGCACCATGGACACATAAATCACATAAAGGTAATGTAAATATGGTTCATTGCCAGAAATATTCGCTGCTTTGCATTTTTCAATAACTGGTTGCGTATTCCAAAAAGTGAATAAGAGGTTAATATTTTGAAAAAGAAAGCATTAAATCAATAAAAATTAAAACACATTTTAAAAAAGGATAATTATATAGAATGACAAATTAATAATTTAAAATAAATACAGTAGCTATCGTTTGATTTATTTATGTTCCATAGCAAACTGTTTGCTGATCACATCTCTCCCTCATATTCTCGCTCGCCACTCTCCCTCTCTCGCTCGCTGTTGCTCGCTTCTCTCGCTTTACAGAATAGAAATGTATAGATTGTGTTTTTGTTTGTATAAATCGAGAGAAAATTGTATATACACATGCAAAAACATATATCACCGTCCTATACACTTATAATTATAGAATACAAAACCATGCCCAAGTGTCTTTTGCTTTTCTCTCTTTCTCGTTTTATACAAATTCAAATTGTATATAATTTCTCTCTTTCTCGTTTTATACAATTCAATTCAATTGTATATTAACTGGCCAAGCCTCTTTTGTCTTTCTCTCTTTTTCATTTTATACAAATTCATATTGTATATAATTTCTCTCTTTCTCGTTTTATACAATTCGATTCAATTGTATACAAATTCAATTTTTCTACAAATATACAAACACATACAATTGAATTGAGAGACTAACAACGATTTATACAAATGAGAGGCTAACAACAATTTATACAAATGACCTTCAGCGAAATTATACAAAGCTAAAGAGGAACCAACCAATTATACAATTGTTTCTTCGCATATATGTATAGCGAAATAGGAATAACTTTCAGTTGTATATGTATAGCGAAATATACATATATATGTTTGTTATGGAGAGCAATTATGTAAACTTTGTTATAACATAGAAATTTGAATTTTGTGTTTGTTATATGTGAAAGTTGTCCTTTTAAAAATAATATGGTAGAAAAAGAACATTTGCGTGTGAGAGAAAGACAGGAAGCGAGACAACTTATTAACTCAAGTCAAGAAGCAGTGAAAAAAATTACTTATATACCCAATAATCAAGTTATATTCCTTTAGAGGGACTCGAGGAGGGCACGAAGTCAAAAAAGGCCAACAATCATCACTACAACTTAAGTATGCATCGAAAATTTAATTCTTTCTCAAATCAATATAGGATCCTTTCATCATTCAAGGATAAACCAATTATCAATTCCTTATTTATTTTTCTTTGATAAGCTAATGATAACAAGCAACAACTATAAGGAGATGTCGGAAATCAATGCAAACAATGCATAAAAATAATTTATCACACATTGAGTTCCTTATAGTATCATATGTTGCAACCAAATTGTCACAAAATAGTAGGTGAAAACAAGCATGTGCAGGAATAAATTAAAGAAGAGACTGTCATACCATTCCCTCAGGGGCTAAAGTGACGATTTGATACCGGTCCATCTAGAATGTCTAAAATAAATTAAAACAAGCTATGTAAGCACTCCATGCAATATTTAATTGTTTGGTGTTAAAGAATGACACAGAAAAAAAAAAAGAACAGGCCATGATTTTCTAGAGCAGTAGATGAGTATGATATCAATTCCTCACCCGTGGTTTTATCAACATTAAAAGTCGTATCAAGTGATTCATCCTGTACATATTTCACTGCTAAAATGACAATTTTATGATTTAAGTCAGTCTATCATACTCATAAAGGTACCAAGAAAACCATGAATTGTCATTATACATTTGAAAAAGATCCAGATTAATTTCTTGAAAAGTTATTCCACTAAATGAACTACTTTCCAAGAGACATCTCTTTCACTTTCTTATTTTTTTTCTAGGAAAAACTAACCAGTAAGATATCACTAATTTGATACACCAAGGAATCTACTTAATTAGACACAAATTAGGAATGTAGACCAACAGTAATCCACTTCTCACGAAGAGAAAAATTTATATTTTTTACTCCTTTGTTCGCTTAGATATAAGGAGCACACCGGTCAGTATTCAAACAGTCGACTTTAGTCATCAATTTCATTTTCCCAAGTTCGAAAAATATCCTGTAGTTAATACTTATTAGACTTACATCAGAATTTTCTTGTAAATTAGAAGTGTGCAATAACACTACAAGCATAATAAAGCTCAACTCAGAACACATGTTGTGTCTACTTTTTTTCTTTTTTCTTTTTGGAAAAAGTAATAAATCCAACAACAAAAGAAGCAAAATAACACACACATATACAAAAAGTATATCAAATGTAGACAAACTTACAAAAGATATATTTTATGAATACATCCGGTCTTCTATACATATATAAGAACCTTGTGAGTGCAAAAAACATAGATAAGGGATAAGGAACTATACTTAAGTGTGCAAAATTCATCTTTGGTTCATTAAAATCTTTATCAACATAGTGATAAAGGAGCAACAATCTCATGTTTTGCATTGTTTCCCCGTCTTCCAAAAGTCCAGCTAAACATTGTTTCTTTCACACTACTTGACATCACCAACTTTTCACCATAGATTCCAATCTTTCCCTTTCTAAAAACAAATTAAGCATAAAGGTGGGAAGTATAGAGACGATACTTACTGGAATAATTGCATTGCATTGTTCTTGAGTTGTGATCCTCAATTTCTCAGTTGCTTATTCAATCATAATGTTCGTATGATAAACCATTTTTTCACAAACTGGAACAACTATTTCTCATATACCTTGTAAATTGCTTGTGAAGACTTCAATAATATTGCGCACAAGCTTCAGGACTGGTCAAAGAAGCAAAGACGTTAAAATATATAAAAGATCAAGATCTCTAAGGGAACAATGCAAGAAGTGTTAAAACAACAACAAAATCCATGCCTCAACATATGTACAATGTGTCCACATTTCAAAGCTAACACAACATGTTTTTGGTTTATAAAGTAAGTTGAGAGTTCATATATTTCTTATATCTCTATAGGCACTAAAAATATATTTGAACTTGAACTTATTCTTCATACTGTCACATGCCTGATAAGTAGCAAAATAAATTTATGAAAGAAGTACAAATGAAGCAAACTTCCCTAGCAACATAAAATGCAAAGTTTCCAACATTAACCACTTGTTTGCATTTCCAATGGCAAGTGTGTTGCCTAAACCACCTTTATTAGTTACAATTGTTATGATTGGAACTCTCAGCCCAAACATTGCCCTTAAATTGGAGCTATTTACTCACTCTACATGAAAATACTGGAAGTGACTATAGATTCTACATGACCAAATGTAATCTAATAACGCAATATTTGAAAGTCAAGCTAAAGACTTACACCTGACCTACCTCTTCAGGTTTTAAATCAGCAAAAACCCTGGAGTGTCAACAAATGTAACAATAGGAAAGACACGATGATCAACATATTTTATCATTCTGAAAGCCTTTCTTTACCTGCAAGGCTAAGATTTAGTAGCTATCAATTCAGTTTTTTACAAAACTAACCTTGAGGTACCAAATTAAGCAATATTTCTTTTAATCAATTGACCGGTATATAGACTCTCCAAAAATCTGATAACCTGAGCAAAAGTCAAACTGGGAACATGTAGAGAAGTTATGAGCAACAACTTCAGCCTAACAACTTGTTGCTTAATTAATGTAAAAATCAGTTCAAATTGACCTGTTATTAACCACAGAACAGATTACTTGGAATGTTTAATGATAAAATTTGTAATAATGCTATGAAAGAGAATTTTTAAACCGTACCCATAAGGGATTTTCATTGCAAAGTTAATGACCAATGAAGAGATAACTTCTACCTTCAATGCTCTCCCAATATCACTCACCATGGCTGGATCATCATAGCCATCACGATCTCCATGAACTCTACCCACTTTATTCATAACATAGGGTAAGATTCGTCGAGTTGCACTGTCAAAATAACTGCTAATAACTATAATGAGCAGAAAAAAAATCAACAGGCATATCTTCTCCATCATATTTAGTATATGAACTTGAACATTTGGTCTATTAGGGTGTTGACCAATTTGACCTCGTTGGATGGGTATCAAATGAGTGTACAAATCCCTCAGGCTCTGACAATATGCCATATGTGTTGAATGGAACAAAAAGGTGTTGGTCAAATAATCATATTTCATAGGTATCACCACAATAAACATATTTCCTTCACATAATGAAGGACACTATATGTGAGTAGGCAGATTCTCATAAGTTGGTAACATACAAGGAAACAAATTTTAATTTACCTCTTTAAAATCAGAGTAGTTCAAACCAACATAACGTATGATAAACATACATACATATATAACCAATTACTTATTACAAGAGCCAGGTGAAATTTTCTATTCAAAATATGAATGTGTACTTAAATATTAGTTATTTCAATATTTTTCATCTTAAACAAGATGTTAAAAATTGAAGCATTAATACAAGAAATAAAATTAAGAACTTGAGCAAATGAAATTAAAAAAAAAAAACAGAGAATGAACAAAGGGATCAACGCATGTAGTGTTAACATGAGAAGTTGTATAATACCAAGTTATGGTATAAGTCAAAATATTCAAGGGATTTAAAAGGAGTGCACGAATCCAAATTTTACTTAAAGTGTAAGCGAAGTATGATTTTTTCTATTTTAGACATTTTCTCAAACACCTGGTGCAAGTCAAAAATCTTTCAACAGAAAAATCACATATGCATACTCCATTTAATCTTGCTACAAGTGAAATTTTTTTTTTTATGAAGAAACAAGTGAAAAATAAAATTAGAAGAATGATCATACCAATTAAGTGTCTAGCAATTTATATGTTGGAACAAGTGGTTGTGCCCTTAGTCTCGTCTTAGTGCGGAACATACAGAAAAAACAGGTTCAATTTCAATATATTGCTGGTTGAACATCGGCTGAAGAAATAGAAATATCTGTAAACTACAAATTAGATAGAAGAATTAACAAAATAAAGTAGAGATTAACCCAAAAAATGTATCTTATGCTCTTCAATTTTTCAGCTTTGCCTATTTTTGTCGGCATTGTTTTCATCAGAGTTGAAATGAATTTAAAAATAAAAATATCCGTTAGCAACCATATCCAAACTCACAAAGCAACGAATTTCGAACAAATTGTAAACTCCATCACACGCTTTATTTTAGCTCTAGATCCATATACCATATACCCCCATACAAGAACAAATTAGCAAATCGATGAACTCTAATTTTGATTCATGAAAAATAAGAATAAATAATTGGACAAAAAAATAAAAATTGAACAGACCTAACTGTTAAGTTCAGTAACTGAACAAGCAAAAACTTAGACAACAATGAAGAAGAAGAAGAATTTCATTGACATGAAAACTGTAACTACAACTGAAAGAAAAATATCTCATATGATATTTAATGAACACCTATATATACAAAATAATCAACTCACTAACTGTCTAACAAATTGCTAACTAAGTTAATTATTAGTCAATCATTAATTGACAGTTGTACTCTTTATTAACTGCTCAACATCCTCCCTCAAGCTAGGTGTATGTAAAACATTCTTCATTCATAGCTTGGTTAGTAGATACATGTGTTTGTTGAATCCATCCCATTTTTTAGTCAACTTTAATTATTGGCTTTAGTCATCTACAACCCCTTAAAGTTGTCCGCATATTTCATTTGAACACCTTAACTATAACATGTACCTATTAAACACCTCTACCGAGTCGAATTATAATCATTTGAGCATTTTTTTAACAATCAGCTAAAAACATAAAATGAGTATAGCACACTCGCGCTGACATGGAAATTTGTCAAATAAATGGTGCATATGTGGCATTTTGAGTTATTTCTTGAGTCAAAGTAACAACTCAAAAGTTATAACAAAACTAAAGGAAAAACTCTTCATTTTTTTTTTTTAAAATGCCCTTGTACATCTATCTTCACCATCACAGCTCGTTTTCTCATAATTCAACAATGGAAAAAGTCAGGAAAGTCAACAATTAATTGTGAAATTGAGTTATTATATTAGTGAAATAATTTTCTAACACTTGACAAAGAAAAAGCCAAGAAATAAATTTTTCTTCTTCATTTGTATGAATCAACAATTACAATCATTAAATTCAAAA
The DNA here is from genome assembly GCA_027704805.1 of Solanum corneliomulleri. NCBI lineage: Eukaryota > Viridiplantae > Streptophyta > Magnoliopsida > Solanales > Solanaceae > Solanum > Solanum corneliomulleri. The sequence goes on along the minus strand of JAKWIY010003052.1, from coordinate 52,253,033 downwards.
AAATAAATTAAAATGAAGATGTGTAATGTTGCCCATTGAACCACTTTTTTCTTTTCTTTTTCTTCCTCTTCTTGACCATAACTCAATAATGGCAGATTTAGACTTGAAAAAAAAAATTGAAAAATCTAACAGTAAAATAATATTCTAAGATCTGGAGGAAAGAAAAGAACAGAGTCAAACATTAATGGTAGAGGTGGTGGAATTGTTTAAATTGCAATCTACAACTTTGCTTACTTTCATAAATCGACAAATATTCAATTCTAGATCTTAGAAAAAAGGTTCAAGCGATTCTAGATCTTAAGAAATAAAACGACCATATGATAGCTTAATGGTAGAGATGTTGGTGGTTGCTCAAAAGAGGAGTATGTGATGGCAGTGATAATGACAAATTTGAAGAAAAAAAATGATGATGAAGAAGAAATTATTGATGGCAAAGAAGCACAAAGAAGAAGAAGAAAGCTGAGTGTTTTTTTTATTTAAAAAATAATTTAACTAAATAAATTTTTCCACGCGCTCATGATCGGTGAATCACACTCACAATGCCAGGTAAGCAAAAAGTGCTCAAGTGGTATAAATTGAAGTTCTAGAAGAGTTTAATAGGTACAAGTCTTAGTTAAGGTGTCTAAGTGAGTTATGCGGACAACTTTAAGGGGTTGCGTATGACTTAAGCCTTAATTATTCAATTGGTACAAACAATTGTTAAAAAGGAATAATAATTGTAGTTGAAAATAAAAGATTCAGTGGTTGACAAATTGGTAAGATTTGCAACCATTCTTGACTTTGTTATACTTACATATGTCATTAGTGACATAGGCATGGTTTTATCCTTCTATAAATAGAGAATTCTGGCTCATTTGTAGAATACACCAAGTTTGAGAGAAAAACTATTTTGAGAGCAAACTGAGGTATTCCATAGATTATACAAGAAAATAGTCTGTGAAGAAAAATAGAGTGTGAACAATATTTTAGTAAGACGGAAACCAAAAGAGTGTTGTTCCTTTTGAGTGTGTAGTAGTCACTTTGAGTATTGTATTCGTGACTACACAATGTAAAATTACTTACTATAGTAATATCAATTGCTCCTCTTAGCCCGTGATTTTTTTCCTTATTTAGAAGGGTTTCCACATAAAATTCTTGGTGTCATTATTTTTCCATTTTATTTCCATTACTTTTACCATAAATATTTTTGTGCTCGTCCGCGTTTTCCCAACAAACTGGTATCAGAGCCAAGGTTTTATTTGATTATTCTCTGTGGTTACAGCACAGTCTGAACTTCCACATCATAAAAGATTTACTTTGATTTGCGATAACTATATTTTTGGGGAAAACAATGGAAGTCAACACAGGTAGAATGGTTACTTTGAATGGTGTTAATTATGCCATTTTAAAGGGAAAAATGGAAGATCTGCTTTATGTTAAAAAAAAATTACAAACCAATATTTACCACTGTAAAGCCTGATAATAAAATAGATGAAGAGTGGAATATGTTAAATATAAAGGTTTGTGGATTCATTAGGCAATGGGTCGACGATAATGTGTTGAACCATATTTCTGGGGAAACACATGCTCAAACCCTATGGGAGCATCTTGAAAGTTTGTATGCTCGAAAGACTGGCAACAAAAAAATGTTCTTAATAAAGCAGATGTTGAGTTTGAAGTATCATGATGGTTCTCCGATGAAAGACCATTTGAATAATTTTCAGGGTATTATGAACCAATTATCTGCTATGGGCATCAAATTTAATGAAGAAATTCAAGGCTTGCTTCTACTTGGTTCCCTACCAGATTCTTGGGAAACACTTAGAACGTCATTGTCAAATTGTGCTCCGGATGGTGTGATCTCTATGGATTCCGCCAAGAGTAGTGTCTATAACGAAGAGATGAGAGGAAAAACTCAAGGTTCCTCTTCGTCGTATGTCCTGATAACTGGCCACAGGTGGAGAAATAAAACTCGTGGTTCTTAGCATAGAGAAAAAAATAGGAGCAAATCCAAAGGCAGACTTAAGAATATTGAGTGTATCATTGTGGCATGAAACCGCACACAAAGAAATTCTGCAGGAAGTTGGAGAGGGAGAACAAAAACAAAGAGGAAACTAAAGAAAATGGCAAGAAAAATTGCCTAGCCACCGTCACCACCGAAGATCTTGTTACCGTTCTTGATGCAAACATAATAAATATTGCTTGTGATGAGTCGAGCTGGGTTGTGGACATTGGTTCCGCATCTCATGTGACATCAAGGAAGGATTTTTTCTCTTCCTACACTCCTGGTGATTTTGGAACCTTGAGTATGGGTAATGAGACTGTTTCTAGGGTTGTTGGTATTGATACAATTTGTTTGAAAGCAAGTGTTGGAACTAAACTAGTTTTGAACAATGTGAAGCATGATCCTGATGTTCGTCTGCACCTAATTTTTGTTGGTGTTTTAGATGATGAAGGATATGTTAGTACCAACGGTAATTGAAAACGGAAGCTCATTAAGGGTTCCTTGGTTGTGGCTAGTGGTAACAAACGATGTGGTCTATACTGGACTACGGCCTCTACTTGTGTTGATATGGTGAATGCGGTTGAAAGCGATAGCTCTTCAACATTATGGCACAAGAGGCTTAGCCACATTAGTGAGAAAGGACTTAATGTTCTAGCAAAGAAGAAATTATTATCAAATTTCAAAAGTGCTAAATTAGAAAAATGTGAGCACTCCTTGGCTGGTAAACAAAATAGAGTTTCCTTCAAGTCCTGCCCTCCTTCGAGAAAGACAGAGTTGCTTGAGTTAGTGCACTCTGATTTAAGTGGTCCAATGAAGACAAAGATATTGGGTGGTGCACTTTACTTTGTCACTTTCATTGATGATTGCTCGAGAAAACTTTGGGTCTATGTCTTGAAGACTAAAGACCAAGTGTTAGGTGTCTTTAAGAAGTTTCAGGCTTCAGTTGAAAGAGAAACTGGAAAGAAAGTGAAATGCATTCGTACTGATAATGGTGGTGAATATTATAGACCATTTGACGAATATTGCAAGCATCAAGGTATTAAAGACCAGAAGACTCCTCCCAAGACTCCTCAGCTTAATGGTTTAGCTGAGAGGATGAACAGGATCTTGATGGAAAGAGTTAGATGTTTGCTTTCTGAAGCAAAGTTGCCAAACTCATTTTGGGGTAAGGCTTTATTGACCGGTGCACATGTTATTAATCTATCTCCTGTTGTTGCCTTGCAAAGTGTTGTACCAAATAGTGTTTGGTATGGAAAGAATGTTTCCTATGACCATTTGAGAGTATTTGGTTGCAAAGCTTTTGTACATGTGCCGAAAGATGAGAGGTCAAAGTTAGATGCCAAGACAAGGCAATGCATTTTCATTGGATATGGCCTAGATGAATTTGGTTACAGGCTATATGATCCAATTGAAAAGAAACTTGTGAGAAACCGTGATATTATTTTCACAGAGAATCAAACAATTGAAGATATTGACAAAGCGGAGAAGGTAGAATCTTCAAGTTTTGACAGTATAGTTCATCATGATGAAGTTCCTCACACAAGTGTGCATGATGTTGTTGGGTTTGATAATCATGGTGACGCCCAAAATCATGTATCGAATCAACATGTTGATGTTGATAATAACAATGATATTGTTATTTATGATCATGTTGCTCATGAAGTTGTGGATGAATCAAATATTGCGCTTTGGAGGTCCACAAGGTAGTGGTTTCTTTCCTCCCATTATTCACCCAATGAGTATGTGTTACTCACTGACGGGGGAGAACCTGAATGTTATGAGGAGGCCGTGGAAGATGAGCACAAGAATCAACGGATTGAAGCCATGCAAGACGAGATGAAGTCTTTGCATGAGAACCACACTTATGAGTTGATAAAATTGCCCAAGGGCATAAGAGCTTTGAAAAACAAGTGGTTGTTCAAAGTTAAAGTTGAAGAACACAACTTGAAGCCCAGGTACAAAGCCAGATTAGTTGTTAAGGGATTTGGTCAAAGGAAAGGTATTGACTTTGACGAAATATTTTCTCCTGTTGTGAAAATGTCCTCGATTCGCACAGTTCTAGGTTTGGCTGCTAGTCTTAATTTAGAGATTGAGCAGATGGATGTGAAGACGGCTTTCCTTCACGGTGACCTAGAAGAAGAGATTTATATGGAACAACCTGAGGGCTTCAAAGAGATGGTAAAGAAAATTTTGTATGCAAACTAAAAAAGAGTCTCTATGGCCTAAAACAGGCTCCCAGACAGTGGTACAAAAAGTTTGGATCTGTTATGGGGGAGCAAGTCTATAAGAAGACTTCTTTAGATCATTGCGTATTTGTACAAATATTTTATGACAATGATTTTATCATCCTTTTGTTGTATGTGGATGATATGTTGATTGTAGGCAAGAATACTTCCAACATTGACGAGTTGAAGAAAGAGTTGTGTAAACCTTTTTCTATGAAAGACTTGGGTCATGCCAAGCAAATTTTGGGCATGAGAAATTCTCGTCTTAGAGATAATAGAAAGATTTATTTGTCCCAGAAGAAGTACATTGAACGCGTACTGGAGCGCTTCAATATGAAGAATGCTAAACCTGTTAGTATACCTCTTGCTGGTAATATTAAGTTGAGCAAGAAGATGTGTCCTACAGCTAGGGAGTAAAAAGAGAACATGGCCAAAGTTCCATATTCCTCCGTCGTCGGAAGTCTAATGTATGCAATGGTGTGCACTAGACCTGATATTGCTCACGCAGTTGGTGTTGTCAGTTGATTTCTCGAAAATCCAGGAAAAGAGCATTGGAAAGCTGTGAAGTGGATACTCAAGTATCTTAGAGGAAGCTCAGATTAATGCTTGTGTTTTGGAGCATCACATCCAATCTTGAAAGTCTATACAGATTCAGATGTGGCAGGTGACCTTGATAATAAAAAATCCACTACTGGATATTTGTTTACTTTTTCAGGGGGAGCTATATCATGGCAGTCAAAGTTGCACAAGTGTGTTGCACTATCTACAACTGAAGCTGAGTATATTGCGGCTACTGAAGCCGGCAAGGAGATAATATGGCTAAAGCGATTTCTTCAAGAGCTTGGTTTGAATCAGATGGAGTATATTGTCTATTTTGATAGCCAGAGTGCAATAGACTTGTGCACGAAACTCCATGTACGATGCAAGAACAAAACACATCGACGTCAGATATCATTGGATTCGTGAGAAAGTGGATAATGAATCATTTCACGTCAAAAAGATTCACACAAGTGAAAATCCTGCAGATATGCTCACCAAGATGATATCGAAAGACAAGTTCGAGTTATGCAAATAACTTGTGGGTATGAGCTCTCTCTAAAGAAGTTGAAGATACCTTCTTCCAGTAAATGGGACTGGAGGGGGAGATTTGTTGAATCCATCCCATTTTTTAGTGAACTTTAGTTATTCAATTTGTACAAACAATTGTTAAAAAGGAATAGTAATTGGAGTTGAAAATAAAAGATTTGGTGGTTGGCAAATTGGTAAGATTTGTAACCATTCTTAACTTTGCTATACTTACATATGTCATTAGTGACATAGGCATGGTTTTATCCTTATATAAATAGAGCATTCTTGCTCATTTGTAGAATACACCAAGTTAGAGAGAAAACCCATTTTGAGAGCAAAGTGAGGTATTCCATAGATTATACAAGAAAATAGTCTGTGAAGAAAAATAGAGTGTGAGCAATATTTTACTAAGACGGAAACCAAAAGAGTGTTGTTCCTTTTGAGTGTGTAGTAGTCACTTTGAGTATTGTATTCGTGACTACACAGTGTAAAATTCCTTACTATAGTAATATCAATTGCTTTCTTGGCCCGTGGTTTTTTCCCTTATTCAGAAGGGTTTCCACATAAAATTCTTGGTGTCATTATTTTCCCATTTTATTTCCATTACTTTTACCATTTAAATTTTTGTGCTCGTCCGCGTTTTCCCAACAGTGTTGTGCACAAGTAAGTCCCTTTGTAAGTAGGTCTGCAGGTTGCTTTGTTGTATTCAAATATGTTGGACGAACCAATCCTTGTTGAACCTTCTTCCTGATAAAGTGACAATCAATGGCAATGTGCGTAGTCCGTTCATGAAATACTTGATTAGCAGCAATCTGTATTGCTGACTTACTGTCACTATGTATAGGAACGGGTAAATCAACTTGTATTCCCAACTCCTTGAAAATCCCTACCAGCCATACTATTTCTGCTACTGTTGAGGCTAAGCTCCTGTATTCAGATTCAGCTGGACTTCTTGAGATAGTATCTTGTTTATTAGATTTCCAAGCGATTAATGCACTCCGATATGTAATCATGTGACCTGTTATAGACTTCCTATTGTTTGGGCATGATGCCCAATCTACATACAATATGCGATCAACTGATTTTCAATATTAGTTGCCATGAATATCCCCAGACCCGGTGACTGTTTTACATACCTAACCACTCTCATTGCTTCCTCCATGTGAAATGTTTTGGGACTGTGCATAAATTGGATCAGAAGTTGTACTGCATACGCAATGTCTGGTCTTGTTATAGTTAGATAAAGCAATCTCATTATCAATTTTTTATATACACCAGGATCCATCAATAATTTGTCATGATCATCAATAGGTGGAAAGTGTAGATCAAACTTTGCAGTTGTAAGCTTCTTGTTCAACTAAATAGGAGCTCCAACAGGTTTTGAACTTGACAATCCCATGTCTGAAATTAGTTCAAGGCAGTATTTCCTCTGATGCATAAGGATCTCAGTATTGTTTCTTGTTAGGATCGAAAATAAGCAGGTGCAAACACAGAAGCTAGCAATGGAAACCTCGAAAGATCACGAGTAAGAAGACAACGAGAAATATACCAAAAGACACAAAGATTTAACATGGTTCGGTTAATCGAACTACGTCCACAAAGGAGATGAGCAATCCACTATAAATATGAGAG
>JAKWIY010003052.1:51987517-52246024 GCA_027704805.1 Solanum corneliomulleri | reverse complement strand
GTAGCAAACTGTTTATTGATCGCCTCTCTCCTCATATTCTCGCTCGCTGCTGCTCGTCTCTCTCGCTTTATAGAGTTTGAATTGTATAGATTGTGTTTCTGTTTGTATAAATCGAGAGAAAATTGTATATACACATGCAAATACATATATCACCGTCCTATACACTTATAATTATAGAATACAAAACCATGCCCAAGTGTCTTTTGCTTTTCTCTCTTTCTCGTTTTATACAAATTCAAATTGTATATAATTTCTCTCTTTCTCATTTTATACAATTCAATTCAACTGTATATTAACTGCCCAAGTCTCTTTTGTCTTTCTCTCTTTTTCGTTTTATATAAATTCATATTGTATATAATTTCTCTCTTTCTCGTTTTATACAATTCGATTCAATTGTATACAAATTCATTTTTTCTACAAATATAAAAACACATACAATTGAATTGAGAGACTAACAACGATTTATACAAATTAGAGACTAACAACTATTTATACAAATGACCTTCAGCGAAATTATACAAAGCTGAAGAGGAACCAACGAATTATAGAGTTGTTTCTTTGCATATATGTGTAGCGAAATAGGAATAACTTTCAGTTGTATATGTATAGTGAATTATACATATATATATTTGTTATGGAGCGCAATTATGTAAACTTTGCTATAACATACAAATTTGAATTTTGTGTTTATTATATGTGAAAGTTGTCCTTTTAAAAATAATATGGTAGAAAAAGAACATTGGTGTGTGTGAGAGTGAGACATCAAGCGAGACAACTTATTAACTCAAGTCAAGAAGCAGTGAAAAAAATTACTTATATACCCAATAGTCAAGTTATATTCCTTTAGAGGGAACTCGAGGAGGGCACGAAGTCAATAAAGGCTAACAATCATCACTACAACTGTTGTTCATCTTGTATTCCAAACATACTTAGAACAAAACTTTGAACATCTTTGTAAGAAAACAAAGTTTTTCACAACTAGAAAATTAAAACTAGTAGTGAAACTAGAATCAGAAACAGATTTTTAAAAAAATATAGAAAATATTTTTCTAAAGAGGAATTGTTGTTAATATGTGTCTAAAGAATCTTATGATTCCAACAAACTTTGCAGAAAACACGAAGTTACCAATTTTAATGACCAGTGAAGAACAGAAGATAGAGAACTGAAATTAATTCACAAATCTAAAATTTGTAAACACGTACCAGAATCTGAAAATTTTTAATAGGAAAAAGATCAAGTCCACTGAATCCCACTGAATTCACAGTGTCCCCTTAAGGAAATTATTCCCCTCTAGTATCCGAGGTTTGATTTGGAATATGACCTCCCAGGGTAAAATGATCTCAATCACCAGTATAGATACCAAAAACACTCCGGTGTAGCGAACCACTCAACGGCAGTAAAGTACACTTAGAATACTAAATTTAGTAGTTGAAGAAGAAGTCCATGATTCTATATTAAAATGAGAGGAAATCCCTCAATTTATAGAAGACAAAGGGTGGTGCGAAAAGGTTCTTATTGTGCCTTACCGGAAAGGTCACAAACTTTGGAAAATCACAATCTTTCAGAATGGTCGTCACCTTTCATAAAAGTCCACAACTTTCCATAAAAGTCACAACTTTTCATAAAAATTGCAACTTTTCATAAAAGTGCACAACTTTCATCGAAGTCGCAACATTTCATAAAAGTCACAACTCTTCATAAAGTCGCAACTCTTCATTTTCCATTCACACCTTTTTTTAAAATACAACAACAACCTAAGTATGCATCAAAAATTTAATTCTTTCTCAAATCAATATAGGATCCTTTCATCATTCTAGGATAAACCAATTATCAATTCCTATTTTTCTTTGATAAGCTAATGATAAAACAAGCAACCAACTATATGGAGATGTCGAAAATTAATGCAAACAATGCATAAAAATAATTTATCAAACATTGAGTTCCTTATAGTATCATATGTTGCAACCAAATTGTCACAAAATAGTAGGTGAAAACAAGCATGTGCAGGAATAAATTAAAGAAGAGACTGTCATACCATTCCCTCAGGGGCTTAAGTGACGATTTAATACCGGTCCATTAGAATGTCTAAAATAAATTAAACAAGCTATGTAAGCACTCCATGCAATATTTAATGTTTTGTGTTAAAGAATGACACAGGAAAAAAAGAACATACCATGATTTTCTAGAGCAGTAGATGAGTATGATGTCGATTCCTCACTCGTGCTTTTATCAACATTAAAGTCGTATCAAGTGATTCATCCTGTACATATTTTCACTGCTAAAAGACAAATTTATGATTTCAGTAAGTCTATCATAATCATAAAGGTACCAAGAAAACCATGAATTGTCATATACATTTAAAAGATCCAACTAATTTATTGAAAAGTTATTCCACTATATGAACTACCTTTTGAATCCATCCCATTGTTTTAGTCAACTTTAGCTATTCAATTGGTACAAGCACTTGTTAAAAAGGAATAGTAATGGAGTTTTGAAAATCAAAGATTTGTAGTTGGCAAATTGGTAAAAGATTTGCAACCATTCTTGACTTTGAAAATTTGGTAGTTGGCAAATTGGTAAGATTTGCAACCATTCTTGACTTGCTATGATTACATATGTCATTAGTGACATAGGCATGGTTTTATCCTTCTATAAATAGAGCATTCTTGCTCATTTGTAGAACACACCAAGTTAGAGAGAAAAACCATTTTGAGAGCAAAGTGAGGTATTCCATAGACTATATAAGAAAATAGTCTGTGAAGAAAAATAGAGTGTGAGCGATATTTTAGTAAGACGGAAACCAAAAGAGTGTTGTTCCTTTTGAGTGTGTAGTAGTCACATTGAGTGTTGTATTCGTGACTACACAGTGTAAAATTCCTTACTATAGTAATATCAATTGCTCCTCTTGGTCCGTGGTTTTTTCCCTTATTCAGAAGGGTTTCCACGTAAAATTCTTGGTGTCGTTATTTTCCCATTTTATTTCTATTACTTTTACCATATATACTTTTGTGCTTGTCCGCGTTTTCCCAACAAACTGGTATCAGAGCCAAGGTTATATCTGAGTATGCTCTGTGGTTGCAGCACAGTCTGAACTTCCACATCAGAAAAGATTTACTTTGATTTGCGATAACTATATTTTTTGGGGAAAACAATGGAAGCCAACACAAGTAGAATGGTTACTTTGAATGGCGTTAATTATTCCATTTGGAAGGGTAAAATGAAATCTGCTTTATGTCAAGAATTTTTATAACCCAGTATTTACCACTATAACCTGATAAAATGACAGATGAAGAGTGGAATATCTGTTGCATAGACAGGTTTGTGGATTCATTAGGCAATGGGTCGACGATAATGTGTTGAACCATATTTCTGGGGAAACACATGCTCGAACCCTATAGGAGCATCATCTTGAAAGTTTTGTATGCTCGAAAGACTGGCAACAACAAAATGTTCTTAATAAAGCGATGTTGAGTTTGAAGTATCATGATGGTTCTCCGATGACAGACCATCTGAATATTTTCAGGGAATTATGAACCAATATCTGCTATGGGCATCAAATTTGATGAAGAAATTCAAGGTTTGCTTCTACTTGGTTCCCTACCAGATTCTTGGGAAACATTTAGAACATCATTGTCAAATTCTGCTCCGGATGGTGTGATCTCTATGGATTCCGCCAAGAGTAGTGTCTTTGAACGAAGAGATGAGAAGAAAAACTCAAGGTTCCTCTTCTTCGGATGTCCTGATAACTGGCCCCAGGGGGAGAAATAAAACTCGTGGTTCTCAGCATAGATAACAAAATAGGAGCAATCCAAAGGCAGACTTAAGGATATTGAGTGCTATCATTGTGGCATGAAAGGGCACACAAAGAAGTTCTGCAGGAAGTTGAAGAGGGAGAACAATAACCAAGAGGAAACTAAACAGATGGCAATGAAAATTGCTAGCCACCGTCACCACCGAAGATCTTGTTACCGTTCTTGATGCAAACATGATAAATATTGTTTGTGATGAGTCTAGCTGGGTTGTGGACACTGGTGCCGCATCTCAGTGACATCAAGGAAGGATTTTTTTCTCTTCCTACACTCCTGGTGATTTTGGAACCTTGAGTATGGGTAATGAGACTGTTTCTAGGGTGGTTGGTATTGGTACAATTTGTTTGGAAACTAGTATTGGAACTAAACTAGTTTTGAACAATGTGAAACATGCTCTGATGTTCGTCTGCACCTAATTTCTATTGGTGTTTTAGATGATGAAGGATATGTTAGTACCAACGGTGATGGAAAATGGAAGCTCATTAAGGGTTCCTTGGTTGTGGCTGTGGCTCGTGGTAACAAACGTCGTGGTCTATACTGGACTACGGCCTCTGCTTGTGTTGATATGGTGAATGCTGTTGAGAGCGATAGCTCTTCAACATTATGGCACAAGAGGCTTAGCCACATTAGCGAGAAAGGACTTAATGTTCTAGCCAACAAGAAATTATTGTCAAATTTCCAAAGTGCTAAATTAGAAAAATGTGAGCACTGCTTGGCTGGTAAACAAAATAGAGTTTCCTTTAAGTCCTACCCTCCTTCAAGAAAGACAGAGTTGCTTGAGTTAGTGCACTCTGATTTATGTGGTCCAATGAAGAAAAAGACATTGGGTGGTGCACTTTACTTTGTCACTTTCATTGATGATTGCTCGAGAAAACTTTGGGTCTATGTCTTGAAGACTAAAGACCAAGTGTTAGGTGTCTTTAAGCAGTTTCAGGCTTCAGTTGAAAGAGAAACTGGAAAGAAATTGAAATGTATTCGTACTGATAATGGTGGTGAATATTCTGGACCATTTGACGAATACTGCAAGCATCAAGGTATTAGACACCAGAAGACTCCTCCCAAGACTCCTCAGCTTAATGGTTTGGCTGAGAGGATGAACAGGACCTTGATGGAAAGAGTTAGATGTTTGCTTTCTGAAGCAAAGTTGCCGAACTCATTTTGGGGTGAGGCTTTATTGACCGCTGCACATGTTATTAATCTATCTCCTGCTGTTGCTTTGCAAAGTGAGTACCAAATAGTGTTTGGTATGAAAGGGTTTCCTATGACCATTTGAGAGTATTTGGTTGCAAAGCTTTTGTACATGTGCCGAAAGATGAGAGGTCAAAGTTAGATGCCAAGACAAGGCAATGCATCTTCATTGGATATGGCTTAGATGAATTTGGTTACAGGCTATATGATCCATTTGAAAAAAAAACTTGTGAGAAGCCGTGATATTATTTTCATGGAGAATCAAACATTGAAGATATTGACAAAGCGGAGAAGGTAGAATCTTCAAGTTTTGATGGTATAGTTCATCATGATGAAGTTCCTCACACAAGTGTGCATGATGTTGTTGGGTTTGATAATCATGTGACGCCCAGAATCATGTATCGAATCAACATGTTGATGTTGATAATAACAATGATATTGTTATTGATGATCGTTGCTCATGAAGTTGTGGACGAATAAATATTCCGCTTCGGAGGTCCACAAGACAGCGGTTTCCTTCCTCCTTATTCACCCAATGAGTATGTGTTACTCACTGACGGGGAGAACCTGAATGTTATGAGGAGAGCCATGGAAGATGAGCACAAGAATCAATGGATTGAAGCCATGCAAGACGAGATGAAGTCTTTGCATGAGAACCACACTTATGAGTTGGTAAAATTGCCCAAGGGCATGAGAGCTTTGAAGAACAAGTGGGTGTTCAAAGTTAAAGTTGAAGAACACAACTTGAAGCCCAGGTACAAAGCTAGATTGGCTGTTAAGGGATTCGGTCAAAGGAAAGGTATTGACATTGACGAAATATTTTCTCCTGTTGTGAAAATGTCCTCGATTCGCACAATTCTAGGTTTCTGCTACTCTTAATTTAGAGATTGAGCAGATGGATGTGAAGACGGCTTTCCTTCACGGTGACCTAGAAGAAGAGATTTATATGGAACAACCTGAGGGCTTCAAAGTAGATGGTAAAGAAAATTTTGTATGCAAACTCAAAAAGAGTCTCTATGGCCTCAAACAAGCTCCCAGACAGTGGTACAAAAAGTTTGAATCTGTTATGGGGGAGCAAGGCTATAAGAAGACTTCTTCAGATCATTGCGTATTTGTACAAAAATTTTCTGACAATGATTTCATCATCCTTTTGTTGTATGTGGATGAATGTTTTATTGTGGGCAAGAATACTTCCAAGATTGACGAGCTGAAGAAGAGTTTGTGTAAGTCTTTTTCATGAAAGACTTGGGTCATGCTAAACAATTTTGGGCATGAGAATTACTCGTCTTAGAGATGAAAGGAAGATTTATTTGTCCCAGAAGAAGTCATTGAACGCATACTGGAGCGCTTCAATATGAAGAATGCGAAGCCTGTGAGTATACCTCTTGCTGGTCATATGAAGTTGAGCAAGAAGATGTGTCCTACAGCTAGGGAGGAAAAAAGAACATGGCCAAAGTTCCATATTCCTCCGTCGTCGGAAGTCTGATGTATGCAATGGTGTGCACTAGACCTGATATTGCTCACGCAGTTGGTGTTGTCAGTAGATTTCTCGAAAATCCGGGAAAAGAGCATTGGGAAGCTGTGAAATGGATACTCAGGTATCTTAGAGGAAGCTCAGATGAATGCTTGTGTTTTGGAGCATCAAATCCAATCTTGAAAGACTATACAGATTCTGATATGGCAGGTGACCTTGATAACATAAAATTCACTACTGGATATTTGTTTACTTTTTCAGGGGGAGCTATATCATGGCAGTCAGAGTTGCAGAAGTGTGTTGCACTATCTACAACTGAAGCTGAGTATATTGCGGTTACTGAAGCCGGCAAGGAGATGATATGGCTAAAGCGATTTCTTCAAGAGCTTGGTTTGAATCAGATGGAGTATATTGTCTATTGTGACAGCCAGAGTGCAATAGACTTGAGCAAGAACTCCATGTACCATGCAAGAACAAAACACATTGACGTCAGATATCATTGGATTCGTGAGAAAGTGGAGAATGAATCATTTCACGTCAAAAAGATTCACACAAGTGAAAATCCTCCTGCAGATATGCTGACCAAGATGATACCGAAAGACAAGTTCTCGTTATGCAAAGAACTTGTGGGTATGAGAGCTCTCTAAAGAAGTTGAAGATACCTTCTTCCAGTAAATGGGACTTGAGGGAGATTTGTTGAATCCATCCCATTGTTTTAGTCAACTTTAGCTATTCAATTGGTACAAGCAATTGTTAAAAAGGAATAGTTTTGGAGTTGAAAAGAAAAGATTTGGTAGTTGGCAAATTGGTAAGATTTGCAACCATTCTTGACTTTGAAAGATTTGGTAGTTGGCAAATTGGTAAGATTTGCAACCATTCTTGACTTTGCTATGTTTACATATGTCATTAGTGACATAGGCATGGTTTTATCCTTCTATAAATAGAGCATTCTTGCTCATTGTAGAACACACCAAGTTAGAGAAAAAACCATTTTGAGAGCAAAGTGAGGTATTCCATAGACTATATAAAAATAGTCTGTGAAGAAAAATAGAGTGTGAGCGATATTTTAGTAAGACGGAAACCAAAAGAGTGTTGTTCCTTTTGAGTGTGTAGTAGTCACATTGAGTGTTTGTATTCGTGACTACACAGTGTAAAAATTCCTTACTATAGTAATATCAATTGCTCCTCTTGGTCCGTGGTTTTTTCCCTTATTCAGAAGGGTTTCCACGTAAAATTCTTGGTGTCGTTATTTTCCCATTTTATTTCTATTACTTTTACCATATATACTTTTGTGCTTGTCCGCGTTTTCCCAACACTACCTTCCAAGAGACATCTCTTTCACTTTCTTATTTTTTTTCTAGGAAAAACTAACCAGTAAGATATCACTAATTTGATCACCAGGAATCTACTTATTAGACACAAATTAGGAATGTAGACAACAGTAATCCACTTCTTACGAAGAGAAAAATTTATATTTTCTACTTCTTTGTTGGCTTAATATAAGGAACACACCAGTCAGTCTTCAACAATCGAGTTTAGTCATCAATTTCATTTTCCCAAGTTCGAAAAAGTTTCATGTAGTTATGCTTATTAGACTTGTATCAGACCTTTCTTGTAAATTAGAAGTGTGCAATAACACTACAAGCATAAAAAAGCTCAACTTAGAACACATGTTGTGTCTCTCTTTCTTCTTTTTTTTTTGAAAAAGTAATAAATCCAACAGCAAAAGAAGCAAAATAACACACACATATACAAAAAAGTATATCAAATGTAGACAAACTTACAAAAGATATATTTTATGAATACATCCGATCTTCTATACATATATAAGAACCTTTGAGTGTGCAAAAAACATAGATAAGGGATAAGGAACTATTCTTCAGTGTGCAAAATTCATCTCTGCTTCATTAAAAGCTTTATCAACATAGTGATAAAGGAGCAACAATCTCATGTTTTGCATTGTTTCCCCGTCTTCCAAGAATCCCGCCAAACATTGTTTCTTTCACACTACTTGACATCACCAACTCTTCACCATGGATTCCAATCTTTCCCTTTCTAAAAACAAATTAAGTATAAAGGTGAAAAGTATAGAGACGATGGTTAGTGGAATAATTGCATTGCATCGTTCTTGAGTTCTGATCCTCAATTTCTCAGTTTCTTATTCAAATTCATAATTTTCGTATGATAAATCATTTTTTCACAAACTGGAACAACTATTTCTCATATACCTTGTCAATTACTTGTGAAGACTTCCATAATATTACGCACAAGCTTCAGGACTGATCAAAGAAGCATAGACGTTAAAATGTAGAAAAGATCAAGATCTCTAAGGGAACAATGCAAGAAGTGTTAAAAAACAACAATAAAATCCATACCTCAACATATGTACAATGTGTCCACATTTTAAAGCTAACACAACATGTTTTGTGTTTATAAAGTAAGTTGAGAGTTCGATATTTCTTATATCCTATAGGCACTAAAAATATATTTGAACTTGAACTTATTCTTCATACTTTCACATGCATGATAAGTAGGTTTCCCCTTGGACTTTCCGTAGTGAACATATGTCGGATATACTCGGTCAATCGGTAGATGCGATATCTTTGAACCGTCGAACTTTGGTGTATACCTAGACAACCATATGTCACACAATTAACCCTTTACCATTTATGGTTCTTACGGTTGTGTTCGTTTTAGCCATGAACACCTCCTGGTTTCATGAGTGTATAGAGAGATGGGCTTTTGACAATCATCTTCTTTGAAGCGGCTTACACTTCACACTCACATAGGTGATTTCTAACTGTGTTATCGCGTAGATACACTATTTGGTCAACTCTACCAAACTTAGAAAATCATTAAAACCATTAAGCTTTATTAACTAATTAACAAGCCTTAATGTTGTATCCTTGTCCCTGAGCATTGTCTCATCATGAGAAGGATTGAGTTTATTGACAATGCCGAACCGTCATTCACACTTTGTTTTTCCTCTTGAATCTAGCTCTTGGGATCTCCAGTCTGCTAGATAGAGTTACCGCCATGATGACTTGTCCTAAGCCGTAAATTCATTCCCTTAGATGATCTTTTAACTTTCTCTCTAGTTAGGCCTTTTTGTAAGTGGATCCGACACATTATCCTTTGACTTTACATAGTCAATTCTGATAATTCCACTAGAGAGTAGTTTTCTAACAGTATCATGTCTATGTCGTATATGAAGAGACTTTCCGTTATACGTCATGCTCCATGCCCTACCTATTGCATCTTGACTTTGAAAGTGTATGCATACTAATTCCAATGGTTTGGGCCAAAATAGAATATCTATCAAGAAATTCCGGAGTCTTTTAACTTATTCACCGACCTTATCTAGAGCACCTAGCTCAAAGATCATTGTAGAGCTAGTGATACATGTCTCTTTTGAAATATTTCTAAGAGATTGCTCCTCTACCAATAGTAAATACATATCCACTCGTGAATTTTACTTCATTCTTCCGATGATTCAATTTGCATCACTATATCTTTCAATATTGTTGGATATTGTTATGATGCAAGACATAGTTTTAAGTATTATTTTAAATACTCCAAAACTCTATTTATTGTCATCTAATGAATTTATTTGGGATCACTTGTGAACGCACTCAGTTTAAAATAGCAAATGCTATATCTGATCGCACACACTATATGATATACATCATGCTTCCCAAAAATCTTGCACAATCCAATTGTGATTCACTTTTGTTTTCACTCTTTTGAAATGCAAAGCTCACATTTATTGGACACTTGACAATATTGAAATTCAAATATTTGAACTAGTTAAGTACCTTTTCAATGCAATGAGACCGTGAAAATGCTAAACATTATGGAGTTCTACCAATTCTTTTATCTAAGATCGCATTAGCAACTCCAATAAGCTTTATAGCATACGTTTAGTAGCATTTATGTCATTAGTGTCTCTATTGATGATCAACATATCACCAATATACAAACAAACAATGACCTTATGATTTTAATGTGAACACATTTATCACTTCCATCATTCTTCAATCCATTTGACGACATGGTTTGATTGAATTATGTCATTGTTTTGGTGCTTCCATAATGTGACTTAACAAGTTCACATACTTTCTTTTATTTACCAGGTAGCACAAAACCCTCGGGTTGTTCCATGTAAATTTCTTCCTCCAATTCTACATTTAAATTCTAATTACTAACGAGTATATATATCGACAAGATCAAAATCTTAATAATTTTTTTTTTCTAAAGCCTTTGACACAAAGTCTTGCTTAATATTTTTCAACAGTTCCAGCAACTGTTATTTTTCCTTCTAAAGATTCATTTTGAACTCAAAGGTTTATTTTCTTGAAGAAGATCAATTAACTTTCAATATTGTTTATTGACACCATCTTTCCAAAGGATGAGTCTACAGAAGACACAGAAAATGTTACAAAATCATATTCGAAGGAAGTAAATGTTCTTTAACATTTTACTAAGCCTCTGAATCTCTTTATTAAGTATATTATCCTTTTCATTTCCTAGGCCTTTTAGACCCTTCTCTAGACTACTCAAGTCTAATTTTACAGTCCACAGTCATAGGTCCTATTTTAATTCTGTTAGGAATAGGATCTTGGACTTTTACTAGATACCCCCACACTTTGAAATATTTCAAGTTGTATTTCCTTTCTTTCCATTTCTCATATGGAAAAAATCATATTCTGATCAAACAAAATCGCTTTCTTTCTAAAAGGACAAAAAATTTTATTGATCCCTTTTCAGTAAGGATAGTTCCTCCACACAAGTTTTGTGTAAAATCGAACTTATAAATTATGCATCCATAATTTCTTTCAACGTTCGATTTTTCATTAGATTGAGGTGAATATGGCAGTAGTTTGATATTTCACTTTCCAAACATATTTCTGCACAATGAGATTTATACTCTCCATTCTTATCACTTCTTATATAATTTTTTCACACTGATTTTCAACTTCGATATTACATTGTCTAGACATTTCTATTGCTTCATCCTTACCATTTAGCAAATAGACATAGTCATTTCTAATGCAATTCTCAATAAAAGTAACAAATACTTTTTCCCACCAGGAGATGGTGTTAACTTCATATCATAAATTTCAGTGTAAATCAATTCTAAGGGATTAGAATTCATTTCAACAGATTTATAAGAGTGCTCAACATACTTAGATTCCACAAAAACTTGACATTTTTATTTATTGCACTCAAAGTTAAGCAAAACTTCTAAATTGATCAGTTTTTCTTAGAAGGTTTTGTAATTGACATGCCCCAAGTGTTCATGTCACAAACATTGACTCAAGCAAGTAAGAACAAATAAAAACATTGAGTTTGAAAAGCTCTTCGCGAGGTAGCTTTTTCCTCACTAATATTTTGTTCCTATTTCTTACAATTTTGTGTGATATAAACATTGTTTAGATTGTCAAATATCCTTTTCAGAAGGACATTTTCCATAACTTTCAATGTGATTGTTAAAGAACTACCTATGAACAAAGTTTCATTGGGTTCAATAAAGACAATATAGTCCAACTGTTATTTTTACAAAAACATAACAAATGACTATTCACCAATATTCATGTCTATGCAAATACTTTTATTATAATAGACATATCTTTTCATGAAAAATCACAACATTTTAAGTGATTTTTTTTTTCATAAAAGAACACAATTATTTTGAACAAGTATATATATAATTTGGATGTTTCATACTAGTCACACTATATACTAGTAATAGAGAAACTCAACAACCACAATATCAAATATACTCCAAGAATTTTGTGGGTATAACATAATACAAAAGTATCATTAAATTTCATATCTTTTGCTCCAAAGTTAAATTAGACACCAAGTCTAATCATAAGCAAATAACCCCCACATTTCAAATGTGATCTCAAAAATATTTTTCAAGTATTTGGAAAAAGTTTTTCCACATATTTTAATGTTGGAAACATTATTCTATGAAAGAATTATAGTGCTGCAATTCTCTTTGGCAATGTTTACACAATGTCAAAGTTCATTCCATAGAAATACAAAATCACAAATTCTAATTCACTGGTATTTTTTCTCTATCATAAATAGACATACCACTTAGTATTTTAAATACTAACAATAAGGACAAAAAGAAATTGTACAATTTATTTCTATATTACATTGAAGTTTATAGAAAATCAAAATTACAACATTGACTTATTATGTGAAATTTTTATATTCTTCAAACCAATTGCATAGTCCAATTTATCCAGAGTATAAAACTACAAAAGTTTTTAGTCTACAAAAATCAGACACATTAACATTTCTCATGGAGTATAAAACTACAAAAAAAAAAATTTCTCCAAACAGAATAACACATATTCTTTATCACATAGAAATGTTTTTCTTATCAAATAGTCTTCCAACTATAACATTTTGACATACTATTTTATCAAATAAAAAATATGCATCTCTTATTTTTGCAAACTAAAGAATTTTAAAAGCAACAATATTTGCGAAGTAAAATTCATACCACAACATATGGTTTGCAGATCTTTTTCCAAAGATACACATAATAAAAAAATTAAAAACCAAAGATGATAACTCTTAGAAACTATTTTCCTCCTTAGATAATTTAATAAGAAGGTTACCTGGTAATCTTTAAACAGAATACCATAAAAAAAAAATTGTTACATTCTCACTTCGACCTTGCTAAACAAAGCAACGAATTATGAAGAAGTAATGCATTTATCTTCTACTTCCATAATAAGATTCTCTCAATCAGTAGAATACAAAAATACTAACAGTATACTAATTTCCTTAAGATTGTTGTTCATCTTGTATTCCAAACATACTTAGAACAAAACTTTGAACATCTTTGTAAGAAAATAAAGTTTAAGAACATTTTCACAACTAGAAAATTAAAACTAGTAGCGAAACTAGAATCAGAAACAGATTTTTAAAAAAATATAGGAAATATTTTTCTTAAAGAGGAATTGTTGTTAATATGTGTCTAAAGAATCTTACTGATTCCAACAAACTTTGCAGAAACACGAAGTTACCAAGTTTAATGAACCAGTGAAGAACAGAAGAATAGAAGAACTGAAATTAATTCACAAATCTAAAATTTGTAAAACACGTACCAGAATCTGAAAATTTTTAATAGGAAAAAGATCAAGTCCACTGAATTCACAGTGTCCCCTTAAGGAAATTATTCCCCTCTAGTATCCGAGGTTTGATTTGGAATATGACCTCCCAGGGTAAAATGATCTCAATCACCAGAGTATAGATACCAAAAACTCCGGTGTCAGTCAACCACTCAACGGCAGTAAAGTACACTTAGAATACTAAATTTAGTAGTTGAATAAGAAGTCCATGAATTCTATATTAAAATGAGAGGAAATCCCTCAATTTATAGAAGACAAAGGGTGGTGCGAAAAGGTTCTTATTGTGCCTTACCGGAAAGGTCACAAACCTTTGGAAAAATCACAATCTTTCAGAATGGTCGTCACCTTTCATAAAAGTCACAACTTTCCATAAAAGTCACAACTTTTCATAAAAATTGCAACTTTTCATAAAAGTCACAACTTTTCATCGAAGTCGCAACATTTCATAAAAGTCACAACTCTTCATAAAAGTCGCAACTCTTCATTTTCCATTCACACCTTTTTTAAAATACAACAACAACCTAAGTATGCATCAAAAATTTAATTCTTTCTCAAATCAATATAGGATCCTTTCATCATTCTAGGATAAACCAATTATCAATTCCTTATTTTTCTTTGATAAGCTAATGATAACAAGCAACAACTATATGGAGATGTCGAAAATTAATGCAAACAATGCATAAAAATAATTTATCAAACATTGAGTTCCTTATAGTATCATATGTTGCAACCAAATTGTCACAAAATAGTAGGTGAAAACAAGCATGTGCAGGAATAAATTAAAGAAGAGACTGTCATACCATTCCCTCAGGGGCTAAAGTGACGATTTAATACCGGTCCATCTAGAATGTCTAAAATAAATTATAACAAGCTATGTAAGCACTCCATGCAATATTTAATTGTTTTGTGTTAAAGAATGACACAGGAAAAAAAAAGAACATACCATGATTTTCTAGAGCAGTAGATGAGTATGATGTCGATTCCTCACTCGTGCTTTTATCAACATTAAAAGTCGTATCAAGTGATTCATCCTGTACATATTTCACTGCTAAAATGACAAATTTATGATTTCAGTAAGTCTATCATAATCATAAAGGTACCAAGAAAACCATGAATTGTCATTATACATTTGAAAAAGATCCAGACTAATTTATTGAAAAGTTATTCCACTATATGAACTACCTTCCAAGAGACATCTCTTTCACTTTCTTATTTTTTTTCTAGGAAAAACTAACCAGTAAGATATCACTAATTTGATACACCAAGGAATCTACTTAATTAGACACAAATTAGGAATGTAGACCAACAGTAATCCACTTCTTACGAAGAGAAAAATTTATATTTTCTACTTCTTTGTTAGCTTAGATATAAGGAACACACCAGTCAGTCTTCAAACAATCGAGTTTAGTCATCAATTTCATTTTCCCAAGTTCGAAAAAGTTTCATGTAGTTAATGCTTATTAGACTTGTATCAGACCTTTCTTGTAAATTAGAAGTGTGCAATAACACTACAAGCATAAAAAAGCTCAACTTAGAACACATGTTGTGTCTCTTCTTTTTTTTTTTGTTGAAAAAGTAATAAATCCAACAGCAAAAGAAGCAAAATAACACACACATATACAAAAAAGTATATCAAATGTAGACAAACTTACAAAAGATATATTTTATGAATACATCCGATCTTCTATACATATATAAGAACCTTGTGAGTGCAAAAAACATAGATAAGGGATAAGGAACTATTCTTCAAGTGTGCAAAATTCATCTCTGCTTCATTAAAAGCTTTATCAACATAGTGATAAAGGAGCAACAATCTCATGTTTTGCATTGTTTCCCCGTCTTCCAAGAATCCCGCCAAACATTGTTTCTTTCACAATACTTGACATCACCAACTCTTCACCATGGATTCCAATCTTTCCCTTTCTAAAAAACAAATTAAGTATAAAGGTGAAAAGTATAGAGACGATGGTTAGTGGAATAATTGCATTGCATCGTTCTTGAGTTCTGATCCTCAATTTCTCAGTTTCTTATTCAAATTCATAATTTTCGTATGATAAATCATTTTTTCACAAACTGGAACAACTATTTCTCATATACCTTGTCAATTACTTGTGAAGACTTCCATAATATTACGCACAAGCTTCAGGACTGATCAAAGAAGCATAGACGTTAAAATGTAGAAAAGATCAAGATCTCTAAGGGAACAATGCAAGAAGTGTTAAAACAACAATAAAATCCATACCTCAACATATGTACAATGTGTCCACATTTTAAAGCTAACACAACATGTTTTTGGTTTATAAAGTAAGTTGAGAGTTCATATATTTCTTATATCTCTATAGGCACTAAAAATATATTTGAACTTGAACTTATTCTTCATACTTTCACATGCTTGATAAGTAGCAAAACACACTTGTTTGCATATCCAATGGCAAGTGTGTTGCCTAAACCACCTTTATTAGTTACAAACTCATTGCCCTTAAATTGGGGCTATTTACTCACTTTACATGAAATACTGGAAGTGATTATAGATTCCACATGACCAAATGTAATCTAATAACGCAATATTTGAAAGTCAAGCTAAAGACTCACACCTGACCTAGCTCTTCAGGTTTTAAATCAGCAAAAACCCTGGAGTGTCAACAAATGTAACAATAGGAAAGACAAGATGATCAACATATTTCATCATTCTCAAAGCCTTTCTTTACCTGCAAGGCTATGATTTAGTAGTTATCAATTCATTTTTTTTTACAAAACTAACCATGAGGTATCAAATTAAGCAATATTTCTTTTAAACAACTGACCGCTATATAGACTCTCCAAAAATCTGATAACCTAAGCAAAAGTCAAACTGGGAACATGTTGAGAAGTTATGAGCAGCAACTTCAGCCTAACAACTTGTTTCTTAATTAATGTAAAAATCAGTTCAAATTGACTTGTTATTAACCATAGAACAAATTGCTTGGAATGTTTAGTGATAGAAGTTTGTAATAATGCTATGAAAGAGAATTTTTAAACCGTACCCATAAGGG
The DNA here is from genome assembly GCA_027704805.1 of Solanum corneliomulleri. Classification (NCBI taxonomy): domain Eukaryota; kingdom Viridiplantae; phylum Streptophyta; class Magnoliopsida; order Solanales; family Solanaceae; genus Solanum; species Solanum corneliomulleri. The sequence goes on along the minus strand of JAKWIY010003052.1, from coordinate 52,229,366 downwards.
ATTTTCATTGCAAAGTTGATGACCAATGAAGAGATAACTTCTACCTTCAATGCTCCCAATATCACTCACCATGGCTGGATCATCATCGCCATCACGATCTCCATGAACTCTACCCACTTTATTCGTAACATAGGGTAAGATTCCTCGAGTTGCACTGTCAAAAAAACTGCTAATAACTATAATGAGCAGAAAGAAAAATCAACAGGCATACTTCTCCATCATATTTAGTATATGAACTTGAACATTTGGTCTATTAGGGTGTTAACCAATTTGAACTCGTTGGATGGGTATCAAATGACTGTACAAATCCTTCAGGCTCTGACAATATGCCATATGTGTCGAATGGAACAAAAAGGTGTTAGCCAAATAATCATATTTCATAGGTATCACCACAATAAACATATTTCCTTCACATAATGAAGGATACTATATGTAAGTAGGCAGATTCTCATAAGTTGGTAACATACAAGGAAAACAAATTTTAATTTACCTCTTTAAAATCAGAGTAGTTCAAACCAACATAACGTATGATAAACATACATACATATATAACCAAATACTTATTGCAAGAGCCAGGTGGAATTTTCTATTCAAAATATGAATGTGTACTTAAATATTAGTTATTTCAATATTTTTCATCTTAAACAAGATGTTAAAAATTGAAGCATTAATACAAGAAATAAAATTAAGAACATGAGCAAATGAAATTTAAAAAAAAACAGAGAATTAACAAAGGGATCAAAGCATGTAGTGTTAACATGAGAAGTTGTATAATACCAAGTTATGGTATAAGTCAAAATATTCAAGGGATTTAAAAGGAGTGCAAGAATCCAAATTTTACTTAAAGTGTAAGCGAAGTATGATTTTTTCTATTTTAGACATTTTCTCAAACACCCGGTGCACGTCAAAAATCTTTCAACAGAAAAATCACATATGCATACTCCATTTAATCTTGCTACAAGTGAAAAATATATTTTTTTATGAAGAAACAAGTGAAAAATAAAATTAGAAGAATGATCATACCAATTAAGTGTCTAGCAATTTATATGTTGGAACAAGTGGTTGTGCCCTTAGTCTCGTCTTAGTGCGGAACATACAGAAAAAACAGGTTCAATTTCAATATATTGCTGGTTGAACATCGGCTGAAGAAATAGAAATATCTGTAAACTACAAATTAGATAGAAGAATTAACAAAATAAAGTAGAGATTAACCCAAAAAATGTATCTTATACTCTTCAATTTTTCAGCTTTGCCTATTTTTGTGGGCATTGTTTTCATCAGAGTTGAAATAATTTAAAGATAAAAACATCACTAAGCAACCAAATCCAAACTCACAAAGCAACTACTTTCGAACAAATTGTAAACTCCATCATACGCTTTATTTTAGCTCTAGATCCATATACCAAATACCCCCATACAACAACAATATTAGCAAATCGATGAACTCTAGTTTTGATTCATGAAAAATAATAATAAAGAATTGGACAAAAAAATAAAAATTGAACAGACCTAACTATTAAGTTCAATAACTGAACAAGCAAAAACTTAGACAACAATGAAGAAGAAGAATAATTTCATTGACATGAAAACTGTAACTACAACTGAATGAAAAATATCTAATATGATATTCAATGAACTAACACCTATATATACAAAATAATCAACTCACTAACTGTCTAACAAATTGGTAACTAAGTTATTTATTAGCCAATCATTAATTTACAGCTGTACACTTTATTAACTGCTCAACATCCTCCCTCAAGCTAGGCGTATGAAAAACATTCTTCATTCCTAGCTTGGTAAGTAGATACATGTGTTGTGTACAAGTAAGTCCCTTTGTAAGTAGGTCTGCAGGTTGCTCTACTGTATTCAAATATGTTGGTTGAACCAATCCTTGTTGAACCTTCTCCCTGATAAAGTGACAATCAATGTCAATGTACTTAGTCCGTTCATGAAATACTGTATTAGCAGCAATCTGTATTGCTGACTTACTGTCACTATGTATAGGAACAAGTAAATCAACTTGTATTCCCAACTCCTTGAAAATCCCTACCAGCCATACTATTTCTGCTATTGTTGAGGCCAAGATCCTATATTCATCTTCAGCTTAACTCCTTGAGATAGTATCTTGTTTCTTAGATTTCCAAGCGATTAATGAACTCCCATATGTAATCATGTAACCTGTTATAGACTTACTATTGTTTGGCCATGATGCCCAATCTGCATCACAATATGCGATCAACTGATTTTCAACATTAGTTGCCATGAATATCCCCAGACCTGGTGCATGTTTTACATACCTAACCACTCTCATTGTTGCCTCCATGTGATATGTCTTGAGACTGTGCATAAATTGGCTCAGAAGTTGTACTGCATACGCAATGTATGGTCTTGTTATAGTTAGATAAAGCAATCTCCCTATTAATTTTTGATATACACCAGGATCCTTCAATAATTTGTCATGATCATCAGTAGGTGGCAAGTGTAGATCAAACTCTGCAGTTGTAAGCTTCTTGTTCAACTCAATAGGAGCTCCAACAGGTTTTGAACTTGACAATCCCATGTCTGAAATTAGTTCAAGGCAATATTTCCTCAGATGCATAAGGATCCCAATATTGTTTCTTGCAAAATCAATGCCCAAAAAATACCTCAATTCACCTAGATCTTTTATCTTGAAATTATCTTTCAGTATTATTTTTGTCTCCGTAAGCAGCTTATGATCATTTCCTGTAATCGACAAATCATTAACATAAACTAGTTTCATCACCAGACCTGTTCCTTGATGCTTTGTGAATAAAGAATAATCATAATGACTTTGTTTGAATCCTGCATTGATTAAGGTTGTAGTTGAACTTGATATTCCGTTGTCTGTTGGCTTGTTTAAGTCCATAAAGTGATTTGGTGAGCTTGCATACCATCCCCTTCTCACTTTGATGGACAAAACCCAAAGCCAAGTCCATATAAACTTCTTCATTCAGATCACCTTGAAGGAAAGCATTACAAACGTCCATCTGGTAAATTTGTCGCTGATGTGAAACAACCACAACTATGACAGCTCTCACGGTAACCATTTTAACAACTGGGGAAAAAGTGTTCTGATAGTCCAAACCTTATTTTTGGTTATACCCCTTCGCTACCAACCTAGCTTTGAATCTGTCCACCTTTCCAGCAGCCTTGTACTTAATCTTGTATACCCATTTGCAACCTATTGCCCTCTTATCCTTAGGCAGCTGAGTAATCACCCATGTATGGTTGTCTTCCAAGGCTTTAATTTCATGTTTCATAGCATCAATCCATCTAGGATCATGTACAGCTTCATGATAGGATGTAGGTTCCCTTTATTATGAAAACATAGTGACAAAACTTCTGTATGATGGTGTAATACTGCAATAATCTACTACATCTGCAATAGGAGAAAGACATTGCCCTGCAACTCTATTTTTTGGCAAAACATAGTTTGTATGCTTAAGAGGAGGCTTAACTGGTCTATTTGATCTTCTAACTGTAACTGCATCAGATGTAGCCAATGTTGATGGTTCTTGTTCTTGAGAACTTGTAACTGTGATGACAGATGTAGAATCTAAATCTAAATTTGCAGCAAGATCTGGAATTACAGCAACAGGATTTTGATGATGTACAGACTCAAAATCATTTGTTGCATTTCTGATAACAACACAAGGCGTAAGTTCATAGTTACCTATAGTTGAATAGGACAAGGCAATCTCTGGATCATTGTCTCGACCAATTTTTGATGTTTGAAAAGGAAACTCTTCCTCATAAAAAATCACGTCCCTGCTGACAAATAATCTTCTGGATTCAATGTCCAACATTTTATACCCCTTCTGACTAGCAACATACCCTAGCAAAATAACTTTCTTTGCCTTAGGCTCAAAGTTGTAACCTTTCTGCAGGTTTATAGCAAATCCAAGACAGCCTATCACTCTTAAATGTGATAATGAAGGTTATTTGTGATATAACACTTCAAATGGTGATTTATTATTCAGAACAGGAAAGGAATCCTATTAATTATATATGTAGCAGCTTTTATGCATTCTCCCCAGAACCTGTTTGGCAAGTGACCTTGAAACTTGATGGCTCTTGTTGTTTCTAATAAATTTCTAAGTTTCCTTTCTGCAACTCCATTTTGTTGTGGAGTGTGTGGACAAGATCTCTGATGGATAATACCATGTGACATAAACAAATCACAACAAGCATTATTTAAAAACTCTCCACCATTATCAGACCTAAAAACCTTAACACATTTACCAAACTAATTCTTTATCATTACTAAGAATTGTTTCAGAACAACAACTACATCAGACTTCAAACCTATCAAGAAAGTCCATGTCCATATAGACTTATCATCAACTAGGGTAAGAAAGTCCTTCATTCCATTGTGAGTGTCTACCTTATAAGGACCCCATACATTCATGTGTACCAAATTAAAAATAGCATTTACAATTGTAATACTATGTGGAAATGAAAGTCTTGTTTGTCGAGCCTGAGGACATACTACACAACGATCAATGGTAAAGCTACTACTAGTATTCAATCATTTGATCTTTATAAGTACTTGCATAGGAACATGTCCCAATCTTTTGTGCCAAAGTGCAGGATCTTCAACTTCTTTTATAACTGCAAACATTATTTAAACCTGATCCTTTTGTGGTTTTGTACTCCAATCCATGACATACAATCCATCTTCCACTTTACCAATCCCCTTGACCTTCCCAGATGAGAGATCCTGGATAATGCAATGTGTTGGAAAGAAAGAAACACAATAGTTTAATTCTTCTGTCAGTCTGTTCACAGACAAAAGGTTAAATCTGAAGGTTGGTATACACAATACATCACTAATCATTATAGTATCATTTAATTTCAAGCTTCCAATATGAGAGACTATTGCTGAATCTCCTGTAGGAAGTCGTACTATCCCTTTACTTCCTATTATGTGCTTAGTATGGAAATATGCATGATTGTATATCATGTAATCTGAGGCTCCAGTGTCTACAATCCATTTCAAGTTGGGAATATAATTACCTGCCAGATTTGCACTGCTATGAAAAGATGAAGGTTCTTTGTGACCTTGCAATATACCACACATTTGTTAAATCTGTTCTGTTGATGCCTTGTGTAACATCTCTAGCCATTGTTCAGGTGCATCTGCTTGTACTAACCATCTCATGTCTTCTTGAACCAGCAAATTCTGTAGTCTTGAATGCATTGCACTTCCTCCTAAAATTGCATAGTCTTGATCGTTCTGCGACTGTGCTCCTCCTTTACTAACAATATTAACTTTCTTCTTTCCTTTGAAATTTTCTGGATATCCAATAAGCAGATAACAATTTTCCTTCACATGACCTGTGGAATGACAATTGTCACATTTCTTCAATTTGTTGTTATCAGCTATAACATGACCTCTCATGTTGCTGAAATCACTAGTAAAATGATTAATAATTTCTCTTTGGATTCTGGGAATCTGAGATTGTCTAGATCTGGTAGTATACATTGCCAATGATTCCATACTTTCATTGACATTGCCTGCAATTTGTTTTTGACTTTGGTCCTGAATTATTAATGCATATGCTTGGTTGACATTTGGTAAAGTGTTCATCATTAGAATCTGACCTCGAGCTTGAGAATAACTGTCATTCAATCCCATGAGAAATTGAAGCAAATGTTGGGACTGCAACTGCTCAACATATTCCTTAGCCTTATAGCAGTCACAATTAGGTGGAGGCAAGATAGAGTCATATTCATCCCATAAGTTCTTCAATTTTGTATAATAGACAGAAACACTGAATACTCCCTGTGTAAGAGTAAATATATTCCTGTGTAGTTGATAAAGTCGCGATCCATTGATCTTATCAAATCGTTCTTTGAGATCAAGCCATACCTGACTAGCACTGGATGAATACATAATTCCACTAAGTAGTTCTTTACTGACATTGCACATAATGCATGGTATGACGATATCATTGCAACGATCCCAAATCTTCCTCAAATTTCCTTCAAAATCAGTGCCTAGAACAGATCCATCAATAAATTCTTCTTTATTTTGTCCAAGCAAAGCAATCTCCATGGCTAAACTCCACAGGGTATAGTTATCCATCCCTGTCAACTGAATTCCTACAGATAAAGCTCTTGGTACATCCAAAGAGCTCAAGTATAAAGGATGATTGTGATCGATCGTCACCGAGCTTCCATGGGCAATCTCTCCTGTGCTCTGGCATTCTATCCTCCTGATGTATCATCCTCGATTGCCATGGATTAGATCCAAAAAATCCTCGTGAAAAAGAACAGCAATAGCAAAAAAATGGAAAAAATGAAATCGAATCAATAACACTGAAATCGAATCAATAACACGATCCCTAGATGCGTCCTCGTTACTCTAATACCATGTTAAGTTCAGTAACTGAACAAGAAAAAACTTAGACAACAATGAAGAAGAAGAAGAATTCATTGACATGAAAACTATAACTACAACTGAATGAAAAATATCTGATATGATATTCAATGAACTAACACCTATATATACAAAATAATCAACTCACTAACTGTCTAACAAATTGCTAACTAAGTTAATTATTAGCCAATCATTAATTGACAATTGTACACTTTATTAACTGCCCAACACTAACATGTATGATGTAACCCGTTGTGAAGATGACGAGAATCAAATTGTTCTTTGATGTGAAGAGCAAGAAACCATTTTTAAAAGCGTCGACTAAGGTTGAGAGAAAAATAGAGATAATGCATCGACTTAGGTATAATTCTGGATATATCTCGTCGTCCGGGCAGCGAAAGAGATTTTTGTTGTATGTTTCAAAATGGATTTTCAATAGATAGTTGATTTAGCTCATAACCCATAAGTTCGTCCGGGCAGCGAAAGAGATTTTTGTTGTATGTTTCAAATTGGATTTTCAACAAAATAGTTGATTTAGCTCATAACCCTAAGTTGCACCGCTAGGAGAAGACGGAATTTGAGGGAGATGATCCAACATTTTAACTCGAAGGCCATAGCAATTGTTAATAATATTCCAAAAAAGCAGAAGAAATAGGATCTAGAATGATCTGGAATGGAAAGCATATGTAGCGTGGTTTGCTAAAATATCAAGCATACTAATTAGTATTTTACCCCTGCATGATAATATATTACGAAACTGCCCTTGATCGTCCTACTCTTCATGCTTCTTTTTAATTTTCAATCATGCTAATTAAAAATATCATAACTAATTATATTTACAATTTCTATTTTCTTTATTTTAATCTAAATTCACGTTATATTATAATTTTTAAAATTTTCTAGCACTTAAAAGAATTATAAAAATTATCTATCAGATACATCTCTCTCCTCTGGCTGATACATTACTATCTCCTCTCGAATACATAAATATCCTCTCTCCAATACACCTTCATCCCCTCTTGAATACATCTCTATCGTCTCTTGGTTACATCTCTCTTCTATCGAGTACATTCATATTCCCTCTCAAATATAGCTCTCGATTCTCGAATTCATCCGTGAGTTCCTGAATAGCAATGTATCATGATCGATGTATCTGCATGTCTGCTGATTAATCTAAATTTTTTTAATATTAAGAATTTTTTTGTAATTTGAAAAAGAGTAGAATATATTGTAATTCACTCTTAAAACTATGAAAATTTATGTCATTTTAACTTTACTTTATATGATATATATTTCTTAGTAGTCAATTTCTATAGTATGATGTATTAATATATTTAATAACATTTTGATTTCAAAATATACATTTTATTCTTAGTAAGAAGATTTATAGTCATATGAATATTTGTTTTAAATCATGAATTTTAAAAATATTTTTTTAAAAAAAAAATTCATTTTAGGTTAAATAAACATTACATAAATCAGGTATTGATATTAATTGAGAAAATATTTATTTATAAATTGCAAAACATTCATAATCTAATATTTAATATGCTTCTTACTCTAGACGAATGCCACTAATTTATCATAATTCAATATTGTAAAATAGAAATCAAGACTAAAAAGTTCAACTCATTATTATATGAAGGTCAATTCGTAGTTTATCTACTGTGGATGTTCCCTAAGTATATGATATACAATTCTATGACAAGTTAATTTTGATTTCATATATTCAAACTATTTCAAAATTTATCCCATTAATTGATTATGTCTTTTCTTAAACTACAATTATGCGATCATTATTTATCAATTCTTACATTATCAACTCTATTTTTTTTTATCTCTTTAGAATTGCGCTATTTTTGTTTTATTATTTAAGTCATAATTTTTAAAGATAAAATAAATATTATGTTGGAGACAAAATAGGTTAAACAAAATTATATGAATACTTATATTTGATAAACATTATATACAATTAAAAAGGATACATACATGGAATCAAGATAAAATAAATATTATTTTGGAGATAAAATAGGTTAAATAAAACTATATGAATGCTTATGTTTAAAAAATATTATATATAAGTAAACAGGAAATTATATGGAGATTGAAGGATTATACTGAATACGATTTAAATTGTCAAGAGTATAAAAGTAAATATATTTTTCACATTTTTATTATAACCAAACAAATACAAATTAATTTTTAAAAATAAAGTAAAATGAATTTGTGAGCCACACATGCAATAAAACTTTTTGTGACTCTTGAAAAGAAAAATTAAATTCTTCTAGAAAACTATTTTGACAATTAATTATATAGTTATAAATTTAAAACTTTGTCCATAATAATGTTTAAAATTACAAACTTTCCATTGATCATCCTTATCATGGCTCTTCTATATATACTAGATGAGTGTAGCCTGTGCTAAGCACGGTCCAACATTTTACATTTTCCAGATATTTCATAAAGATATTTGGGAAGGAATAGTAGTAAAAAAAAAGAAATATGTAGATGAACATAATGCTATATCTATTTCATAAATGTGCAAATACTGTCAATACCAAATAACAATCATGTATTGTTATCAACTCTCAATCAAGGAGAGTACCTTCAAAATTAACATAATTTATTGACAACATAAATTCAAATATTTACAGATATAATTTTGCAATATAAATGAAATAATACATCATTAAAAAATAATGTTGATTTGAACAAAACTTTCCATTGGACTGAAGAGTGAATATTTCTACTCCATCTGCTTTCTCTTCAACAGTCCTTATGCCTAACAATCGACATACTTTGATCAACCTGGGTTATAAAAAGGGAAAAGGTTTCCTTAAATAAACACATTTATAGAACTTAATATTTTAAGAGGCTAGAATATATGACTAGACATATTAGAGTTGAATAAGCTTGACTGTTTTTCAAATGAATTCTCTCTAAATTTTGGCAGTGTCACCAAGAGATTAGGAAATTAATCATTGCCTAGACTCTTAAGACATGACCAACATGGAAGAGGTTTAAATGCAATACAAACTTAGAATCACACACCTTACCTCATAAGAGAATAAGTGATACATTTTTTCTTTTCTTATGTTGATAGATAAGAACTACAAATATTCTAAAAATCTAGATGTTTACCTTTTTGCTAATAAAGTTTTCCCTCACATGATTTCCGCTGTATAAGAAATAGAGAAGAGAGTTGTTGTAGATGCATCTCTTAGATCCACGAAGCTATATGTGCTCTGCACTCAAAACCATGGAAAAATTTAAAATCTACTCAAAAGATTATAACTTAGTCCAAAGCGTACAAGTGAAATCAGATTAGTAAATCAATAAGAAAAGAATAGTTTTCGAAAAACTCGCTGATAAAATTAAGCTCCAACACGAAAGCTTACTGCACTAACAGAGGATACCAATAAAATATTAACTAATAACTATATAAAATCGATTCAAAAGAAATGTGGAAGTAGAGAAATGAACTGACAACTATTTGGAATTTCAGCATTACCCAAATAATTTTAAAAATCACATGTAAATTTAAGAAAGCTTTTTATATGGAAACAAAATTCACAATCCACAAAAAGCTAACCTGTAAATTATCAGCATCATATAATCTGATCACATTTAAAAAGAGCACCAAATTTGTAATGGGCAATAGTAGTATTCTTCATAATTTGCTGCAACCCACAAAATGATACCTCAAAAAAAAAAATTCAAAAGAACATGAAGTCTAATTAAGTTCTTGTTGAAAACTAGGCACACGTTAAAATATCATGTCAGAGAAAATGATAGATATAAAGACACTGATAATCTTAATTTGGTGTAGAAACAGAAAGTTATTACGTGCCGAGGAACTTATGCCTTACACCATATATGTAGAAGCAATTCACAATTAAATTAACTTACAGTAATTTATGAAGCATTAATAGGACGGAGTTACACAAATTGTTATCTCAGACCAACCATTTATATAGTTTATCTTGAGTCTATTGAGTAAGTATTAACTAATGACATCAAATTTAAAAGAAGAGCTACTTATCAAGAAAACATCAAATTTAAGGATGCCTTGTGTACGCTAGAAAATGTTGAACTACTGACATGCTAAGTGTGTTCACTAAGCATTTGTCTAATATTCAAAGTTATGCAATGAGGGCATCAAATTTCTCTGAAGTTATTGCAAATCAGTAGAATTAATATAAGAATCAAGAATACACCATAGATCACCATATTTCTAAGCTAAAAAGATGGTTGTCCAGTAATAGAAACTGAGAGCTCTTCAACTCACATACATGTGAACCTCACACAAAGATAACTTGTAAGAATTTCTTATCATTAATTTAGTTATGGATCATATAGAGATACATACAAATTAATATTGGATAGTGATTTTAAAATATCGAGGTTACTGGTATCCTAGATGTTAGATGTACTAACTTATCATTATAAGAAGCTTTCTATGGTAGATGCTAATGATAGGTGAAACAGAACTTGCAACATTAGAAAGCTATGTCTAATTAGCTTATTTGGAAGCATTAACTTACAATTTAAAGGAATTTCTCATCACTAAGGTATAAAGTGTTTGATAAATAGTCCAGAACATTCAACCAAATGCAAGATAAAATAATCATGAATGCATTTTATCCCTGAAATTCCTTATACCTCACACCAAACAACTCCTAGGAGAAATAGGACAAATCGAGTCCTAAATCGATAACCCTAAAGTCCAATAACGCTAAATCGTTCTGCACTATTACATCAAAAACACAATATCGATAAATCAATAACATCTTTTGATTCGATTTATTGATTTTACCTGAAATATGTACAATCATATTGTCATCCATATTATCAATTTATCATAACAGAAGCGATAAGAAAAACAAGAAACTGTTATTCATTATTCATTCAGCTTTCAGAAATTCACAATCATATAGTTTGTGGGAAAAAAATCAAACTAATAGACTAATGCAAAAATATGATGGAAGTTTTCAATGAACACCTCCTTACTTATTTTTGTTCAAGAAAACATTAGTTGTGCATAGGTCAAACTTACATGTAATTATAAATACCTCGTTCTCGACAGACTCTGCGAATGCATACAATCAAAGTTCTCAGCTGAGACTAAGAAGAGATCCATCAACAACTTTGTGTGCCTGGGAGTAAAAAGGCTGGGGTTGGTTCATCTTGTCAAGGCAAAACATTGTAAATTCAAATTTCTTTCTTATCGAATCAAAACAGTGGACAAACCATTGAACCATCTCTTTACTAAGATGATTACTATTAAGTCAAACAATACGGATAACAAAAATCAAATTGTTCTACATTTAGAAAGAATAAATGCAATAACTTTGAGAAGATTATTTCAAAAACATGATCATCTATAACTATGAAATTATCATTTATCTATAGCTATGATGTTTTTATCAAATATATTTACAAAGAAGAGTGAATGAAACAAAATTGACAGGAGATGAAAAAAGAGTTTATTTTATTCATCCATAAAAAATATTAGATTGGGTGTTAACAAAATATTTGAAGGGATTTTTAAAAATATTCAATGTTGTATAAATAGAGGGTTTCTCCCTCAGTAATAAACAAGCTGAAAAAGCTACTTACTCTCCACTCTCTCTCTTATTCTCTCTTCTCTTAAAAAATCGCTTCCACCCATAATTGGTATCAGAGCTAGATAATAAGCAAATAGTTAGATATGGAAAACAAATCTGAAGCAACAAATCTACAGAAACAGATCTAGATAATAAGCAAATAGTGAGATATGGAAAACAAATCTGAAGCAACAAATCTACACAAACAGGTATACTCATTTAAGTTCGTGAGTAGCTAAACCAATTTATTCCTGATAATCTCTTGTTGATTATAATTATTTATCATGTTTTAATAATGTTCTAATAACCATCTTTAGAAAGTTTGCTACAGAATTATTCTGCGAATAGGTATGCCCAGACTATGTCATCTTAGGGTTGAAAACGATAGGTAAGAAGGCCGTTTAGGAGAGTAAACAAAGTTGATGCGCTGTTAGGATAACTGATCAAAGAAGAAAACTGTAGTAGTGACCAGACGAGATGATTATTAAATCATTATTATTACATAGTAAATAAGTATAATCTATTAAGAGGTTGGAAAGAATAAAATTTTTAGCGAAAAAATGAATAACATGAACTCCTATTTATTAGATGATGATGTTAATTACAAGATATTAATATTCTATATATTAAAAGGTCTTAATACAGATATAAAAAGAATAATTTATGATATATTATTAAAATATGAGATAATAGAAGTAACAACTCAAGGTTGGGCTGAATTAGTTATACAAGATGATTTTTATGATAATAATTTTGACATAGACTTGTATGATGATCTAGAAATATTCAGAGATCAATGATAAATTATATGTACTTACAATATTGGGTAAAAACTAAAGAAAACATAGATCTATATGATAAAAAAAAAATTAGAATTATGATTTGAACAAAAAGGTTTGAAATTTGGCAAAACTAAGAAGTAATAATATTTATAAGATAAAATTTATTAAATCCAAGCAAATTAAGTAAACTTTTAAAATTTGTACAGAAAAATATAAATGGAATAAAAAAATAGAACATAGACAAGACTAATAAAAAAATATTTTCTTAAAGACATGAAGAATAATACAACACTAAGTAAAGAAACTAAAATAACAAAAACCAGGATAGATAGAAAAGTACGAAAGATATGGAAAAAGTTAAAACCTTTATACATAGAATATAATATCACAACTCACTAAAACAAGTAATGACAAACAATCATTTGATAAATATAATTTCAAAAATGGAATATAAATATATTTGTTATCTAAAAAAACAATATGAACAAAGAAATATATAAGCAACAATTGATAGAAAAAATAGAAAAAAAAGACAAGAACTACAACATAGGAAAGAAAGATTTAATAGAAAAAATGTTAACAGGAGTATGTAATAAATCAATATTAGCACAAAGAAAAGTTATATTTATGTTAGAAATACAAATAGATCACCTTGAAATAAATTACAACATAACATAATTATAAATTATAATAATAAGAACAGTTTGCAGTATGATGAAAAGACATGAAAATCAAGATGGATTAATGATAAAATAATATTTTCAAACCTAGGAAGACGATATAAAAAATAGGAAATAATTATATTTAATGTAGAAAAAAAAGAAACAGCAAAATTAGAAGATAGTCTAACAGCTATGATAAGAATAACAAAAGAAAATGAAGAAAAATGATAAATCAAAAGAAATTGAAAAAATATAAATACAAGCAAAACAAGAAAGACAACATTTAGAAGAAATAAAAAATATAAGGATAAGTGAATTAGAACAAGAAGTAGCTAAGTTAAAATTATTATATGAAATAAACAAAAAGAAAAACAAAAAGAAAAGAATGATCGAATTAACAAATGAAATAAATGATAAAAAACAAAATTAAAATAAAACCTTGAAGTAAATGAAATAGAAAAGTAAACGCAACACCTATAGAATAAATGATCCAACTAAAAATCAGAATAGTGATATAAGTGAAACATACACAGAAATTCTAGAACAAGATAATAAGCTAGACGATATAAAAAAATAGGAATAATTTATATTTAATGTTAGAAAAAGAAACAGCAAAATTAGAAGATAGTCTAACAGCTATGATAAGAATAACAAAAGAAAATGAAGAAATAGATAAATCAAAAGAAATTGAAAAAATATAAATACAAGCAAAACAAGAAGTACAACATTTAGAAGAAATAAAAAATACAAGGATAAGTGAATTAGAACAAGAAGTAGCTAAGTTAAAAAATTATTATATGAAATTAAACAAAAAGAAAAACAAAAGAGAAAAAATTCGAATTAACAAAGAAATAATGATATAAAAACAGAAATTAAAATAAAACTTGAAGTAAATGAAATAGATGAAGTAAACGAATCACATAGAATAAATGATCAAAACTCAGAAATAAGTGATATAAGTGAAACATACACAGAAATTCTAGAACAAGTAAATAAGCCGAAAAAATTAGAAATAAATACAGGAGATATGAATAAACCTAGCACATCAGGAGTTAAAACCCCAGATAATAGTCCTAGAAATAGTCCTAAATGGACACCACCAACTTATTATACAGAAAATTATGAACAATCAGACAGAGCAAATGCAATATGGAATAGCAGATTAAATAAAAAATGGACACCTAAACCAATAACTGAACAATATAATTTCTTAGATCTAGATTGTGTTACAGATATAAATAAAGCAATATTAATATGGATAGGTAATATATCTAAACAACTGATTGATAATAAAATAACAGCGAGAGAAACGCCGAAATATATACAAAAGAACATTTGTAGGAACAACAAAATTATGGATAGAAAATTTAACTCAGAAAGTTTAGAAGTACTTAGAAGTGATAAGAAAATGGATGGATCTCCATCAGCATCAAATATAGATATACTAGATAAATATGAATCAGCAATAAGAAATGAAATTGGAGGTATGACAACAGATATAAGAGAACAAAACAGAGAAAAAATAATAAATAGACAACTTATGACAAAATTAGCTATATGTAAAATGTTACATAGAAGAATATACATGTGAATTTAAAGAATATTACTACAAAGCAAAATACAATATAAATGAAGCAAGAGAAATAAGACAGCAATATTTTACAAAATTACCAGAACCATTTAGCACAAAAATAATTAAAGATTGGAATGATGAAGGATTAGTAGATACTTTAGGAGCTAGAATAAAATTCTTACATCAATTGTTTGTACAACTATGTGAATTTCAGAAAGAAAAATTAAAAATGGAGAAAGTACTAATTAAAAATTTAGCATGTTGTAAAGATAAAACAGCACCACAGTTTGGATGTACAAATAAATATTATAAAAGGCGAAAACCTAGACAATATAAAAATTATAGAAAAACTAAAACCAAGTATAAATATAAAAAACCAAGAAAAAGATATTATGTAAAAAATAATAAAATAAAAAGACCATATAGACCAAAAAGAAAAATATCCCAATGTACTTGTTATAATTGCGGAAAGATAGTACATTTAGCTAGAGATTGTAAATTACCTAAAGATCCAAAAAGAAAACAGATTGCAGAAGTAATTATAGATAATGATGAATATATGCAAATAGAATATATAGACTATGAATTAAGTGAAAACGATAGTATATATGAAGTATCAATATAAAAAAATGAAAATGAAGAAGAAAATATTAATCTAGATAATGATGAAATAGATGAAGAAAGAAATATAAGTCTGAAGACGATATAAAAATAATATCTAAGAAGATTATCAAAATGAAGAATTATCAGAACAAAAAATTATATTGATAATACAATATTTGAACAAATAAAAGGAAAAGAATTAGAATTAAGTGTTGAAAAAGTACTTGAAATACCTAATTTAAGAAATTGGTTTAAAAGACAAAAAGAAGAATACTATGTAGTTAGTTAGAAAGAACATATTATAGATTGTAAATACACAAAAGGAAAAGCACAAATACCTATACTAAATAAAAGAATAATTAATAAAGAAATACATGATATAAAAGCTAAAACACCAATAAAATATGTACACTTAGGAGGAACAGAAATATTAATAAAAGCTTGTTTTAGAGAAGGAATAGATACACCTATTGAATTATATTTAGCAGATGATAGAATCATACACCCTATAGAAAAAAGCGTAATTAGTGCAGTTAGAGGAAACTTAATATACCAAAAATTTAAATTTATAATAAGTGTCAACTACTCAGTAGCATTAACAGATAAAAATATAGATAAATCATTAGTATTATATTAGAAAATGTCTAGAATAGAGCTAGCACCAGGAAGTAAGATATTCACAGCAAGATGTAAAAACCTATATATATTAACAACAAAACACAAGGTAACAACAAAAAATAAAATTAATAAAATAAAAATAGAAAATCCCTTTGAAAAAATAATCACCATAATAGATAATAATGATTACAGTTATAAAGAAATAGACATAGAAGAAGATTTAGAAATTGTAAAAGAAAGATTAAGTACTTCAAGCGTACCAAATACCTTAACAAGAGCTACCTCATCAAGAATGAGTACATCTAGAAGAAACTATGAAATTCCAAAAAATCTAATAGAAGATTAACGCCATACCATTATTTTATAACAGGAATAATAGATCAAAGAAGATATAAAATTTTAATGAATACAGGACAAGAAGAAAATTACATAGCAAAAAAATTAGTATTGGAAACAAAAATCATAAAAACAAGACACTTATGCCCTAGACTACCTAGCGAGATAGTAAATACAAATGAAGAAATAACAGAGAATGAAGTAATTATAGGAGGAATACCTTTAATTATACCATTTAAAATTTACCAAGGAGATCAAAATGTTACATTAGTAATAAAATGGTTAGAAAAAGTTAAACCATACAATATAGAAAATGAACAATTAACAATAACTTGCCAAAATAAGAAAGTAATTATAAAAAGAACAAAATGAATAATGAAAATATATATACTTGCAAAAATTATTGTAGAAGGACATTACAACAGATATTATACCCCTATGATAGATACAGGAGCAGAAGCAAACATATGAAAATATAATTGCTTACCAGAACATAAATGGAAAAATAAAAACACCAATGTAGTAGTAACAGGATTTAATATGAAGGAAGTATGATTAAATACAGAGCAAAAAATATAAAAATACAAATATGGATAAAATATTGACAATAGAAGAAATGTACAATTTTGAATTTACAACAAAAGATATGTTATTAAAGAATGTCATTTTTAGATAGATTTTATCCACACATAATAACAAAAACACATTGGTGGTTTACTACACCATGCGGAAACAAGATAGGAGCAAAAAGAGTAAATAATAAAACACGAAAACCTATGGAATGGATAAAGGAAGTGAAAAAATAAACCAAGAAATGGAAAATATAAATAAGAAACAAATAACACAATTAGAAATTATCATATTTACAATAGACAAAGTCAGATAATTAATGAACAACTAGAACAACTATACAATGAAGATCCATTACAAGGATGGGAAAAACATAAGACAAAAGTAAAAATTGAACTAATAGATGAAAATAGTATAATAACACAGAAACCATTAAAATATAACTTTGATGATTTAAAAGAATTCAAAATACATATAGATGAACTATTAGAAAATAATTACATACAAGAAAGTAATAGTAAACATACAAGTCCAGCATTTATAGTTATAAAACATAGTTAACAAAAAAGAGGTAAAAGTAAAATGGTCATAGATTATCGTAATCTAAATGCTAAAAGTAAAACATACAATTACCCAATAAAATACTAAAAATAAGACAAATACAAGGATAATAACTATTTTAGTAAATTTGACTGTAAATCAGGATTTAATCATCTAAAACTAGAAGAAGAATCTAAACAGCTAACAGCATTCACAGTACCGCAAGGTTTCTATGAATGGAATGTTTTACCGTTTGGATATAAAAATGTCCCAGGTAGATATCAACATTTTATGAATAACTATTTTAACCAGTTAGAAAATTGTATTGTATATAGATCATATATTACTATATTCTAAAACACAAGATGAGCATATAAGGTTGTTAGAAAAATTTATACATATAATTAAACACACAGGTATAAGCTTAAGTAAAAAGAAAGCAGAAATTATGAAACCACAGATAGAATTTCTAGGAATACAAATAGACAAAAATGGAATAAAAATGCAAACTCATATAGTACAAAAAATAATCACCCTTGATGAAAATATAGATACAAAAAAGAAATTACAATCCTTTCTAAGATTAGTAAATCAAGTAAGAGAATACATACCAAAATTAGCAGAACATTTAAAACCATTACATAAAAAACACAAAAAAGATGTTGAATACTATTTCGACAATAAAGATAAAGAACATATAAAAAATATTAAAAAATTACCAAAACTTTACTTTCCTGATGAAAATAAATCATTTACTTATATTGTTGAAACAGATTCATGTGATCATAGTTATGAAGGAGTTTTAAAATACAAATATGAAAAAGAAAAGATAGAACATCATTGTAGATATTATTCAGGATCCTATACAGAAGCACAAATAAAATGGAAAATAAATAGGAAAGAGTTATTTGCATTATATAAATGTTTATTAGCATTTGAACCATATATTGTTTATGATAAATTTATTGTGAGAAACAGATAATACTCAGGTAAAATGGGTAACTAAAAAGGTAGAAGATTCAGTTACAACAAAAGAAATAAGGAGACTAGTATTAAACATATTAAATTTTACATTTACAATTGGGGTAATTAAAACTGACAAAATATGGTTGCAGACTACTTATCAAGACAAAGCTACTCAAACTAAGGACAAAAATGAACATACTATTGAAGAGCTATTCAAAGCCATTACTACACTTTGTACAAAGTGGACAGAATGGATAATGAGATAAAAAAGCTACAGACTAATGAAGATAACCTGAAGTCTAAAGCTAATATAAGTCAGCAGCATGACTATAAAAATGCGGAGCTATGTCGATCGGAAGAAAGAAAAATTCCAGAGCTACAAGGAGACGTTGGGAAACTCCATAAAACCCATAACAGTGTTTGTTTAAATGCAGCTACAGCAGGACAACCTACAAAAAAGGAAGAAACTAAGGTAAAATACACAAATATAAACATGAATAAATTATTTTCAAAACCATATACTCCTCAGAATACCCAAAAAGATACATTCGTCCCTCCACAGACAAATACCTATAAGGCCAGCCTAGACTCTCAGAAACAGACATACAACTACATCACTAGAACATATATAGAAAATATATACAAAGTACAAACCTTCCTAAACCAAAACCTCAGAGCTAAAGATACAAAAAAACCCCAATGAGGATTATATAATCCAATATCTACAAGGTTATAATAAGTTAATTGCACAATCCGGAACAAATCCAAATCTAGTAGCAACTTGCTACAACTATGGACTATTGAGTACCGTATATACAATAACAGGAGAAGAGATATCTAAGATACCACAACTATATAAGGCCTTTTTACAGTACAAAAGAGTAACTAAAGGAACTCTATTTTTTAAAGTTCTACTCAGCTACAGCAGAAATATTATATGATGAAGTCAAGCCAACAATACAAGCTATAAAGATTGGACTAACTAGGAAATGATAATCCCTGAAAAGATAGATACTCAAGAGGAAATACAGAAAGTAGATATTCCAGAGTCCTACGCAAATAAGAGAACTATTGGAATAGCTACCATATTAAATGAGATAACAAACAATTATTTAAACGAAAATGCAATATGGAGCTACTATAATAGAGATCAGACAATCATCTACTCAAACTGTAGAGATATCCGAGCAGCAGATATGGAAGATTTAAGACAGTGGATATTAAGTCTGCTAAGACCAGAACAAACACCTACGACAAGAGCAATACGGAAGAATTTCTGTCCGTAATTATCTTCTCCTTCACATTTTGAGCATAGATGATCAGGATATTTCTGTCCTATTAGCTTGCAATATCTCGTCATTAAATTAGAAGAAATGAAATTCTTCCGTATTGCTCTTGTCGTAGGTGTTTGTTCTGGTCTTAGCAGACTTAATATTCACTGTCTTAAATCTTCCATGTCTGCTGCTCGGATATCTCTACAGTTTGAGTAGATGATTGTCTGATCTCTATTATAGTAGCTCCATATTGCATTTTCGTTTAAATAATTGACTGTTATCTCATTTAATATGGTAGCTATTCCAATAGTTCTCTTATTTGCGTAGAACTCTGGAATATCTACTTTCTGTATTTCCTCTTGAGTATCTATCTTTTTAGGGATTATCATTTCCCTAGTTAGTCCAATCTTTATAGCTTGTATTGTTGGCTTGACTTCATCATATAATATTTCTGCTGTAGCTGAGTAGAACTTTAAAAAATAGAGTTCCTTTAGTTACTCTTTTGTACTGTAAAAAGGCCTTATATAGTTCTGGTATCTTAGATATCTCTTCTCCTGTTATTGTATATACGGTACTCAATAGTCCATAGTTGTAGCAAGTTGCTACTAGATTTGGATTTGTTCCGGTTGTGCAATTAACTTTTATAACCTTGTAGATATTGGGTTATATAATCCTCATTAGGGTTTTTTGTATCTTTAGCTCTGAGGTTTTGGTTTAGGAAGGTTTGTACTTTGTATATATTTTCTATATATGTTCTAGTGATGTAGTTGTATGTCTGTTTCTGAGAGTCTAGGCTGGCTTTATAGGTATTTGTCTGTGGAGGGACGAATGTATCTTTTTGGGTATTCTGAGGAGTAAATGATTTTGAAAATAATTTATTCATGTTTATATTTGTGTATTTTACCTTAGTTTCTTCCTTTTTTGTAGGTTTTCCTGTTGTAGCTGCATTTAAACAAACATTGTTATGGGTTTTATGGAGTTTCCCAACGTCTCCTTGTAGCTCTGAAATTTTTCTTTCTTCCGATCGACATAGCTCCGCATTTTTATAGTCATGCTGCTGACTTATATTAGCTTTAGACTTCAGGTTATCTTCATTAGTCTGTAGCTTTTTTATCTCATTATCCATTCTGTCCACTTTGGTACAAAGTGTAGTAATGGCTTTGAATAGCTCTTCAATAGTATGTTCATTTTTGTCCTTAGTTTGAGTAGCTTTGTCTTGATAAGTAGTCTGCAACCATATTTTTGTCAGTTTTAATTACCCCAATTGTAAATGTAAAATTTAATATGTTTAATACTAGTCTCCTTATTTCTTTTGTTGTAACTGAATCTTCTACCTTTTTAGTTATCCACCATTTTACCTGAGTATTATCTGTTCTCACAATAAATTTATCATAAACAATATATGGTTCAAATGCTAATAAACATTTATATAATGCAAATAACTCTTTCCTATTTATTTCCCATTTTATTTGTGCTTCTGTATAGGATCCTGAATAATATCTACAATGACGTTCTATCTTTTCTTTTTCATATTTGTATTTTAAAACTCCTTCATAACTATGATCACTTGAATCTGTTTCAACAATATAAGTAAATGATTTATTTTCATCAGGAAAGTAAAGTTTTGGTAATTTTTTACATAATTTTTTAATATTTTTTATATGTTCTTTATCTTTATTGTCGAAATAGTATTCAACATCTTTTTTGAGTTTTTTTATGTAATGATTTTAAATGTTCTGCTAATTTTAATATGTATTCTCTTACTTGATTTACTATCCTAGAAAGGATTGTATTTTCTTTTTTGTATCTATATTTTAATCAAGGGTGATTATTTTTTGTACTATATGAGTTTGCATTTTTATTCCATTTTTGTCTATTTGTATTCCTAGAAATTCTATCTGTGGTTTCATAATTTCTGCTTTCTTTTTACTTAAGCTTATACCTGAGTGTTTAATTATATGTATAAATTTTTCTAACAACCTTATATGTTCATCTTGTGTTTTAGAATATAGTAATATATCATCTATATATACAATACGATTTTCTAACTGGTTAAAATAGTTATCCATAAAATGTTGATATCTACCTGGGGCATTTTTATATCCAAACGGTAAAACATTGTATTCATAGAAACCTTGCGGTACTGTGAATGCTGTTATTAGATTCTTCTTCTAGTTTTAGATGATAAAATCCTGATTTACAGTCAAATTTACTAAAATAGTTATATCCTTGTATTTGTCTTATTTTTAGTATTTTATTGGGTAATTGTATGTTTTAGTTTTAGCATTTAGATTACGATAATCTATGACCATTCTACTTTTACCTCTTTTTTGTTCACTATGTTTTATAATTATAAATGCTGGACTTGTATGTTTACTATTACTTTCTTGTATGTAATTATTTTCTAATAGTTCATCTATATGATTTTGAATTCTTTTAAATCATCAAAGTTATATTTTAATGGTTTCTGTGTTATTATACTATTTTCATCTATTAGTTCAATTTTTACTTTTGTCTTATGTTTTTCCCATCCTTGTAATGGATCTTCATTGTATAGTTGTTCTAGTTGTTCATTAATTATTCTGACTTTGTCTATTGTAAATATGATAATTTCTAATTGTGTTATTTGTTTCTTATTTATATTTTCCATTTTTGAAATTGTATTTATCAAATGATTTGTCTTGTCATTACTTGTTTTAGTGAGTTGTGATAATTCATATTCTATGTATAAAGGTTTTAACTTTTTCCATATCTTTCGTACTTTTCTATCTATCCTGGTTTTTGTTATTTTAGTTTCTTTACTTAGTGTTGTATTATTCTTCATGTCTTTAAGAAAATATTTTTTCTATAAGTCTTTGTCTATGTTCTATTTTTTTTATCCATTTATATATTTCTGTACAAAATTTTAAAAAGTATACTTTATTTGCTTGGATATTTAATAAATTTTATCTTATAAATATTATTACTTCGTTTTTGCCAAATATCAAACCTTTTTGGTTCAATCATAATTCTAATTATTTTTTATCATATAGATCTATGTTTTCTTTAGTTTTTACCCAATATTGTAAGTACATATAATTTATCATTGATCTCTAAATATTTCTAGATCATCATAAAAGTCTATGTCAAAATTATTATCATAAAAATCATATAGTATAACTAATCATCAGCCCAACCTTGAGTTGTTACTTCTATTATCTCATATGTTAATAATATATCATAAATTGTTCTTTTTATATCTGTATTAAGACCTTTTAATATATAGAATATTAATATCTTGTAATTAACATCATCATCTAATAAATAGGAGTTCATTTTATTCATTTTTTCGCTAAAATTTTTATTCCTTCCAACCTCTTAATAGATTATACTTATTTACTATGTAATAATAATGATTTAATAATCATCTCGTCTGGTCACTACTACAGTTTTCTTCTTTGATCAGTTACCCTAACAGCGCCTCAACTTTGTTTACTCCCCTAAACGGCCTTCTTGCCTATAGGTATAACCTGTGTGATGGCACAGCTATGCATGTGAACTCTCCGATGCGAAAGTCACGGTGTTACATCCTTGCATACGTTTCCCTCGGAGTAAAAAGTACCGTTGGCTATGGCCAGGTAATATAGCTGAGGGGCCAAGATGATGGCGAAATTGGTATCAGAGCTAGATAATAAGCAAATAGTGAGATATGGAAAACAAATCTGAAGCAACAAATCTACAAAAACAGGTATACTCATTTAAGTTCATGAGTAGCTAAACCAATTTATTCATGATAATCTTTTGTTGATTATAATTATTTATCATGTTTTAATAATGTTCTAATAATCATCTTTAGAAAGTTTGCTACAGAAATATTCTGCGTTGTTCTGATAATTCTTCATTTTGATAATCTTCTTTAGATATTATTTTTATATCGTCTTCAGACATTATATTTCTTCATCTATTTCATCATTTTACTTGCTACAACTATGGACTATTGAGTACCGTATATACAATAACAGGAGAAGAGATATCTAAGATACCAGAACTATATAGAAGAAACTATGAAATTCCAAAAAATTTAATAGAAGATATAACGTCATACCATTATTTTATAACAGGAATAATAGATCAAAAGTATTTTGTAATTTTATCTTTATGTCTTTATTAAAGTAGTTTGTCGTGAAGTGTCGGCCAGAAGATAAGATGGTCATATGTAAAGTTATGTCGGCCAGTAATAAAGTAAAGGGCCACTAGTAGTTTGTCGTTTTGTGTCGGCCGAATTAATATAGGCCAAGTGTAAAGTTAGTGTCGGCCATTTCTGTTGGCCTAATGTGTAAAAATGTTGTATAAATAGAG
Organism: Solanum corneliomulleri; assembly: GCA_027704805.1. NCBI lineage: Eukaryota > Viridiplantae > Streptophyta > Magnoliopsida > Solanales > Solanaceae > Solanum > Solanum corneliomulleri. The sequence continues at coordinate 52,205,092 of JAKWIY010003052.1, read as the reverse complement.
GGCTTCTCCTTCAGTAATAAACAAGCTGAAAAAGCTACTTACTCTCCACTCTCTCTCTTATTCTCTCTTCTCTTAAAAAATCGCTTCCACCCATAATTGGTATATCTTTCAAAGAAAATTAAAAAAAACAAAAAAAAACATAGCAACCAAAAGTTAAAGGAAATTAAGTTGAAAGAAAACTATAGTTCACTACATTTTGCTAGTTTTTCTCTATTTTTCTAAGATTTTTTGCCTGAAACAAAAGGGTGAGAAGAGAACTTTCAATAAAAGATTTTGCTGAAAATAGCAAAAAAAATCACATTTAAGTAACGAAGGCTATTTTTTCAATAGAAAGTTTCAAATTCCTTCCTTCTATAGGCATCAGAATATCACCAAGAACAAGAACAACAAGGAATAGTTGTTTGTAATTCTTTAAAGGTAGACAAAATATCTAAACTGTCATTATGCTAGCTGTGAAATTACGATGAAGTTAGAAATAACATTTAACATACCAGAACAAATGAATTAGACTACTTACCATGTTCATTGAATTAACATTGAAAGGATTGATATATTAAACCGTCCATGTGAGTCCAAATGGAAGAGTCGGAGGCATGGAAGCCTTGCGTAACCATGATTGCTAACACACTTTTGTTGTCGCCAACAGTGATGAGCTGAAAGAGGACATTCTTAAGTATTCTTGAAAGTTGAAGGAGAACTGAAGGTTGTTCTGCTTTGGAGAATAGTCGAGTAGCAAGCACAACCTACAAAAGAAAACGAAATTAACATTACTCGGTAGATAAAATCAATTTATCATGTACAATATATTTAACACGCCAATTTTATGTAAGTAATTGAGAGGTCATTCAAAAGGTATAATCAAAAGGAAGACCATATACTGGTCATAAATTACCTCCCTTGTCCTGGGGTTGAGGATCAATACTTTTTTATCCTAATCAAGAGATATCTTTGTTCTACATTAAAGGCTAAATATATCAAAAAGAGTATGTAAATTCTATTACTGTGATTGATGCGGATTAACAATTATGTGATGCAAATCAACAAATTGTCGTTGATGAAAAGCTCAGTATGTTCCACATTGATAGTTGGCTTGATATGTTCCTTGGCAGCAATCATTGTACCATAGTTATAAGCAGATGTTTTGTCCAGATGAAATTTTATTTCTAGACAAAATAATTTTTTTCAAGATAATTCTCTAAAATGTCAGGTCCAACTCCAACTCTATCTAATTAAATAGAGGGAAGATATAACATCTTAGATGATACAAAAATTTAAAGTTGTTATTTATTGTGATGTATAGTACTCTTTACATAATTCAAAATAATATATCTTACCCTTTTTATCGCAATCAAATTTGTAAACATATAAGCAAGGAGTCTAAGAGCAAAATTGACTTTGACAACGAATTAAATAAAAGTTGTTGATTGTTTACATAAAATGTAATTTGCATAGAAAAACATACTTGAAGAGAAATAAACATTTATCGTCATCAACATCACCAAATAGAATAACTTGATATCATAATGTTTAGGTTTATTTGTAAGATTTCTTGAGGATAATTATTATATGTTAATAATACACTTTAGGTTCTTCAATTGAGCAACTGTAAAGGAAAGCGTGAAAAAATAAATGAATAAGCTCACTGTAGACAATAAAATTCGCGTCGAGAAAACAATTATCAAGAACGGAAAATTATAGTAACAATCAAATTTATTATTTCAAATGCGAGTATTACAATCTCTATAATTCCTCTTAATTCGCCTTTTCAAATATAAATTCAAGGGCTTTAAAACTTGTTCTTGAATCTATGATGAACTTGAACTTGAACTTTATCTTGATCTTGACTTTTATTTGAATTCAAAGGCTTCGAGCTTGTTCTTGAATTCGGTGATCTTGATCGTTCTTGAACTTGAATGCTTGAATTCTTAAACTTGTAGCTTTGTAGAGAATTAAATGGCGTTTGTACCACAGAGTTTCTCTAGATTCTTGTTTAGAATTTTCTTTCCCTTCTGAATTATGAGGACCCCTATTTATAGTTTTAGAATAGAGGAGTTGCGATTGGAATAGGATTCGGTTCAGCCAATCAGATTTAAGTGACATGGCATTTGGGCTTTATGGAGCGGACTTGTCATCTTTGACACATGTCATGATTCTATTGGTTTTCTTATTTGACTTGGCATGCCACATCATCTGCACACGTGGCACCAAGATGCGCTCTAGAATGAGATGGGATTGGGTTAAAAAATTGGATTCATCCAATGTAGCCCAAATCAATTAATTTAGACTTTAATTAAATCCATAATTATTGGACTTAAATATTTAACTCAATTATATCAATCCACAATATTTATTTGAATTAATATATTTATGAATTCAATATAATTCGGATCATTTTATAAATTTATATTTAATAAATTTTAAATGATTACAAATGCCCCCTGCTTCAAGTCTTGTCCAGATATTTTATCTTTTAGAGACTAGGCTTGCAGCATTAACCGAATAATAAATTCATGTTAGTTAAAAAATGAATTATAAAAGAAATTATATTTCAATTAGGAATTGTAATCCTACTCAATTTCATATTCATATATATGTTTTATTGCCCAAGCTAAAAAGAAATTGTAATTGAACAGGGAGAAGGATTTTATTCCACCACATGACATCTATAAATAGATACATTGTCTCCATAATTTTATCTTAAATTACAGATTGTGAGCCTACGACGAAAAGGGCATACTCAAGGTAATTTTCCTCTTTTCTTATTTATTTTCGTCACTTTTTTTACAGGTTGACATGTCTGTCGTAGAAAATTCACATCTCATTGTAGAAAAATCAAAATCATGAACCGTTTGATTTTTCAGAAACTATGATCTCTAACATACCCGAAATTCAAAATTTAATACCTTCAGAATCTTTCTAGATGATTTTTTGAAGTTAGCTCTAGATTCTGTCATGCTAAAAGTTCGTCACTTTTTTATAGCCTGACATGTTCGTCGTAGAAAATTTATATCTCATTGTAGAAAAATCAAAATCATGAACCGCTTGATTTTTTCAGAAACTAGATTTTTCGATCTCTAACAAATCCAAAATTCAAAATTTAATACCTTGAGAATCTATCTAGATGATTTTTTGAAGTTAGCTCTAGATTCTGCCACGCTAAAAATTGTCAGATTTGTGTGACTTACTAAAAATCTCGTGTCTTGACGTAAGAACAACGGAGTCACGATCCGCTTGATGATTCCGAATCTAGACATAAAGGTCTATAACACATCCAAAATTCAAGATTTAATACCTTCCGAGTCTCAAACATCTTGACAGGTAACAATCTCTCCTTCACTTGTATTTTCCTCTCTTTTTTTTGTAGATCAGCAAAAGAAATTTTATATTTTACGGAGGCTACATAATGGAAGGATTTATCACATAAATATGTGCTTAACGTCCATACCTTAACAAAATAAATAAATAATACTCTCAACGTGTTCCATGGCCCTGAATGCTTAACCAATTTGAAATTTTACTAGAATGTCGTGTAACGCTCCCGTCTTGAAAGTAAACTCAAGTTTTTACAATGTCACGAGTTTTTAACAATGAAGCTTTACTAGAATACTGTGTAACGCTTCCGCCTTGAACATAAACTCAAGGTGTTACAAGGTCCCGGGTTTTTAACCATGAAGCTTTACTAGAATACCGTGTAATGCTCCCGCCTTGAAAACAAACTCAGGATGTTACAAGGTTCCGAATGTTTAACCAACTTGAAGCTTTAATGGGATACCGTGTAACGCTCCCGCCTTGAAAATAAACTCAAGGTGTTACAAGGTCTCGAATGCTTATGCAACTTGAAGCTTTACTAGAATACCGTGTAACGCTTCCCCCTTGAAAATAAACTCAAGGTGTTACAAGATCTCGAATGCTTAACCAACTTGAAGCTTTACTAGAATACCGTGTAACGCTCCCCCCTTGAAAATAAACTCAAGGTATTACAAGGTTCCAGATGTTTAACCAACTTGAAGCTTTAAATGGGATACCGTGTAATGCTTCCGCCTTGAAAATAAACTCAAGGTGTTACATGGTCCTGAATGCTTAACCAACTTGAAGCTTTAATAGGATACCGTGTAACGCTCCCGCCTTGAAAATAAACTCAAGGTGTTACAAGGTCTAGAATGTTTAACCAACTTGAAGCTTTACTAGAATACCGTGTAACGCTCCTGTCTTGAAAATAAACTCAAGGTGTTACAAGGTCCCGAATGCTTGACCAACTTGAAGCTTTAATAGGATACCGTGTAACGCTCCCGCCTTGAAAATAAACTCAAGGTGTTACAAGGTCCTGAATGCTTAACCAACTTGAGACATGATAAACCCGTGAAAATACCAGTTTAAGGTGCAAAGGGACAAATATTTTCCACCTTAAGGCATGGAAATTTAAAGATCCTTTTAAAGATAAATCCGTGGGAACTCTAGCTTAAGGTGCAAAGGGACAATATTGTCCACCTTAAGACATGAAAATTCAAAAGATTCTTTTAAGTATATACTCATGAAAAGGCCTAGCTTAAGGTGCAAAGGGACAAACCTCGCGCACCTTTAGGCATTTAATTCAATTACATACGCATTTGGAGACTTCTTCTTACATACTTGAAGTCTTACCTTCATACTTAGAGGATTTAAATACTTCAACCTGTATACTAAGAGAATTTGGATACTTCAAATAATAAACTCGAAGAATATAAAGACTTCAAGACTTCCACCGTACTAATAAGAGATTCATATTTTATAAGGGTTTCCCCTTCCATAGACCCATCAATACTTTGTACAAGTCTAAAGTTTTATGACACAAAAGATAAAATACATATCGCTTTGACTTTTCTTTGAATTTAAGTGGGAACATGTTTATTTTTTACACTCATGCAACTGAACTTAGAATATGGTTCTAAGCTCCTACGTACCTCAATAAGAGGATCAAGTCACAACGTAGTTCTGGGGATTTGAGTGATTTTTTTGTGTGTGGTTGTGCCGTACACAGTTTATACTCTTGCGGGCCGGGAGTGACATGCAATTTAGGCTCGTACTTAAGGAGCATCATCTTACTTCAAGGATAGTATCTCTTTAGGAATTTGGCATTAATAGGACCGATCCTTGAGCCATCAGTATCAACAAGCTTGTAAGAACCATTTGAATATGATTCTTGTACGACAAATGGTGCATCCCACTTTGAGGTAAATTTGCCCCCAGACTTATGCGAAGTAATGATTGGTCTTCTTACCGCGAGAACTTGATCTCCAACATGAAAGCACCTCAAGCGAACCTTCTTATTAAAAGCACGAGATAGACGAGCTTGATAACATTCAAGGTTTTGTTGGGCTTCTAACCTCTTTTCATCAAGTGCTTCTAACTCAGCAAGACGCAATCGAGCATTTTCTTCCTCAGTGAGCCCTTCTTGAATAGCAAGTCTTAAGGAGGGTATTTGACGCTCGAGTGGCAGGACTGCTTCGCATCCAAAAGCAAGTAAATATTGTGTTGCTTGAGTTGGTGTGAGATATGTTATCCTATATGCCCACAAATCTTCTTCCATTCTTTCATGCCAATACCGTTTGGATTTGGAGACAACTTTCTTGAGCAGGTTGCATAGAGTCTTATTGAATGCTTCAGCAAGACCATTAGCGGCAGCATGGTACATAGAAGATTTAAGCTTCTTAAAGTCAAAAAGATCACAAATCTTGTTCATAACTTGTTATCAAATGGTTTGCCATTGTCTGTTATTATATAGCGAGGGATGCCAAAGCGATAGATAATATTTACTCGGATAAAATTTGCAACATTCTCTTTCTTCACCTCTTTAAGATCAACAGCTTCAGCCTATTTTGAGAAGGAATCAGTTGCAGACAAGATGTACAAGTGTCCACCAGAAGACTTTGGTAATGGTCCTACAATATCCAGTCCCCAAGCGTCAAATGACCAAGATGCGATGGTTGGGTGCAATACTTCGGGTGGTGTATGAATGAAATTCGCATGAAATTGACAAGCATCGCATTTCCTGGCGTAATATAAGCAATCTTTCACCATGGTTGGCCAGTAATACCCCATCCTCTTTATGTGAAAGTGAAGTTTTGATCCAGATTGATGTGATCCACATACTCCTGACTGTGCTTCTTGCAGAGCTTGAATCATTTCTTCCTCTCCCAAACATCGTAATAACATACCCTCAAATGATCTCCTATATAATGTATTTTTGTAGTAAAGGAAATGAGGTGCACGACGACGTATGGCAGTTCTTCTTCTTAGATTTTCTAGAAGTATCCCATAACATAGGTAGTCAATGATGGGTTGTCTCCAATCTTCCTTCGCATCTTCAACAATCGCGACGATATGATCAATATTATTTTCACTATATTCTTCCTCATTTGACGGTGGTACTATCAATTTTTGACAGACAGTTACTTGCGTTTGATCAGGAAGGGTTAGCGTTGAAGCTAGAGTAGCTAATGCATCAGCTTTCTTATTCTCTGTTCGACGCACATGTTGAAGGGTTACATCCCCAAGCCATCTTATCAACTTTTGAGCATAATCATGATAAGGGCGCAATTCAGGCTTTTTTACCTCATAACTTCCTAAGAGTTGATTAATCACCAATTGAGAGTCACCAAAGACCTGTAAATGTAATTGTTTCACGTCAACGGCCATTTCAAGTCCAAGTATCAGTGCTTGATATTCAGCGACATTATTGGAGCAACATTGTCTTAGAGTAAAAGAGAATGGTAGAATCTCTTCTTGTGAAGTGATGAACACCACGCCAGCACCAGCTCCGCCGCGATGTGCAGCCAAGTCAAAGTACATTTTCCAAGGAGGTTGAACTTCAATTAACATCGCATCTTCATCAGGAAACTCATCAGTTAACTCCCAATCATTTGGTATAGGATGGTCTGCTAAGAAATCCGCTAGTGCTTGTCCCTTCACGGATTTTTGAGGGATGTACACAATCTCAAATTGTTGGAATTGAAGGTACCATCTTGCTAGTCGATCACTAAGGACGGGTTTTGACATAACAAACTTGATGGGATTTGCTCTAGAAATAAGGCGGACAACATTATCTTGAAAATAATGCTTCATCTTTTGAATTGAGAAGACCAGTGTCAAGCATAACTTTTCAATTGGCGAATAATTTAGCTCATTTGGTGTCATCGTTCTACTTATGTAATAAAGAGCATTTTCTTTGCCTTCACTATTCTCTTGAGCTAACATGGCTCCTACAGATTTTTCTTGTGCTGCAATGTAGAGTATCAATGGTTTTCCGGGTATAGAGTCTACCAAAACCAGAGGTTTCGCTAAGATACAATTTGATACTTTTAAAGGCTTCGCTACATGTTTTGTCCCAATTAAAAGGAGAACCTTTCTTCATAAGATGACTGAATGGTTGACATCTCCCCGCTAGATTTGAGATGAACCTTCTCAAGTAGGCTACTTTCCTTGGTGACTTTTTAACTCATGAATATCTCGAGGTTCAGGCATCTTTGATATTGCATCGACTTTGGCTTGATGAATTTCAATCCCTCGATGTCTCACAATAAAGACAAGGAACTTGCCGGAAGTAACTCCGATGGCACATTTCAATGGATTCATCCTTAATTGATATCTTCGGAGTAACTCAAACACCATCCTTAAGTCTTTCAAATGATCACCCCTCTTCCTCGACTTTACTACCAAATAATCAACATAACATTCAACATTTTTTATGGAGCAAGTCGTCAAAGATATTTTGCATAGCCCTTTGATAGGTGGCGCCAACATTCTTTAAACCAAATGGCATCACTTTATAGCAATAAAAACCTTTTGGCGTGCGAAATGCAGTGAGTTCTTCATCTTTTGGTGACATGCGGATTTGATTATATCCTAAAGAACCATCCATGAACGATATTGCCTCATAATCAGTGGTGGCATCAATCATCAACTCTGGAATGGGAAGAGGAAACTCATCTTAAGGCATGCATTATTGAGATATCTAAAGTCAACGCAAACTCGAATTTGACCATTCTTCTTCCTCACAGGAACAATACTTGAAATCCATGTAGGATATTTGACCTCATGAATAAAGTCTGCCTCAATGAGTTTGTTAACTTCATTTTCTATCAACGGAATCATGTCTGGTCTAAAACGTCTTTGAGCTTGTTTAACAGGACGAGAACCATTTTCGACTGCCAATTGATGGACCGCTACTCTAGGATTCAATCCAGGCATTTCTTTATAACTCCAAGCGAAGACATCTCTATATTCTTTGAGTATATTCATGTAAGCGACTTGTTCATCAATTTCTAGAAACACACTCAAGTAAGTTGGCTTCGGGTCTTCATCAATTGCAATGTTAACTTCCTTCAAAGGATCTATTGTGATCTTTACTCCTTCTTCAAGTTCTGGTGGAGCATATTTAGCATCTTCCTCTTCCACAGTATCATTGTCATTGACCGATATATGACAACACGAGAAAATATCTTCTACCTCTTCCTCAATCTTCTTTTGAGGCAAAGAATCGTACTCATTTTGGATAGTAACATGATTTGAGGATCCTACACTTTCTTTATCTTCCTCGCGCTCTTTGGTGTATACCAAAATATGTGTCACGACAGGAATCTAGACCCCAGACCAGACTGGCGTCGTTGACCTCTCAGAGGTCCGAAATAAGCCTACTAACGTCATTCTTGCTTTACATAGGTTAATTTTAGCGGAAAATTTGAAATTTTTGATTTCCTTAATAATACTTGTTCAACATTCTTATATTTTGTAATCGTTCATCATCAACCATCTAACATTTAAGAGATAAGCAACTGAAAGAAATAATTCATTAAGTATTAATTATATGTCGGCCAAAATAGAACCAATACAAAGTCTGAACCAAAATAGGAAAGAAACGCTAGTGGAACATGCTCCACTAGCTCAACTCTAAAACTACGCTAGAATGTAAAACAGTAGCATCCTCAAAGCATGAGGACCTACCAAACTCCGGATGAATGTCAACGTCCGGATAGCTGCAATCACGAACATGTCGCTCTACCGTCCACCTGTGCCTGCACCTAAAAGTAAATGTTTGTATGGAATTAGTACACACTTGTACTAAGTATGGGTATATGCAAGCACACACCAGGGACATGCATGAGAAAGAATAGCTCTTTCCTAACAACATGATTTTTGGAAGTCAAGTCAGTGGACTTGCCAAATTGAGATTGGGAAAGTTATGCCATGAGAGTGACATGCATCATTATAGTTATCGTATGGCACACAACACATAACATATAACACATAACATATAACACATAACATATAACACATAGCTTCTTTCAGATTATTCATTCATATGTCATGAGACCTTGATATCATAGACTTGACCTTAAGGCTTTCCAAAATGAGGGCTCAACATATGAGACCTCAACTAGGGAGCCTTCTTTAGCAAACACAGAGTCTGCTTCATTCATTCATACATATTTCATTTCAATTCATTCATAGGACAGTGCGAACACCAGCTATACCTAGGATGTAGTTTAAGACTTTCATCGGGTTTGCTGTGCAATGATCAAGAATAACCTAATGTCATTACCTGAATCTAGCTCACCTGTTGATTATCCTATCCTAACACCTTCGGTATCATTCATTTCTTTATATAATTCAGTTCAGGCTAGCCTAATTCATTCATTGGGAACTTTAACTTTAACCGACAAAGATCATGTGAGCATCATGAAATCCAGTGTCTCCCCCACACCGAAAAGAGGTGGAATCACCGGCCAAAGCGATTCAATAACATGCTAGCGTATATGGGAATTTAACCCCGCCAGATCCCTATAGTGGCAATATAGGTTCAAAGACTAGGAGATGTATGGAGACCCATAACCGGCAAGCCGGACAGTCTCATCTCATGAGAGTTACGTGAACCGCATCACCGCTCATAGCTAGCCTATCGGTGCTCAGTATAAAGTTCCATTACATTCAACTCATACATCATGGAAGCTGACTTCTAGTATGAGGACATCATAGCTCAATAGATGATTTTTCATCTCATCATTAGTATTAAGTGTTTTAAACTCAATATTTTTCATTAGAGTGTTCATAGAGATTGGTCTCTTCATTATCTTACACTCTCATTGGTGAGTACGTATTGGTAACATTTACTTAGGCTCATTTGAGATTGCTCTCATCATATACATTTGTCTCACGTCATGTTGTCACTACATTCTTCATTATTAGCACATTTATTTTCATAGTTACTCACCTCTTATTACGTGAATGTTCATTTCTTCATTTCATAATTCATCTCATCATATGCCAATGCACTTGGCCATTTAGTATATCTTAAACTCGTACTTAATCCTCATAAGGTTCATCATTTCCTTACGTTTATCTTAGGTTCACTTAATTTTTGAACGTATGTTAGACTTATGTGTCTAAGCATACAAGCCATGGGGCTTCATTCGTAGTTCGTTAAGTGATTCATATTTTCCTAAGATTATGTATTATAAGACTTATGTATCTTGTATATATGCCATTTGATCAAAGTAGATGACATTATTCTTGAATATTTTACTCACGTATGACTTATGTATCAATACGGAGGTTTAGGCACGGGAACCCAATTCTTGAATCACTTAGATATCATTTATAATTTTTTTCATTGACTTTATTTCTAATATTCATAACATTAGAACTTTAAATTAAATCTCAACATTTTCATAAAATAATTAATTTTCTATTTTAATTAGAATTCTAAATTAAATCTTCATATTTACATAAAAGAATTAATTTTCTATTTTAATTAGAATTCTAAATTAAATCTCCATATTTACATGAAAGAATTAATTTTCTATTTTAATTAGAATTCTAACTCAAATCCTTTTTTTTTTTAAATTCATTCATTAAATTCGCCTCATTGGGGAGGTTGTGGGTTCGAACCCCCAGAACCCCCCTTATTTTCCTCCTTTTTTCGCTGAAGAGGAGGCTGTGAGGTGGTGGGTTCGAACCCCCAAGCCCCTCTATCATTAATTTATTTAAATGGGGCGAGCAACAGTGAGGTTGTGGGATCAAATCCCCACAGCCTCACTTCTTTTCTTAAATAAATTCGCATCTCCTTCAGCCTTGAGGTCATGGGATCGATTCCCACGCCTCGCGTCTCCTTTTTCCCCATTTTCCTTCCTTTGCGCGTAGCTGGAGGTCGTGGGTTCGAATCCCACGCCTCCCACTTATTTTCTTAATTAATTTTCTCATCCTCCTTCCCCCAGGTCGCGTGTTCGATCCCCCCCAGCCCCCACTCCGTTTCCTTCTTTTTTTTTCCGCGCAATACAGGGGCGGGGGTTCGATTCCCCCCAGCCCCATTTTTTTTCTTTTTTCTGAGAATTCGCCGGCCCCCAGCCCCAGGTTCGAGCCCCGCCTGGCACCCTTTTTTTTTAGTTACTTAAGGCTTACTTTGGTGATGTCTCGGGTTCGATCCCTGCAGACCTCACCTATTTTTATTTATATTTTTTTTTGTTCAAAATTTCCAGAATTCATCTACACTTATTTCCAGGTTCTGGAATATTACTCCACAATTTTATAAATCATTTTTGCGGGTTAATTTAACATTGTTTCTTATACATTCGTTAAGGTTCTTAAAACAAGTTTAGAGGGATGATTTGATAATTTGTTTTAACTAGAATTAAAGCCTTTCAACCATGTGAATATACGATTTTAAGAGCCTTTAATTGTACACAAAACACGAATAACCTCCATGCTATTAGCATGCTAAAGAAAACTCAAAATCATGATCACAATCTTGCACAAATACATACTTATTTACATACATATTCCCAAAACAAACATAATTTAAACACATCATTCATGCAAGAATCTAGCAGCACAACATACCCATCCTACAAATTCGTTAGGGAGCTAAGGACAAGGACATACGAAGGGGAACAACCTTAGTTTCAATAGTTTAAGAAACGTCCGAAAGAAAGTACTCTTGGAGAAAGAATTCCATGAGAGAAACCCATACCTTTATTGATGTTCAAACGAAGAATTCGCTACCCAAAATTCTCTCCAAAAGTCAGTCCAAGTTACATCAACGTCCACACCACTCAACGAACAACTCTTCTTCGCCTTAATATTTTTTGATTGCTTTATTTTGCTTAAAATTTTGTGTGAGTTCTTCAAGCATGAAGAACTGTTGATATTTGACAGAAATAATGTGAGGAAGATGGAGAACGTGAGAGAGAGAGAGAGTTAAGAAGCGTGAGAGAGAGAGAACTATTAGGATTAGGAGACTAATTCAAGAATTAGTCAAATAAAATTTAAAATAAATAAATACAAATCTGTTTTTGATTTATTTATTTATTTATTCATTTAAAATGTGAAAGGACCATTATGCCCTTAAATACCTATTTATTCTTATTTATATAATTTTTTCTGAATCGTTACAGTATGAACCCTGCCTTGAGTTCCTCTTTACAGGAAACCACAAGTTCCACTCGTCGCCTCATCCTAGAAGGAATCAAACTTCTGAAATTCTTTCTAATCAAATGTGAAGTAGGCGTTGTAACTTTTAAATAACTTCTCAGGTTCTTGATATTCTTCTTCAGAGGACCTAACCTCTCAAACACAGAAATTCTTGTTGTCGCTTCACCAAGTCGATCAAAGACGAAAAGACTTTTATTGGGAACAGTGACGCCATCTTCAAAAGTTATATGATTATTACTGGACCTTCTTATGGAAATGCGAATTGGCGGCGGTTGGCTATAACCTAGGACTTCACGCGCTTTCCTAGTTGTATCTTCTGATGGGAATTTCCCTAGCACTGATGGCTCGCTAGGGTTGTATCCTGCCTTCACAAATAACTTGTAGGCATTGGGATCAAAACCTTCTCTTGTGCGCTTTGTAGGGAGAGCCATATCAAGCACTTGATCTTGAGCGACTGACTTTTCTGGCAACTTTGAAGACAAGTTTATTGCATCAATCCGTCTGATAGGAAAAGTTAGCCCTCTTAATGCATTTTCTTCAAGGTTAGATGGTTGATCTTGTTCTTTCTTCGCTTTTGGAACATAGCAAAGCCTAGAAGTCTGCTTCTTCTTTGAAGACAATATCTTCCCTTCATTAAGAATGGGACAAGAGTCTTTAGTGTCAATTTTCACCTTTTCGAGAGCTGCATCAATTCTTTTGCATATGATATTATCAATCTTGATTGATTTGACGTTATTGGATTTGACCCCTTTAACAACATAACTTCTCAAATAGAATTTCGCATCCGCAAAGTGTGTCTCCACTTCGGTGAAAGGATTATCATCTGTAACTATCTTTTTTTCAATTCCACCTTCAAGATATTTCAAACATTGATAGTAAGAATATGTGAAAACTCTGTTCTCATGTACCCAACGCCTGCCAAGTAATATATTGTATGATGTCTTTGCGTCAATCACATGCATCCATGCGCTTGATCGCAAATCTCCCATGTGGATCTCTAATCTAATAGAGCCTATGGACCTCTGCCTGCCTTGATTAAATCCTTGTATCCACAGACGACTTTCACTAAGTTTCCCAGTCGTGATGCCAAGTTCCTTCAATGTGTCGATAGGCAAAATGTTGACTCCAGATCCTTCATCTATTAAGATTCTATTTATCTTCTTCTCTAGCACATGACCCACCATATACAAAGGACGATTGTGTAGTGTTTCACCAAATAGAAGATCGTTATTTGTAAATGTGATTTTAGTATCACAGACATGTGATTCTTGGGAAGAAAGTTCAATAGATTTTTCAGAAGATGAAAGAGACATCATTTATGAGATTTCCCTTGTTTCTTTTTCTTCTTCCCCAAGAGACAGTTTTGGTGAGGATTCACTCGTTGTTCCTTCTTTTAGAGTAGAAGGCACCTTCATTGTTTGTTCTTTATCCACATTGAAACATGATGCCTCGACAATGCCTTGAGTAGACTTTGTGTCGAACGAGCTTGGCAAGAATTCCTCTAGAGTCACAAGACGTCGAGGTTTTTGGTAGTGATGCACTTCAACCTTTGCCCTTTTGGGGTGCTTGATTGATTTTTGCTTCTCTGATTTTTTCACCATTTTTCCTCTAACCGGTTGCTCGGATAATTCTTTTCGTAAGCTTTACTTGTTGCGTCTTCGCCTAGTTACAAGAATCCAACCACCATCTATGTCAACGTCCTGTTCTACTGGTTCTTCTTCATGCTTTTCAGAGATATACATTTGGACCGGATCCAATGACCCAAACGTGAACCTAGTTAGAACTAGCCTTCTCATCATCAAGGATAATTTTATTTTCGTTAACCAATCGCATCACTCTATCCTTAAAGACAAAATATTTTTCAAGAGGATGACTCACAAGTCTGTGATACTTGCAATAATTTGGGTCATCGGTTTTTCCAGCTTCATCGGGTCGCTTCATCTCTGGAAAGTCAATGAGCTTTAACTCAAGCAATTCATCAAAAATTTCAGAAACGTCAGAATCCAAGAAGGGATACTTTTTTCCTTGCATCTCCCTTAGCGTCGACTTTTGATTTGAACGTGCTTGGAAAGTCGTTCTCACATTTTGTTTTACGCCCTCATTCGTAGTGAACTTTGCAGGTGACACATTTACACTCATGGATTCTTTGTTGTCATTTCCGGGCAGAACCTTGCTCCATCTCTTGGGTTCCTGCTTGTCCCTTACTTTGCGAGGATCATGGACAATAGTCATATCTTTTCTGGCAAATGACATGCTCAACTCCATATCATGAGCGCGAGTAGATAAATCCTTGAAAGATTTTGGTTTTATTCCTTGCAAGATGTAAAGAAGCTCCTAGTTCATTCCTTGAATACACATTTCGATTGCAGAAGCTTCACTAAGCCTGTCCTTGCAATTTAGAATCACGTTCCTCCATCGATTTATAAAATTTATGACCGATTCATCCTTCCTTTGGAGAGTATTCGTGAGTTCTACCATGCTCACCGTACGCCTTGTTCTATAGAAGCGATTGAGAAACTCATGTTCTAGTTGCTCCCAACTATCAATATAGTTAGGTTCGGGATCCGTGTACCAATCAAAGGCATTTCCTTTTAGAGAGAGGACAAACTGTTTAACAAGATAGTCTCCATATGTTCCAGCATTATTACATGTCTCCACGAAGTGCGCGACATGTTGTTTCGGATTTCCTTTTCCCTCAAAGTGTTGAAATTTGGGAGGTTGATAACCAGCAAGCATTTTAAAGTTATCAATCCTAGAAGTGTATGACTTAGCATACATATGAGAAGACTTGGTGGAGACTTAATACTTATCTTTGATAGTTCCTTCAATATACTCCTTCAAGCGATCGAGTGGGATCATTCCTTCAGAAGAAAGTGGCATCTCTTTAACAAACGGGGCTTTCTTAGCAGGATCTTCAATTTCTTGAACTTAAATGCCTTTTCCAGGTGCATGGTTCGCATCTCCATCTAAAAGTCCTTCTATCTTGTCCATCAACTTGTCAATTCGAGATTCTTGGTGTTGTACATGCTTCGTCAATCATTCAACCAACTTCTTCAGATTTGCGAATTGTTCCTCAGGAGAGGAAGCAACAGTCACCATTGTTTGCATGATCATCGGAGATGCAGGAGAGTAACATAGATTGTCGCGTAAGTTAATTTTCAGTGGACTCACGTTACGCGATTTAAGTGGAGATGACTCATAAGTTGAATCACAGTTCTCTCTTGTGGTAGAGTTCTTGGAACCAGATTGCTCAAGTAGAGCCAATGTTTTCTTGATCTTTTCAGCAACACTACTTCCTCCTTCTAGAGCATTTGTGGAGGAACTTTCTCCTTTTGGAGTCGAAGATCCAAAAACAGGAGTTGATGCAGACGACACTTGAAGTATTTGTTGTCCTAGTGTAGCAGCCTTGCTTCTCGTAACAGCTCCAAAACTTCCAAATGTAACACCAAGGATGTCTTCAACTTCAGTAGAGAACTTGGAGCTAGTGACCTTAGAGGCGGTTGATCGAGAGTTGTTGTTCATGGAAGTCCTCTTGATATTCTTTGACATTTGAAAAGTTGATATGAGAGGTAGAGATTGTCCCACTGGGCGTGCCACTTTGTTTGCAACAATTTTAAACATATGGAAAATAAATAAACCATACAAATAAAATATGAAGAAACGTGATTTTATTCATCAAGATTGTGAGTACAAATCTGTTCCTCCCTTGATTCTACTCTCTAAGATGATTTATCCATGATTTGAGGGTCGTTAGTGGCGTATTTCTCGAACTAGAATGATTTAGATTTGACCTCTCTATATGAGATCTTGATCTCTTTGTGAATTTTTCGAGATGCCTTTTAAGAGAATTTAGTACCCTTTATATAGGCATAAACTAGGGTTTAGGGTTGATTAGCCTCCAAGAATCCTTATCTAAATTGAACACAATTTGAAGAGTCCCAAATTGAATTGAACGTATCTTGTAGAGTCCCACAAAATTTCAATGTCTACAAATGCCCCCTGCTTCAAGTCTTAACGGAGGGTAGACTTGTGAAACTCAAAGGCGAGGCTTGAAGTACTCATTCTTCCACCTTTGCGGCTTCAGATTTTCAGATTTGATTTAAGAGAGAAGAGATGAAGGGAAAATTTGGTCCCACTGGGCGTGCCAAAATTTGTAGACAATAAAATTCGCGTCGAGAAAATAATAATCAAGAATGGAAAATTATAGCAACAATCAATTTTATTATTTCAAATGCGAGTGTTACAATCTCTATAATTCCTCTGAATTCACCTTTTCAAATATAAATTCAAGGGCTTTAAAGCTTGTTCTTGAATCTACGATGAACTGGAACTTGAACTTTATCTTGATCTACTTTTATTTGAATTCAAAGGCTTCGAGCTTGTTCTTGAATTCGGTGATCTTGATCTTGATCGTTCTTGAACTTGAATGCTTTAAATTCTTAAACTTGAAACTTTGTAGAGAATTAAATGACGTTTGTACCACGGAGTTTCTCTAGCTTCTTGTTTAGAATTTTCTTTCCCTTCTGAATTATGAGGACCCCTATTTATAGTTTTAGAATAGAGGAGTTGCGATTGAAATAGGATTCCGTTCAGCTAATCAGATTTAAGTGACATGACATTTGGGCTTTATGGAGCGGGCTTGTCATCTTTGACACATGCCATGATTCTATTGGTTTTCTTAGTTGACTTGGCATGCCACATCATCTGCACACGTGGCACCAAGATAGGCTCTAGAATGAGATGAGATTGGGTTTAACAAATTGGGTTCATCCAATGTAGTCCAAATCAATTAATTTATACTTTAATTAAATCCATATTTATTGGACTTAAATATTTAACTCAATTATATCAATCAACAATATTTTTTTTGAATTAATATATTTATGAATTCAATATAATCCGGATCATTTTATAAATTTATATTTAATAAATTTTAAATGATCACACTCACACAAGTTTTTGAGCTAGATTTCAGTGTGCAAGATTTGCACGAAGTGAGAAGAAGATGAGCCATTAGTTACCGATCGCAGTAATTAAACTTCAATATCTGTCAAAAGGGCATAATCACTATGAATTTAACAATGGCCTATCTCTTGTATAGGGAATCACGATATGGTAGACATTCTAATACAAAGTAAGAATGAGAAAAAGAACTTAGAGCTAAGAGTACAAAGCAATTGAATTCAGATTACAATGTCTGGGAGTGAAAAACCTAAGCCATAAAATTGAGGGTGACAAGTCTGAAGAAAATTGCTGCAATATTTGAAGATTTACATACCTGAAATCATGAAGACCTGCGAATGGATTGATAGTTGTTGGAACAAGAGGGAGGGAAGACGTGACGCTTGTAGAATTATATGTTTGGGCATAGAGTGAGTTTTAAATTTTGCATTTGGGGTGTGAAAAATTGAAGACGGATTATTCTAGAACTACTGACATAGTGAATTGTCACTGTAGAATTACCTATTTTCCCCTGAAAAATTGATTATATCCACTAAATTATAATTTGCCACTATTTTATACATTAATTACCATTTTGCCATTGGTAGAGAGATTGATAGATTTTGCATTAATGAAAATATTTATATCATAAAAATTAGCTGTTAAATAAATAATAAGAATTAAAGTAATACAAACTTCATATGCATTATTATAAATCATATGAACTTTTCTTTGGTTAAAATACTAAAATTTTAAGAAATAATCAATTGTAAACAAGTAAAACAAAAGGGAAACGGTCATATAGTAATAACTATTTTGAAGCAAAATTTCCTACAATATAAATCACATAAATAAGCGTTGATATATAGAGTCATTCTTTTGAATTGAGCATCACAAAAAAACAGATTGTGACAATTTCTAACTCTTGAGAAGTTTAATAATGTTGGAAAAAGATATTCAGAAGGATATATCTACATCACAAGAGAAATTGTTAACAAAAAGATGTTCGAACATTACATACTATTATATATTAAGCAAAAAAATAATTATTATATCATCAAGAATAGTTTCATCAAGTACTTGAGGTTATGAAATATACCCTCTTACGATAGCACAATTTACTTTATCGGAATAGTTGTACCCATATTCCGCTATACTTCGAACTCATTTATCTATCGGAATAGTTGTACCTCATATTCCGCTATACTTCGAACTCAGTAAATGACATTAAATCACACGAAATTTTAAAATGCAAGTAGAAGTAGAGCAGAATATTAAAAATAAATGCGGTTAAAAAATGAGAGGGTTCCTCTCTATTTATAATCAACAAAGGGCCGATAGTATGAACAAGTGTTTTTTGTGTCTTATTTGTAAAGTTCATGACCTTTTCGAGAAGTCACAACCCTTTGAAAAAGTCATAACTTATTGAAGAGAAGTCAAAACTCGTTGAATAAGTCACAAGTTATAAAAAATTACAATCCTTTGAAAAAAGCAATAACTCATGGAAAAAGTTACAACCTAAGTTTGAGGGATATTATAGTAATTTAACACTCAAGTTATGAGTTCATACTTTTAAGGTAATATCGATATGGATATAGATCTAGATCTAGATCTAGATATAGATAGTGAACACAAATATATTTGGGATACTATCGATTAACAACGATAAAATGTTAAGCTCAATATACCAATTAATATTTTCTTTATAAATGTATTAAGTCAAAAATTGACAAATAAAAAGAGATGGATGAACTATCTTTTTAAACAAAAGGCATGCCTAAAGAAAATAGTTATAGTTAAATAAAATATTTGTCCTAGATAAAAGAAAAATGATAGTATTTGAAAATAATTATCAAAATTTGAGTAATAGTTAATAAATTAACTCTTTTTTATATTGAGCCTTTTATTCTTTTCCTTCTATGTACTTCTATTTAATTTTATGGATAAATTAGCAACTAAGTCATGATTACTAACATAATTAATTAAAATAACAATAATTTAAAATATTTATTTAAAATGACAGAATGAAAATATTTTTATAAAATAATATATATTTATATTTAGTATATTTTTAAATTTTAAATTAATTTTATTTATGAAAAGAGTTATTTATTGGAGAAAAATACACACTAATAACCGTTTTAAGTTGAAAAAATTAAACTAATACAATTTACCTTTTTTCATTACCATTCACCTTTCTTTCCCACAATTCATGTTTCTTCACCATATCTCACCTTTCAAGTTTAGATTCTTTCAGGTGCTAAATTGTTGTTGACCAAGAAATTATTTATCATTAAACTAAACCGATTTATTAATTTAAGCAGATTTGTCAATTGACAAAGTAATTTTCATCATTCAAAATTATTTTTTTGACTTGATGTTTAAAGCACCGATTATACATATTACGGATGTTCAGTCGATTTTTTCATTTTTCATGTGATTTTTTTTAAATATTCATCATATATTTATAATTTTCAATTCTTTTGTGATTTCCTTTTAATTTTTCAGATGTTGTAGATTCTAGAAATTCATATATATGTTTTTTTTTGTTTGATGTTGAATACATTTTAATAGTTGAATACATTTTTTTAATATGATGTTTAATACATTTATATCATTATACAAAATACAATATAAAAATTAGAATGAATACAAATACAAATAATATATCTATTAGTTTGAGTACGACTTAGGAAAGGAAATATAATTTTGAAGAGAAAAATAAAATACACAATAAAAATTAAAATGAATACAAATATGTTTTTTAAATAACTACAAATTCATTCGACATACCTATTGGAATGAATACAAATTAATAAAAAAATACAAAATTTAATTATACAAAATACAACATGCAAACTATAATGAATTCAAATACAAATGACATACATATTGGAATGAATACGGTTTAAAGAAGGATACAAAATTGTGGAAAATAAAATAAATACATTGTGAGAAAAGTATGTCAATAACACTAATAATTACAACATGAGAACTATAATGAATACAAGTAGAAATGACATACATATTGGAACGAATGCTATTTAAGAAATGATATAAAATTCTGGTAAATAAAATTAATAAACCGTGAGAAAAGTATAAACTATAGGTGTGCAAATTTCTAAATTTTAAAAAATTAATTTTTTTAATAGATAAAACTACTAGGTATTATTATAAAATTTCATACAACAACTAGTTTTGAAAGACAAGGACAAGTAATTACCTTTAGGAAGAAGGAAGAGATCATTTATTTTAGGTCTCATAATCTTTTGTAAGAAACTTAACAAAGATTTTCAATAATTTAATTTAATTTGAAATATTTCTCCTCTCTTGATTTCCTCTAGTTTGTTATTTTTTAATTATATTATGTTAAATTAAATAAAGAAAACAAAATACATACATCAACTCATAATAAATTAAAATATTGTCATTTTAACTAAATTTTAAACGTATTACTAAACGATCCTATTAAATGTCAAAATATTGTTGTTTTGAATAATTTTCCCTTTTTTTTGGTTCAAACGAAGCTTTGAAATGTGTTTTTCTTTGTCTTGTTGTTCATGTTCAACTTTAAATTTTCATCCTTTGTATATATTTTTTGTTTTTCCTGTAGAAGACAAATTTTGAGATTTTTTTTTTTAAGATTTTGTTCTCTATGCTCAAAGTTTAATTTTCTTCTTTTTACAAATTTCTATTTTTTTTCAATTCAAATTACGTTGTAATGAATATATATTTATATTGTCATGATTCCATTTATATAATTTAGAAACTTTAATTATACACGTATCATATATTGTAGGAGTCAATATTTTAAAAATAATTAAATCATAAATTATAATTAATAATAACCTTATCTAATATAGAGTCTCTTGATAAACCATATATCATTTTATCGACATTCTTAAAGATCTTTATACTTTTAATATAATATAAATACTCACAAAAAATATTTTTAATATTCTCATGTTTTAGTGTCCAACCATTTCCTTGTTAACAAGTGCTATTTTATTCTAAAACACTAAAAAATGCTGACGTGTTTATGACTACTAAAATGAAGTGTTACATATAATTGTCACCTAACGTTCAAGGAAAGTAACTATAATTGATCTAAAAAAACTCACATGATATTCTCTAGCAAAATAGAGGCAAAAGTTTTATCGAGACCTATATATATAGAGAGAATTTTCACGAAGTGGGTTCAAAATATAAAAAATAACACAAAAATATGGTAAAGGGAATTCAAACTCGGATTGGTTGGAAAAACCGAATCCTCTTCACCCTTGATCGAGTGGTGAAGAGGGTTCATGTCACGACCCACAAGCATCCCCTAGAAGTTAGGGAGAATCCTTGGATCGGGACAAGGAGTACTTGACCCTTTGGGATCTTGTACAACCCCTTTAAGTATCGTTCATTATATAAGACATGAAAAGTAGTGCGGAATTAAAACTTTGGACGAATAATTTTATAAAGAAAACATTTTTCATAACATACTAAGAAGTCTCATCGTCACAAGCCAATCTTAGAGACACGACATAAAAATCAAAGGGACACGACCCTTTACATTGAAAGAAAATACATAATAAGTCTTAATAACAAAATTAAGAGACATAGACTATGTCCTCGAATATATGAGGACATACCAAATCTTGAGAGAGTAGATTTCCCAAACTTCGCCTTCTAGATTACAACCTCGCTTCCAAACCTATATTTATAGAGTATAGAAAGTATGGGGTTAGTACAAATAATGTACTAAGTATAGTTTATGCAAAAACATGCAAAAAGGGACATTTTAGTAAAAATACATTTTCATGCCAATTAAGTAAAACATTCATGAATATAGAAGTAAAACAACATAAGAATCATCATTTAACACTTAGACAATAATTTCCATAATTTTTACCACAAAGGACCAACTTACAGTAAGCTTTTCAACATTACCGTGAAATCTTTTTAACATTTACAGTGAACTATCCCTATTCAAAAATAGTGAATTTCGAAGGCCAAGCAAGGAGGAAGTGAACTCATTTCCGTAGGAGTTTTCCTAACTAAGGTTATTCTAAGACTCATCAAGGTAAGACATGAAGAAAATGCACATACACCTCCTTCAATACACAACGAAGTGATCATCCTCAAGACTACCCCTTTTTGGCTTACTCACCTCGGAAAAATAAGCCCCTACTCAATGACAAGACATTAGAAGAACACTCAAGCAACACACCAAGACTTACCTTTCGGAATGCATACTTAGTGCAATGAGTAGATGACATCTCGTTCCACCGCCTACCCTAAGTAGTACACTCTTTTAGAAGACTTAACCACAAGACTCTCCTTTTGGAAGGTCTATTTAGTGCAATGGATAGATAGTGTCCCATTCCACTACCTACCTTAAGTAGTACGTTCTCTTAGGAGACTTATTTCATTCAATTCATATAAGGCTCACCAAGACTCCCCTATCAGAATGCCTACCTAGTGCAATGGATAAATACCGTTCCATTCCACTACCTACCCTAAGTAGTACACTCTTTTAGAAGACTTAGCACTTTCATTACTTTTGTGGGAGTTAGATTAACCGACATAGACCATGAGAGCTAGACATGGAATTCCGATATTAACCCCTATCGGATGAGGGATCCTCACTTGCCTAGAGTAAGGTCATTCTCTTAGCAAGGTCATTCTCTTAGCTTTACATGGCTTTTCCAATGACTACATCTATGCGGACGCATAGTTAAGAGATAAGGAGATTGATACTAAGTAACTCATTTTTTACTAACGAGGAGTACTCATCTCAAGAGGTACATTGAAATACAACATCTCAACTCACGAAGTGTAACCACATCTTCTTCATATCCTCTCGGTGCTAGGTATAACTCCCCACAAATTCTCAACATTTATTTCTAAAGGTCAAGGATAACTTTTGGACACCACATCTCAAATCACTAAGGGTATCCATCCTCCAACCCACATTAGAAAGCTCTTGGGAATAGTGAGGTTGTTACTAAACACTTCTACTCAACTCACGAATAATGTTCACCCCAAAATTCCCCTTTTGACTTATTTAGCTTCATTCATTCATTCAAGTGTGATTTTGTGTACATGTGAACACACCTTGCACATAAGTATCATTTCATTTACATTTCATTCTACACATGCTTAGACCTTCTTTCATCACATCACATCACACACTTTAACATGCTTCACATAATCATATAAGTCATTTAGACGTAATCCTTAGCCTACTTTTCATAACAAGCTTCATAAAAACACATTAACAAGAATACTTCATTTCCATCTTTGTTCACATAATATGCCTTCATTGCCTCATTCACAGTATACAAGTAACTACACATTCATACAATTCAAGTAAACACCGCCACCAAGAAGGTGGACCATACCACTTAAGAACATTTCATAATTAAAACTAAAAAACATAACCAACTTACCCTTTAATCTAAGATTCCATTACCTATAACATTTTACTCAATAATTCATCATAAATAAGCCCTTAGGGCAGTAGCTAAACATCAATAACAACGCAAGTAAAGCAAAGCTCAAAGACAACAAAACCAAGCTCATTTAACCCATTTCTTAAGCGATAATTTAATAAAAAGCTTTATTCGTTGAAGTTTTAGCATTGAAATCATCAAATAACATTAGAAATATCATTTTTGAATCATTAGAAATGTTTTCATGCAAGACCCATATTTAGAGTTAAAGATAGAATAAGTTAGGGTTGAAAACCTTTTTTGAAAATTCATTAGAAGGGACTCCTTGAATGGAAGAGAGTTCAAGGTTGACTACCACATCTCACATAGAAGAAACCCCAATGATTTTTAATGAAGAAACATCCCCAATAGCCTTCCTAGTTCCTTTTGACTTCTAGCTTCCATGGTGACTTGAGAGAGTCTTTTAAGAGAGAGGAGTTTTGGGTTTTAGGAAATGGAGTCTAAAATTAGGTCTTAGCGTTTAAAACACCTTAATATACCTTATAAACCCTAAAATAAATGTCAAAGGTACTTAAAAGACTTGGGGTGAATTCACCAAACACCCCAAGTAAAGACAACCTTTATACTAGTTTTTGGCAGTGTTACTGACGGGACTAACCAATGGACCGTTTGTCCATCGACGGTCCGTTGGTTGAGCCTGCCACTTCCAAACTTGCAGGCCTGCAGGTCCAATCGACGGACCAAGTCGACGAGCCGTTGGTTAGACCACTGGCCGTCGATTGGTCTCTTTGGTGGACACTGCCTAGGCAGTTTTAGGTCCAAGTCTTGGGCCCTTCTCTAGGTCCTCTTGTGGATCCTTGGTTGGGTCATACCCAGGCGTTAAACCCCTAAACATATTCGTCAAGGTCTTAGGAACATCCCACACCAATTTCAAACAAAATTAACACGTAAAACTCACTCAAATACATGAGAACACACAAGTACTATCTATGGCATATCTTTCGAAGGTCATGGACATTCTCGGACGTTTGACCTCCAAACCTAACCAAACTTCACACACTGCATAGGGACACTAATATAACTCATTATATTACAAAATTTACTCAAGAAACAATCACTAAGCTCTATTTCACCTTAGTTCGTTTTAGGGTGTTACATTATCCCCCACTTGGAATAACATTCATCCTCGAATGACACTAAAACTTTAAGACCATCAAAGACTCCATTAGCAACACATCACATTACAGTCAAGCCTCAAACATTTATAATCAAAGAATCAACTAACAAGGAGCACAATTTCACACCTTCAAACACTTTACAACACAAGCACTTTGCGAGAACTTTCACTTTTCAAAATTCACTTTCAGCCTTCACTTATGGAGGAACTACCTTCTCCAACATTAAACATGCTCATAAAAATAATTTCTAAACACAGTGAAACCAATTTTCATGAAAAATGCATTTTTCTCAAAAATGTGGACTTCTTTACAATGACTCAACACTTCATTATATCACTTTCTTAAAAATTCTATAATGCACCTTTGAAGCAACTTTAACAAGAAGGCATGACAATATGAGAGACAAGGCCATATAACTTACTCCAAATATACTTGATAAGTTACACTAATTACAATGTGAGAGTAGTATCCCATACTACAACTCCCACTTAGTAACCCTTGAGGATTCTCATGGACTAAGTAAACTACATGCAATTTTACTTAACATTAATTATGAAAAACTTATCTTTAACTTGCTTCTTTAACATTAGACCTTAAGTCATCTAACTTCATATACAACACATGATAACTCATAATATTATGCAAGACTCTTAATCATTACCAAACTACTAAGAATTCGGTCTCAAGCTTGAATAAACACAAAAGGAAATATGAGGATATCAACTACCTTTCTACTCACTCATTCTCCCCCACTTAGGGCAAAACCATCTTTAAGGTCTCATACTTCAAAGTTCCATATACCTGTCACAAGGTAGGAACTCACACTACCGTTAACTCATGCACATCAATACTAAACATCAACCTTACAAGTTAAGCATAACACTTTCCTCTTAGGATTCAAGCCTAAGCATACTCTCTTAAACAACCACCTCATTCAACTCTTAGGCACCACCTAACTCAATCTCATGGAACAAAACTTCCTTACTAGGTATTCATACCACATTTCCTCCTTAGTGTAAACCTACACAAGAACCTCAACCAAATCACAAGAACAACTATTAAAACATTAACCATACAAGAGGGTTTCCCTAAACTCCTACACCAGCTTCACATTCTCTCAGCGTTCCTCAAATTTACACCTTAAAGCATTTCTACCATCATTGAACATAATCACAAGATAACTCATTTTCTCTCAAGGTCACTTTATTCAATCATTATAATTCCTACCATGCTTAGAACTACATTACCATAAAGTTTCTCATCACAATACTTCCAACCTCATAAGTCACACATAGCCCTAAATGGCTACACATCACAATTCTCAAAACTAACCTTTTCCTTTAATCTTGTATCCACAAAACAATCATAAGCATCAAAACTCACCTTTCTCTCCCTCAATATAGAATCATCTCCCTTTCCAAAAAATCACACCTAGAAAACCACCGATCAAAGGAGAAGAGGAGAGAGATCTTATGGAGTTAAGTTCTATGGCAATATATAAGAGTAATGAAGAAAGTGAAACTCTATCTTCCTATAGACTCTTGTCCATGGATGTGTTGCGACTCACATTAATGACCAACACTCTAATAGACATGGCTTGTGAGACTTTTAGACCTTAAACTATTTCTCATAACCATATGCTCTGATACCAAGTTTGTCACGACCGACAAGTACTCCCTAGAAGTTAGGGAGAACCCTTGGATCGGGACAAGGCGTACTTGAACCTTTGAGGTTTTGTAGAATTCCTTTAACTATCATTCATTATATAATACATGAAAAGTAATGTGGAATTAAACCTTTGCACGAATAATTTAATAAAGGAAACATTTTTCATAAAATACTAAGGAAGTCTCATCATCACAAGCCAATCTTAAAGACATGACATAAAAATCATAGGAACTTGTCCTTTTACATTGAAAGAAAATAAAACTAAGAGACATAGACTATGTCCTCGAATATATGAGGACATACCAAATCTTAAGAGAGTAGATTTGTCAAACTTCGCCTTCTAGACATCAACCTTGCTTCCATACCTATACTAATAAAGTATAGAAAAGTATGTGGTTAGTACAAATAATGTACTAAGTATGTCATATGCAAAAACATGCAAAATAGGACATTTTAGAAAAAAATGCCAATTAAGTAAAATATTCATGCATATAGAAGTAAAACAACATAAGAATCATCATTTAACACTTAGAGAAGAAATTCCATAATTTTTACCACAAAGGACTAACTTACAGTAAGCTTTTCAACATCATAGTGAATACTTTTTTACATTTACAATAAACTAGTCCTATATAAAAATAGTGAACTGCGAAGGCCCAGCAAAGAGGTAGGAGTTTACCTAACTAAGATTATCCTAAGACTCACCAAGGTAAGACATGAAGGAAATGCACATACACCTCCTTCAATACACACGGAAGTGATCATCCTCAAGACTACCCCTTTTTGGCTTACTCACCTCGGGAAAACAAGCCCCCACTCAATGACAAGACATTAGAAGAACACTCAAGAAACACACCAACACTTCCCTTTCGGAATGCATACTTAGTGCAGTGAGTAGATGGCGTCCCGTTCCACCATCTACCCTAAGTAGTACACTCTTTTAGAAGGCTTAGCCACAAGACTCTCCTTTCGGAAGGTCTATTTAGTGCAATGGATAGATAGCGTCCCATTTCACCACCTAGCCTAAGTAGTACGTTCTTTTAGGAGACTTAGTTCATTCAATTCATATAAGGCTCACCAAGACTCCCTTTCGGAATGCCTACGTAGTGCAATAAATAAATACTGTTCCATTCCACTACCTACCCTAAATAGTACACTCTTTTAGAAGACTTAGAACTTTCATTACTTTTGTGGGGGTTAGCTTAATTGACATAGACTATGAGAGCTAGACATGAAATCCCGATATTAACCCCTGTCAGATGAGGGATCCTCACTTGCCTAGAGTAAGGTCATTTTTTAGCTTTTACATGGCTTTTTGAATAGCTACACCTATGCGGACGCATAGCTAAGGGATAAGGAGATTGATACTAAGCAACTCAAGCTTTACTAACGAGGAGTACTCATCTCAATAGGTACATTGAAATACAACATCTCAACTCACGAAGTGTAACAACCTCTTCTTCATATCCTCTCGGTGGTCGGCATAACTCCACAAAGATTCTCAACATTCATTACTAAAGGTCAAGGATAACTTTTGGACACATATAAACTCACGAAGGGTATCCATCCTCCAACTCACATTAGAAATCTCTTGGGAATAGTGAGGTTGTTACTAAACATTTCTTCTCAACTCACGAATAGTGTTCACCCCATAATTTAACTTAGCTTCATTCATTCATTCAAGTGTGAGTGTGTGTGCACATGTGAACACACCTTTAACATAAGCATCATTTCATTTACATTTCATTCTATAAATGCTTAGACCTTCTTTCATCACATCACACACTTTGACATGCTTCACATAATCATATAAGTCATTTAGACATAATCCTTAACATACTTTTCATAACAAGCTTCATAAAAACACATTAACAAGAATCCTTCATTTCCTTCTTTCTTCATATAATATGACTTCATGGCCTCATTCACAATAAACAAGTAACTACAGGTTCATACAATTCAAGTAAACACCACCACCAAGAAGGTAAAACATACCACTTAATAGCATTTCATCATTAAAACTAAACAACATAACCAACTTACCCTTTAATCCAAGATTTCATCACCTATAACATTTTACTCAACAATTCATAATAAGTTAGACCTTAGGGCAGTAGCTAAACATCAATAACAATACAAGTAAAGCAAAGCTCAAAGACTACAAAAACCGAGCTCATTTAATCCATTTCCTAAGCCATAATTTAATAAAAAAGTTTAACATATTTTCATTGAAGTTTTAGCATTAAAATCATCAACTAACATTAGAAACATCATTTTTAAATCATTAGAAACGTTTTCATGCAAGACCCATATTTAGAGTTAAAGATAGAATAAGTTAGGGTTGAAAGCCAATATTGAAAATTCATTAGAAGAGACTCCTTGAACGGAAGAGAGTTCAAGGATGACTACCATACCTCACACAGAAGAAACCCCTTTGAAGAAATAACTTCCTCCAACAGTCCTCCTAGTTCCTTCTTGACCTCTAAATTCCATGTTGACTTGAGAGAGTCTTTTAAGAGAGAGGGGTTCTAGATTTTAGGAAATGGAGTCTAAAATTATGTCTTAGGGTTTGAAACACTTTAATATATCTAATAAACCATAAAATAAACGTTTAAGGTCCTTGAAAGACTTGGGGTGAATTCACCAAACACCCCAAGCCAAGGCAACTTTCCTACAACTTTTTGGCAGTGTTACTGACGGGACCAACCGATGGACCGTTTATCCATCAATGGTCCGTTGATGGTGATTCGTTGGTTGAGACTTCAACTTTCAAATGTACATGCCTGCAGGTCCAATAGATGGACCAAGTCGGCGGGCCGTTGGTTAGTGCACTGGCATCGATTGATCTCGATGGTGGACACTGCCTAGGCAGTTTTGGGACCAAGTCTTGGGCCCTTCTCTAGGGAACCTTGTGGGTCCTAGCTGGGGTCGTACCCGGACATTAAACCCCTAAACATAGTTGTCTAGGTCTAAGGAACATCCCACACCAATTTCAAACAAAACGAACACGTAAAACTCACTCAAACACACGAGAACATACAAGCACTATCTAAGGCATATATTCCGAACGTCTCGAACGTTTGAACTCCAAACTTAACCAAACTTCACACACTGCCTAATGACACTAATATAAACATTTATTACAAAATTTACTCAAGAAAAAATCACGAAGCTCTAGTTCACCTTAGTTCATTTTTTTAGGGTGTTATAATTCAATTTTTCCAACCAATCCGAGTTTGAATTCCCTTTGCCATATATATATATATATATATATATATATATATATATATATATATATATATATGACTTTACACGTACAAAACCTCATAAATATGATTTCACAAATCGTAATATGAATTTAACGATGTTTCTGATATTTCTATCTCTATGAAATAGTTTAGACTTTATTGCTCGTAATGTCTCTTTAAAATGAATGATGTGCCTTGATTTTTATTATTGATATAACAAAATAACTTAGAAGTGCTAACAAAGTATATCACTAAATCTTATAGCAATTTAAGTTCAATACTTTTTCACTTTTGTTGGTCAGCTAGAATGAAATAAAGAACATTATTGGACATTTAAAATAGAAGCTCAACCATTTCGATAAAAAAATAATTTGCAATTAGACAATCACATAATATAATACGTCTTCTTTTAACAAACATATGTAATTTCTCTATAAGCTTTTTTAACTAGGCATCTTCGATTCTTTAATTGCTATTTGCTAACAATATTAATCAAGTTTATTTATTTTGAATCACCATAAGGCAATAAACTTTTATGGTACCCGTTTCATTCTAAACATATTATATAGGAAAGTTGTAGGTAATTTTTTTAAAAAATTGTATCATTTGATTACCCTCAAAATCTGCCATCTTTGATTTAATAGGGAATTGAATAACATAAAAGTTAAACACATTTATCAAAAAAAATATGCAAATAATTTTGGCAACAAAAAAAGCAAATACAATAATATAACAATTAAAATTCAAAACCGGCCTTCTTGATCGTATTGATTCATTAGTTGAAGAGTTTTCTCTTGACAACAAGGGTTCAAGGCAGGTAGACGCAAAAAAAAATTCAACTATGTAGATATTTTAAAATACCTTTTAAAATTCAAAAATCAATACATCCATACATAATTATCACAAAAATTTATCTAAAAGCAATAGGAATTAAAAAATATATCAAAATAATCAAAGAGAAAACTAATAAAATAATATTAAAATAACTCAAACAATGAACTTATAAGACAAAGATGCTAGACACAGTAACATAAGTTCATTTTAGTTTTCAATAGTTTAAAATAGCAATAGTAAAGGAATATTGATTGTATTGAAGTGTTCACCTAATAAAGGAATACATGTGAGATATATATAGGAGATATAGGAAGGAGTACTAATCCTAATAGGAATAGGATTAAGGAGTACTAATCCTAATAGAACTAGGATTAGTCCACAGTAAATACTAATATTATTTAATACTATTATTTAATACTGATCTGTTATTATCCCCCCTCAAGCTGAGCTGAGCGGAAGCGAACAGAAGCTTGGAACTGAGGTAATCGTGCTGTCGGCTCGGGAGAGGCTTGGTGAGAATATCATCCGGTTGTTCTTCAGTGGGTACATACTGCACAGTCATGGTGCCGGCTTGAACTTCATCGCGAACAAAGAGACAATCGGTATCAACATGCTTCATTCTGGTGTGTAGGACAGAATTCTTGGCCACACAGATGGTTGATTTGTTGTCACAATAGAGAGCAGGAACAGTGTGAGTGGCGCGGAGTTCGCGAAGAATATATGTGACCCACATTGTCTCAGCAGCAAGAAGAGCAAGGGCGCGGTATTCAGCTTCAGTCGGGGACCGAGAGACCTTGGGTTGTTTTTTGTACACCAGGAGATCAGGTTCGGCCCCAAAAAAACGAGAAACCCCGATGTAGATTTTCTGTCATTTTTATCATTCGCCTAATCTGAATCTGAGAAACCACGAAGCTCGAAGTCCCCAGGTCGAATGAGTAAACCACGACCAAGAGTGCCAAAAATGTACCTGAGAATGCGTTTTAGACAATGGTAATCATGTTCACTTGGTTGATGCATGCGCTGAGCAACTCGGTTGACAGCAAACTGAATGTCAGGACGGGTAATGGCCAGAAACTGTAGAGCCCCAATTAGGCTGCGGAAGTGGGTGATATCGGCAAAGGGGGTGTTGGATCCATTCGTAGACGAAGAGACTGCCATCGCTGTTGGTTGACTGGTGCATTTTTCCAGTCCAACTTTCTGCAACAGATCTCGAGCATATTTTGACTGATGAAGAAACAAGCCGTTGCCTGTCCGAGAAACCTCCATTCCCAGAAAAACAATGTAACAGGTCAAGGTCCTTCATTTTGAAGGTGGTATGCATAGCTCGAGTGACATCCTGAATGAGAGCTGTAGTAGAGCCTGTAATAATGATATCATCTACATAGACAAGAAGAATGACTGTACCGTGTGCTGAATCTCGAGTAAACAGACTCGTGTCGTGTACGCAACACGTGAAGCCGAGTCCCTGGAGGAACGTTTTCAGACGTGTGTACCAAGCACGGGGGGATTGCTTGAGCCCATACAGAGACTTTTGGAGTTTGCAAACATGTTGAGGGAAGCAGGGATCAACATAGCCCGGTGGTTGCGTCATGTAGATAGTTTCATCAAGCATACCATGAAGAAAAGCATTGGAAACATCCAACTGATTGATGAGCCAATTGTTGCGCACGGCGAGTGACAGTACTAGGCGAATGGTTTCCTGCCGAATAACAGGACTGAATGTTTTGGAGTAATCAAGCCCATACTCCTGATTGTAGCCTTTAGCAACCAAACGAGCCTTGTACCTGGAAATACTTCCATCCGCATTGTGTTTAATTTTGTACACCCATTTACAGCCCACTGGTGCCGCCCATGGGGCTTAGGTACAAGAACCAAGTTTTCTGATCAGTCAAAGCCTTAAACTTGTCATCCATAGCATGACGCCATAAGCATTTTTTGAGGCAACAGAGTAGGTTGTTGGTTCACTATCGGGAAGGGGTGTATTTGGTAGTATGGTAGCCTGAAAGGTTTTGGGTTTAAAGATACCGGCTTTGCCACGGGTTAACATGGGATGAGTATTGGGTGTGGCACGAGCGGTGGTGATTCGGGGGTGGCCGGGAAGGACCCAAAACGGATCGGGCTGAAGATGTTGTGGGTATGGGGTGGTTCGGGTTGGTTGTGGGTGTGGGTGGTGGTTGCGGGTGTATTGTGGGTGACGGTCGAAAGGGTGATGAGGGGTGGGTGGGTAGTGGGTGGAGGTGTGGGGGAAGGTGGTGAGGGACCCTATAAGTATGTTGGAAAAAGGGGAAGGACGCCAATGAATGATGTATTTGTGGAGGAGGAAATAGACTCGTAGGGAAACTCATTTTCGACAAATTTGACATGACGAGATATGTAGACTTTATGAGTTTGTGGGTCAAGACAGCGATAACCCTTGGAGGTAGGATGATAGCCCAAAAAAATACAAGGATGGGATCGGGGTTGTAATTTGTGAGTAATACAAGGGCGTAGCCAAGGGTAGGCAAGACACCCAAAGACGCGGAGGTTGGTATAATTGGGGAGTTCTTGGTAAAGGAGTTGATAGGGTGATTTGTTGGTGAGAGTGTGACTGGGCATTCTGTTAATGAGGTAGTTTGCGGTGGCTAGAGCTTCTATCCAAAAGGAGACAGGGAGATGAGATTGATGTAGAAGAGTAACCACCATTTCAATGAGATGGCGATGCTTACGCTCAGCCACCTCATTCTGTTCGGGAGTGTATGGACAGGAGGTTTGATGTATAATTCCCAGGGATGGCAGAAACTGGCCAAAGATGTTATTGACATATTCCTTTCCATTGTCACTTCGAAAAAGTTTAACATGAGAATTGAATTGTGTTTTGACCATTTTTTCAAAAGTGACAAAGGTGGTGTATGCCTGTGATTTGTGTTTTAGTGGGTACAACCAAGTGTATTTTGTAAAATCATCCACAAAACAAATATAATAGCGAAAACCAGCAAATAAAGGAACAACAGTAGGACCCCATAGGTCAGAATGAATAAGTTGAAAAGGAGCAGTTGTACGCTTCTCAGATAAAGTAAAAGGTAATTTATGATATTTAGCAATTGAACAGAAGTCACAATTGTTTACATGAATGGAAGAAAAACCTAATTGAGACATTAAAGAATTTATTATTTGAGTAGACGGGTGACCCAGACGACTGTGCCACAACAGACCGTGGCCATCAGCCGAAAGAGCCACCGGAGCCACAGGAACGCTTTTTGAAACTAGGTGGGTAGACGAACATGTGCCAGGAAGAACGTATAGAACATGCTCACAGGGGTCCTGAAAAATCACCCTCTTGGTAGTATTGTCTAGCATCTGAAAATCATTAGAGGTGAACAAGAGTGAGCAATTATTGTCTTTTGTGAATTGGTGAACTGAAAGGAGATTGGATTTAATAGAAGGGACGTGGGTAAGGTTACCTAGGTGAAAGATAGCGGTGGGGGTTTTAATGGTACCCGTGCCAGTGTGAGAAATATTAAGGGACTCACTGTTGCCAACAGTAATACCATTGGAGCCATGATATGGATTTGGAGCATTAAGCTTGGATAGATCAGGAGTAACATGCATGTTGGCCCAGGTATCCAACAGCCATTCAGTGGAAGGGCCGGCTTGAGATGCATAATTGGCACGGTTATCACTATTTCGGCTCTTCTCATACCGAAACTAGCAACGAGCAGCGGTATGTCCTGTTTTCTGACAGATTTGACAAGTTGGACGATCCCGCTCGTAAGTGCCTGCCCGCCGCTGGAAGATGACTGCCCGCCGCTGCCGAAGGAGTGCAGGCTGTTGTTGCTGCCGTGCTGCTGACCGTCGTACGGCAGACGACTGCTTTGCCGACCGCCGCGCCTGCGGCCTCCGCTGTTTCTGCCGTAGCTGCCGCGGCTCCCCTGCCGGCCGCCACCACGCCCCCCGCGATAGTTCTGGCTTGCGGTGAGGGCGGTGGCTGGCTCCATAACAGCGGCTTCTCGAAGAAGAAGTTTGCTCTCCAGATCCACATTATTTCTTCACTTTTTAGCCACGAGGAGAGAGTAGCCAGGTCAACGGGCGTTGGACTGATGCGAACCGCCTGTTTAATGGAGGAGTAAGCTGATGGGAGCCCCCGAACGACGCACATGATGAGATCTTTTTCGGGAATGATTTCGTTCACGGTGTCGAGGGCTGTGATGATGGTGGAGACCTTGTCTGAATACTCCGCCATAGTTTTCGTGCCTTTGGTAATTGTGTGAAGACGATCACACAATTGAAAATATGAGAGTGGGAAATTGATGCATAGCGTGTTGCGAGGGCCGTCCACAGGGCTGAAGCAGTTGTGTAGGATCGGACGTGTTTCTGAACCCTGGGAGAGATGAACGCAATCAAACATGATCGGATCTGGCCATCCACGGATTTCCAGGCGGCATGGGCCGGATTGGTTTTTTCTGATTTGTCCGTGGCGGTAATGACTGCCGGCGGCGGTTCTGTGCTTCCATCGACGTATTTGAGAAGGTAATTGGCCTCAAGGGCTGTAAGAACGGTGATTTTCCATGTAGGGTAATTTATGTCTGATAATATTTCGGGAATCAGGGCATGAAGATGCCTGAGAACGAGTTTAACGCCAGAAGGAAGTGAATAGAGAGGATCCACCTTGGTTGTCATGGCTGCCGCCGCCCAAGAGAAGGGAGGGAACGATCGGTGCCCTAAAGAGAGAAAAAACCTAGAGAAAAGAAGATCTAGGTTTTCTGGCTCTTGATACCATGAAAGAATATTGATTGTATTGAAGTGTTCACCTAATAAGGGAATAAATGGGAGATATATATAGGAGATATAGGAAGGAGTAGTAATCCTAATAGGACTAGGATTAAGGAGTACTAATCCTAATAGGACTAGGATTAGTACACAGTAAATACTAATATTATTTAATACTATTATTTAATACTATATGTTATTATCCCCCCTCAAGCTGAGCTGAGCGGAAGCGAACGGAAGCTTGGAACTGAGGTAATCGTGCTGTCGGCTCGGGAGAGGCTTGGTGAGAATATCAGCCG
Organism: Solanum corneliomulleri; assembly: GCA_027704805.1. Classification (NCBI taxonomy): domain Eukaryota; kingdom Viridiplantae; phylum Streptophyta; class Magnoliopsida; order Solanales; family Solanaceae; genus Solanum; species Solanum corneliomulleri. Next base: position 52,169,273 of record JAKWIY010003052.1, on the reverse strand, counting down.
GTTGTTCTTCAGTGGGTACATACTGCACAGTCATGGTACCGGCCTGAACTTCATCACGAACAAAGAGACAATTGGTATCAACATGCTTCATTCTGGTGTGTAGGACGAAATTCTTGGCCACACAGATGGTTGATTTGTTGTCACAATAGAGAGCAGGAACAGTGTGAGTGGCGCGGAGTTCACGAAGAATATATGTGACCCACATGGTCTCAGCAGCAAGAAGAGCAAGGGAGCGGTATTCAGCTTCAGTCGAGGACCGAGAGACCTTGGGTTGTTTTTTTGTACACCAGGAGATCAGGTTCGGCCCCAAAAAAACGAGAAACCCCGATGTAGATTTTCTGTCATTTTTATCATTCGCCCAATCTGAATCTGAGAAACCACGAAGCTCTAAGTCCCCGGGTCGAATGAGTAAACCACGACCAAGAGTGCCAAAAATGTACCTGAGAATGCGTTTTAGACAATGGTAATCATGTTCACTTGGTTGATGCATGTGCTGAGCAACTCGGTTGACAGCAAACTGAATGTTAGGACGGGTAATGGCCAGATACTGTAGAGCCACAATGAGGCTGCGGAAGTGGGTGATATCGGCAAAGGGGGTGTCGGCTCCATTCGTAGACGAAGAGACTCCCATCGGTGTTGGTTGACTGGTGCATTTTTCCAGTCCAGCTTTCTGCAACAGATCTCGAGCATATTTTGACTGATGAAGAAACAAGCCGCTGCCTGTCCGAGAAACCTCCATTCCCAGAAAACAATGTAACGGGTCAAGGTCCTTCATTTTGAAAGTAGTATGCATAGCTCGAGTGACATCCTGAATGAGAGCTGCAGTCTTCTAGATAGAGTCAGAGTCATGGTGACTTGTCCTAAGTCGTAAACCCATTCCTGTTACGCCGCGAGCTACCCCTGAGACATGAACACATAACTTAGAACCACAAGTGATCCCAAGCTAACCCTGCTGGAATGAGCATACTAAAGATAATAAACTGATATGGAGCTAAATCATAACTTATAATTAAGAGATGGGGAATACCTGTGAACATACTTCATTAGCTCCTTCATTTCTTCATCAACATGGGCTACACTACCCATAGATAATCTACTAAAAGCATCTGCTACTACATTCTCCTTACCCGAATGATAATGCACACTGATATCATAATCCTCAACGAATTCAAACCATCTCATCTGGCGAAGATTCAACTATTTCTGGGTGAACACATACTGAAGGCTATTATAATCGGTGAACACATCTACATGGATACCATATAAGTAGTGTCACTATATCTCGAGTGCAAACACCACTGCTATAAGCTCGAGATCATGAGTTGGATAGTTCATCTCATGCACCTGAAGTTGTCTAGAGGCATAATCTATAACCTTACCTTGCTGCATCAAAACACAACCTAGGCCATCTCTGGATGCATCACAATAGATCACATAACCATCTGAACCCTCTGGTAGAGTCAAGACAGGAGCTGTAGTCATTCTAGTTTTCAATTTTGCGAAGCTTTTCTCACAATCATCTGAACATTGGAACTTGACCATCTTCTGAGTAAACTTAGTCAATGGTGAGGCTATGGATGAAATTTCTTCCACAAACCTTCTGCAATAACTTGCTAGACCTAAGTAACTTCTGATATCTGTAGCAGAGGCAGGTCTGGGCCACTATTTCACTTCTTCTATGTTCTGCGAATCCATTCGAATCACTTCACTAGATAAAATATGAACAAGAAAAGCAACGGATTGCAACCAGAACTCACATTTACTAAACATAGCAAATAACTGATGATCTTTGAGAGTCAGCAAAAGAACTCTCAAATGACTTGCATGTTCTTCCTCACTCCTAGAGTAAATGAGGATATCATTAATAAAGACGATAACAAACAAGTCCAAGTATTGTTTGAAAGCTCTGTTCATCAAATCCATGAAAGTTACAGGAGCATTAGTTAGTCTAAATGACATAAATACAAATTCATAATAACCATACTGAGTTCTGAAGGCTATTTTCGGAATGTCACTATCTCTGACTCTAAACTGATGATAACCCGATCTTAGATCAATCTTTTGGAAATGGCTAGCACACTGAAGTTGGTCAAACAAGTCATAATTCTAGGGATGAGATACTAATTCTTGATTGTGACCTTGTTCAACTGTCTATAGTCAATGCACATTCTGAGAGAGCCATCTTTCTTCTTTATGAACAACACTGGTGCACTCTATGGTGAAATACTAGGTCTCATGAAACCCTTATCTAGAAGGTCTTTCAACTGTTCTTTCAATTCGTTTAAGCTGATGGAGCCATTATGTTAAGAGGAAAAAAAATAGGCTGGGTATCTAGAAGGAGATCAATTCCAAAGTGATTTCCCTTTGTGAGGGACTACAGGAAGATCTCTTGCAAACCTTTCTAGAAATTCACAAACTACTGGAACTGACTCAAGAGTTGGGGTTTCAAGGCTAGAATTCTTAACCCGAACTAGATGATAGAGATAACCCTTATAGATCATCTTTCTGGCCTTAAGGTAAGAAATGAATCGACCTATAGACGCTAAGCTACTACCTTTCCATTCTAGAATTGGTTCATTTGAAAACAGGAAATGAACACCCTAGTTCTACAATCGACTGGCGTATAACATGAGTGTAACCAATCCATTCCTAGAATGACATTGAAGTCTACCATTTATAACTCTAGGTGACTTTCTGAGAGACTGTGATAGGGAAATTTTTGTATACTCGTCTAGCTATAAATGGCTCACCAACTAGAGTAGAGACTGATAAAGATTTTGAGAGAGTTGCTGGACTAACATTGAATTGGACTGCTATACTGAGTTACAAAAGATAGTCATGTCTGTTGTCTTTCCACTAAGTGAACCATATGTAAGTAACATCCTTGAGTTGGTAGGATGCCAATCTCACCTGTCACTACCAATTACTTACATCACACCAAATATTTTATTGACCTCATCAATGAATTTCTATGGGTCCTTACCAACTTGCGACCCTAAAAACTTTAGCAGAATTATCCCAACAAAATCACAGACTCTGGCTGCCACTAATCGGGCTTTTCATTTGTAGGAACTAGAACCTGCTGATTGTTCTAGTTGGTTATACTCTGAGCCTAAAGCTGAATTGGCATTCGGAAACTCTGCATTTGAACTTCCTTATCTAGTACTAGAGGAACTGCATTAGCATTGCGTGCATTAGCATTCTATGCCTAAGCTCTACAAGAAGGCATGATCTTAAACGCACAACGTCAAGTTAGAATGGAATTTGATCATACCTTACGCACGATCATAGTAACAAGAAAAATGAAGTTTTTTATAAAACACTCATAGCCTCCTTCTCATTAGATGTGTTGCACTTCACACTCATGAAAAGGAATCTACTTAGTGTGGCTTTTTAGGACTCCTAGGACTCTTGAACCTAGTGCTCTGATACAAGTTTTGTCACGCCCAGAGCTACCCCCAAGGCACGAATACGGAACTTAGAACCACAAGTAATCCCAAGCTAACACCGTTGGCATGATCATGAGCATACTAAAGATAATAAACTGATGCGGAAGCTAAATCATAACTTATAGTGAAAATATGGGGAATACCCATATGCTAAAACTGATATATACATGAAAACGGATGAGCTTAATACAATAAAAATATCAACTTAATACTAAGCTTAATCTAATTATATCTGAAATAAGCCTATAAAATGGACTAGAAAAACTGGGACAAGCCCCAGCTAAATCTAGCAAAAACTGAAACTAAATGACTAAAGACTGAAATTAAAATCATGACTGTTGTCCTCGGAGCACGAGGACTCTCCACTGAATCTGCTAAGCTGGAGATCAAACATCGATCTATGCATGATCTGTATGCTGATAACCTTAACTGACATCACGAGAAGATGTAGCGCACGTATACGTCAGTACTAGAATTGTACTAAGCATGTAGGATAGAGTAAAGCTGATATAAAATATAACTGAACAAGCATATAGGCAATTATAATAATCTCACATGATAAACTGAATTCTGAGCTGACTGGATGTAATGAAAAATTTATAATATGCTGAAACTGAATACTGAGTAAACTGATAAATGGTCAATGTAGAGAGTCAGGCTGATCTTTGGGAGCTAGAAATAATCGATAATAAAACCACATGCGCTAAATGTGGAGTCCGATCTATACGCCCCATCGAGAGGACCCAATATACCCTGCCAAGGGTATAAGGAATGTTGGCGTGATCACTAAACTGATTGCCCATTGAGGGGACTTACAACCTTCTTTGCTAGTAGTTCTGGGACTAATTGGGTACGTTGAACTCTAGTCCAACTCGGTATTATGCTACTCCCAATGAATTTTGTAAATTAAGTGAATATGTGTTAGCTTCTGTAAATACTGATATCTCGAAACTGAACATGCAAACTAAGAATGGAACAATTAATCTCATAATTATGCATTTATAACTGAGGCATGTATATGAAGTGTCTGAAATATCTGACCTAGCATGTGTAATTCAAGAACTAAAGAACTACATAGCTAGGGTTCTGAAATTTATGTGATAATCTAAGTAAAAACATGATTATATGTTTTGGAACATATATTTAACTAAACCATAAAGTTCTATCAAAGTTTTAGAAACCCTAGGTTTAATCATGATAAGAGAATAAAAAAATTGAATGAAAACTAGGGACCCAACAGATGAAAGGAACCCATTAGTGAAATCTCACATACATGGTGATGAAATCCACGAAAATACTTAGTTTTCGGGGCTGGAACTGCTAGAACTTGTTGCATTCTTAAACTAGGGTTCTTGAGCCTTTCTTCTTTCTTTCTTCTGATATTCTAACTTTTGATTTAATGATTTGACTTAATATGTTTTAGTTATGTTTCTAGGCTTAAACTTACTAAAATATGATGATTTATGGTTAAAACGATGTAAGTTAGGGTTTAAACAAAGTGGGAAAGGTCCAAAAGACCCATGGAAAAGTTTCTGTCGGACCAAACGATGGCCAGGACTGACGATCCATCGTCTGACCGATGCCACATCGTTGGGTGCGTTGATTGGGCCTGTTTGACAGGCCTTTACTAAAATAGGCATAACTATTTACTCAGAGGTCTTATTTTAGCAAGGTTGGTGGCTATGGAAAGATAATTAAATTATCTATTTGTGGGTAGGTAATGGGATACCTAATTCATTTTGTGCGATGAGTTTTAACCATTTAAAGTTGACCCATATGCATTTCCCCTTAACTGTCAGCAAATTTTCACCTACGCTCAGACCTACGAGCTGTAGGTCCACATATGGACCGTGCTGGTCATCCTTAGATCTTGTAAGAGAGTGGGTGAATGGGGGTATCGGTCGACGGTCATGGACTAGGGACCGTCTTCTGACCTACGAACCGTCGATCCGTCCGTTGATCAAGACTTATCCAATTATTTCTTGGCTGAAATTTTGGGAGTTTATGATCCCATCGACGGTTGTGCAGGATGGACCGTCGTCTATCCTACAGACCGTCTATGCCACCTTTGGTTGGACATGCAGATTTTTAAGAAAAAACTTATTTTTGGTCTATTTTGGCTACGGGGTGTTACATTCTCTTAGATTATCTTTCAACTGCCTCTCTCACTAGGCCTTTCATTTGTGATAATTCCACAAGAGAGTATTTGTCTTACGGTGTTATGTCTCTATCATATATGACGAGACTTCCCGTTGTACATAATGCTCCTTGCCCTACCTATTGTTGCTTGACTATCACAATATATGCATATAGGTCCATCAGGTTTGGGCCAAAATTGAATATCCTCTAAGAAATTCTTAAGCCAATTAGCTTCTTCACCAGCCTTATCTAAAGCAATGAGTTTAGATTCCACTATGGAGCGAGTAATACATGTCTATTTGGACGATTTACAAGAGATTGCTACTCCATCAAGTATGAAAACATAACCACTTATGGATTTTACTTCATTTGAACCGGTGATCCAATTTGCATCATTAATCCTTCAATCACAGCAGAATATTTATATAATGCAAAGCATAGTGTTGTGTATATTTCAGATATCCCAACACACGTTTCATTTCTATCCAATGAGTTTGATTTGGATTACTAGTTAACCGACTTAGTTTTCTAATACGACATGCTATATCTGGTCATGTACAATTCATAATATATATCAAACATCCCAATACTCTGGCATATTTCAATTGAGAGTCACTTTGACCTTCATTCTTTTGAAATGTACAACTTAAATCAATTGGAGTTTTGACAATACTGAAATTCAAGTACTTGAACTTATACTCTTTCAATATATTGAGATTGAGATAATGCTTTACCCTGAGGAGTTTTTATAATCCTGACCCCTAAGACTAAATCAGCAACTCCTAAGTCCTTCATATCAAACTTGCTGGACAACATGCGCTTAGTATCATTTAAATCATCAATGTCTTTACTCATTATTTACATGTCATCAACATACAAACAAACAATCACTTCATGCTTCATAATATTTTTAATGTATACACATTTATCACATTCGTTGATCTTGAATCCATTTGCCAACATAGTTTGGTCAAATTTAGATTGCCATTGTTCGGGTGCTTGCTTGAGTCCATAAATTCACTTCACAAGTCTGCACACTTTCTTTTCTTTACCAGGAGCTATAAACCCTTCAGGTTGTTTCATGTAAATTTATTCCTCCAACTCTCCATCTAAGAAGGCTATTTTTACATCCATTTGGTGGATTTTAAGATCATGCACTGCTGCTAGTGTAATCAACATCCTAATTGATGTTATCCTTGCAACTGGAGAGTATGTGTCAAGGTAGTCCAGACCTTCCTTTTTTTGTCTATACCATTTGACTACTAGTCTAGCCTTATATTTGGAGATAGTCCCATCAAGTTTCATTTTCCTTTTGAAAATCCACTTTGATCCTAAAGGTTTATTTCCCGGAGGAAGATCAACCAATTCCCATGTGCGATTAATTAAAATTGATTTGATCTAACTATTGACTGCTTCTTTCCAATAAGTTGACTCAGATGAACACATAGTGCTTTAAATGTTTAAGGCTCATTTTCAAGAAATAGTGCCGCAAAATCTGGTCCAGGAAGGAGGTTTTCGTTTGTGAGTACTACGCCTAAGATCCTCACTAGTTAGTGTATTTTCATTGATTCTTCTCGTTTTCATTTATGACTTTCACTTGTCGAGTCACATTAAGTTTTATACGAATAAATATTTTCAAAAAACTCTGCATAATCTGACTCAATTATTGTATTAACATGACTATCAGGATTATCATATTTGTGAACCTAAAGTTGATAGGCCTTACCGTTCACAACATATCCAATAAATACACAGTCTATTGTTTTGGGTCCAGTTTTAATCCTCTTCGGTAAAGGAACCTCTACCTTTGCTAAACACCACCAATACTTTGGAATATTTCAAGTTGGGTTTCCTTCCTTTCCACATCTCATATGGAACTGATTCTTATATCAATGGGTTACCCTATTGAGTATCTTATTAGCCGTGAGGATGGCTTCCCCCCAAAGGTTTCGTGGTGAACCATAATTGATCATCAAGGCATTCATCATTTTCTTTAATGTTCTGTTCTTTCGTTCCCCAAACCATCTGACTGAGTGTATAAGGTGCAGTAGTTTGATGAATAACCATATTCCAAACATATATCTGCAAAAGGAGATTCATATTCTCAACCCCTATCATTCCGAATAATTTTTATCTTTAGATTCAATTGGTTCTCCACTTCATTTTTGTATTGTTTAAATGCATCAATTGCTTCATCCTTATTATTAAGCAAATAGACATAACAAAATCGAGTACAATCGTTAATAAAGTTATAAAATACTTTTTCCACCACGAGATGGTGTCGACTTTATATCAGTTATATCTGTGTGAATTAAGTCTAATGTTTTGGAACTTCTTTCAACATACTTATAAGCATGTTTAACAAACTTACTTTCCACACAACTCGCAATTTGATTTATCGCATTTAAAATCAGGCAATGCTTCTAGAGTAATCAATTTTTGTAAGGCTTTGTAGTTTACATGTCCCAAACGAGCATGCCATAAATCATTTTACTCCAATAAGTAAACAAAAGCAGAATTCTTATTAATACTGTCAACAACCATTACATTCAGTTTGAAAAGACCCTCATTGAGGTAGCCCTTTCCTATGAACATTTCATTCTTACTAACGGCTTTGTCATTACTAGGACACACTTAAATCTGTTCTTAACGAGTAGTGCAACAGAAACTAAATTCTTCCTAATAGTAGGGACATGCAAAACACTTTTGAAAGTCAACACCTTATTGGATGTTATTTTCAACATTACTTTCCCAGTTCCTACAATCCTTGCTGTTGCTGTGTTTCCCATGAATAAATCTTCATCGTACTCAGCACGAGTGTACGTTGCAAAGGCTTCTTTCGCAGAGCGAATATGTCAAGTGAAACCTGAGTCGAGAAACAACTCCTTGGAATTTCTAACTAAGTTACACTCAGAGATCATTGCACACAATTCATCTGTATCTTCCATCTTTTCTACGATGTTTGCTTGACTTTGCCTTTGCTTTGTCTTTGTCCTTTCTTGGAGCACAACAATCAGAAGACTTATGACCATCTTTGCCACAGTTGTAACAGTTTCCTTTGAATTTCTTCATGGTTTGTTCTGACTTCTGCCCGTTAGAATTTTTTCTTTTTGTGTTTGATAGGAGCTTCTTCAACAATATTAACTCCAATGATTTTTGAGCTCTTAGGAGACTTCTTTTCGGCGTTTTTATTACCTTCCTCAATATTGAGCCCAATTACAAGATCTTCAAGCTTCATTTCTCTACGCTTGTGCTCTAGATAATTCTTGAAATCATTCCATGAAGGTGGAAACTTCTCGATCATTGCAACGACTTGAAAAGCTTTATTTACTATCATATCTTCAGGATCAGATCATGGAGAATAAGTTGAAGTTCCTGCACTTGTGATCCAACAATTTTACTATCTACCATTATATAGTCTAAAAACTTTGCGACCACAAACTTTTTCAAGCATGCATCTTTTGTCTTATATTTCTTCTCAAGTGCATACCACCACTCATTTGAAGTTGTTATTGCAATATAGACATTTTATCAGTCATACTCTAAAGCACTCAATATGTAACCTTTGCATAGGAAGTCTGCCTATTCTTATGCTTCAATAATCATGAATTTTTCTATGTCTGGCATATCAGTAGCATGCCCTGGAGTTTCTTCGTTAGTAAATTTTTGCATACCAAGAGTGCTAAGACAGAAAAATACCCGTTGCTTCCATCTTTTAAAATTCGCACAAGTGAATTTACCCAATTTCTCTATTTGTGGTACAACAGTTCGGGTTGGTGTAGTAGCAGCCACTGTAACACCATTGTTTTCCATTTCTAAAAAATAAAAGTCGATATAGTCTTTTTAAGATATAAATAATAATTGCAGACTTCAAGGAGTATAAAATCACGAAGATTTTTGTCTCCACCAGAAACATAGATTAATAATAATGAATAATTTTCTTACGATTGTTGCGTATCTGTGTTACGAAAAATCAGAATTACTTATTCTGATAAATTTTAGAGAAACACTGAGTAAACAAAATTTACTGAATCAGTAAGAAAGAAGAACATAAATTTAATTTACAAAAAGTAAAATTTATAAAACACGTACCAGAATCTAAAAAGTTTTAACAGGGAAAAATATTAAGTCCATTGAACTCACAATGTCCCCTTAAGGAAATTATTCCCCTCTAGTATTCGAGGTTTGATTTGGAATATAACCTCAAAAAGGTAAAATGATCTCAATCACCAGAGTATAGATACCAAAAACTTTGGTGTCAGCGAACCAGTCAACAACAGTAAAATACACGAAGTAATTTGTTGTGCAGAAGAAGAAGAACACGAGATTATAAAAATTCGTTTGAAAAAATCTGAAGAGTGAATGGTATTTATAGGCAAGAGGAACAAGTTTCAAAAGGGTTCAATCCTTTCAGAAAAAAGACGACCGTTAATAAATGTTTGCAACCTTTCATATGGTACTGACTGTTCCTGCAAGTTGCAACCTTTCAGAAGAGTCATTTCCAAAAATGGCAGGAAATTTAAATAAAATGGAAAAGTTTTTTAAATCAAATGCTTTGCGCGTGGATCCGAGTCTTGTTGGGTTAGTCAACTAAAAAGTTGAAATGTTTCAGTTAATTTCAAATAAATAATTGAAAATGTTTCTGAAATCAACTAATTAATTGTAAACATTTTATCAAAAAAATAATCTCTCGATCGATCATTTGCCAAAGCCAAAGTCAAATTCAAGTCGTAGTCGCAGCCAAACCGAGAGAGTGAGCAACGATGATGACAGCGCGAGGAGGGTCCCTATTTCCGACCCTTTTAATAATTAATAGGAGTGTTTGAATATTTAAAATCTCCTATTTTTATTTTCACCATCGATGAGGGACAAATGCGTTTTCATTAGAGCATAAGAGGACTTTTTAAGTTTCCAACTCTTTAAGTTCTCAACTTTTCAAGTTCTCTCTTTCACTCTATTTCCCATCAATTATTGCTACATTACCAATACCTGATACACTTGCATCACACGAGGAAGAATGCCTCACAAGTAGTAACTCAAATGTTGTCATCACACAGGAACAATATGGTCAGATTATGAATTTTTTTCATCACTTCCGAATTGATGGTTCAAAAGAGGATTCTAAGGGTAATGTTGAGCCTAAAATTTTTGCAAGTATAATAGTGTGAACATCTTCTATTGATCTCGATATTGTTCATGTAAATGTTTTAGATCAAGTATTGATTTATGGATCATTGACTCGGGAGCTTCAAACCATATGACCTTTAATAAATTCTCACTAACAAATATTCAAACATTACCTTACCCTATACTTGTCTTACTCCTTAATGGATACAAGTTCAAAGTGACATAATATGGTGATGCACATATTTCATCTAAAATTGTCTTAAACAAAGTATTACATGTTCCGTCTTTCAAGTATAGTCTCTTTTCATTTCAATCCTTGGTTCCTTCAATGAAGTGCATAGTCTTTATCACTAATACAACTTGTCTATTACCGGCCAAATCAGTGAAGAAGCCTTTGGCAATCGGTAGTAGCAAGGATAATATTTACTACATGTGTGTGAGATTCTTGAAAGATACTGCTGATACCAAAAATCTTGTGTGTAGTTGTCTGTCTAATGGGTGTATGTTACTTCTTTTCCAGTTTCAGTCTCTAATGAATAATGTATTAGAAAATGTGTTGAACACGCTAGAAAACTTCCTAATGTCTCAATTTGTTCTTCTACTTTCAATAATACAAATGTGTTGAATAATTGTGAATTTCGTGAATATCTGAAAAATGTGGATTTACTGTGGCATAATAGACAAAGCATGTTCCCTTTGTGAAAATGAGAAACACACCTACTATACCAGTCAAGTTTTCTCCCAAACAACCCTTTTTGTGCACCATGTGTTGTAACACTCCGAAAATTCCATGACTTAGACTAGAGCTTAATCTATATAATAATTCTTAAAAAGATGTTCCCAGAAAATTAACTTGTCTAGTGAAGAGCCTAGTAGGTTTTAAGAATATGTATTAAGGTAGAGAACATTGGCTTAAGGGTTTTAGCCAATTTCTAAGTATTAACAAAATTTAGAATGCACCTTGATGTTCAAATTCCCCAAATCAAGCTTGTCTAGGAATTGTACCTGCAATGAAGACCCTAAGCTAAAATATTAACTTCTTAGTTGTGCACATTAGGTACGAGACATCAAAGTGTCAAGCTTTGTTCCATAGCACATAACCATTTGAAATGATCATGAAGATTAAGCAGTGGACAAGGACATATTTTAGGATCCTTGGGACAACAAGAAGTGCGCAACAACACATGTGCTGCCGTCCGAGAGACAAGAAACCAAGCCCAACAAAATTCGGTGAGGGCGGTAAGGGGACAGGCGAACGACGGTCCAAGCCACATGGGTCCAAGATTCCTAACCAGACCTAGTCCCTAAATAAACTTACCTAACTATCTAAATAACCTAAGGCAAAAAAAATAAACTAACAAGTGCACCCGATAACCTAAGACCTAACCGGGTGGCACTAGCCGAGTAACTAACTAAAGAAGCATCCTAGTACCTAACCTAGGATGGTCCAAAGGGGTTGATTATGGTCCTAACAACTTAGGGGTACTTTAGTTATTACCCTAGGTCACTTAATTAATTAAATTAGCAACTTAATTAATAAATTAAAATCCTATCAAAACCCGAGACCCAAAGTCAAATGTTTTCGTAGTTGTAGTCAATTTAGGAGGGGCGTTTTAGGTAATTTAAGTGGAGAGTCTTTAGGTTAATTCTAGGGACCTCTAAATATTGATATTAGGTCAGTTTTCGACCACTTTTACACCTCCCAAATAAGAAACAAATGAAATTTTGTTAATCTCTCAAGAACACTCTTTTTTTCCAAACTCCATTGACGAACAAGAAAAAGTTTAAGGAAGAAGACGAAGGTTCCGAAGTTTCCAATCATATTTCGTGGATTCTTCATCTGTAAGGTATGGTTTTTTCACTCTTGGTATTCCTTTCCCCAAGAGGTCCTTTCAAGATAGTTTTCAAGAACTTCAAATACTAGGGTTTTTACTCTATAAAACGGATTTTTTTCCTAGCCCTAGATTTATGATTCTTAACAAAAAGTAAACATTTTCTATGGTTAATTTCACACGAATTGTTCAATATTTGATTGATAATGTTTGAATGTTGTGTGATACATGATCTTTCTATAAGTGATGGTTTCGTATGGGTTGTTTCTAGTGTTTGATAACGTGAAAATGTTAGGATTAGAATTTAAGGTTTGAATGAACCCTTTTTAGACCGGTTTACCTTCTCCTACGCTATTGATGTACCGTGGTTTCACGGTATTTTAATGCTTTTTCCTTAATTTTAGTGTGTGTCCAAAAGCCTTTTTGTATTGATTTTTGTGTAAGTTTCTCCTTATTTGCAGGAAATCTGTCAAAGATGAACGCGGATGTTTTTGAGAGAGAAATGGAGAAGAGACCATCTAAGGAGCTTATGACGGTCCATCGAGTCTGCGACGGTGCGTAGGTGGCATCATAGTGAGGAGAAAAGCTGATGAAGAAAGATAGGAAGTCTAACCTAGTGTGGGATTATGGAAGTCCATGACGGATGATGAGCATGATCCCGAGTACGTGCCCCAGGCACTGCCACTCCAACACGAGATGCACGTGCAACCTGAGCTACGCCCAAAAAGGTGGCGTCCGGCGTAGTCACTGCCTCCCTGTCTGATGAGGAGCGCACACTGACCGGCACACCTTCTAGGTCAGCTACACAAGAAGAGAGAGCGTCTGGTTCCTTAGGAGTTTCATGGTCGGAGGAAGTCTCCAAGTCCGCAGAAGTCTCTAAACCCGCCACAACTGCAAAGTTTGCCTTGTTTGATGAGGCTGATTGTCTTGATTCCACTCCAAGCTCACCGACTGGAGTTCCCTCCATGGTTGCCGACCAGCCCAACTGGTGGTGTGTCGACGGGCACTACCAAGTGTATTCAGACGCACAACTTCTAAATGATAAAGGCTTCATGACACAAAACCTTACACTGGAGAGGCAGGTCCTTACAGGAAGTCTTCCCACTATGCCAGATATCCATACTCTCTTCACCAGACACCGGCTAGAGTGGACGGCTCGTTCTTTGGGCCTTTACAGTGAGGAGTTGGTCCCATAGTTTTACACCTCTTATGTGGCTACTCTTCGATCACATGTCGATAGGCGGGCTGCCCCCGCCAAACAGGCCCTACTTGAGCACGTCAGAGTACGAGCCATATAGGTCGACATCTCTCTGCCAGCTATCCGTCGGTATCTGTACAGTGAGGATTTTGATACCACTAGGACCCCTCTCACCGCCGAGTTCGACTACCGGTGGCAAATTGTTAAAGAGGTCTGATTCTTGCGTGAGACATCGCTGAGAGAGACCACAAAGAGGTGGATGGCCCAGCACTTATCTATTGATGGAGAGGTTGCCGACTAGGTAAAGAAGCCGAAGGTAACCATGATGAAGGCTAAGTTGACCTTCACGAATAATTTTCTATGGTTGATTGTTCGCCACTGACTTTCTCCCATGGCTGCAGATAATATAGTTACATGGGATCGCGCAGTTCTGATGGCAGTGATGATGGACGGGTTTGAGATTGACTTCGCTTGGGTTCTTTAGGCTGTCATGCACGAGAGGGATTTCAAGGTAACCACTACTTACCCTTTTCCGTGCATGGTATTTTCATTATGCAGGTCCGCTGGTTTGACCATATGGCACATTGATCATCTCAAGACTCTGCAGGGCCATGTTGATATCGGCCTCATTTGGGATGAGGTAAATGAGTTAGCTCCACGCAGAGTGCCCAGTACAGAGGTGCCTCCACTTGGTGAGAATCTGGCTGATACTATAGTGCATGCCCTAACGGCTACGCAGGCTACATCAGCACCCACTGACACTACCCTGGTCGAGTCTATCCCCGGTAGTAGCACTATCCCAAGCTCATCTCGCTCAGCCCCTTCCCCCGCTCTGGTCCATCTTACTAGGGTCAAGAAACTAGAGGCTCAGATGTACACACTTCTGCATCACATCCAGCCTTGGATGAAGAGGTCTATTGTTGAGGAGGAGGAGCGCTAGGAGTGTAAGATGGCACAACACACATATACGAAAATCGCGGAGGTTCATCAGCGCTTAGATTCTTTTGTGGTGCAAGTACTAGACCAGGCAGCCCCTCCGGTGGACGTGTCGACCCTTCAGGCTGCGGTTGACAGTTTGCGAGCATATCTTGATATGATCCTAGAGGCTAGGGTTCCTGAGTCTGAGGCCCTTCTGTAGAACCTACTGAGGACACAATGTTGGCTGCTTTATTCGTCATTATGAGATTCCACCACCTCCCCCTTGAGAGAATGCCAAGAGGCGCATGGGTCGAGAAGAGGATGAGGCTAGGTGAAGGAAGAAGGAGCGATATGAGATAGAGGTTGCGAGGATAGCCTCGATTGCTGATGAGGAGGCACATAAGATTAGTGTTGTAGAGTCAGCCACCGGGGCATCTAGCTCCTGATATGTTGAGACAGCGGGAGGCACGATTGATAGTGTTGTTGCTGATGAGGGCACTACTGAGGGTGTCCATACTACAGAGGTAGTGGATTTCGGAGAACCGAACCCACCATCTTGCTGATCGCCGGCGCTTTGCGCCTCATGTTTGCTTCCCCTACCACTCTCGTATTTCAGTTTTTTATGCATTGGGGACAATTGCATATCTTTTTGTTGGGGATGGGGTAAATGAAAAGTGAGTTCTAGGGTGAAGTCTGAATAGCCCAATTCATGATCCTCTTTTGGGGTTTTCATGCATGATTTCTTTTTTCCCCAAAAGACTGATTACTTTTATTGTTGAACCGACATGTTATATCTTGTGTACATAGTATAACTCTGAAGCATGATGGCTAAAACAATTATGATTTCCTGATATGAAAATGATGCATGACTAGGCATAGTAATTGATAACTGTATGGATCTAAACATGACATAGAGATACACTAATGCATGACCTTGAATCTAAGACTCGAACTAGGTGTCTAATGATCTGGGAATGTAATGAATGTCAAGTGAGTGTGAGGAAAATTTGAAGGATCTACCATTGAGACTGAGCTAGAACTTGCTTGGTTAGTCTTGCTAAAAGTAATCCCAAATGAACAATTAGGAAAGGATCACATGCCTTTGTTCGAAATAGTCAATCTTGAGCCCAAAAAGAATAACAGAAAACCAAATGAAGTTAATTCCGTATTGATCCAAATGATTTGAGCCTAAAAACAGATCTTTCTTTTTCACCCCAACTGATCTTCTTTGGGAACAATGTATTTTCCCTGGTCCCTCCCTGGACATGTGCATCTCAGTTTACGCCAAAATAATAAGTTCAGGGTGGCTGATGCAGAAAACAACCTTGTCGTGGCCCTGATCCAACCGTGGGTATTGTGAACCTTGACTCATGGCAAAGTCATGAGTTGAGGGTGGTTGTTATAAGGAATACTCCGGAAAGTGGGGTTGAAAGAATGAAGAGAAAGAAAGAACAAAACAGAAGTGACTAAAAAAAAGAAAAGTCACTTACATAAGAGGATAAGATAGGGAAAACAGCAAGATAAAAAGAAAATTCAGAAATTGGGCGAAATAAAATGATAAAAAAAGTGGTCTCACGGTATTTTTGATGATTTTTCCTTAAGTTTAGTGTGTCCAAAAGTCTTTTTGTATTGATTTTTATGTAAGTTTCTCCTTATTTGCAGGAAATCTGCCCAAAGATGAATGCGAAAGTTTTTGAGCGAAAAATGCAGAAGAGACCACCTACATAGCTTATGAAGGTCCGTAGGTGGCATCGTAGTCAGGAGAGAAGTTGCTGAAGGAAGATAGGGAAGTATGACCTAGTGTGGGATTACGGAAGTCCATGACGAACCATTATAGCCACGACGGTTCGTCCTTCTAGTTCGTCATAATGATCAGAGAGTAGTCCTAGTACCCAAATTCCCAGAAGTTAAAGTATTATAGATTGGAGACCCTTGATGGACCGTCGTGCTTGGAACGGTCCGTCATGCCTGTTCGTTGAGGGCAATGACAAAAGAAGCAGAAGAATTTGTGAAGTAACGGACGCCGGAGGCCATGACGGCCCGTCGTGACCACTACGGTCCGTCGACTCATACGCGTTTGGACAGATTTTTAGTAATTAGAATCCTTCTTCTATTAGGTTTTTGATTTTGTTATAAATAGTTCAAAAAACCTCGTTTTTGGGGTTAAACTTTTCGATGATTTTTAGTCCTCTTGTTCAAGTATTGAAGAATTAATTTCAGTAATTGATACACTTTTTCTGGAATTAATTGTTGGTGTTTTTGTTGATTAATCAAGTGAATTTCTGGATTTTATTCTTTCTTATTAAAGTAAGTGCATGAATTCTTATATTAAATGTATGAATAGTGTGATTATGACCATGGGTAACTAAACTCCATAACTAGGGTTGTGGGAACCATGGGTGAATAATGAGGTAAAATCTAGCAGAAATAACAATTCTAGAATAGTGTCTTGCATGTATTGATAATTCTTTTGTTTAGAAGTCTTTTTAACGGATGACCAACGTTATAACTCGCCTTAATGCTACTTGCCGAACCAAGGAGGTAGATAATAGGAAAAGAATTATCAACATAGATTTAGTGTACACTATCTAATAGGCTAGTGTCGGTTGGTACGAGGTAATAACTTAGTCAAATATCGCATACAATGCTTAATATGAGGTAAAGGTAAGGGTTAGTATTGCAACACACGTAGCCGGACCAAGGTTCGGAGTGAAATTTTCTAGATGCCAGACCAAGGATTTAGAGATACATAACTTATCACTTTACATGCAAGATACTAGGAAAGAATTGTTATAGTTAGAAGTATCAAGTTAGGAACCTGTGGGGAACATTTAAGCCCTAGTTACTTTTATTAATTGATTAAGCTCCGAGATTTGAATCTGTTAGTTGTTTACTTTAATTTAGTTAATTATTTTCATTAATTTAGAAATAAAACCCCCCTTTTTTTGTCTTTTGTTTTCTAGGGAAATAGTTGACTAAATAATAGTAATAACAGAATAAAGTTAAGTCTGAACTATTTTCCTCGTGGGATCGATCCCAACCTCATTAGTTGGGTTCTTTACTTGATACGACCGCTTTACTTCTTATTTGAGAAGTAAGTTTGAGCGTATCAGTTATGCATTAATCTTGTACATGATTTTATGAGTTTTTCTTGATTATATCATTGAGTATTTCACTAAGTATTACTATGAATATCAAATGATGAATAAGGTTATTGGAAACAAAATTTAAGTCTTCTAAAGTTGTGATTTCTCTAAGATGTTTATGTTAGCCTATAAGTATTGATGCTATGTTATGAAAAGTATGTATGATGTTGCTATGTGAATATGCTTTCTATGAATATTTTAATTGTGAGATCATAATAAGAACACGAATATGAAAGTTTATGATATTCCCTTGTATGATTTACACAAGGTGATTATGTTATGTTATTCTCACATAAGAAATGTTACGATGAAAGGACAATTCTCATCTAATCTAAAAGAGATCATGATCATGTCATACAGGGAGATAATCTCCTATAACCTATGATAAGTTTTTGATAAAAGACAAATTAAAGGTTATTTCAAGAAAAGGGACTTAAGCTAAGCAGCGATGAACTAGATATGGGAAGTGTCCCTTCCCTAGGTGAAGGTAGGTTCACAATGATTCTCATGAGATTGAGGCTTCTATGTAATGTGGAACTATGGGTCTCTAATACATCTCCTAGTTCTTGAACTAAGCTGCCACCATAGGATACTAGCTAAAGGATATACCTAGAAAGCTATGTCATGTAGGTTCTACTTTTGCCGGTAGACCACTTTTTTTCAGTGTGGGGAAGACACTGGATTACATGTTTAGATCACATGGCCTATGTCGGTTAATGTCTATGTTCCCTCATGTAAAACGAAAGACAAGTAAATGAACGTTGAGTAGGGTGACATGAGGAGTTGGCTTAGTATAGGTAGTGGGATGGGACGCTACCTAGACATTGCACAAGTTGACTCTAAGGTAAATCCTAGGATATTGTTCTTATGTAATATGATGATATGAAAGATATATGTTTATGATATATGATGTTACTCTTACATGAATGTTGATCCTTATAATGAAAAAGTTATTGAGTTATATTGTTATATGAATCAAAGCTTTACTTATGGTCTCCTATCTTATCTACTTGGTTATGTAGGGTTATGAGGCTTCACATGATCATTGCACTTGTAGGTTGGGGATGGGATCATTGGTAATTGTATGTTATGTTTATAAGATTTATTGAATTGGTAAGTGTTTTGTATGTTATGTTTATATGATTTATTGAATATGAATTGTCAACACGACTTTATGAGAATATGCCTTTGATTATGATCATGCTTTAAGTGATGAAATCTTTACATGTATATGTTATATGGTATGCGCATTAAAGGATTTCATATGACTTAGCATGCTTTCTAAAGAATGATAAATGATACTTTTTCATGCATGTTCTTATGTGTTATGTGCATATACCCATACTTAGTACATGTGGCGTACTAACCCCATTACCTTACATTACTACAAATGTAGGTTCCGGCCATTGAAGCTTAAGGAGGTGATTTGAAGAAGCTTGGAACTCTTTCTACAAGTCTTGGTAGGTCCTCGTGTTCGAGACGCTATCACTTATATTCCAGCCTATGAAGACTTAATAGTTTTTAGAATACATTATTACCATCATGTTCTTTGGATCTTTTATATTAAGGCTTATATGGCATATTGACTATTTTTGGCTAAGTCCAAATTTGCACTCCTAGATGGTTTTATATATGTGAGACAATAGTTTTAGAATATCGTATGTTTTTATAAATCTTAAGTACGTATACTTCATTAGTATGTTAAAAGTTTTTATGTTTCCACAAAATTTAACTGTATAATTATGATGAAAGCTAAGAAGAGACTTTTTTGTGACCTCTGAGAGGTTAACGACGCCGGTCTCATCTGGATCTAGGATCCGGGCGGACATATGCCCTATGACAAGGCAAGTTAGGTTGCCATTCACCAACAACACAAGTCATTCTAAGAATATTTTGACCTTCTACACATTAATATATGAGGACCTTATCAGGTTCATACATATGATGATTACAAATACTTCATTGCCCTTGTGGATGATTACAGTAGGGCTACCTTGACATACATGTTGAGTACCAAAAGTGATATCATACAAGTTCTTCAAACCTTTGTAAACATGATAGAAAATCAGTTCCAAACAACCATAAAATGCATCAGGTCTTGAAAAAGTATTGAGTTCAACAACCTTCAAACACATAAATTACTTCAAGTCAAAGGCATCACACATCAGAAAATTTGCCCTTATACACCATAAACAAAACAACATAGTAGAATGAAAGCACAAATACTTGATGAAAACAACCAGAGCTGTCCTTTTTAATCCAAATTGCCTGTATTGGGGTGATTGTTTTCATATAGCCACATACCTTATAAATAGGCTTCCTTTCACGTTCCTCCAAAATAAATGTCCTCATGAAATTATTTACAAAGAAAAAACAAAATAGAACGAATTAAGATCCTGTGGATGCCTTTGTTACTCTACGGTGCCTAAAGTCCATAAATATAAACTAGAACCAAGAACCACACCCCATATCTTTATAGCATACCCCCTCTATTACCAAAGGATACAAGGTAATGAGTCTTGCCACAAAGAAAATACAAATTTCTAGGTATGTGGTCTTTCATGAGAATATTTGTCCATTTGCTCTATCTTCAAAATATGCACTTTTCCTTCTATTCTTAAATCTTGTTCTCTTGATTATACTGAACCTTGATATACATTTTTAAACAATAATTTGTATTTAATTGATGATTATATTAACTTGTCACTTAGTCCTCAGTCCACATTCATCACCACCTCTATCCACACAGTCATCACTACATACTG
Organism: Solanum corneliomulleri; assembly: GCA_027704805.1. Classification (NCBI taxonomy): domain Eukaryota; kingdom Viridiplantae; phylum Streptophyta; class Magnoliopsida; order Solanales; family Solanaceae; genus Solanum; species Solanum corneliomulleri. The sequence goes on along the minus strand of JAKWIY010003052.1, from coordinate 52,148,699 downwards.
AAATACCAGCTCCACCAATACCACTGATAAGATCTAATAGGAAAATAAAGACACCTTCTCATATAAAGGATTATGTCTTGTATCTCCCTACTCTAAAAACCTCCACTAGTCCTATTTCCACTACCATTCCCAACAATAACCAAAATAACATGTCACTTAATGCATTGTTTAATAAACACCAATATATAACTCTTGATGTCTTTGCTTCTAAAATTCAAGCCTTGGTTGAAAGAGTTTGTTGTGATAGTAAGCCATGTTCTTATGAAGAAGCAACATTAATTCTTGCCTTGCATAAGTCTATGGAACAAGTATTTGATATATTGCATGCTAATAGAACTTGGGATCTGGTCAAATTACGTACAGATAAAAAAGCCATTAGATGTAAATGGAGTTATATAGTGAAGCACAAAGATGATGGTGGCATAGACAAGTTTAAGGATAGACTGTTGGTTAAGGTCTACACTCAACATGCTGGAATAGATTACAGAGAGACATATTCACCTGTTGTTAAAATGACCACTGTGAGAACCTTGGTGGCCCGTGTTTTGAAAAAAGGGTTGGAAAATGTTCCAACTTGATGTCAATAATGCATTTCTAGATGGTGATATTTGTGAAGAAGTGTATATGGCAGTGCCTGAAGTTCTTAATGTGAGTGAATTAGACTTAGCTTATAAGCTTAATAAGACTCTCTATGGACTTAAACAAACCAGCAGACAATGGTATGCTAAGATTACTAAAGTGCTGTCCGTTAGAGGCTATACACATTCACACCATGATTACTCTTTGTTCTACAAGAAATCTGATTCATTGGTGGTGTTTGTGGAAGTTTATGTTGATGACATAGTATTGAAAGGCACAGATACAACTAAATTAAACATTTAAAGACCCACCAAGACAAGAAGTTCAAAATTAAAGACCTTGGAAAACTACATTATTTATTGGGTATGGAAATTTTTTATACTGTAGGAGTGGTACTTATTTCACAAAGGAAGTTTGTATTGGACTTATTAAAGAAGTATGCTTGTTTCAATTACACTTCCTTAATATCTCCCCTTGATCCTAATATCAAGCTCAGGGACAAGGAGGGAACTCCACTTTCTGATCCCACTTATTACAGGAAACTTGTGGGGAAACTAAACTTCCTCACTAACACCATATTGTACATATCTTTTAATGTTCAATTGTTGAGTCAGTTCATGGAAGACCCCAGAACTCCCCACTTACAGACATCTTTTCACTTGCTTAGATACTTAAAACAAGATCCTACCATCGAAATTGACTTGTCAAATGACCCTAATTTTACCATGAAGGCAAACTGTGATTCAGACTGGGCCACATGCCCAGATTCTAGGAAATCTGTAAGTGGATTCTTTGTTTTGCTTGGAAACAACCCTATTAGTTGGAAGTCTAAGTATATCATTGTCATCTGCAGAGGTAGAGTATATATCACTTCGGAAAGTGGTAGGTGAATTGCTTTGGATGCATAGGTAAATCACTAAGTTAACCATATCTCATTCTTCTCCAATTGTTGTGTACCGTGACAGTCAAACTGCTATACACATAGATCACAATCATGTCTTCTATGAGAGAACTAAGCACATTGAAGTTGACTGTCATTTTGTGCGTAATAAATTGCAGGAGGGGCTCATTTCCATTCACCATGTGACCACCAATGAACAACTGACAGGTATTCTCACTAAGTCCCTCAGCGGTATCAAACATGTGGAAATTTGAACAAGTTGGCTGTGAGATCATCCCTACCAACTTGAGGAGGGGTTTGAGAATTAAAACTAAACTTAATATCTAGCTTAATTCCAGTAGTTAGTTAGTTAGTCATGATGTAATAGTCGTTAATATGTCAGTTAGTTAGTTAGAGGTTACTTGCATATTTGGTTCATCTCAAAAGTTCTTAATCAGATGTATATAATGTAACAGTGATCAATGAAACAATTACAATTTTTCATTCACCCAAAATACGCTTCCTCACAGTTCTCTCCTTCTCCCTTTTAATTGCCATTCATGGCTTGCTTGTTACTGTTTGATTGAATACTCACCATTACTGTGAGGTTTGATACTTATGTACTAGAGTTATCAGAAGCAATAACTTCCTTTAAAAATACAGATGGTCGTTTGTGTAGCTAGGCCATAACTATGCCTACCGTAAAAGTAGGAAACTTATTAAATCTAATAACTTTCATGTAATAGGTAGGGTATATTCTTTTCATACAATGTTTGCAAAATAGTCTGTTAAATTACTACACTATTATTAGTTTTTTTTTGGTGTGAATGATAATAATCAACAGTCCTCGGATTAAATTATAGTATCGCTTAATTAATTGTTTGTTTGGCAAGTCTGGGATAACTTCCTCCCTTTGGATGGTAGAGTAATCTTGGGATAACTTTCCCGGAATAAAATAATAAATGACAAAAATGTTTCTTTTTCAATCCTTTTGCTACATAACTTTTTACATTCATGCACATTTTTGTAAACAAAAATATTGTTCTTCAAATTTATTATTTTGAATACAACAATTCAAACACTCAAAAAAAAATTCCATCATAATTTATCTCATCATAATTACTCCCATTACAATTTATTTTACCATTATTAATCCCATCATAACTCAAATTTATTATACAAACAGAGAAACTTTAAAATAGACACCCAAGATCACACCTGTAATACAGAACTTAAGCTTCTACTTTTGGTAAGTAATTACGGGATTCTAGAATTCTTTTAAAAAATGTTTTCTTTTTGTAATTTTTACAAAAACAAGAAAGACGAGTTGAACAAAACATAGAATACGGCATCAGTACACGTGACATATCCTAACTATGTTTTCTCAAGTTAAAACCTACTATATTATTTTTCTTATAACAGTCGATTATTGAAAATGTTGTTTAACAGCTTAGAAAAATTATTATGTCTACTCGAAGCGTGGATATATTACCTATTCTAGAGACCAACTGAAAATCTATATACGATTTGTATTACTTTGTCGATTATTACAATAAAGTATTAAGTTATGATTTCACGTCTAAGCAAAACAAAGGAAAAACAAAAAGCAAAAAACTGAAACAAAGAACAAAAATGTATAGTTAAAAACTTATGTTATCATGTTTGTATGTACGTGTTACTTTATTACATTAGAAGTGTTCTTAATGAATAACAGAAATTAACTAATGAGGCATAAAATAATTGATAATTATAATATTACCTTTCGGAATATTTTATATCTTCTTTCATTAAATAGTTGAATGCATCTTTTTTTTTAAAAAAAAAAACAAAAACAAAGTCATTTCAATTTGATGTGAAATATTATTATTATTGTTATCTATATCTATATATAAAATGAAAATCATTACATAAAAAAATTGAAAGTAATATATTATCTAAATTTCATTTCTTTCATTTTTAAACATTAATTAGAATAAGAAAAGAAGATTTGATCATTGGTTTATACGTAAAATTTTATATTGTGTGACTATTAAGACGAAAATTGAAACGCATGTTTCTCTGCTAAATTAACTATTAGCATTGTTATATTAGTGAAATTTATTGTCGTTGTACATTATTGATGATTTGCCCTGAATTTAAATTTCATTCATTACTTATATGATAGTCACTTAATTTATTACAATTTAATTCATGAATGCGGAATGTTTCTCTAGCTATCAATGAGCAACCCCCCCCCCCCCCCTAAACTAAGCATAATTTTATGAAAGAAAATCAAGTGGTTAATCTGCCAGTAGGAATTGACAACAACGTACACCATTAAAATATTTTTCTTAGAGACAATTAATATTAAAATTGAATTGCAAGATTCTTCGCAAAAATAATTATGAACAGTGTTATATATATATATATATATATATATATATATATATTATATATATATATATATATATATCATTGTTATTCCAGATTAGTGAAGAGTTGTATCAAATTTAAATACGAGTTCATTGCTCGTGTATACTGATTCTATTATAACAAATTACATATATGCGACTATTTATTTTGTTACAATTTTAGTTTATGAATGTGGAGAGTTTCTCTATTGACGAGGAATCCTCAAATTTAGCATGATTTTATGGGGAAAAAATATGATAGTCGACCTGCTAATAAAAATTTATAACGAGGTTCCCCATCAAAATATTTTTCTTGGAGACACTTAATATGAAAATCAAATTTCAGTTTCTCTGCTAAAATAATTACAATTTTGTTGAATCTGTAAAATATATTGGTGTTCTACTTATTGAAGAATTGCATCAAATTTAGATATCAAGTCACTGTTTATGCTATTGATTTTTTTGTTGCACGAATTAAACACACCGATCACTTAATTTATTACATTTTGATTGATGAATGTGAGAAGCTTCTTGAACTCTCAAAGTAACCATAGTTTATGAAGAAAAATATAGTGATCGACCTGGTAAAAAATTGACAATGAACCCCATCAGAATGTTTTTCTTGTTGAATGCATAATTTTCTCTCTACCTTCATTAAAAATAATTGAGCAGAAAGATTGGAAATTTTTGTATAGAATTAATCATATATAACAAAGAAAATTAACAGCTTTACTATTTCAATTACTACTGTCAACTGTTCTACTAATTTTCCTTTTTGTGATAGTATAGATAAACCCCCCCCCCCCCTACTCAAGAAATGTGGTATCTGATCAAAAAGAACAAACTTGTTTATTTAATTACTCACGCAACGAAAAGTTTATCCCTTCCATCGCTGTTCAAATTACTACTAAAAAACTGCCAAAAAGAGACGAATTAAAGCGAATAGTCCGTTGCTTTTTTGGCCAAAAGCGATGCAATTACGTCTGTTGCTTTTTAGCTCGACGCTTTTCCGAAAGCGACGGATTGTGTTGCCACTTGATAAAAAAAATTTGGTGAATTTTTTTTTAACAAAAGCGATGGACTCTGTTTCTATGTTTTGGTTTTCATTTTTTTAATTGCCATAATGTTGTGCAATTTCATCGCTTTTATTCAAATTTGATTTCAATAAATCCCAGAACAGTGATGGACAAAAGGAAGTTGTCCGTCACTTTTTTGAAAATTTTAATTTTGCAAATCCAGAAAAGCGACAGACTAAACCACGCTATCCGTCACTTTTTTGGATTTTTAAAAAAGAATTAAAATCCAGGAAAGCGATGGACAAAACCACTTTGTCCGTCTCTTTGTTTGCAATTCTTTTGACAGTCTGCTACCACCTGCAAATCAATTCAATCCAATTCATATATACTATTCAGCCCAATCAAACACACAATTATATAAACAATCCACACAATGTAAAAGAAGAAACTTAAAATAACATTAGCAAATATCTAAATCAAAATTTTATGCCTTATAGAGTCTTTCAAAATATGTTCAAATTTACAAAAAAATTATAACTGTCCACAAATGTAAACTAGCTAGGGAGTGACTCCTACAGAATAATCGTCATCATCAGAACCGTCGTCGTAGATGTCATCGGGAGCCATTGTAGTAGGTCCACGAGGGAGATTTATCACTTGTTCTTTGATTTGCTAAACGGTCGCACTCATGCTTTCTTGCTAAGCTACTCTTTTCTACTCCTACTCTGCCAATGCCGTTGTAAATTTAACTATTTGATCCGACGTAGCAGAAATCTGAACATCGTCAAGGACCTCGGCTTGACTAGATGATCCAATTCCTTGAAAGCCTGGCTGGAGTCGTCTTACATCGTTCAGAGATCCTAGACCATAGACTCTACCCTTTTGTGTCTCCATACAACTTCTTTTGTCCAAATTTGGGTAAAAAGTTGAGGTGTCAATTTGATCTAACTATCTAAATTCTCAGCGATGTAATGCTGAAACTGATTATGTATGTGTGTGTGTGTGTGTGTATATATATATATATATATATATATATATATATAATATATATATATATATATATATATATATATATATATACACACACACACACACACACATACATATCACAAATATATTCACTATTAGTATATATTATTCATATTAAATAACTTACAAAAGTTTTTTCAGCTCTTTCCTCCACCAAGACATCTGGATCAGACCATTTTCTTTCTTCCTGACATGTGTCTTCTTGAAAACCTCCGATGCAATGGGACTGCACCCTTTTTCTTTTTCCTCTAAATAAAAAACTGAAATTATAGAGATGTATATGAATCAACTAATTATTTACTTAAAAGTTTGAATTAGAACTTACCGTATCTCTTACAATTGTTTCACGTAGTTTGCACCTCCAGTTTGCAACCAACCACCTTTAAGATTGCCTCTAGCCTTTTTGGCTTGGTCTGAAAGTGCCTGAATTTTGTCTGTGTTTCAATACAGACCTAGTTCATCATGAACATGCGTCAACATCCAATCCGAACATTCACCATCACCCTGAACTTTCTTTAGCCGGGCAGACAGTCTAGAAGATGCCTTTCTCTCAAATGTAGTTAAAATGACTTGATTATGTCTCGACTTTCAAGTACACATAGTATGAATAAAAAATTTTATAACGTTAATTAAATAGTAAAAAAAAGCAAAGTATACTAAACTTAACTAAAAATGTATACCTTAAAGTTATTAAACATTATCTGGTGTATCTTTTTAGGATCTCAGCCAAGAGTGATAAGAATGTGTATAGAGTATCCTAACACTTCAGCTTAAAGCCCAGACAAAATTCTTTGCCAGATGCCACCTACAAAATGGATAATAAATATTTTAGTTCATGAATAACATATTAAAGTATAAGAAACAAATAGAATAAACTAATAAATAGATAACAAAACAAACTTACGATTATCCATCCGTCTCAATCATGACTCTTCCAAGTCTGTCCTTCTAGCCAGGAACTAGAGGAGGACTCTCATCATCTAGAGAAGCACTAGGTGTAGCTGTAGCTGAGAATGACACATACTAATAATGCTGAGTCAATGGAGGCGTACCGACCATAGCATTTGACAACTCTCTACTAGAATCTCTAGTCCACATGACAAATTACTGAGGAAATGCACTTGTGGGAGATGGAGTACCTGTCAATAAGGGTCGTCGTCGACAAATATCCCACAAAGGTAGGTCCTCGTAGCATACTGAAGGCAATGCCTGTAAAGTAAAGAAAGCACTGACTGGTCGACGGAAATTAGGATAATATTTTTGAGGATCTGATGTAACAAACGGAACATCAAGTACATGTGTATCATGACTAATGCACTTTGGCACGAAAGAAATAGATCCTGCAATATCCTCAAGATCTATGGGTCTCCTAAACTTCTAATTTTAGCGTGTTTAGTCTCGCTAACTCCAAGATGATCGCGATGTCTATCATTGTCACCGCTTGATGACATTTGTATGCAAATTTACATGTATAATATATATCAAAATCATAAATTCAATAAAATTAGGAAAATACATTAGCTTACCTATATATACTATTACTCCCCACTTGTTTCAATTCCACCATTCTCCCATTCCTCTTTCTCAATTGTTTCATTTATATTATCATCCCATTCTTCGTCATCAAATAATTCATTTTCCTCATTCTCACACATTTCTTCCTCAACATTTAGTATCTCATCATCATATACTTCTTCTAATATGTGTTGAAGATGTTGTAGTGTGGCTTCCAATTCAACATCAACTTGTTGTTGAACAATTGCAACATCATTTTTGTAAGTCATATCTAAGACATTGTCAATTTCAATTCTTCCCACATGCTTACTTTTCATAACGATCCACCAATTAGCTTTGTCTCTACGCAATGGATAGAAAGCGTAATACACTTGTTTGACATTTCACGCAATGATGAAAGGATCATAATTTCTGTATTTTCTAGTGTTTTTAACTTCAATTATATTAAAGTGATGGTCCACCTTTGTTCCTCTATGTGATGCATCAAACCACTCACACAAAATAAGAAAATCTTTGTTTTAGGCAAATTTAAATATCTCACTGCAATAATCTCATGAATGACATCATAATATTCAATAGCTTGCCAGTACCATCAATATCACCTTGTATGCATATACCGCTATTATTTGTTTTCTTGTACCTAGAAACTTCTTATGTTTAAAACATAAACCCATCTACACAGTACTTATTCATTCTTAGTACTTGAGATTCCTGTCCAAGTGCTCTTCTTTGACTAATAGCAAATGTTGGACACTTGAGGATTCAATGTAAACCTACGTCATTGTTATTTAAAGTAATATAATTTAGTATAATATGAATATATTGTTAAATACTTAGTGATTGCACACTTACATAGTTGTATAGCCATTTGGAAAATTCTATATAGATGACTTCATTGTTCCATGTATTTACGAACAAGCTAATCATTTTGCATTCAAGTATTTAGTTAGTTATTCAACACTTATTATTATGTAATTTGATATCATATTTTTAACACTCACTTGAGATATGGTCGAATCTCTGGACAATTAAGCAAAATATGTGTCACAGTTGATTACATTCCCATATCAGTGAAGCCTCACTTTCCTTTCTTTTTAGATCCTTAATCATTTTGATTAAAAATTAACATCGGGGGAAATAAAGGATCAATATTATCTTCATTATTGTGATTGGGCCTGTTACTCCTACATTAAACATCATTACAAAAGTAACAAGAATAAAAATCACCTGTTTCTTTCCTAATATGATCTTGAACAAATGATCCTTCGATCTTTCCCCTTTGATCAATTGTTTGATTCGATTTGCCTATTTTTTGCATGTAATTGTGTATATATATATGTTAATATAAGAATTTTTATTATATATATAACTTAGTGAATATTTCAAATGGATACATCCATCTTGTTTGAACCAGACCTTTGAGTCGGGCCTCTTGTACAAGGTGAATTCGAAGATGCTCCATCACATCAAAGAAATCACATGCAAATATCTTCTCTAACTTAGTAGTAAATAACAACAATATATACCTACATCCGATCTAAACTACTCTCTAACAAATTTCCAGAACAAAAGTCATTTAAAAAAAGACTTCTGTATCCTTTCTGGTTGATGACTAAAAGTGATAGGAATTAAAGTTTCCATGAATATATGACAATCATGACTTTTCATACCTATCAATTTTCCTTCATCCATATCTGTCTGCTTTCCTATATTTAAAGCATAGCCCTCCGGCATCCTCAAACTTTTAACCCACTCACAAATTTAACGTTTCTCATCCAATGTGAATGAAAATGTGGCTTTTGACTTAATTATTCTACCATTAGGTAATTCATGTATCCATAGATATTTTCTCCTACAATACTCCTTTAAGTCCATTCTTGCTTTTGGATTGTCATTTATCTTACCCTTAACATCCATCAATGTGTTAAACAAATTATTAAAATAAAATAAAATTCGATGTGCATCATATCAAGATTATGTCATAGAAGATTGTTTGTCCAATACGATAATTCTCGAAATATACTTTGTTTGGTCTAATTATGTTCAAAACCATATCCATGAAGTATATAAGGTGAAGCTTCTGTAACTTTAGGTAATTAAGAATCTCTCTCCCAAATTTGATACCATGTGATTAATGTAGGCGGTGATGTACCATGGATTCATGGTAGTTTTAATGTTCTTTTCTTAAGATTGGTGTGTGTATAGAGCCTTTTGGCATTGTTAACATGATTTTGTCTTTGTTTTGCAGGAAAGGTGTCCAAAGCCAAAACGCAGAAGTTAGCTGAGATTTAGTGCAAAGAGGACCCACAAGGGCCATCGACGGCCCGTCGTTCCATTGACTGACCGTAGATAGTGATCTTCGACTGAAAGTTCAAGCATCTGGAGAAACTCGGGGAAATCTGACAAAGTGTGGGGCTATGGAAGGATCGATGATCCCTTGATTGATCCGGACCATCCTATGGAACCGTCGATTGTATCAGAGATAGTCTCCCTACCCGAGAAGATGCCAACTGAAGGAGAAAAAATATGCTAAGTCTTGACAAAGGGAGGCAGTCGACGGTCCGTCGTTTCATCAATGGACCGTCTATGGGGGTCGTCGACTACAGCCGCAGTTTTTTGGACAACTTTCCTTATTTTAATTCCTTTTAATTTAGGACATATTGTCTATAAATAGGGTGTAAAACCTCATTTTGGGGGTTGGATTCTCTTACTTTAATTCTTAGTTTGTTTCTGGAGATTGGTTTTTTGCAACTTTGACATTAACTCAAAATTCTGGATTTGGTTTTAAGTGATTTCTTGTTGTTTTAAGTTAAATTTCTTGATTTTCTTCGAATTTGTCAAAGTAATTTCATGATTTATTGTTTATCCACTATGAATTTTGTTCTTCAATGCATGGGTAACTTAATTCACAACTAGGGTTGTGGTAACCATGGATAATTAACAAAGTAAACCTAGCTTAATAACAATTCTCGAATAGGTTATTGCATGCATTGATAATTCTTTTGCTTAAAAGTCTTTTTAATGAGTGCACGTGTTAGAACTCACCCTATTGCTACTTGCCGAACTAAGGAGGTACTTAATAGGAAAAGAATTATAAACATAGATTTAGTTGGATACTATCTAATAGTCTAGTTTAGGTTGGTGCAAAGTAATAACTAAGTCATACATCGAATATGATGCTTATTATGAAGTAAAGGTAAGTGTTAGTAGCTTAAACACGCCTAGCCATACCAAGGTACGGGGTGAAATTCTCTAAGTGTCAGACAAAGGACTTAGAGATACCTAACTTATCACTTTCCATGCAAAACACTGAGGAAGAATTGTTATAGCTAGGAATATGATGTTATGAACCTACGGGGAGCACTTATACCCTAGTTTCTCTCACAACTTGATAAACACTAAATACTTACTCATGTTAATTGTTTCACTGATTCTGATAAACCTATTTTCCTACCTCCTCTACCACAGGGGCACACATTCGTGGTAACTAGCAGCTTGATGCAGATGCTCACTGTAAGGTATTTGTTTTCAGGGCTACCATCTGAGGATCCCCATTCTCACATAACCAAACTGAGGCCGGTGTGCAAGAGTTGTATGGGGAGTCCAGACTTAGACATGAACTTCATTGGGTTGAGCGTGTTCCCTCTATCACTGACGGAAGAGGCCGCAATATGGTTTACTTAGTTGCCCTATAATTCTATCTATACTTGGGATGAGTTGAGGGATGTGTTCCTCGCACGATATTACCCGGTGTCCAAAAAGCTCAACCACAAATATAGAGTGAACAACTTTGTGGCACTATCTGGGGAGTCGGTAAGTAGCTCTTGGTACAAATTTACTGCATACGTGAAAGGTGTCCAAAACCACCATATTGATGATGAGTCATTGAAAGAGTACTTCTATCGGGGACTATATGATAATAACAAAGCAGTGGTCGACACTATTGCGTGTAGTGCTTATGGTTAGTGCACATATGTCGAGATCGCAGAGAAGTTGGAGAAAATCTTTCGCAACAATAAGGCCTAGAGTACTAGAAAGTCAAACATTGGCAGAAACACCATTGTAGTGCAAGCTACAACAATGCGGCCACAGATGAGATTCGTGAAGAGATGGCTCAAATGAGAACTGAACTTGGGTTGGTTTTGAAATATGTCACTAGAGGTGCAGAGAAGAAATGCAATGAATTACTTGACTAAACCACCACTGCCAGCAAATGACTACTATTATGAAGAGAATACTTATGTAGTGAATGATCAAACGGGTGGTTTATGAACAAACGCTCAAGGCTCCAATCAAGAGAATTGACGTCAAGGTTAAGGAAATCAAGGTCGGAACTATGGGAATTACAACACAGAGGGCCAGTATGTTCGAGATGGAAACTATAATCACGACAACAACTTCAATTTGGGTGACTATGGTAACATAAATGATTAAACTGGGCCTTATGTTCCACCTCAAAATCGGGAAGTTGATCCTTGGAATGGTGGAGGTAGTATGGCGCAAGTTGAAGATATGTTGGAGAAGATGATGAGAAGGTTTGATGCTAGTGATGTGCATGCCAAGGAATCGAGAGGTGATTTGGCTAATATTGGGCAAAAAGTGGATGCACATGTGGTCTCGTTTAAGCATCTTGAGTTACAAATGGACCAATTGTCCACTATTGTCAACCCATAACAACGGGCACTCTTCCTAGAAGTACCATTCAAAATCCTACAAAAGATGGACATTGCATGGCAGTCACTACTCGAGGAGGTAAGCAAACTATGGATCCACCTATCACATCTGTGGTAGAAGATGAGATGAGAAAAAATGAAGAGGTGGTGGAAACTTGTGGTGAGTTGGTCGACAATGCGGCGAAAGAAGCAGAGGTACCCCAGAAAGTGGTACCTATTCCTAGACCACCTTCACCATTCCTGCAGAGATTGGTGAATAAGACTAAGAATGGTAAATACTTTCATTTTATACTATGTTGAAACTACTTTCCATCAATGTCCCTTTGATAGAAGCTTTGGAGAAAATGCTTGGTTATGCCAAGTTCATAAAGGATATGGTTACGAAGAAGATATCGGTAAGTTTTGAGGATGATGATCGAATACATCATTGTAGTGCCATTGCAACAAGGCCTCTTGTGAAGAAGAAGGAAGACCCGAGAACTTTCACTATTCCATGTACCATCGTATTATTGCACTTTGACAAAGCATTATATGATCGAGGTGCAAGCACAAATCTCATGCTTCTTTCCATTTATAGAAATTCAGTTTGGGTGACCCAAAGCCCATGACAATGCGGTTACTGATGGCCGATCCAATAGCAAAGAGGCCCATTCGATACTCCATGATGTGCTCATGAAAGTGGAGTCATTTATATTTCCGGCCGATTTTGTGATTCTTGACTGTGAGGTGGACTTTGAGGTCCTTATTATTCTTGGGAGGCCGTTACTTGCACTGGTGGCACCACGGTTGATATGGGAATAGGGCAGATAAAGTTTAGGTTGAACAATGAAAAAGCAACATTCAACATTTGTCGGTCCATAAAACAGAGTTGTGAGATCTAATCGGTATCTGCTATATCCTACAGGGTTGAGAGTACATCTGAGGTACCAATCTAAGAGCGCCTAGGTGTTGAGGCACTAGCGGCAGTGATCATGAATTTTGAGAGTGATGGTATTGAAGAGTATGGATCTTTGGTTGCGACACTTCAACGAAGTGAATATTGGTCCAAACCCAAGAAATTGGAGTTAGATATGAATCATTGCGAGTCTCCACTTGTGAGACCATCTATTGAGGAGGCTAAAAAATTAGAGCTTAAGGCTCAACCACCTCATCTGAGGTATGTATTATTGAATATATATGACACTTTGTCGGTAATCATTGCATGTGATTTGAATGTGCAACAAGTAGAGTGTTTGGTTGAAGTTTTGAAAAGGTTCAAACGATCCATTGGTTAGACTGTTGCGGACATTATTGGGACCCCTCTTGGTATTTTTTCACACAAAATCCAGGTCATGCCCGATCACAAGCCAAGTATTGAGCACCAGAGGCTGTTGAATCCACCTATGCAAGAGGTACTGATGAAAGAGATCATTAAGTGATTGGATGGAGGAGTCATATATCCTATTGCCGATAATAGTTAGGTATGCCCTTTTTAGTGTATTCCCAAAAAGGGGGGAATGACAGTATTGCCCAATGATAGGAATGAGGTTGTTCTAATGAGGCCGGGCAAACTCAAGTCCTAGTGGACACGACCATTCCTTATTACTAAAGTGTTTCCACATGGAGTGATTGAATTGGAGAACAAGCAGGGAGCAAAGTTCAATGTCAATGGGAAAAGATTAAGATATACCTAGGGCATGCAGAGTGTGCTCATGAAGTGGTTGAGGCATATCGCCTTGATGAAATCTGAGTAATCAAGATCATGCGTCATGCCGTGATGTTAAATCAAGCGCTTCTTGGGAGGCAACCCAAGGTGTATCCTCTAGACAACAATATGTTTTTCTTTTCTTTGTAGGAATAATTGCTTTCTCTTGTGTCTCTTTGTTTTACTCATCTTTAGGGATTATATTTTTAGTGTTGGCTAGAGATTAGTTTAGCGTCTGTTTCTCTAATTTGTCCAAAAAAACACAAAAATATTAGATTAATGGGTGTTCAATTTGCATGGACTACAACCAAGAATTCAACAAAAAATATTCTGGTGCACAGATCTACAGACCCCATTGATGGGTCATCATTCCATCGACGGACCGTCAATGGTATCGTAGATCCTAGGTACATATGGCCCCCAACAAGACACCGTTTATTCTAGGGGCAGGTCCAAGCCTTTGTCACCATCCCCCAGATGATTGACTCTTTTAACAATGAGCTGGAACCTAAATACGTGCCCCCAGGCACCCAGACCCCTACACCAGCTGCAAGAGCCACTCGGGGTACCCCCAAGAAGGTGGCTTCAAGCGTAGTCACTGCCTTCAAGTTTGATGAGGTGTGCACACTGACCGACACATGGTCTGGGTCTTCCTCAGGTTCTGATGGAACGTTTGGCTCAAAAGTGGCATCAGGTTCAGAGTCGTCAAACTCTACGTGGTCAAACAAAGCCTCTACCTGTGGTTCCGGATCACTTAGAGATACTCACCCAGAGATGCCTACCCAACAATCCTCGTCTTATGAAGATCATACTTCGGAGTCTGCTCCGATGCCCCAGGATGATGTCCATGAACCAGTTCCTGATGAGCCCAACCGATAATGTGTAGGTGGTCAGAATCAGGTTTACAGGGACGCAAAATATCTGAATGACAAGGGGTTGATGACCAATTGGTGATAGTCGAGCGAAGATTTCTTACAGGGAGCCTTCACATAGTCCTTGATGTGCATAGATTGCTTACCCTCCATAGCATCATGTGGATGGCTAGGAGTCTGGGATCGTATAGGGAGGGTATTGTTCGAGAGTTCTACGCCTCATATGTGGAGACTCTTCGAGTATCTTTGGACAAGAAGGCGAAACCTGTCAAACAAGAACCGCTCACACAGGTTCTAGTTTGAGGATGCATGGTGGACATTTCTCCTACCACCATCCGTTGTTTCGTATATGGCACCTCCACAGATATTGCTCAGGCCCCCTTGACCTCAGAGTTTTATTATAGATGGAGTATGGTAAAGAATGTCCAGTTTCAGAGGACCAGCGATCAAAGAGAGTCCACTAAGAGGTGTCTTGCACAACTGTTGTCCATTGACGGTGAGGGAGCAGACTGGTGTTAGACACTAGAGGCCGTATCAAAAAGGCCAACCTCACTTTCACAGTCAAGTTCTTCTGGCTGTTAGTTCGCCACTGCCTATCTCCCACGGCAGCAGATAACATTGTTACATGGGATAGAGCGGTATTGGTAGCAGATTTGGTGTCCGGGTTGGATTTCAACTTCACAAAGTTATTGATCTCGGTGATACATGATAGGGCCTTTAAGACCTCTACTACTTACCCATTTGCTTGTATAATCTTCCATTTATGCAGGGATGCTAGAGTTCTCACTTGGCACTGTGATGCCCTCCGTACTCCGGCCTGGAATGTGGATATAGGTCTCTTCAGGGATGAGGCCAATGCGACAGAACCACAAAGAGGGCCTAGATTTGACTTACAGCAGCTGAGTGAGAATTTGGTGGATACGGTAGAGTTGGCCAAAAGGCTGATCTTTCCGCTTCAGAGCACACTAATACCACCCCAGACGAGTCCACCCATGGCCCTAGTAGAGCATCCTGTTCCTCCCGAGCTACTCCACCTTCTGCAGTACTAGTCCCAATAGCAAAGATCCAGAATTTAAAGTCCTAGATGGCCACCTGCTGCATCATAATAAGCCTTGGATACATAAATCAATTGCAGAGGCTGAGGACCGGATTGAGAAGAGGGTGTCCCAGTAGACGGAGCAGAAGATTCAGGAGGTTAACCAACACTTTGATGCATTTAAGCTGCAGTTTCTTGTACGCCCATCCCCTACCATTTACTTTGACCACTCTTTAGGAGGCCATGGTGAGTTTTCGGGCCGATGTTGACTACATTCTGGAAATGAGAGGGCCTGAGCCCGAGACTATACGTGTTGAGCTAACAGAGGACATAGTGTTTCACTGCCCCCACATTGTCGCCTGAGCCATGTGAGAGTGCTAAGCGGCACCGTTCCAGCCGAACCACTGAGGGAGAGGATTCCTGTGCAAGGAAGAAGGAGCAGACGGACCTTGAGGCAGTGATGAGTAGACTCGTTAGATGAGGGCTCGAGAGTTGGCTGCTGGGATATCTAGTTCCAGACCTGAGGCTGTTGAGAGGAGCACCACTGAGGGTGAGGAGATTACTGTGGGCACCTCTAACGGTGACCTTACTACTGAGGTTGCGGGTTCCGGTAAACTGGACCCGCTTGCTTGTTGATCATCGATGCTATGCGCCTCAGGTTTGCTTCCCCTACCCCATGTCTTTATATTTCTTATGCATTGGGGACAACTGCATGTTTTATTTGGGTGGGGTAAATGGAAATTGAGTGTTAGGGTGAATTCTAAGTAGCCGAAATCACTATCCTCTCTTTGGTGTTTTTCTTGCGTGTGTTCTTTTTCCCCAAGAGACTTATTACTTTATCGTTGAACTGTCATGTCATAACTTGTACAAAGTATGAAAGTCAAATATGAAGCATGATGTTTAAGCATGAATAATATCCCATTCTAAGAAAATGCCTGTATGAATAGGTATAATGAAGTTGAATATGTTGGTTCTAATCATGACATAGAGACGCACCCACTGCATGACCCTCAAACTAACAGTCAAACTAAGTGTCTGACAATCTGATAGGGTAACGAGGTGTTAAGAGAGTGTGAGGAAGTTTGATTGTTCTATTGTTGATACATATCTAGAACTTGTCCGGTTGGTCCTGTAAAAAGGAATCTGTGTTAAACGACTAGGAAATCATCATAAGCCCTTGTTCGAATTAGCAAACATCTAGCCTAAAATAAAGTGCACCAAATGAAATTTTATTCCATTTTGATCCAAATATGTTAAGCCTATAATAAATTTTTTTATTTTTTTTCTTCATCAACTCACCTTCCCTGGGTATAATGTGTTGGCCTTGGTCCCTCCTTGGACATGTGCACCTCAACTTAGGCCAAAAACATAAGTTGAAGCTGCCTAATGCAGAAACTGACCTCATCTTGGCCCTGACCCAACCTTGGATAATGTGTACCTCGACTCATGGGTATGAAAAGAGTAATGTGGAAATGAAAGGAAAAGTGATCAAGCGAAGTGACTCAGTCAAAATTACCAATAGAATGAAAGAAAACAATAATAATAATAAAAAGAGAGGAAAGAAACAAAAAAAGTTAAACAAAAAGAAGTAAGTGTCAAGCCCACAAAGAACAAAGGAGAAAGCAAGGCAAAGATTACAAGAAAAGAAAATTAGGGCATAATTGATAATGAAAGAGGTAAGACGCTTAGCCAAAATGTCAAGGAGGGCATAATCACCAAAATGTACCCATATGTACCATACCTAACCCTGAGCCTACATTACAAGCTAAGAAAGTCCTATCGTGATCCTAAAAGTCTAATGTGATTAACTTAAGAAGTGAAAATAAGGGCAAGTCTATGAAGACAAGTACTAACTAGGTGTGAATTTGATTTGAGCGTGAGTGTTGAATAATGATCCTTGTACCCAAAGTTGAAATCACTGTGCGAAACAAGGAGGATTTATTTTTAAGTGAGGGCACTAGTTACAGTATCGAAAAGTTGGTACCTTGGCGAGAGGCAAAAGAGTAGAGGTGTTGGTGCATGGTGAGTTCATGTCATGGTCTGATCCACATGAGTTATCTTATCAAGCCTAAGAGTAGAATTGTGCACTAAAGAAAAGAAAATATGGGATTGATAGCCATGTGATTGCGAAAGCTTTAAAGAGGATACTTTTGTACAAAGTGTTATGTTGATTTATAGTGTATCTCTTGAGGACAAACAACAAATTTAAGTTGAGGGTGTTGATGTACCGTGGATTCAAGGTAATTTCAATAATTTTTCTTAAGATTGGTGTGTGTCTAAAGCTTTTTTGTAGTAGTCTTAACATGATTTATCTTTGTTTTGCACTAAAGATGTACAAAGCCAAAATGTAGAAGGTAGCTGAGATTTATGTAGAGGTGACTAATGAAGGCCATTGACGGCCCATCGTTCCAACGACGGACCATAGATGGTGACCATCGACTGAAAGTTCAGGCATTCAGAGAAACCCGGGGAAGTCTGACCAAGTGTGGGGCTACAGAAGGATCGACAATCTGTCGATTGATTGACGGACCGTCCTATTGAATTATTGATTATATCAAAGATAGTCCCATCACCCGAAGTTGAAGAAAGTCTAAGTATGGAACGATGGAAGGCATCGATGTATCGTAGAATTATCGATGGACTATGTTGTTAGTCTGTCGATTGATTCAGAAAAGATACAAGCTGAAGGAGAAAAAAGATGCTAAGTCTGGACTGACGGAGGCAGTCGACAGTCCGTCGTTTCATCGACGGACCGTCTGTGGGCTCCGTTGATTGCATCCGCATTTTTTGGACAACTTTTCTTATTTTAATTCCTTCTAATTTAGGACAATATTTTCTATAAATAGGGTGTAAAAACTCATTTTGGGGGTTGGATTATATTACTTTAATTCTTAGTTTCTTTTTGGAGATTGGATTTTTGCAACTATGGCATTAATTCAAAACTTTGGATTTGGTTTATAAGTGATCTCTTTTTGTTTCAAGTAAAAATTCTGGATTTTCTTAGAATTTGTCAAAGTAAGTTCACGATTTATTGTTTATCCACTATGAATTGTGTTCTTCTATGCGTGGGTAACTAAATCCACAACTAGGGTTGTGGGAACCATGAGTTATTAACAAAGTAAACCTAGCTTAATAACAATTCTCAGACAGGTTATTGCATGCATTGATGATTCTTTTGCTTAGAAGACTTTTTAACGAGTGCATGCATTAGAACTCGCCTTATTGCTAGTTGTCGGACCAAGGAGATATTTAATAGGAAAAGAATTATCAACATAGATTTAGTTGGATACTATCTAATAGTCTAGTTTCGATTGTTGCAAAGTGA
Organism: Solanum corneliomulleri; assembly: GCA_027704805.1. Taxonomy (NCBI): domain Eukaryota; kingdom Viridiplantae; phylum Streptophyta; class Magnoliopsida; order Solanales; family Solanaceae; genus Solanum; species Solanum corneliomulleri. The sequence goes on along the minus strand of JAKWIY010003052.1, from coordinate 52,129,700 downwards.
TAACTAAGTCATACATCGAATATGATGCTTAATATAAAGTAAAGGTAAGGGTTAGTAGCTTAGACACACGTAGCCGTACCAAGGTACGGGGTGAAATTATCTAAGTGTTGGACCAATGACTTAGAGATACCTAACTTATTACTTTGCATGCAAAACATTAGGGAAGAATTGTTATAGCTAGGTATATGGCGTTATGAACCTATGGGAAACACTTATACCATAGTTTCTTTCACAACTTGATAAACACTAAAGATTTACTCCTGTTAATTGTTTCACTTAGAGATATTAAATGACTTTTCTTTCAAAAAATCTCCTTTTTAATTTCCTGTTTTCGGATAGGACTTGATTAAATACAAATAATCGTACATTGAAGTTAAGTCTAAACCATTTTCCTCGTGGGATCAATCCCAACCTAATACTTGGGTTCTTTACTTGATACGGCATCTTATACTTCTTTAGGGAGGTGTAATTTGAGCGTATCATGAGGGAGGTCACTTTCAACCTTATTTTTCCTAAATGCATTTTTCATGTTTTTCAACTCATGGTGCAGTGGCAAAAGCTGGCGAAGAGAATCAAATCATGTAGTTTTTCTTCCATGCTTTAGATTGAATGCCTTACTATTTTCCATTCAATATGGACATGCTAGCTTTCCACCTGTCATCCAGCCAAACAACATCCCGTATGTAGAAAAATTATTAATAGTCAACATTAAAGAAGAAATCATAATAAAATCTTGCTTAGTTGATATATCATAAGTCAAAATACCTACGAACCACAATTGTTTGAGCTCATATCTCAATGAATGTAGATAGACATCAATCAAACTTTTTGAATTGAGGAGACCTGAAATAACACAACTTAGAAAGATGTAGGAATTGATCATGCACATTTCAGGAGGAATATTATACGGAGTAAGAAATACCGACCATCATGATAAGGAAAAGTTGCATTAGAGAATCATGCAAAGGCATCTGAACACAATCCCAATCTGACATTTCTTGGTTCACTAGCCAAATCAGGATATACATTATCAAAATGTTTCCATGCTTCACCGTCAGATGGATGAGATAAGACACCTGGTAGCCTTCTATATTCACGATTTCATCACACATGTGGGACAAACCTTATTGATGCATACAACCTCTTTAACCTAGGAGTGAGATCAACTAGATAATGCATCACAAGAACTGGGACCATCTTTCCACCTGGAGTCCTCTTATAATGAGCATGTCCAATAAATTTACAATTTTCTATTCACTATCAGTCTTGTAAAATAACATACAATTATTAACTCAAAATTGAATTTTATTGTACGTCAATCCTAACTTGGACACCAAATGCTTTGCCTGATTGTAGTTCTTGGGTATGTTAAACTCCACATTAACTAGTTCACCCAAAAGATCAACCATTAACTCCATAGCCATATTAGGAACATTCCAATCTGATTTAATATTCATTAATCAAACCCCAACTGACAAAGCAGAATGCAGACTTTCTTCACATAGTGGACGACTAGACTCTTCTAATTGATCATAGAAGTGTCTTGCTTTTTCATTAAGAGTTTCATCAAAATATTATTTTGGTTTCATCTCACCTTGAACCCCAAAAGCATCATTTTGATCATTCATGAACTCTATCATGTTCAACCCTAACCTGTTGAACCCTAATTTGGCGATGTGGTGCAATCTTATTATAGACATCCAGATGCATCAAATTATATATATACCATCCAAACCATCAATTTCTCCATAATAAATTCATACAAAACATCTCGGCTAAAATCCGTTATGGTACAAATAAACCATAACCTTATCTGGTTAAAAAAAATCAAACACTTACTTACATAATACACCATAACCTTATCTTGTTCAAAAAAATTGAAAGACTTGCATACACTACAAGGACACCTAACCAATCCATTATTCTTGAAAATGTCAAGTGTCATTGTGTGTTCAATAAAATTTCTCACACCGTCAATAAAATCGGGTTTCAAATCAACTCTACTTTTACAATGCATATTATAAATCCACAAACGATGATCCATCTACAAAAATATAGATATTCAATTAGTTTTGACATAATTCCAACAACTAAGTCCACCAACTAAACCACAATATTTTTTTATAACTTATTTAAACAACTTAACATTTTTTTAACTTTAATTTTAGTTTTCATGACTTAATTCCAATAACTGAATCCACCAATTCTAAATCATATTATTTTGCTAACTTATTAATGACTTTTTAATTTTAAATAGTTAGTTTTGACTTAATACAACATTTAAATTCACCAACTAAATCACATTATTTTTCCTAAATTATTTAAACAACTTTAGCTAGTTTAGTTTTGATTTAATACAACAACTAAATCCACCAACTAAACTACATTATTTTTTCTAACTAATTTAAACAACTTAACAATTTTATTACTTTAACTAGTTTACTTTTCATGACTTAATTCCAACAACTAAATCTACCAACTAAACCACATTAATTTCCTAACTTATTAACAACTTTTAAACTTAAACTAGTTTGGTTTTTAAGGTAAGTGTCAACACTAGATGGCCACAATCGATCATGCAAGAAAATCAATTTTGGCATCAATAGGGTCAACTAGAGTTTCTACCTATGCTAAACAAACACATTATTCCTAAATTAAAGTTAAGTATCAACACAAGATGAATGCAAATTGATCTTGCAAGAAAATCAATTTTGTCATCAATAGGATCAACTAGTGTTGGTACTCATAATAAACAAACACATTATTCCTAAATTAATGTTTAAATGTCAACACTATGTGGACACAAATCGATCTTGCAAGAAAATCAAATTTGTCATCAATAGGATCAACTAGTGTTGGTACTTATGTTAAACAAACACATTATTCCTAAATTTAAGCTTAAGTTTTAATACTAGATGGACACAAATCGATCTTTCGAAAATCAATTTGTCATGAATAGGATCAACTACTGTTGGTATTTATTATTTACAAACACTCGATTGACACAAATTAATAAATGGCATAATATATATATTGGACCCTTAACTTGATTTTAAATTTTAACTTTGACCTCCAACTTTCACAATGCACAAACTGACATTTTAATGATCAAATTGGTCCTAAAATCGATAGAGAGGATGGGGAGAGAATAAGGGTTGATAGAGAGGGGTTAATGAGGAAAATTCGATTTGTCCATCAAATATTTAATAAAAAGCGACGGACTACGTCTCCATGTCCGTCACATTTATTTTAAAGATATTTAACTAATTTTTTTACCAAAAAGAGATGGAAAAAGAGACATTATCCATCACATTTTAAAAATAATTTACCAGATATTTTGACCAAAAAGCGACAGACTTAAGGATGTTATCCGTCACTTATTTAATAAATAATTAAAATTAATAAAAAGTGACGGACGGCGTGACTTTTTTCTTAATTTATAAGTAATTATTTTAAATCAAAATCGACAGATTATCTGTATACAATAATAAATTATTGATTATATATATATAATATATATATATATATATATATATATATATATATAATATATATATATATAATATATATATATATATAATATATATATATATATTATATATATATATAAATTATTTTTGTAGAAAAGCGATAAGCAACACTTTGTATCTGTTGTTTTTTAGTCGTGAATCATTAACAAATTTATTTAAAAAACTTCTTATATAACGATAACTATATTATAGAAGCGAATGTTGAGGAGCTTAGGGTCAGCCGGTCAATTGACTGATTTTCCCTTCTCCTCAACTTCTTCTATTGACTGAAGCAGAGAAGAAACAGAATGTTGGTCTGATGGTAAAGTACCCAGCAGACGGTAAGGATGGGAAAGACCACAAGAAGCTGGAGAAGGAAATCCAGGCACTTTTTTCGATTTTTCGCTTAGATGTGCTCGACAGATGCTAAAGCCAGAGCGTGATGGCAAGAATTGATCGAGCGAAGAATCACAGTTCTCAGCTATCACATTCAGAAAGACTACTGGCCTAATTTCACTCAATTAAATAAACTATGCAAATGGAAGGAGACGTCGTGCAAGCCGAAGACTTTGACAGGTGTCGGTAGGCACGCCTCTGATAAGGGCTCGATCCTCTAATTTATTTTATTTTAATATTTATTTTTTACTTACTATGTATTTATAATAATAGTACTAAGAATTAACTTATAATATTACAAATTTAATGACATCTCAGAATTTCATATATACGACCTAATTAGGACTGAGAGTGCCATGTATTATTTGAAAATCACATCAAGAATTTTATAAATTACAATAATTAACAACTTAAAGTACTTGAAAATCATATTAAGATGTGATTAAATCTCAAAATTTCACATGTGGCAAACGATATTATACAAACTAACGTTGAGGAGCTTAGGTTCAGCCGGTCAATTGACCGATTTACCCTTCTCCTCAACTTCTTCTATTTATATTTTGTATTTTATCTATTTTATTTTATTTTAATATTTTCTTTTTTATATACTATGTATTTATAATAATAGTACTAAAAACTAACTTAAAATATTACAAATTTCATTACCTCTCAAAATTTCACATGTACAACATAATTAGGACTGAGAGAATACCATGTATAATTTGTAAATCACATTAGGAATTCTATAAATCACAATAATTAACAACTTAAAATATTTGAAAATCTTACTAAAATGTGGTTAACTCACAAAGTTTCACATATGCCACATAAATTGGCACAAAAGGAGTAAAATATCTTGTCACGCTAAGAGTACTATTAATCACAATTTAAAATATTTAAAAACATATAAAAATTATAATTAAATCTCACAATTTAATATGTGCCATATAATTCGGACAGGGAAATAACATGTAGTTTTTAAAATTAAATACTTGAAATACTATTTTAAAAATATAGTTAAAATTTAGTTGACTCTTAAAATTTTAAATGTGATACAACAATCATAATAGTTTACAACTTAAAATATTTTAAAAATATATTAAAAATTAATTCATTCTCTAAATATCACATGTTCCAAAGATATTATTTGAAAAGTACTTAAAAACATAATAAAAATAATAAACAATAATACTAATTAAAACTATTCTAATTTTATCTGTTTCACAAGAATTAAAATAACTAAATTATATATATTGGGCCCTGCCCATACTTTTATATCTAGTTACTACTATAGAGAGCACGAATAAAATGACTATATTAAACATAATTTTTCTTAAAATAGCATAAACTTGTTCACTAGTAAATGGGCAGAGGTTTTGAGTCAATGGCAGCTGGAAAAGTTGGTATTAGTCAAATATTATCATGTATTATTATTTTATTACTATTTAAGACTATGGGAGTTCTATTTCTTATTTATACCCCTAGAATCTAGGTGTAATGGTATTTTTTCATCGATAATTGGAATTCTTTTCCTCTTTTGATCGAAGCCAGAAATTGTTATAATCGATTGTGGATTAAGGACTTCTCGTGTGGAATTGAAATGGATTCTGGTGATTGGAGAACTCAACTTTTTCCCGAATCGCGTCAAAGGATTGTCAACAAGATGTAAGCTTTTCTTACTTTTTGTTTTGCGACATGTTCTTATTTTTTCATTTGTTAAAGGATTTCGAATTTAGAATTTAGGTTTTTTTTTTGTGCGTGTGTGTGTTTTATGGGTTATCTTAAGAAACCACATTTTGCTAGAGGTATTGATTAATCAATCTGATAGTCGGAGATTTATGTCATAGTTATTTCCAATTTCATATTGGTACAATCTGACCCATGTGTGGGATTACAGTAAGAATGTTTTTAGTGTTGGGGTGGGGGTGGAATCAGTCAAGGAACTAAGTCAAAAGGGAAAACCTAGTTTTACTCGCTGTGTTTTATCTATTGTTTAAGATATGTCGAAGTGGTAAGTTGTTGTTGGTGATGTTGAATTTCTTTTAATAGATCTGAGAAGTATATATCTAGATTGTACTTATATCAATAGTTTATATTGATATGTTTGTATAGAATGGAGACCTTGAAGAGGCATCTTCCAGTTTCTGGTCAACAAGGAGTAGAGGAGCTTAAGAAAATTGCTGTAAACTTTGAAGAAAAGATCTATTCGGCTGCTACAAGTCAGGTATGCAGTCTAAACTTGTTTCTTATTTGTTCGAATTCTAAAGCTAGCTCATAAACTACCCCTGCCTTTTTTTTTATCCGATATGAGGCTTTTAATGCAATTTGTTCTTTCAATACCATATAAGGGAACCACTCATCCCTTTTTCTCATCGGATATGTTTCAATTTGTTCTCCGAGACCATATAAACCAATATATTTTCATCTGATTAGGGACTTTTGATGTAATTTGTTCTCCAAAACCATTCAAGGTAAGTAGGTAACCACCCATTTATCCAATGTGGGATTTTTCTACATGAATGATGCAATTTGTTCTCCTCTTCATTGATCTTATTCCTGCTTTTATATAATTCTATTCGTCTTTCCAGTATTCTAGACATGTTATATATGGGATGGAAAGGAGATCCGTATAAACCTGCGAAGATTTTGATCCCCCACCTGTATCATTATGTCTAAATTTGCTCTCATCAAGGTTCTTATAACAGGGAAATGGAAGAGCCTGATACTATATATCAGTTCATCTTAAGCATGAGATCAGTAATTGATTTAATTGATAATTTGTTTGCCTATTACAGTGGTGTCAAGAACAAAAAAAAAACAGGGTTAATTTTGCATATTGACATGTTTTTCTCACACATAAATATTATAGTATCATATTAATTATTATTCCCCAAGAGTGCTCACTATATAATTGTCAACACAAAATGGTTAGAATCAATTTATATGTAATTGAATTATTTTCATATTTGAGTTACACTTCTGAACTAATTTTTAAACTAACTGCCAAAGAAAAATAGTTAATTAGATCTAATTTGAACGTCTTATTACGCCTAAGAAGGTTTAGTACTGAGAACGTCTTATTACGCCTAAGAAGGTTTAGTATCATATTAATTATTATTCCCCAGACCCACTTGTGGGGGTTACAGTGTATCGTTGTTGCTTAAACCCTGCATAGTTTTGCAACCTGACCCACAGTGCATCAGTTTTCTTAAAAAAAATATTTGAACCCGCCCCTACCCTCAGTTTACCAACCCTATGTTGTATGTATTTTAACTTATATCTATCTAATATTGCAGCAAGATTATCTTAGGAAGATATCTTTAAAGATGCTGACCATGGAGACAAAATCTCAAAATTCTGGGAGTAGTGGTCATAATGCCCTTAGTCCAGGTGAAAAATGAAGTCTCATGTGCTGTATTTTAAAAGGGAAATATCTTGTTTGACAGGATGTTTTGTATAAACTTAATTACTTCGTAGATTATGTTTTCGTAGAACTTGATAAATTGTGTTTTTATATGATCTTTATAATTTTATGACATTATATTTATAATATTAATCTTTTTGTCAAGCAAACATTTCAGGATGTTCATAAAAGTTTTGTGCTTTTAGTTTTTATGATTTATTTAATTAAAATATACTATATTAAAAAATATAAATTAATTATTTTTATAATATTAATTAAGGATATATTTTTCTTAAATAATATATTTTCAAAAGACAATATATTCTATTTACATAATTAATTTTTTTTTGAAATTCAATATAACCTTATTATTTCACATTTGCTACCAAACAATACACTCGCAATTACATTCTGGTAGACAAACAGGCCAACATACAACGTGAATTGCAATTTCAGAAACTAAATCAACTCGATTTTATTGGTACAATTTCCTCCAATTCAACGAGGAAAATAGATTTCTAATAGAACAAAATTGATAACTAATTAAACCGAAGATAGCTAGAATGAGCGGGTATCCATGGGAACTCTCGAATCTCCAGAGAAAAGAGGATGAGAATATCAGAATTAGAATAGAAGATAAGGGAAGAGAGAGAAGAGAAACCGGGGAGAAATTCATTTGCAAAAGTTCTTTATTGCATTCTCTCTAGTTTATAACAACCTTCATTCAGATAACGTTGCGTGATCTTGACCCATGTGCATCATTAATTGGAATTTCGTCTTGATCGTTTACTTGTAAAGTAGTTACTCTATTCCACGATTCAGCTTCGAATTCAAGATATAATAAGTAAGATGATGTAACACCTCAGATTCGAATGGGTAGAATTTCAGCTTTTTGTAGGATCTAGTGCAAGTACCGATGGAGCAGCCCACAATCTGTAGACTGACTCACGGTCTATACGCATGCCGAGGTTCCCAAAATGACATGTTTTATTACTTTTTCGACGGTTCATCATTCAATGCACAAGCCGTAAATAGGTTTTGTAGGGGACTCCAAGACTAAAAGAAATTCTAGGATCAAAAGTCGAGACCTATGGTCGGGACCCACGACACGTCGTTGGAACCACATTCAATTGATGGGGCCCATCGTTCAAGGTCCAAATTTCATCCCTGATCCTAAACGATGCCCGACCAGAACGGTCCGTGGTCTAAACAATGGATCGTCGGCATGGTCGTTGATGGGAGCTAACGTTTATTTTCTTAGGGGCTTTTGGGTCTTTTCCTAACTATTATAGCCAAACACTATGTCATTTTACCCTTCATCTAAAAACCTAATAAGTCTTTTTATCCCCAAGATTTTCCATTTGAAATCATTCTCTCAAATTCCTAAAAGAACACATCTTTCTCAAATATTTCTCTCTCTAAGAGTTGAAGAAGAAATCTAGGGTTTGCAAGTCAAGTCTCAAATTCTACCATTGAAACCATGCTCTTGGCATTGAAGTATTATAGTTTTCATCCACGGAGCCCTTTCCTTAATGGAGTCCTAAATTTTCCTATTTACAAAGCTAGAAAACAACAATTGAGTTAAGGGTTTTGTTCCATGTCATGAGTTCCTTTAAAAGGAGATTTACTTAATTGATTTATGACATTTAATTTATGAATTGATGTAATCTCATGATTTTTAGATGAATACCCGTGAATCCATGCCTAGCTCAAGTTTACTAGATATTGATGATTCAAAGTGAGTTTGAATTATGAAAGATGAAATATGGAATTAGGAATGTTCTTATGGAATTAGTGAGATATGATGTAGATTGCTTTGAGAGTAAAAACATATATGTTGTTATTATAGTTAATTATTGTGATATGGTTGCTCACATAAGTAGTTCATGCATGAATGTGAAAGATTTTATCACATCAAGTATTCTATGGTTGAAAGGTTTCTCACATAAATTATTCTAAGGTTGAAAGGTCTTCACACCTAAAATGAATTAAAGTTGAGGAGCATTCTAATGAACTTAACTTTGATTGATTACATAATTGTGTCTTTAGATGATGACATATGACTTATCTTGTATTGAAAATGTGACATGCCCTCTCATGAATAATAAGAACAAGTTAAGAAAATAACTATTTAGTAGGATTTACGATTAGTACCAGAGGATATTGAGATGGGAGCTCTTCCGTTGGTAGAGGTTGGTTTCTAGTAGCAATCTCTTTATCCCACACCGATGTGGCTCTATAGGATGATTGTCTTAGATACAGATTAACTAGTGGATCGATCTAATCTAGAAGTTCATGGTCTTACCTTGGCAAGCAGGATAACCCTTTTCGATGTGGGGTAGACACCAAATTCCATGTTGATAGCTCACATGGTCTTATATGTCGGTTAAAGGTAAATCGCCTACAACAATGAACTAAGGTTACTTCAAGAAGTATCTCACACGTGATTTAAGATGATGTCTATTTGCATTGACCATGTTTTATGACTTATGTCTTCTAGCCTTTTATATCATGTTTTATCTTAGGCTTAGCATACCATGAAGATATCAAATTCTAAGCATGTATTCAAATGTTTTATGCACGACTATCATACTTCATATGTTGTACTAACGCAACTCTTGCCTACATTTTTCTCAAATGTAGGGACCGACCTTATAGATTCGCACTTCCATGGATAGAGATCTCATATAGAAGAAAGAAGATTGTCGAATCCTTATATTTCGAGAATCGGGCTTGATTTCCCCTTTGTCTTTACATTCATTTTGGAACTTGATGTATGGGGTGCGCCTCGATCAATCTTATGATGTATGTCAAGTGGCATGTATGGGGCCTCGCGGGGTCTTATACACCATGTTACACATAGGTGCTACCTTGGGTGGTGACAAATCTTTACATACTCCAAATTAATTATCCTCTTATCCATGATTCTTATCCAGTAGCACTACACTCTCGATTAGTTATCCTGTACAAGGTCTTCCCAAGCTCTTAGGGTAAGGGCGGCACATCTTACTTGTCAGTAGACATTTGGCTCAATAAAAGTGTAAAATTAATTGTATTAACAATTTTATCCAACCCATCTGCTCTTGTGAATGGTAATTTGTGTTGGAGTTTCGTACTTTTATAATACTATAGATTAAAAGAAAAAATCATTAATATATTACTCAATCTGTCATAATTTATGTGACACTTTTCATTTTTTCGAAAGTCAAACAATTTATGTTTGATAGGAAATTTTTGCATGGAATCTTAAAGTTTTTAAATATGAAATCTATATATTCGTAAAGTATATAAAAGTATTATAAGTCACAATAATTGCTAATTCAAAATATTTTAAAGATCTATGAAAAATATATAGTAAAAGATTGACTTGTTTGAATCTCAAAATTTAAAAAGTGTCAGATATAATGGGACCGAGGGAGTACCAAATAGCCAATAGAAGTGGAAACTTAACTTTCTTACACAAGTATATTTAGAAGGAAAGGTTTGGCATAGTAGTTAATGAAATTCTTGAGATCCATGAGGTCTCAGGTTCGAATCTCAACAGAGACAAAAAACATTAAGTGATTCTTCCCTTCTTTAATAGCCTAAAAATACTAGCTGATTGTTCCATCTTTCTTAGGCTCGTAGCCTTAGTGGACAAATGTGGGATTCGCTCAGAAACCACGGTCAATTATCCTGTCCCTACCGGTGACCACAACTGCCTTAGACACCACATCTTCTAGAATGAAGATCTCTATGATAACCACCCTTACCTCAAACTGCTAAGGCTCTCTAACCATGTTCATATGGAGTCTGACTCTTCCTCGAACAATGTTTCCTAATAGGACCAACCTTACCACATCTATAACAAATCATGGGGTCGATAGTAGGTATCTATGAAGACGAAAAAAGATTGAAGATAACCACCAAACTTAGAAAAGGGTTGACTGGTCTGTGAAGGACCTATCAGGAAACCTGAAATAAAGACTAATTAGGACAATATGGATAACCCCTAAAACTCTGCCTTTGGAGTAAGAATCACTAAACATGTATTCCTTAAGGAACCTCTTGAACGTTATCACCTTGGTAAAGTCATCTGGCTTCACCCCCTCTATATCTATCACAAAATCAACCACTTCTCGAAAAGATTTGCGAAATCACCCACCTGTAACAGTGGAATCTATAAATCAGACCTCAATCCCTTCATAAAGAGGAAAATTCACTCTTCCATACTAAAGCAAAGTTAAGTGTCATACTTGAATAAAGAATGAAAATTTTCCTCATATATATGTTGCAACAAACATCTTCCCTTGCTCTATATTCGGGAACTTATCTCCATTAAGAACCTAGATAATGATGCCCAAGTCATAGGTAGTTCCTTTGTCGTTCGACACTTTACATGAGACTACCACTACATTTTAGCATCTCCATGGACCTAATATGTCACAAACTCAACACCAAATCGCTCCACTATAACCATTTTATAAAGCAGCTTGTGACAATCAATAAAATAATCATAAGCATCTTCAGATTCAGTACTCTTGAAAACCAAAGGTTTCAACTTTATGAACTTAATAAAGAGATCATGCTGGTCACTAGTCATTATAGGTCCTATAATTGGGAAAATATGCTTGTTTCAAAGGATGCGTCCATGCAGTTAGCCACAACAGTTGCATGTTGTACTTCCTACACTTGAGGTGCTGGTGCGAGAAATTCTAGGGGTGCTTGGCCATGATCCGATAATCCACTAAGATAAGTGAGAACCTGATTGATCATCTCTGGAGTAGGACGTGGTAGTGCTTCCTTTTCATAAATCTATTCATCCTCCACTTCATCACCCTTTCTTTCTACTTCATCGATAAATGAAGGGGCCGCTCCTCTATCCCTTAAGGGCCTTGTTTCCTGACCTCTACCAATGTTGGTCTTTCTCCCGCAACCTCTACCACGATTTTTCATCACTACTACCCCTCAGGCTCACCCCCAATTATTGTCTCAGGCACATACTTTATTGCTGGTGTTGTTTTTGTCAGAATTACTATTGTAGTTTCACTATACAAGGTCAAGTACCAATTCTTATCACATAGATAATTCAAGTAATAACACGAAAGAAAATGAGTTTTCCTAAAGTTCTATAGCCTCACTAAGAAAAGTGAAAGTGTTCGCATACCTTTCTGTAAGACTCTAGTACACTTACCCTTGTATGATCGTATCACTGAACCTAAGGCTTTGATACAAAAATTTTCTGAGCATAAAATGATTCATGAGTGACACCCACACAAGATATTCATTTTATGAAAAAGAAGAAATAAGAATATAGTAGTATCTATTACATATAATTTTCCAAAATCTGAAATTCATCACATCAACGACATCTAATCACTAAATATTAAGTAAGAGAGTATCAAAAACACCATAATAAATAAAGAAAATAGTTTGTGTCTGAAAACTAAAGACGTTATGTAATGACCGAGAGAATCCAACATGATCTTGAAGGAATAGGTCATCCTATAATTTGATATGCTGTCGGGTGGCTAAAATTGAGGGTTAGTCGAAGTCAAGGATACCTTATTGCACTCCACAAAAGGAAAACTAAGAAAAATACAAGTAGGGGTCAGTACATGACAACATGTACATAGTGGATATATCGACCTACTCAAAATAGAAACCAATATTCAGAAAGTGATAACATGAATTCAACTGTAACACTTAGAAGGTGGAAAACAACAATCAACCGGAACAACTAACAGAAGTGATGAAGCAAGTATGTAATTAATAACAATATCAATAATACATGTGATAACTCATGCCTCCACACCAATGTTTTTTTGAAAATTGATTCTTTGAGATTGAGTATATTAAGTTATTTTAATATGTTTTCCTTAAATATTACCATGTCGGAATATGACACATGATCCAATAAGGTTGTGCCGGCTCATGTCACCCGATCCAAACATATTATGTCGCTCGTGATACCCGATCCAACAATATAGTTAAATCATCATTCTGTATCATCAATTTCCACTTCCTTAACAATATTTCATGTCATGACCCCGACCATCGTGATTGTCACCCATATTAAGCCACCGGTGAGAGAACCACTACTACAACCCAACTAACCAAATAAACCTAAAATAAGACAATTAAGTTACACAAGCAATTTAATTAACTAAACAATTGCATAATTTAAATACCTAGAATATGAAAGTCAATGTACCAAAACATCTAACAAGATTCATAAATCTAACAAAAAGGGATACATTCTCAAATTAATGAACTAATCAACTATCTAGTACAAATGTCTAAGGTCAGAAATGGTGGACAGAGACGAAAAAAAATCCCATGGAAGCCTGGAAGAATTTGCTCAACCTTGAATTCGAGCAACGATCACTGATCTCTTAAGAGAGGTCTTCCAATATCCGCTTGAAGATGTCTTGTACTCAATAAAAATAAGAGCAAGTGGATAATCAATACATAATCATTGTGTACTGGTAGGATCATACGACTATTTCACTAGTGTAATATAAAAAGTCAAACAACATTAAAATCCCATGTATATATATAAACATATACAACATTATAAACACGGCGAATCAATAATACATATTTCACATTTTATCATCATATCATTGGTCCTCTTACGAAATCCAAACCCAAACAGTTAGCTTGCTAACACATGCCAATTCGATCTCATTTTTATGCAGGAACGCGACTATCGATCCCAATTATCTTGCCTGAACATGGAAATACGATCTTAAAGTTGTGCCGGAACATGGCAATCCGATCAAAGTTTGCTTGCCAGAACGTGAAAACCCTATCCTAAAACAAACACCACAATCCCAATCACAAGTATATCATCAAGATCATACAATTATATCATGATTGTATGGAAACATCATTCATCTATCTCATTTACAGTAAGTGTGATCAATGTTGAGACATTCATATACATACCAGTATCACAAAGAAGTAAGAACACACATACATCACACAACCATAGAATAACAACCATCACCTACCTCGAAACAAGCTTGAAACCTTAAGAAACTTGATCCTTCCCTTTTCGGATTCGTTCCGCTTGTTATTATTCTATAAACAATCATAATAACATAGGAATCAATAAACAATAGGTAATTAACCAAATTACTAATAATTCTATGAAACCAAGATGAAACCCATGACCCCAACTAACAATTTAGGGTTGTTTCCACCCTAGAATTTATACCAAATCCCTTCCCCATCATTCTTAACCCATTCTATTACGTTCTACCGTTTGAAAAATTAATTAGCTTACCTTTATCCTCAAGAATGGTGAAAAAAAAGTACTTAGCTCTAAATGTCAAAAAAGTGTCAATTAAGGTCGTTTAGGGGTTTATTAACGAACTTAACTTGCGTCGCTCCTGCCACAACAACGGGGCCAGAGCAATAGAATCCCCCACTAGGGCGTGATTCTTGAACCAGTGAGCTTCTTCAAGAATTTCCAAAAATCCATTTACAATACACCTCTAAGCCACGATACTCAGAAAATATCTTTCACGCTAAGTTCGATTCCTAGAGTTCTACTCAGTCAAATTCAATTATGAAAAGTCATACGAGTTCGTGAACGCATAATCTAACACCTTATGTGATAACAATCATCATTAAGTCACCCAATTGCTACCAAATTCAATTCTGAAAAGTCTACTACTAGAATGTTTTTCGAGCCAAATTTTTGCCTATTAGCATTTTTATAACGATGGTACCATGTCGTTAAAGTTTATCAAGCCTAGTTTATTCAATGCATCACTTTAATAGAATAACTTTGAAATTATGAATTTTGCGGTGTTGGGAATACAGAACAATTACAACAACACATAATTATTCAGACTACAATAATTAAGTACATAGAAAATATCACAGTATTATCAATGACTATAAATCACTATTAAGAGTCTCTATCACAAAGAGTAATCCATAACCTACCACAACCGAAGAACATAAGTCAAGCAACGTAATTACCCCAACAACTTTCTTCTCTGCAATGCCTTAGAACATTCTAAATTTATCAAGTATGAATAATGCATAAGTACATGAGTCCATAGACATCAATATTGCTATGCCTCTAGCCTAGGTATAAAAAAGAAAAAAATTCACCCTACATATATATTTAAGGCGAAATATTATGGGTTTTAAATCTACTCTTAAAATAATATTACTTATAACATTTTAATTGCAGGCAATACAACATCATTTTTAATTTATAAATCAATTTAATTTCATTTTATTAAATAATTAGAATTTATAATTATATTTATATTATTAGGTAGTATAGTTAAAGAATCAATCATAATTATCTCTTACCCGATTTTAGGGATTTTACCTTGATTCATGTTCCTTTTTATTGCCACACGTCAAATAAAAAATGGGTAAGACAAATAATGAAAAAAAAAAAATTTCATACCAAAATATAGCATTATACATTTGAAAAAATGTCATATTAAAATTATTAAACAAGAAATGTGAAATCAGTTTAGTATTTTAATGCAATTTTTGTGAACACTAACTAAAATTATAACTATTTCATCACATAAGCTGTCATTCTTCAAAAAAGAATCATGCAAATATAATACAAATTAATACTAACCATAACTATTAATTGTCATTTATTAGATAATGAGTGCATAAAATTCATTCCAATATAATGTCAAATCGTACCAACATGGTATAACTAGTGTACCAGTTTCAAATAAATTATGTAACTTTTGTAACCATAAACATACAGAAAAAAATGAATGTTCATACCAAATCTATACCATTTTCAAACAAATTTAATGTAGTTTCAAAAAAAAATAAACGTTCATTACAATAATGACATAATTAAATATTATACACAAACAAAATCTGAATATTTTTTTCCAATATCACTATGTTTAAATTTTTTTACATTTTGTTAGTGTACCAATCAAATAATAAATCGTAAGGAACACTAACATGAAGGATCCCATTTACCACCATGTTTTATTAATACCAATAAGAAGTCGTGCATTACAAGAAAATGAAGATTATTGAATGAAAACGAGAAGAGAGAGAAATGATTGAAAAAAAAAGAAATATGTTTTGAATGAATTTAATTATTCTGAGTTAAACATAGAAAACAAATATTCCTTTTCTTTTTTATGAATCTCCTATTTTTATGTCATATTCAGTGTTGAATTCAAATCATTTACTGCTGTAACAACTCGAATCGTCATGATTTAAGAATAAAAAAAATACGTGAAAAACCTGGACCCTATCGTGCTACAATGGGATAGATGCCGCTGGTGCGGTAGTGCTAGTTGCCGCTGCAGTGGGATCGGCGAGGCATAAACCTTAATTACAAGAAATCCTTATTTTTCCATCTATCTAATAATACCTTATAGATCATAAATTATGCTAGAAACCTAAGAAAAGTTTTTCAAAGTTTGGAAAGAAGGAAAATGAGCTTTCTAGCATGGGGATGACGGAATCTTGCGAATCCATGGACAAATTCATTGTAACAAATTCGAAAAATCTGAAAATGGAATCAAAACTACATGAAATTTCTTGGTGCCTGGGTATGTTAGGTTTTATGCATTGAATAGTTGTAAATCTATGCTTACCTTGTAGTATACGGAATCAGGGAGAGATGCGAAGATGTTCATGCACTAAGTAAATTTCGTTGAAAAATTTCTATAATGCAACGTATTTGGGTTAGTGCTTTATGTATAGAATTGATGACCAGATGAGTGTTGTAAGATATTTTCTTGAGTAGATTTCCTTCATCAAAAAATGATATTCGATAGAAGGGAATAAATTTGGTCTATGTTAGGTTCGACCTATCAAAGTAATAAGTTGATGAATGTCAAAAATTTAGGATAAAAACCCAAATAACGAACCCTTATGAAGAACTAGGGTTAAACTTGGTCAAAAATTCTTAGGTGATGTGTGTGATATATGCTCGTTCGTTCATCATTATGATACGTATATATGTATGCATTTTAAGATGTTGTTCGCACTTGTCAAATAAGAGATGTATGAATTGTTAATACCATGAAATCATGACTTGAATGTTTGATCTTGATGATGTGTTGTGATTGTTATTATGGTGTGCGATTGGGATCAGATTCCGAAAAGCTAACTATTGGTTCGCGTTGCCACATTCTGGCACATCTATTTGATTGAGTTGCCACGTTATGAGATAAGTATTTGATTGGTTACCATGTTCTGGAAAAACTTGGAATTGGATTGCCACGTTCTGACAAGCTAACGGTTTGAATTTGGGTTCCGTAAGAGAACCAACTACTTGTGGCAAGAGTATTGGGTAAGCATGTTATATTTTTGGAATTTTGATGTGCATATACTTCTGATGATTACTTTCGTATCGAATTATGTTAGGGTTTAGGTTGAACAATGTCTCGGTATGTGAGTATGTGGTGATGTGTAGATATTGTATCAGGTGTATTTGCCGGAAAAAAGTGAATTGTCTAGTTGTTGTCTAGGTAAGTACCCAAGGAGGATGGAATACGACTATAGATTGGGGTAAGGAAAAAACTATATCACTTGAGGTAGATAAGGTGACAATAATTTAAGAGTGTGACTTGATCGATTGATAGGAAGGTATGTTAGTGGTGTTTGGGATTATGCAATAGGGTTAGAATGTTTAGACTATGATTTAATAGAACTAGAGATGTTAGCGGTTGGGAAAGAAAATTTTTAGTAGTCAGAGCAGTGGTTTAACTTGAAGGTGTTCTAAGAAAGAGAAAGGGTGGAGGAATGAGTGGTACATGCATGATCCTATTATTCTTTTCTTATATTTTGAGGTAGGCGTCGAGTTTACAGATGATGCCTAACAGTACGTGTGGTTGCACTAATATTACTCTTGGTATGTATTTTTGACATAGTTTGGATGTAGGAGTGGTGATGTTTCATTAGGTGAAGATGAAAAATCCTCCAACAACTTCAACTATTATTTCTGCATGGTAGACATTGTGTTCTTTAATTATTTATTGTCCAATCGTTACACTTAGTAGCTCTTGTACCTGTAAAACTAGGTCCTTGGGGTTGTTAAATTATTACAAGTTTAGAAGGAATGTATTGGAATAATGTTATTTATCAAATCTACTTAAATTTGTTATTCCATCTTCTTTAATTTCCGCATATTTTCTCTATTAAGACGTGAGGGTTCTCTTAGTTAGGTGTTAGAGTGGGTGCTCAAATGGCCCGGTGGGATGAGTGATGACAAATTGGTATCATAGCTTAAGTTATTGGTATCCTTGTACAAGAGCAAAATTTAAACTAGACTTTGGTGGATTGGTGTGTTGGCGTCCACATTAATCTAAAAGAGGCTAGGAATCATTCTAGGAAGTCGTTCCACTCCTTTTGCTACTATCGTGCGAAGCGTCGTTTGTGCTATAAGTTTAGTCCAATTGGTATCACCCGATTCCAATTGGTATCTTGACTATGTGGACTGACATCGTGGATATTATCGAAAAACACCAAATAGTTAATTGGAATTGGAAGGTTCCAATTTTTATCTAGCCCTAGTGGCTATAAAGAGCATGGATGACTAGTAATGATAATCTACACGACGAACTAAATAATACATTTAAACTTCGTGTGCTTTGTAAGTGGAAAACTATGAATGTGTGCCTTGTTAATTGAATTTAGCTATAATTGTGTATTGCTTGTTGAATGAATCAATTATGTATGTGGTAGTATTCTCAAATGTACTAAATTACTGACGATGGGGAAGAATATAGTAGGTATGGTCAACATCACCAACGACAACGTGTGGAGTCTTTGAAGTCTATACAGGTAAAACTCTAACTGAATTGTTAAAATTGTGCAAGTCGTAATGTCTGGGTGTATCTTGGGGATGTGTAGACAATAGTGTTGATTTGTCTTTCAGCATTAGGAACCAAACGTCGTGCATCCTAGTTGGATAAATCTAGAAGCTCGATGGGTTAGTGAAAATGGAGACCTAGAGAATCGTAGAAAGTGGAAAAAGAACCCTATAAAATTTCGGCCTTGATCTGTCTCTTCGGAGCCGCTACAACTGCATTTATCCCGCTAGAGATGGACAATTGAAGGCAGAATCCTCACCAGTTTTTTCCTGAACTCCCTATTTTCAAAATACAAACTTGTAAGGGATTCGAACCAATCCTTTGAACTTCCAAACCAGTGTTCAATAAGAGTAGTAGCATAATTTAACTTAAGATTTAAAACGGGATGCCTCAGACAGTCAAAAACAAGCATCCTTGTGCTACAAAAACATAAAAACTATCGAAAAGGTAAAGACAAAAACAAACTTATTCTGAAAATCCATAAGCAATAGGAAAAAGGAATGCAAGTCAGGGACACTCGGACTGGGTAGTTCGATGTCTAAATCAAGGTTCTCCGGAGGTGTCAAACCATTCCAAGCCTCATTTAGCATGTGAAAATCCCTGAAATCCGGTGGCTCGAGTTTACGAAGAGACTTTTCAAAAGCCACACAAGTGAATATGGCCTTAACCATCTTCCACATTCTCAACATTAGGCGATCTCTGACCACACCCTTCTTTCTCTCCTTGCGCAGCTGGCGGCAGAGTATCTCAACCTCCAGGGTAGTGCTGTGTGGGGCAGGATTAAAATCAATGTAAGCGCTCCCCATCCTCTCCCGGACAGCTGTCTAGTCCTCTACAACCCCTAAACGTTAGAGCAGGTCCTCGTCATCAGAACCCAAGGTCGCCCTGCTGCTGCTAGCGTTACTCGTCCTCCTCAATTTTACCTTAGAAGTAGAACCTAATCGAATCAAAAGAGGGTGAATATGGGATCCATATGTAATATATGGTCAGTATCCAACAATGGCACTCCTTCCCGCTTGCATAGGGAAGTGATAAGTCTGGGAAGGAAGAATGTCTTCATGTTGCCCCTGTAGAACATCTTGCACTCGGAGATAATCTGCACCCCTATATTAAGTGGAATTCCCTGTATAGCATACGCCAGCACCAGAGCCCGAGTAAAGGTAACAAATGTGTGGTTGCCCGATGGGCGAAGCCTCCTAGACACAAAGTGTATCCATCGCTTAGCATTAGGTGACCAACCTTCAGTAGTAATGCCATCCACAATAGCCCAATAAACCATTCCCACTCCGAAAGATCTCCACTAGGGTATCACTTAGTCATCCCATGTCCATCTCCCTTAGCCTGTACTCAAATGCATGGCTTGGGACCTCTAGAACCACTAGTGCCTCATTTATACAGTTCAAAGTGTTTCTGACACCTCGAACGTGAATGACCTAATAGGGGTCATCCCAGTAGTCGGTAGGGAGGATGGCATTGAACTACCTCACCCAAGTAGAGTGTGCATCCAAGGAGCCTTAGTCAGCAATAACCATCCGAACTCCACCAGACAAGCATAAAAGGCAAAATCCTTCTCCTCCACCTTATGTAATATCTGCGCCCTCTCGCAGTAGAACCCGGTGTTGTTATAATACTGGTGCCTGTCCCGACTAGCGGCATCTGAGAGAACCTGTAAGAAGAAAGATAAGTTAGAAAAACATAGACCAGGTAGGAAAGACTAGACAAAAAGAGAGAAATTTTAGGGTAGGGAAGTCAGGCCATTAGTCTAGATCATCCCGCTACAACAGCTTGAATCCCGCTTAGTGGGATGATGCAGGCCGCTACAGTGGGATTCATGCCGCTGAAGAGGCCTTCATCTCGGATAAAACACCAGACACAAAAAGGGCGTCTTTCGTCCCAAAATCCCCATTTCATCAATTTTTAGCAGATAAGGGAATATTAACTATCCTAGAATACGAATTAACAATTATTTCAACCGAATAATCCCTAAATAGTGTCCAACTTTTGAGTTCATGGCAAGGTGACGTTTGAACTTCCCCCATTAATTTCTGTATTTATTATACCATGTTTTTACGGAATCCTTACGCCTATGACGTAGTACAAACATTGGGGACGTAAGGGAAGTAATCATGCTACGTTTTTCTACCACTTTAGCAACTTCAAAAAATTTCAAAATAACTACCCGAAAACTATTCTGATTCCATTATATTATCATCATACAATCATTGTAACCAAAGCAATAAAGTAATGGGAGTAAAAAAATGAGAAAACATACCTTAAATTCGACATTTGACGGAGAGTGATTTGAGAGAGTTTCGGTGTTTTTAGGAAAGTGTGGTTGCCTAATCTCCTGTTGTAGTGGTGTCGTTACAGAGGCAAATTTTCCTCTTCAGCGGGCAGGTCTTGAGGAAAGCTCGAAGTTGATTTGACCTTTGAATGTTGCATGTCAAACACCTAACGTGGAAGCCTAGCACTATTTACGAGTTGGTCATTTTAGCCCCTCTGTTCTAGCCCGTATATACCCTTTCATATTTTTGAATGGTTAGAGATCTCAAACTTTCGTTGTTCTGTGTAATAGTCGTTTGTCTAGCAGGGAGCGTTCTATAGTGAGAGCATGTGATGATCGGGCTCTAGTTGCTGAGGGACAAAATAATGGTAAATTGATATCTATTGTAATGACCCAAACCATCGTTATTTGAGAAGGGATAAAATCTGCAAAATACCTTTACCCTGTCCCGCTACAGCAGATAGATGGCGCTGGCGCGACAACTCTTTAGCGTGCTAAGTTGTTGCTGTAACGAGATCGGCAAAGCAGAAACCTTAACTACGAGAAATCCTTATTTTTCATCTTTCTAAAAATGCCCCATAGGTTGTAAATTACCCTAGAAACCTTAGAAAAGTTTTGTCAAGTTTGAGAAAGAAGAAGGAGCATTCTAGCATTGAGATGTCAGAATCGTGTGGATTCTTGGCCAAATTCACCGTAGCGAATCCGAAAAAGCTTGAAAAGAAATCAAAATTTCGGGAAATTTCTTGGTACCCAGGTTGGTAAGGTTTTATGCATTGAGTAGTTTTAAATCTAAGCTTACCATTTAGTATATAGAATCAATCATAGGAGATATGCGTAGACATTCGTGCACCGATTAAATTTCGTGAAAAATTCCTATAATGTAATGTATTTGGGTTAGTGATTGATGTAGAGAATTGATGACACGTCGAGTGTTGTTAGTTGTTATCTTGAGTAGATTTCCTTCATTAAAAAAAGGTATCCGGTAGAAGGGAATAAGGTTTTTCTAAGCTAGGTTCGACCTATCGAAGTAACAAGTTGATGAATGTTAGCAATTTAGGTATAAAACCTTGATGAAGAACTAAGGTTGAACTTGGTCTCTTGTGTGATAAGAATTGGGGGAAATTCTTAGGTGATGGTTGTGATTCAACGGTGTTTGTGTTATATGCTCGTTCGTTTTTCATTATGATCTGTGTATCTGTATGCATGTTAAAATGTTGATCACACTTGTTAAAAATGAGATGTATGAATTTTTAATACCATGAAATAGTGGATCGAATGTATGATCTTGATGATGTTTTGTGATTCTGATTGTGGTATGTGATTATGGATCAGATTGCCACATTCCGGTAAGCTAACAATTGGATCGAGTTTCCATGTTTCGGCACAACTATTGGATCGGGCGTTCCAGCAAAACTATTCAATCGGGTTGCCATGTCTCGCACAACTTAGGATCGAATCTTCATGTTACGTCATACTAACTATTTTAGTTTGGGTTCCGTGAGAGAACTTACTACTTGTGACAAGAGTATATGGTAAATCATGTTATATTTTGGTATTGAGATGTGCATATACTTGTAATGACTACGTTCATATCTAATGATGATAGGATGTAGGTCGAACTATGTGTCGGTATGTTAGTATGGGGTGATGTGTTTATTTTAAGAGGTATACTTTTCGGGAAGAGTAAATTGTTGAGGTGTTGTTTGGGTAAGTACCCAAAGAGGATGGAATAGGGCTAAAATTTGGGGTAAAGAGAAACTACATGGCGTGGGGTAGATAAGGTGCCATAATTTAAGAGTATGACATGATCGATTGATAGGAAGGGATGTTAGTGGTGTTTGGGATTATCTAATGGGGTTAACATGTTTAGGCTATGATTTAATAAAACTAGAGATGTTAGGGGTTGGGAAAAAATACTTATTAGTCAGAAAAATTGTTTAACTTGAAGGTGTTATAAGAAAGGGCAAGGGTGGTGGAAGAGTGGTACATACATGATCCTATTATTCTTTGCTTCTATTATGAGGTGGGCGTCGGGTTACTCAATGATGCCTATCAATGTGTGTGGTTGAACTAATACTACTCTTGATATGTCTTTTTTGACATAGTTTGGATGTAGGATTGGTGATGTTTCATTTGGTAAAGACGAAGAAATCCTCCAGCAGATTTAACTCTTCGTTCTACACGGTAGAAGTTGTGTTCTTCTATTATTTATTGTGCAATCGCTACTCTTAGTAGCTCTTGTACCTGTTAGATTAGGTCCTTGGGGTTGTTAAATTATTTAACAAGTTTAACAAGGAGTGTATTTTGAAAGTATTATTTATTAAATCTCCTTAACTTTGTTATTCAATTTTTTTAATTCTCGCATGTTTTCTCTATTAAAATATGAGGGATCTCCTACTTAGGTGTTATAGTGGGTGCCTGCACAGCCCGGTCGCTTGGGTCGTGACAACTACTAATATATCTATTTTTTCCTTATTTACATTTTCACACTAATTAATTTTTACTGTTATTTGAAATCATTTTTTTTTTATTTTAATAAAATGTTACAACCTACAATTTCTTATTGTTATAACTTGAAAGAAAAAAATATTGTCATAACTTATAATTATTAGTTCTATATATGTTAATTATAAGATTCACTCTAAAAAGTTACCCAAAATTGTAGAACACAAATTTGAAATCATCTTCGTAATCTTGAGGTCATTGCATATGCAAAATCTCATATTTCCTAAATTTCAAAATTAGGACTAAATCTCACTTCCTCAATTTGGCATAACCATAATGGAATTCCTAATATTTAGTTATCTATCTCAATACACCAAAACTTAAATTATGATAATATAATGAAATAAAATTATTTTAAAATGAAGCCACTAATTACGAAACGAGTGACAACAACCATGTGACTAATGGCAATCAATGTCTACCCTTTTAAATCCTACACTCAATTATTACTGGTTGCACATATAATGAAGTTGACAAAACATATGTTATTTGATACAAAAGCTTAACCACGTCTGTATCTATTTTTTCCTATTCCTCTTATCTCCAAATAATTAAAAGTATATCAACAACTGGGAACCCAAATAATTAATCCGTAATCATTGACATATAACAAACCTTCCATTAACTCTTTTCTAATCATAACACCTCCAACATATACTGAATCACTATTCAAACTTCTACCATAATACAATAAATTAATATTACTTGTAGACATTTTTGAGTTATGTCTCAATGTAATAATCCTAGTTATTATTAATTAAGTTTTACTCATGGGTCAAGTGACATAGGGTAATGAATAATAAATTATGGGTTTGACCCATGAAGTATCAATTAATAAAAATTAATTATTTAGTAAATACCAGTCAACTAAATAACCAAAGTTAATGAATATTCAAAATATTCAATTAGAATTTATTTAAAGTCTTTTGTGAAATAAGATGATCTTGTAACCAAAACGACCTAATGGGCCGTTACAACAAGTCATACCTCCCCTACATATTGCAATTGACTGAACCGACATCTATACACAAAATTTCATGGACACCAACTTATCTTTACATGTGTCCTATTACCCCTCCCCAAATTTTTTTTTCAAGGCCATGCTAAGTGTTGATGCGGTTTAGAGAAATAAATTATTGGTAGGTAGAGAAATATATGCACTACCTCATGTAATTTCACATTTTCTTAAGGTCCATTTCATTTATTCATTTTTTTCTATTCAATTCAAAATATCATGAACCAAAACCTAAGGTCATGATAACACCTACTAACATCCCATCACTATGTAAGGCGAACACATAGCCTAGAAGTAGAAGTAACAAGCTATCACGCAGAAGAGAAGCATACAGAAAGTGAAGTGTGTATCTTCTCTTATACAAAAGTGAATTACTATTTTATTCTACACTAAAACAAAAAAAAAACATATAATTTTTAGACATGTCATCATGACGAGATGTTTTCTATAATTACAAAAGAATAGTGAGAACAAACATTGTCACACCAAAAAAGGCACATATTTGTTTTTTCTTTTATGTTTATCAATACATATCTATAATAACTCTTTATATTCTTCATTTTTCATTCAACCTCTATTAGAAAAAATCGGAGATAAATTTATCAAAAATACTTTGGTTTTATTTCGTCAATACAATCATATCAATTTTCAAAATCAAGTAAATTTATCTTTTTTTCTCTATTACTTATGCATTCTTTCACAAGTTGTGATGTACACAAATTTTCCTTTATAACTTGGACATAAAATTTTACTCAACTACACTTCATCATCTTATGATTCTTATGTAATTTTTTAGTTATAGGTTATTTATTTTTCTTATTCTGATTAATATAATGCTTTGTTTAACCTTTTCTTATGCATATGATGACATGTATATATATATATATATATATATATATATATATATATATATATATATCTATATATATATATATATATATATATATATATATATATATATCTATATATATATATATATCTATATATATATATATATTTTAGTTATAGGTTATTATTTTTTTATTCTGATTAATATAATGCTTTGTTTAACCTTTTCTTTATGCATATGATGACATGTGTTATATATATATATATATATATATATATATATATATATTATATATATATATTTTTTAAATTTTGGATTGATATTACAAATGTTTTCCATACATGAGTAAGGTCTATGTAAATTTTATATAATAATAAAGGTCAACGTGAGTTATGCAAAACTTCAATGCATGAATTTTGTCATTACCTTTTTCCATCTGAAGCCAAAAGAGGAGCAGTAAAATTGGAAATACAACATTTCAGGAAGTAAATTCCAAACATTGGGGTTGAAGAAACTGAATTTTTTGAATTCCAATTATAGTTTCTTTTTCTTTCACATGGAATTTCACTCACTTTCTTTAAACATATTTTTATTACTATCAAAATAGTTAAGAATCATTGATCTCAAAAATCATATACAACTTAGATCATTGGATATTTCACCTTTGATAAATTATCTTGATTATCCTGCTCTTGATATTGATACGAAAATTTTTAAGGTTCGCTTGTAAGTAAAATTCAATACAAAGTATATTTTATTAATTAGTAAACTAACATTGTACGCTACATGTATGCAATCGATCTTTCATGAAATCAATTAAGTGGTTAAATTCTTATTAAGCTTGGAAACGTAATTGTTATACAAGTTTAATCTTTTACATGATAACCTCATTGGAAAATTTTCAAAATTTTATTTAATTTGTATGAAATTGAATTCCTTTTTTTTTTTTGCTACATTAAAGATCCTATAACTACTTTCATAGTTCCTCCTTCATACATGTATT
This sequence comes from Solanum corneliomulleri, assembly GCA_027704805.1. Lineage (NCBI taxonomy): Eukaryota > Viridiplantae > Streptophyta > Magnoliopsida > Solanales > Solanaceae > Solanum > Solanum corneliomulleri. The sequence continues at coordinate 52,102,940 of JAKWIY010003052.1, read as the reverse complement.
TGTAGACTCATTGTCTAATGCCCAGGGAGATCAAATTCTTCTTCATAAAAGAAACATGATGGACTTGTTTAATATTTATCACAGTGCCATCAAGCCACCGAGCCCGGACTAAACCAATGGCAACTATTTTACAAGTTCCATTATTGCCCACTATTACGGTTACTCCCCTTGTCTCATAATTGTTGACCAATCTCTTTGAATGTCATATGCAAAGTACAACTAGAGTCTAACAACCATTTATTTTTTATAGACTACCCTATTGCATGATGTTGTTAGTACATATTCATCATCAGAATCATTGACTACTAAAATATGGATGCACTCGCCTTTTCTTGAACTTTGAAACTGGGCAATATTATTCGAAGTGCCACTTCTTGTGACAACTCCAACCCTCCTCATTCTTCTAGTTCACACGAGACTTTGATCTGTACATTGATTTGCTCCTTGTATTCTTTGTTGGCTAGTGCTACCTCATGGTCTTTAAACAAAATACCTGACTCTATTTTAAATATGATAAGAAGCCGTTATAACAACATCCTTGTTATCACTGACCAATCTTGGTAAAACCCTTCCAACGTTTTCCATAATTGTTTGCGTCACACCCCGAGCCTACATCCTAGAGATGGTAGGCACTCGAAGACCATTGTTGCCCTCGAGTGGACCCTTGGCCTGTCTTACTTAGCCTAGCGGAATATTTAACTCAATAAAATTGTCTCATTTAATAACTGAAAGAATAATAATAAGTTTGCCAAAATGACACTTAAGTCTCATAACAATAAATCTGCAAAACAAAGATGAGAGACTGAAAATTATTTTTGTGACTATATATAAAGTCTCTATAATAAAAAGAGATATTAGGATAGGCCCCCCAATCATCCTAACAACTGAGAATTAAAGACAGGAACTGAATGCAAGGAGGCTCACCACCGAGTCTTAGTGCTTTAATGGATCAATGAGGTTCTGGATGATGATGATCCTGCTTACCTGCATCATTGTCATAAGACGATGCAGGCCAACTTACATCAGTTGATTGAGTGTATGAGTATGCAAGTTGGAATTCTAACAACAACTTAATCTTGAAAAAGAGTAAGAAGGAACACTTACCTAGATCTGCGCAACTCATGAATAATTTGACTTAATTTAAATCAATTAGACAAATACAATATATAAAAGCTTGTAAAACAATAAAAATACTTATTTCGTTAAAGAAATTCAATAACAAACTCAACTTTAGTTATTATGAAGTAATATAGTTTCCGTGGGAGATTCTCTAACTAACAACCATCACTATGAGTGTAAGTGATAGTACAACATCTTACCTCACGTTGCAAGAAGACCGTCCTATGCCTTGCCGTCGGTATTGAAACTAAACTATTAAGTGGATCGACTAGTCTATTCTAAAAAGCACTAAGTAGTCATCTAAAAAGTATGACCCTTCTTAGCTCAATACTACTCCCAACAATATTAGATCATATGTGTTTAAAACAACTACTTCTCTAGTTTGAGGTAATTGCTCAAACTTAGCTTTAAAACATCTCTTGGAAATTATAGTTTCCTATTTACTAAAAATAGCCCAAAGGCTCTGTTGGAAGTTTCAACTTCCTTTCTTACTTAAAATGTGGAAACATTTGTAACTCTTAAGGAATTCTTAATTCCCTTATAACTTTTGAGAAATTAACTCTACTCTTTACACTTTGCTTAATTTGCAACTTGAGACTTAAAAAGAAGTTTAAATGTTTCTGAAAGACTCTTGAAAATTTTAAGAACTTACTTAAACTTGCTTCTTAGGATTTAGACTTTACTCTTAACTTAATTGACTTTGATCTTAACTTTCCTTGAATTGAAATATGTTTTCAAGGTTATGACTTCATGTTTATGGATGTTTAGATTTACCTTAGAGTGTTGGAATAAACAAAGAAACATGGGTACATCAATTAAGAACTAGTACAAAAAGGTGGGGGAAGAATGGGGAGAACTGGCGTCCTTGGCGCTCTGAGAAGAGTGGGGCACCAACCCTCAAAGTTTAGAGTGAAAGTGAAAGAAGGGGGCGAATTGCTGTTTTTTCGTCTTTCTTTGAGTAGTCGACTTAATGTGTCTCTTATTCGATTGTAGCTAGCAGAGAATAATAAGTAAAAACTGGAAAGTATACTTTACACAAAAAGTTTTTATACTCTCTAGGATCCAATATGGATCTTATGTCTAGTCCCCTTGGGTTGCGAGGGTGTTCTCTTCAAGCCTTTGTAACCTTTGGTGTGAATACGTAGATCAGTATAGACAGATTACACTCAGTTATTAGATTTACTCTTTTTGTTTTTATACAAAAGTCTTATCAACAATATTTTTCTCTTCTCTCTTTTTGTTTACACAAAAAAACTAAGTAATACAATGTTTGTTTAAAATAGAGTAGAGAATGTAAGATGATTCAGGCTTCTTATACACTTTCTTATGTAAATCGAGCCTCCATTTATAGTGTTTGAAGTCTTGAAACTTTTCTTTAAAGAGATAACAAACCAAGAGATTTGATCCTTGAAAAAGAAGGCAAATGATCCTAGTTCTTGACTGCCTGTTTGATTATGGCAGTTGTATCTTCCTTAATTGATTATAGTTTTTAGCGGTTGTGTTGTTCAGTTTGTCTTTAAGATATTCAGTTTCCTTGATCGAGTGTAAGATTGATATATTCAGCTTTCTTGAATATTGATTTGAATATAGTTGATGTATTTTTCATTGCTAGCTAGTTGTCAAGATATTCTGCTTCTTTAATTTTTGTGGTTTTGTCTTATGAAAATCTCTTCGTGAATTCTTGATTAATTGCATTTAAATTAGGACCTATTCATTGGTAATCTTCTCTTGATTTGTGGGAATGCAAGATTCATCCTTTTGTGATCTTTCTTAATTTGATGTTTTTGATATCATTCTTGGTTTGAGCTTTTTGATATTATTCATTTGAGTCAAGGTCATTCATTGAAACTCTTCAATTCTCCTTGATTCTTTCCTTTTTGATGACAATTATTGTTCAAAAGAGATAGATTTTTTAGTATTAAAACTTTACACTAACAATCTCCCCTTTTTTGACCATGACAATATGTAGTAGAAATACTTCCATGTTATAGTCGGCTTAGATAGTGAATGTTGGATTTGCTCCACCTGAATGCAGTGCATGGTGCTTGACTAGTGGGGTTGATTTTTAATTTCTCCCCTAAACATATGCGAGACTGTTCTCTTCTTTGTAGAGAGATCTAGTTGCATAATAATAATATCAACAGAGAGATAATGAAAGCAAGCACGATAGAAACATTTAGAACCATTTAAACAATAATTCTCCCCCTTTTGCATTAGCAAAAAGGAAATAACATAGAGTTTAACAAAGATTAACCACAACAGTCAACGGAAACCCAAAAAGACCAAAGTAGAAATCCAAAAGAAGATACAACAAAGATATTAACGAGCACACATGAAAAATTTGAACGTAGAGAGATAATTAAAGCAGACACTAATATCAATAATTTATGGATTTTCAATAATAATCAAAGATTTTCGAAGAGAACAAAACCTTTCCTCTAAAAGGGGTTTTGTAAAAATATTAGCTAGGTGAAAATCAGTACTAATGAAGGATATTTCAATATCACTCTTTAAAACATGATCTCTAATAAAATGATGTTTGACATCAATATGCTTAGATCGAGAATGATGCACAAAATTTTTTGACAGAAAAATAGTACTAGAATTATCACACACAATTTTGACAGGTTTAACAGAGAAGACATAATCACTTAATTGATAAACCATCCATTGAATTTGCGTAAAACATTGACCGATGGAAATATATTCATCATGTATAGTAGAGAGAGACACATAGCCCTGTTTTTTGTTGTTCCATGAAATCAATGATTCTCCCAGAATCTGACATATACCACTAATAGTTTTCCATTTGTCAAGAGATATTATCATCTTTGTCAAGAGAACAAGTGGAATTCATGTGAGTGCCTAATGACTTGGAGTTTTATCTGCCAAATTTTTGAATGAGCTCTTTGCATTACTTTATTTGAAAAAGGAATGTACCTTTCTCACATTGATATATTTGTAGTTCGATAAAAAAGTTAACTCGCCCATCATACTCATTCCGAATTAACTTTGCATAAGTACAAAAATTCTTCAAATAAGGAGATATTAGAACTTCCAAAACTAATGTCATCAACATAAATCTGAATAATAAGATTCTCAGAAGAAGATCTTTTCACAAAAAAAAAAAGTTGTATCAACTTTTCTACGAGTAAAATCATGATTTAAAAGAATGTTGTTGAGACGATCATGCAAAGCACGAGGTTCTTGCTTAAGACCATACAAAGCTTTTGAGATCTTTAAAAGATGATAGGGAAAATTTGGGTTTATAAACCCAGGAGTTTGTTTTACAAAAACTTCTTCTTCAATAAAACCATTTAGGAAAGTTGTTTTCACTTCCATTTGAAACAATTTAAAACCTTTCTGGGTAGCAAAAGCTAGAAGTAAGAGAATTGATTCTAACCTATCTACAGGAGTAAAAGTTTCATCCTAGTCGGCTCCTTGTTGAGAATAACCTTGAGCCACTAAACGGGCTATGTTGCAGATCACTTCTCCAGATTCATTCAATTTGTTTTTGTAAACCCATTTTCTTCCAATAATGGACTTATCATCAGGTTTAGGGACTAGATTCCAAATTTAAATTTTGTCGAATAGATGTAATTTATCTTTCATGTCCTTGAACAAATGTTCATATGAGAGATCATCTTTTAGTTTCTTTGGTTCTACTTGAGAGATGAGTGCGACATGTGTCTTATTTCTTCTTAATGCTCGAGTTTTCATACCTTCACTTGGATTTCCAATAATAATTTTTTTTGGATAATTTGGTGAGCTTTTTTATTCATTTGGAATAGATTTAACTAAGGGATTGATTGAAGGTTCTACTGCAGTCAACTAATCGTTATCACTTATCCCCTTTTGAATTGATACACACATTTTATCATCTTCATCACCTATGTTTACTCTTACCTCAAAAGATTTGTTAGAATCATAAAAAACAACATGAATAGATTTTTCAATATGCAAAGTATGCTTGTTAAAAACTCGATAAGATCTCCTATATATTGAGTAGCCATGAAATATACCTTCATCTTTCGTGCATCAAACTTACATATATTATCCTTGCATTGTTATGAATTAAACATTTCCACCCAAATGGATGAAATTAACCAATGTTAGGTGTCTTACAATTCTACAATTCACAGGATGTCTTTTTCAGAATGGTCTGATTTAGCGTCATTCAACACATGAAAAGCTCTACTTATAGCTCTGCGCAAAATTTGTGTGGAAGAAAGTGTTCAATGATCATCGTTGTTTCCATATGTTGCAATGTCCTATTCTTTCATTCCATAACTCCACTTTTTTTGAGGTGATTGAGGTGAAAAGAAGTTGTGAGTATAGCCTTTCTCATTACATTACTTTTCAACAAATTATTCTTGAATTCTCCTCCATGGTCTCTTCTTATAGATGAATTATATTAAATTTTGTCTCTTTGAACTGTCTCATACAAAATCTCATTTTTTTAAAGTATCACCCATGTTAGATAAAATCATAACTGAAGTAAAACAAGAATAATAATCAACTGTTACAAAAGTGTACCTTTTACCTCTGATGTTGGTTGTTCTTGTAGGTCCAAATAAGTCCATGTGTATGAGTTGTAGGGGTTTATTTGTGGAGACGATATCCTTGCCAAAAAATTAGTTTCTTTTTTGCTTATCCATTTGACACGCGTTGTAGATGTGATCTTTTGAATAGTCCAGCTTGGGTAACCCAATTACAAGCTCATTTTTAGCCACCTTCTCTATCAGCCTCATACTTGCATAACCAAGTTTCTTATACCAAATCAAGGGATCATCACTAATTGAAGATAGACATATATGTTCTCCATTGTCTTTTACACTACTTCTTTGTAGTAAATTATTTCCAGAATACTTTTTTAACAAGCATCAATTCTTTTAAAATTGGATTTCTAGAAATGAGTCACATAGTTGACTAATACTCAAGATATTGTAGTTAAGTCCAGTCACTAAATAAACATTTGAGATATCACACGAATCATTAAAAGAAACTGTAATAACAATTACCGTTTATTTTAAGTTATCACCAAAACAAATGTTCCCTCCCTTGTATTCAACAACTAATTTAAACAGAATTTTATCTCTTATCATCTGATTTGAACATCCGCTACAGGTACTATTTTCCTTTTGTTTTCTTGCGGTGTTCCTGTAAAACAAGATCATTATCTCTTCTTAGGTACCCAAACCTTTTTGGTTCTTTCAGGGCTAAGGTTATCTGGAGTTCTTTTGGGTCTCCAAAATGATTTAAATGACTTGTGATTTCGAAACAAGAAGTTATATGACACTGGTCTAGACTTCCCACAATAATTGTAAGATTTAGGAGTATATTCTTTTGAAATGGAATCATTAGTGTTAGTTCTTGAATCCTTCGACTTATAGGACTGGTTGCAGCTAAAGTAATTTCCGTTTAATGAATTTTTGTTTCTAGAGACCTTTTTAGAGAAAGTTTAGAAGAGTTTTATTTGTTTAGGAAATTCTCAAGAGCAATTTTTAATTTGTGAATTTCTTCATAAAGGAGATCCTTTTAAACTTCACTAATTTCCATTTTTATTTCCAATTTTTTTTTCCATTTGAAGATTTCGGAAGTTGGAAAAAATCATATTAAGATATGTCACAAAACGATCTAGAAATTTTTTAAATATTTATAATTATTACATACCTCTGTGCTTGGTTCTCTAACAGCCATGAAGCAAACATTACCGATTTCTTCATGTTCATTTTCAGAGTTTCTTCATAACTCCAGCTGCTGTGTTCTTTGTTATTTTTATTTCCTCTGGAGTAGATTTTCGTTGCTTCTGGAAATTCACTGGCAATGTGATCATATCCTCCACATTCATAACATTTTTAATCATTTCTTGACTGATCACTGAATATACTTTCCCTTTGCAAAGTTTCTTCCTCTTCTGTTTTTTGTGGATTTTCTAAAGGAATCCATCACTGATTTGGTAATTAAGGAAATTTCATCTTCTGCTAGTTCTTCTTGTCCTTTGTCTTCTTTATTTGCTTTGAATGCCACAACCTTCTTTTTGGACTCTTCTTGGACTTTTTATAAAATGAGTTTTATCGAAATCTATTAAATCTCCTCTCACCTCATCATATGTTAGGGTGTTTAAATTCATGATTTCAAGAGCAACTACTTTGGCGTGCCATTGTGGTGGCAAGCTTCGTAGAACTCTTCATATATGTTCTACGGGAGGATATATTTTTCTTGAAGCTTTTACTTCTCTGATGATCTTACTCTGTCGAGCAAATCAATTGTTTCTCCTTCATTCATTTGAAAGAGTTCATATTCATATACTAGAAAGCTGATAATGGTTTCTTTGACTTTATCGGTTCCTTGATAGGTTACCTCCGTTTGTCCCGCATCTCTTTCGCAGTGTTACACAAGATACCTTTTCATATTCCTCACCGATGATAGCATTATATAGACCATTTTTTGCTTTTGAGTTTATTTGAATAACCTCAAATTGTTCATTTGAGTAGTTCTCCAAGCTTGGAATAGTGGATCATTGACTTCCGTCTGAAATTTTAGTGATAGGAATAGGAACATCACCTAGCTTGATCACTCTCCAAACTTTCACATCATAGGATTTCATGTAAGTTTCCATTCTCACTTTCCAATGAGAAAAATGTTTTCTATTAAAGTAGGGAGGCCTTGTTTGAGAGTTTTCTTCTTGAAATAGTGCGCCCATGATTTGTTGTGAAATGATTTTTTTCTCAAATGTTGTTAGACAGATTTTTGTGAGACGAGACTCTAATACCAATTGAAAGTGCAAAGGGTGGGGTGGGGTGGGGGGTGAATTGTTGTTTTTTTTTTATTAATTTTTATTTTAATAGTCTACTTAAAGTGTCTCTTAGTCAATGTAGCTAGTAGAAAAGAATAAGTAACATTGGAAAGTAAACTTGAGACAGAGATTTTTATACTGGTTTGGATCCAATGTGGATCTTACGTCCAGTCCCCTTGGGTTGAAAGGGCGTTCTCTTCAAGCCTTTGTAACCTTTGGTGTGAGTACATAGATGAGTGTAGACATATTACACTCAGTGATTAGTTTCACCCTTTTTGTTTTGTTACAAAAGCCTTACAAGCAATATTTTTCTCTTTTCTTTTTTTACATAGTAAAACTAAGTAATATAATGTTTGTTAAAAGTAGAGTAGCGAATGTAAGATGATTCACACTTCTCGTACACTTTCTTCTATCAATCGAGCCTCCATTTATATTGTTTGAACTCTTGAAATTTTTCTTTGAAGAGATAGGAATCCAAGAGATTTTATCTTTGGAAAAGAAGGAAAGTTATCCTAATCTTCCATCAATAATCTCAACACTGATTTCCAGTCTTGGTTCTTGATTGCCTGTTTGATTATAGTTGTTGTATCTTCCTTAATAGATTGTAGTTTGTAGCCATTGTGTTTGTTAGTTTGTCTTTCAAATATTCAGTTTCCTTGATCGAGTGTAAGTTTGATATCTTCATCTTTCCTTGAATATTTATTTGAATATAGCCGTTGTATTTTTCATTGCTAGTTGTCAAGATATTTTGCTTCTTTTATTTTTGTGATTTTAGTCATGTGAAAATCTTAACCTGAATCCTTGATTGATTGCGTCTCAATCAGGATCATTTGATTAATAATCTTCTCTTGATTCGTGGGGATCCATGATTGATCCTTTTCTGATCTTTTTTTGATTTGATATTTCTGATATTCTCCTTGATTTGAGCTTTCAATATTCTTCATTTGAGTCAAGGTCCTTGATTGATAGTCTTCAATTTGCCTTAGATTCTTTCCTTTTTGATGACGATTATTGTTATGAAGATATAGTTTTTTTTCATTAATTTTTTTCACTAACACTGAGAAGAAAGAACTTTTTTTGGCACTCTAGCTGGCGTGATTCGCCAAAGGCAAAAGTTCAGATGAACTTTGTGGCACTCTAGCAGGCGCGGAGCCCCTCCCTAGCCGTTGCCTAGAAAATCTCCAAATTTCTCCTTCATTTTTTATCTCTAAACCCTCTAATATTCTATGGTTCTTTATCCAAACACTTAGGGTAATTATTACTATCATTACCCAATATATTTAACTCAAAAAAGAACCTGGAAACACGAATCAAATGAACACTAGGAATTCCACAAGTCAATCAACAAGAATTCGACAATGGTCATAAAAAATATCACACATTAACAAGTAAACAACTCACCAATCACTGAATTGAAACAAGTTTAGTGTGTGGGTGAACAGACCCCGAACTAAACTATCTCACATACCTTTATAGGGATCATCCTTGGCGAATTGCATTTGCAAGCTTGACGTTCTTGGCGAAATTCTTGAATTCTCTCTATCTTTCTCTTCTTTTCTCTCTTCTCCAAGACCTAAGAGTAACTCTAATTTTTAAAAATGATTTAACAATTTTTTTTACCCCAAAAACCCCTAAAATGAAATAGGAAATCAATTGGTGAAAAGACTAGTTTGTCGTTCCCTAAATCCAGATAGGGACTTTTCTCATTTCAAAATCCCAATTTCCGAAAGGCATAACTCACTCATACGATATCAAAATTGCACAAACCTGAAGGTTTTAGAAATATTTTTCCACGATCTTTCTACCAATATCAAGAACAACGTCTTACTGATCCTGAGATAGAAGTTATGACCATTTGATAATGACCAAATCTCACTTTCTTAACTTAGAAAGTCTTTCCAAACTTTCCCTTTTCTTTCCAAAAAGGATTATTTTTAGATTCTTAGCTTATTCTTAGCTATATTAAGTTGCGAGATGTTAAAACACCTCCCCCTTGGAACATTCATCTCAGAATGAGATTTCTTTCACTAAGATATGAATACTAACCTCAAATTCAACACTCAACAACCAAAAACAAGTAATAACATGATTACTCACAATTTATATAGTACTAAGAAGAGAATTAAAACCTTGATCTAATTCTGCTCCGGATTCAAAGAGGCTTCCTAAGTGGCTTCTTCAATGAATTGGTTCCTCCATAGGATGTTTACTGAGACGACCTCCTTTGTTCTCAACTTGTAAACTTGGCAATCTAAAATTTGAACAAAAATCTCCTCACAGGATAAGCTATCCTCAAACCAAATATTTTAAGTGAGTATAATAAATGAAGGATCACTCATGCACTTTTTTAACATTAAGATGTGAAACACCAGATGAACTGATGCGAACTCTTTTGGTAACTCTAACTCATAAGCTACATTATTATTTCTTTTAGATATGAGATAAGATCCAATATACTAGGACTAAGTTTTCTCTTTTTACCAAACCTCATAACACCATTAATGGGTGAAACCTTCAAGTATATCCAATCGTCCATTTCGAATTCCAACAGCCTTTTCCTAACATATGTGTAGGATTTTTAACGACTCTGTGTTGTTTTCAACCTTTGTTGAATCACCTTCATCTTCTACATAGCTTGGTGAACTACATCTGGTCCTATCAACTATGCTTCACCAACTTCAAGCCACCCAATATGAGATCTGCATCTTCTCGTATGATGAGCTTCGTATGGAGACATTTGGATGCTCGAATGATAAAATTGTTGTAAGGGAACTCGATGGGAGGTAGGTGATAATCCCGATTTACCTTAAAATCAATCATGCAATCCCTCAAGATATCTTCTAAGGTATGGATAGTACGCTTCATTTGCCCGTCAGTCTGAGGAAGTAATGAAGTACTTAAGTTCACCTTTGAAACCAAACCTTTTTGAATAGATTTCCAGAACTGTGCAGTAAATTGTGCACCTCTATCTGAAATAATTGAAACTGGGATAACATGAAATCTCACCACCTCTTGAATGTATAACTTAATCCTCTGCTGAATGAGTAGTCTGTACCGGCAAAAAGTGGGCTGATTTTGTCATTCTATTGACAATCACCCAAATGGAATTATGCTGCTTGCGATACCTTGGAAACCTGTGATGAAATCCATGTTAATTATCTCCCACTTCCATTCCGGAAGTTCGATATTCTGCGCCAAACCATCAAGCCTTTGGTGTTCCACTTTTACTTGCTGACAATTCTAATATTTGGAAACAAATTCAGCAATACCCTTCTTCATACCATTCCAACAATATACCTCACTCAAATTGCGGTACATCTTTGCGAAACCCGGATGGATGGAATATTTGGAGCTATCTGCTTCACCATAATCCTCTCTTTTATCCCCTCCACCATTGGTAGATACAACCTACCCTGATACTTAAACACACCATCATCCCCTTCTTTGAAAGATAATACTCTTTGCTTATGAACATTTGCCTTCAAATACTGAAAATGAGGTCTTGGACAATTTTTTCTTACACCTATGACAGTAGTGATGATTAAGCACCATTTTCACCACTATTCCTCATTTTGTGGAATCCATAATTTGAATCCCACATGTTCAAGTTTGTGCAAATCTTTGGCTAAATTCCTCTTTTCTTCCTCAATATGGGCGGTAATCCCTATACATAACCTACTTAAAGCTTCAACCACCATATTATCCTTAGTTGGGCGGTAAAGAATACTCATGTCATAATCCTTGAGTAATTTTAACCACATCCACTGTTGAGCTCTTTCTAGATGAACAGATATTGTGTGCTCTTGTGATAAGTGAATATATCAACATGAACGCAAGACAAGTAGTTCCTCCATATCTTTAAACCAAAAACTATAGTAGCCAATTCTAAGTCACGGGTTGGATAATTCTTCTCATGAAATTTCATCTCTCTGGAGGCATAAGTTATAACCTTTCCCTTCTGCACACAACCCAAACAAAGTTAGATGCATCACACTATACCACAAAACTTTTGTACTTTCCTCTAAATTCAAAACAAGGGATGTAGTAAACCTTTTTTTCAATTCCTAAACGCTTTTCTCATAACATTCAGACCGTTGAAACGTAACAGTCTTTTGAATAAACCTTTTTAAAGGAGACAAGATAGAAAAAAACCCCTCAATAAACCTTCTATAGTAGCCAGCCAAACCCAAGAAACTCCTTATATTAGTTGGAGATGTGGGTCTAGCCCAACTCTGAACTGCCTCTATCTTTTGGGTATCAACTATAATTCCATCGCCAAAAACTATGTGGCCCATTAATGGCACACACTTAAGCCAAAACACATATTTTGAAAACTTAGCATATTAGTACTTATCTTTCAAAGTCTAAAGGACTATTCTGAGGTGATTAGCATGATCTTCTTCATTCCTTCAATAATTTAGTATGTCATCAATGAAGAAGATAAAAACATATCAAAATAAGGTTTGAAAACTCTTTTCTTAATATCTATGAATATTGCAGGCATATTGGTCAAACAAAAGCACATGACCAAAAACTCATAATGCCTATATATGGTTCTAAATGTTATCTTTGGAATATCATATTCCCTAACATTTAACTGATGGTAACCTAATATGAGATCAATCTTTTAGAAGCAAGAAGCACCGTGATGCTGGTGAAAAATCATCATTCCTTGGAAGTGGATATTTATTCTTAATGGTAAGCTTGTTTAATTGGCGGTAGTCTATAAACATCCTAAGAGAACCATCTTTCTCTGTCACAAACAAGACTGGAGCGCCCCAAGGTGACACAGTTGGTCGAAAGAAACCCTTATCCAATAGATTTTTCAAAAATTATTTCAATTGTTCCAATTCTGCTTGTGCTGTTCTATATGGTTGAATAGACATAGGACAACTATGTAGAATGATACCTATGCCGGTGTCTACTTCTCTCTCAAGAGGGACTTCAAGTAAATTATCATAAAAGACTTCTGAAACTCTTTACTATAGGAACTAAATGGAGGGAGGTACCTCAGCACTAGAGCCATTAACTCGGACTAAGTGATAGATACAATCCTTTGAAACTAACTTTCTCACCTTAGGGTACGAAATGAAATGAACCTTAGGCACTGCGGAGCTGCTACTGTACTCTATGATTGACTCATTAGGAATTTTAAACTTGACAACTCAAGTTCTACAATCTATAGATTCATAATAGGAATGAATCCAGTCCATACGTAGAATGACATTAAAATCTACCATATCTATAGCTCAGCCGTGGTGTTCTTGTGATGAAACAGGAAAATCACAATATACTATTTCTGCTAAAATAGACTCCCCAACAAGTGTAGAAACATAAAAGGGTTCACAAAGTTTCTCAGGAATAGTTTTAAATGTATTTGCAACATAAGTATTTACAAAAGAAAAACTTGTCCCTGGGTCTAGCAAGTATAAACATCAAAAGTAAAGACTTTGATCATACCAGTGACAACATTAGGAGAATTCTCTTTATCTTGGCGACTAGTGATCAGAGAGATGCAGTTTGCTCCTTTGCCAGTACAAGAAGTATATCCTCTAGGTGCAACGTTGTCTGGTGGTGAAATTGATGAAGACTAGGCTCTGTTTTTCGAATTTTCACTATTTTGCTTATTTTTACGATGTTCTTTGATGAAGTGTTTCTCTTGTCCACACTTGAAAATTCCGACTGTCCATCATAACACTTATCAGAATGGTTTCTATCAAATCTACCACATATTGAAGCCCAAACTACCTTCTTGTGCCACACTACCTTGGGATTGTGCTTGTCTAGCCTTAAAGTTCTGCGAATTCTGGCCATTATACTCACCCCTGTTTCTATGTGCAAGTGCATTAGCAGATGATGGTGCATCACATTTTGTTTCTTCAAAGAGGGATGGTTCATACTACCTTTTTGTTGTCCTGACTCATTCCGCGTCTTATCCTTCTTACTTCTATACTCTTGTCTATCACTCAAATTCTCCTCTTCAACCTTCTGCTCATAGACCATCAACCTGTATATGTCCATGTCACCTATCAATATCGCAATCTTGTACCTTTTTTTTTATAAACGACCCAAGCCAAGAACAAACAAGCTCATTTGTTCCTCATGTCCTTGACAATTTCAAGTGCATAGCAGGACAGTTGGGTGAACATCAACCCATACTTGTGCTCAATCAAAGAGTCTTGTTTCAGTGTAAGAAACTCTCGTACCTTAGCCTCTTTCAATTCTCAAGGGAAGAAATGTCCTAAGAAAGCTTCTTCGAAACAGGTCGAACTCGGATATGGCACATTCTTATCTCTATCCTCCTTCTACTGATCGAACCAAGTCCTAGCAACATTTTTCAGTTGATATGCACCTACCTCAACTCTTTCAGCATTAACAACATGCATCACATCAAAAATCTTCTCCGTTCCTCAAAAAAATTTGTGGATCATCAGTAGTGATCGAACCCGTGAAACTTGGAGGATTCAAATTCAAGAATTCACAAATCCTCGAAGTGTTAGGCTCTTCTTATGTAACTCCTCTTTGTTTCCAAACTCTATTAGTTATAACTTGGCTCAGCATCCAGACAGCCTCACAAAATTCAGCATTAGTGACCTCGCCTTGAGTTTGCATGTTTGGTGCATTAGGTACCCCTTGGTCTTGTAGCTCTACGTTTCTCTTAGTGGAACGACCTCAGATTGCTTTTCATGGAGGCATGGTTATCTTAAACAGGCGCAAGCATGAATTAGAGAGAAACTTTTAAAGAAAAACTCTAATGCACGAAAAAAGTGTGAAAGAAGCGAAGGAATTCCTAGATTTTACAACCATCTAACTATAGATGTGGCGCTTCACACCGATAACTAAGACTCTACAGACACGACTTCATAATATCCCTAGGACTCTTGAACTCTGATCTCTGATATCATATTTGTCACGCCCTGATTCTATACGCTAGACGTGGCCGACACTCGAAGACCATTGCTAGCCTCGACCGTGACTTACATAGCCCAACGGAAGACTTAACTCAATAAAATTGTATCATTAATGACTAAAAGAATAATAAGTTGGCAAAAATGACAATCAAGTCTCATAACAAAATATCTGCAATACAAAGATGAGAGACTCAAAACTAACTGTCTAACCGTCTATGACGAGTGTATGAGATAGAGGGGTATAATGACAGGGCCCCAATCATCCTAACACTGAAAAGTAAAGACAATAACTAAATGATAAAGATTTCCTTCGTAAAGCAATGAGGTTCACCACTGATTATGAGTGCTCGAACGGATCAACGAGGCGATGGATGATGATGAGCCTAGTTACCTATCATAAGACGATGCATGCCAACTTGCATCAGTACATTGAATGAATGAGTATGCAATTTGGAATGCTAACATCAACTTAAGCTTGAAAAAGAGTAATATGGAAAACTTACCTTAGTTCTGCGCAACTCATGAATAACCTGACTTACTATAAAGTAATAAGACACATGCAATATATAAAAGCTTGTAAAATAATAAAAACACTTAATTCATTAAATAAATGCAATAACAAACTCAACTTCACTTATATATGAAGTAATATAGTTTCTGGGGGAGATTCTTTAACCGACAACCATAACTATGAGCGTAAGTAATGGTACAACGTCATACCTCACATTGCAAGAGGACCATCCTATGCTTTGCCATTGGTATAGAACCTAAACTATTAAGTGGATCAGGTAGTCTATGTTAAAAAAGCACGAAGTAATCATCAATAAGGTATGACCCTTCTTCTGTACATGTTGGATACATGGTTTATGGGGGCTTGAACTTATCTTTAAAATCTCTCTTGAGGTAATTGCTCAAACTTAGCTTTAAAAGCTCTCTTGGAAATAATAGTTTCCTCTTTACTAAAACTAGCCCAAAAGCTCTGCTGGAAGTCTCAACTTCCTTTCTTACTCAAAATATAGAAACATTTGTAACTCTTAGGGAATACTTAGTTCCCTTATTACTTTGTTTAACTTGCAACTTGAGCCTTAAAATAAAGTAAAAATGTTTGTTAATGATACTTGAGAACTGTAAGAACTTGCTTTGACTTGCTTCTTAACTTTTAGACTTGACTCTTAACTTCTTTGACTTTGTTATTAACTTTTTATGAATTGGAGTATGGATTAAAGGTTCATGATCTCATGTTTATGGATAATTTCATTATGTTTAGATATACCTTAGAGTGTTGGAATACTCTAAGAAACATGGGTACATCACTTAGGAACTAGTATGAAAAGGTGGGGGAAGAATCCAGAGAACAGGCATCCCTAGCGCTCTATAAGGGCCGTGGGGCGCTAGCTCTCAAATTTCAGATAATTTTATGTGGAAATATTGCTGGCACGATCAACCAGAGATAAAAGTTCAGTGGAAATTTTGTGGAACTCTGGCAGACGCGCGCCCTATCCCTTTCCTAGAAATCTCTGACTTTTCTCCTTCATTTTTCATCTATAAACCCTCTAAACTTCCAAGGTTATTTCCACAAACTCTTAGTATCATTATTAATATCAATATCCAATATATTTAACTTGAAAAACAACCAAGAAATGCGAATCAAATCAACACTAGGTATTCCACACCTTGACCAATAAGAATTTGACAATGTTCTTCAAAAACATCACATATTAACATGTAAACAACTCACCAATAACTGAACTGCAATTTTGGGGTGTGTGTGAACTGAACCAACACTAAAGTATCTCACATACCTATATGGATATCACCCCTGAGGAATTCCACTCGGAAGGTTGACGTTCTTGGCGAAATTCTTGAATTCACTCTACCTCTCTCTTCTTTTCTCTGTTCTCCAAGCCGTAAGCGTAATTCTGATTTTCCCAAACTAAATGAAGACTTTTTTTTACCCCAAAAAATCCCTAAAACGAAATATGAAATTGAATGGTAAATAGACTAGCTTGCCCTTCCCTAAATCCTTAATGGAACTTTACTCAATTCAATAGCCCAACTTCCGAAAGGCATAAGTCACTCATACTATATCCAAATCGCCCTAAATCGGCGGAGTTGGAAAGTTAATTCCAAGATATTTCCATCCATATCAAGTATCACCTCTAATGCATTCTGAGAGAGAAGTTATGGCCAATTTAAAATGACCAAAACTTACTTTCTTAACTTCGAAATTTTTTCCAGATTTTCCCTTGTCTTTCCAAAAGGATTATTTTCAGTTTCTTAGCTTATACTTAGCTATTTCAAGTTGCAAGATGTTATAGTTTGGTCATCTCCTCGAAACTTGTACTCATTTCACAAAGCATGTTAGGTGTAAGGGAAACTTGGATTACACCCAATGCATCTCATTCAATATTCTCCTTGTAGGAATCAGATGTATCTTGGGGGTACTCTACGTCAATAGCATGGACTGAACCTTCCTCTGTAGTAACACCAGCATATGAATCTTCCCGAAATTGAAGTTGTTCTGCCGACTAAATCTATCGATTTCAAACTTCATGGAACTCATTCTTAGTTTTTCTGTCTCTTCTACCATAATGTATTTAGAAATACTGACAATCAAAGGAATTCTTTTCTAATGTGGAAGTTCAGAATTTGTTGAAACCATAGGATATACTCAAACATAAATAAAAAGTAAGAACAGCAATATTTAACGTTGTTCGGATAAGAATGATCCTACATCAACCACAGAACAACTACATGTATTTTATCAAAGAAATGAGAGAGATCCCAAATATATCTAAGATAATTGTGCTACTAATTATTTACTCTTCTAATGTATTCTGTTATGGATTGATAATGATTTTAACAATCAATAGTGATCAATGTTAGTTTAATATGTAATTTCGTGTGAACTTGCGTTTCATTCTAAAATGACCATTTTGCCTTTTAGTTTTCATGATTAGTTTCAATTGCGGGAATGGTTGGTGGGGTACATGATTCTTTCAAGTGTATTTTTGGTGCTTTTTCCTCTTTTGAATTGATAATTTTTATATGGTTCACTTTTCTCAACATTATCAGTTTCAGGCATCGTATGGGGATGCCATAAGTTTCATTCATTTCAGAACGTTTAGTTTGGTCTATTAAAGTCAGTTTAGAGTTTCGAGAACTTAGATTGTGATTTGGATATTTGGGTAAAAATTTAAATTTTTTTGTCTGGATGAAATTCGAGGGGGTATTTCGGTCATAACCATTTTCTTAAATCCGATGATTCCATTGGTTCCAAATCGTATGATGAATTGTCACTATTTGTTTGTGTTGATAGGATCTCTTATGAGTTTCAAGTCAAAAAGATGTTTTCAAGGTTGGTGGTGCACACTTTAATTGGTCGAAAAATAGACTTGTAGCGACAGAAATGAGTTTTATTGACGAAATTATTGAGTTAAATATCTATTGAAATCCATTTAGTATATCTGACATTTTTGTAGCTAGAAAACTCAATTCGAGGTGATTTTAATGTGGTTTTCTTTCATTATCACTGGGTACGTACTTCTAACCATATTTTACTATTTCTCAAGAATATCAATTTCATATTGCATGATTTCTATCCATTAATTTGGGATTTTGAACTCCAAAGTAGAGAAATAAAAATATATTGATTTGAAGGTCTATTCGGAATAAGTATTGATTTATTTTTATAATATAAGGTCCTTATATTCTGGGTAGACTGATTTTAACAAAAAGTTTCTGAAATTTCTCATTTTGACATCATTTCAAATTTGAGTTTTGGGGTTTTTCTTGCAAAGTTATAAAAGTAGTAAATTCTTAATTTAGAGCTCGATTCTTGCTTGTTTTTAATGGAGGGTTTTAACCAGGAACTCCTCTTGGCTTTTAGAACTTGGTTTTCATCTAAAAATATGATTTACCGTTTTGATTTTTGAAGTAATTTTTGAACTACTTTCCCTTCGATTCAAATTCATGTCAATATGGGTATTATAAGGACTCCTTTTGATGATTTCTTTCCGTTCTTTATAGTTGAGCATCATCTTGGTTAGCGAGTAGTTAAGGACTTGCTCTAATAGATTTGTTCGGATGAAGTTTCGACCTTGAGATAGGTTTGGCTATCCTTCTCCTAGACTAGGATTGAATAATTGATATTTCTTATGCCATAGGCTATGAGATTGGATGAAAGCACGATATTAGGTTGTTTGTTTTACTGTGTTTCTCATGTAGGGGCTTTATTATATTGTGTTGCACGTGTGGGGGAATGTATGTGTTATTTTTCTTATGTTGATGCCTTAATTGTTATTCTATTTTCTTTGAGAACATAGGATTTATAGTTGATTGTGAGACTTCTAATGCTATTTGACTTGTAATCATAACATCTCGCAACTAAAAAGGCACTAGAAGTAAGTGTAAAATTTCTATCTAGTAACTTTTGGAAAGTATATGGAAATATGGAAATTTTTAATTAAGTTAAAAGTGAGTTTTTGGTCAACTTCAAACAATCATAACTCCTACCTCAGGATTATAAGGTGTAGTTCCATATATGGTAGGAAAAATCATCTACCACGTTTTTGCGATTCTGCATTTTTATGAGTGAATAATGACCTTTTGGAAGTTGGTTGTATCAACTTTTTGCCCAATACCCGCTAAATCACTCCTTAACTCTTTAATGTTCTCATCACTAGCATCAAATTTCCTAATCGTTTTGTGCAACATATCCTCAACTCGTGCCATGCTATCTCCACCATCCCTAGGAGTAAAATCACGATTTTGAGGAGGGACCATTCCAATCATTTTTGTTATCGTAGTTACCCCTGTTAAAGTTGTTGTCGCGGTTGTAGTTTCCATCTCGGACATAAACACCCTCACGGTTATATTTACCATAGATCCGACCTTGGTTCCCTTGACCTTGGCGTCAATTATCCTGATTTGAGCCTTGGGCACTCGGTCGGAAACCCCCCGTATGCTCAGTTACTGTATAGGAATCCTCCGCATAATAGCATTCATCATAAGGTGGTGGTGGTTTAGACAAGTTGTTAACTGCATTTATCTTTTCTGCACCCCAGTGATATGTTTTAGTACCAACGCAAGCTCAATTCTCATCTGAGCCATTTATTCACGAATCTCATCTGTGGCTGGTTTGTGAGTGGACTGCACTGCGAAGGTGTTTCTCCCAGTATCTGACTTCCTAGTACTCCAAGCTTTATTATTTTGGGAGATTTTCTCTAATTTTTCAGCAATCTCAGCATAAGGACACTCCCCATAAAATCCACCTGCTATAGTGTCCAACACCGCTTTATTATTATCATCCTGTCCTCGATAGAAGTATTCCTTCAGTGACTCATCATTCATACGGTGATTTGGGATGCTTCTAAAAAACGAGGTGAATCTATCCCAAGAACTACAAACTGACTCTCCTGGTAGTGCCACAAAGTTGTTCACTCTGTCTTTGTGGATTAGTTTCTTGGAGACCGGGTAGTAGCGTGCTAAGATAACGTCCCTTAGTTGGTTCCAAGTGAAAATTGAGTTGTAAGGGAGCTCAGTGAACCATATAGCAGCCTCTCCCGTCAGTGAGAGAGGAAACACTCTAAGCCCTATTACATCCAAGTCCAAGTCAGGTCTCCCTACACAACTTTTACACACTGCCCTTACCTTAGCTATATGGGCATGTTGATCCTCAGAAGGTAGTCCTGAAAACAAACCTCTGGCAATGAGCATTGCATCAGACTACTAGTAACCAAGAAGGTGTGGTCTGGTGGTAGAGAAGGCAAGATAAGTGGCCCGTCGGAGTCTGCTATGTTGTCATAGCCTCTGTAGTATTGTTGGGGCCGTTGAGCGGGATTTTGTCCCCTCTGTTGGTGTTCACCCGGAGCATCGGGTAACAACTGACCATGAACATCAACCGGAGCTTGGATGTTCTGGTTTAGATCATCATCATTAATTCCCAAGTTTCGATTCATGTTGCGTAGTGTATGCTCTAATTCGTGATCGTAGGGAAACAAGGGTTCTCTTCCTCTCCTTGTATTTGTCATACAAGGAGGGTGGTCATGCACGAATAAAAAACTATAAAACAAAGTAAAATCAAGAAAATATCAACTAAACTATAGTAATAAGTTTAAGTTAATCTAAAAGCTACTTTCCCTACGCTCAAACTTACTTCTCAAATAAGAAGTAAAGCGGTCGTGTCAAGTAAATAAACCAACTAATGAGGTTGGGATCGTTCCCGCGAGGAAAATATTTTAGACTTAACTTCAATCTATTATTACTATTGTTCAGTCAATTACTTCCTTGGAAAGCAAAAATGATAAAAGGGGGGTTTTATATTTCTAAATAAATGAAAATAACTAGCAAAACTAAAGGAGACAACTAACAACTTCGAATGTTGGCGTTTAATCAAATAATCAAAGTAACTAGGTTTTACGTGTTCCCCACAGGTTCATAACTTGATAATTGTAACTATAACAATTTTTTCCTAGTATCTTGCATGCAAAGTGATACGTTATGTATTTCTAAATCCTTTGTCCGGCATCTAGAAAATTTCACTCCGCACCTTGGTCCGGCTACGTGTTTTGCTATACTAACCCTTATCTTTACCTCATATTAAGCATCGTATTCGATATTTGACTAAGTTATTACCTCGTACCAATCAATACTAGCCTATTAGAAAGCAAACACTAAGTCTATGTTGATAATTCTTTTCCTATTATCTACCTCCTTGGTCCGAAAAGTAGCATTAAGGCGAGTTCTAACGTTGGCCATCCGTTAAAAAGACTTCTAACCGAAAGAATTATCAATACATACAAGACACTATTCTAGAATTGTTATTTTAGTTAGGTTTTACCTCATTATTCGCCTATGGTTCCACAACCCTAGTTATGGAGTTTAGTTGCCCATAGACATAATCACAATATTCACATATATGGTACAGGAATTCCTGTACTTACTTCAATGATAAGGAGTAAAATCCTAAAGTTCGCTTGATTAATAAATAAAAATCACCAACAATCAATTACAAGAGTCTCAAAATATTCAAGAGTCTCACCAAAGGTCTAAAAATAATCAAGAGTCTAACAATAGGTCTAAAAATAATCAAGAAACTAACAATAGGTCTAAAAATAATCAAGAGTCTAACAATGATCAAGAGTCTAACCTAAAAACGAGATTTTTTGAACTATTTATAAAAAATAAAAACCTAATTAAATAAGGACTCTACTAGCTAGAAATCTGTCAAAACGCGGCTGGGTCGACGGACCTCGCGACGGATCGTTGTGGTAACGACGGACCGTAATGGACTCTTTCATCCCATACTTGTGAAATTTCTTCTGTTTCTCTCTCCATTACCCTCAACGGAAGATATGACAGATCGTCACAGGCACAACGGTCTGTCGAGTGTCTCCGTTCCAAAACACTTAAGCTCTTGGAATTTGGGTACTGGGACTACTTCTCTGAACTTCATGACGAACTAGCAGGACGAACCGTCATGGATACGACGGTCCGTCACGCACTCCGTAACCCCACACTTGGTAAAACTTCCCCATCTTCTTTCAGCAGTTGCACTACTATGCCACCTACGGACCATCACTGGCACGACGAACCTTCACAAGCTTCGTAGGTGGTACTTTTCAATATTTCTCGCTCAAAAATCTCTGCATTCCTCTTTTAGACAGATTTCCTGCAAATAAAGAGAAACTTACATAAAAATTAGCACAAATAGGATTTTGGACGCACTAAACTTAAGGAAAAAGTATTAATAATACCGTGAAACCATGATATATCAATAATGACCTTTTGGAAATTGGTTGTTGCAATAAGGAAAGTCTGAAAAACAGATTTTAGAAGGGTATTTTTGTCTTTTCCTTACCCAACATAGTTAATTCGTATTTATGAGTTTACTTGGGGTAAAGTACGATTTTAGTCACTTTAGAAAAGTTAATTTCATGCTAGGTCTTGCAGAGAGAACAGAAAAGAGGGGAAAAGGGAAGAAAATTCAAGATTTGTCTATAACGTTCAAGAATCGCTTGTGGATGTCGTCAAGGGGTAATCCCTACGAGGTATGTGAGCATCCATAGTGTTGAAATCCTGAACCCACACGCCAATTATGTTATTTTCACCGTAATTTTATTCTTGAAATTTAAGGATTTAAGTTCTTGATAAGCGTTTTTAAAGTTTCCTTATCGATTAAGTTTTGATGTTAAGATTATACTTGAGTTAACTTTAGATGACAATATCTCATAAAATAATAAGTTACATGTGCCATAACCTCTTTGATTAAGGTTAATTGAATCTACATTCCAATGTAACCAATTTCGCGTCAATTCAATTTCTGAGTAAAAAGTTATGACCATTTATTAACCGATACAGTGTTGTTACGAATTAGCCGACTAGAAAACATTAAAAAGGGTTGTTTTTGTTGTTTTTACCTCTAATAAAACTCTAAACAAATTTCTTGACTAATAAAAGGTACAAAACAATCAAATTTTCATCTTTAGTAATGAAAATCATAATTCTTGGTCATAGAGATTCCAAGAAACTAATTCAAGAATCTCAAGCTACGATTTCAAGGTTTCTATTCAAGTTCTTATCAAAGATTCTTTAAGAACCTTGTTATTTCTATCTAAAATTATTCCTCAACATCATGAGATCTTTTCTATCAAAAATCATGATCCTTGAATGCAAATTCAATTCAAGGAAAGTCAAGAGTCAAGTCAAGAAGTTAATAGTCAAGTGAAGAGGTCAAAAGTTAAGTCAAGATAAGTTCTTAAAGTTTTTCAATAGTCTTTTACAAACATTTTAACTTTGTTTTAAGACATGTAACGACCTGAGAGCATGCCCTAGTCGTATCACTGCCTACTAAACCTCTCGTAGGTCTTATAAAAGTCCTTAGACATCTTTCATGGCATAGACATAAATAGTACAGAATTGAAAACTTTTTCACAATATAACACAAGACTAAAAGTCATCTCATTTAAAATATTTTAAAAATACAACGGAAGGACTAAGTCTCGATGTCGCCATCTTACAACATGACTACAACACAA
The DNA here is from genome assembly GCA_027704805.1 of Solanum corneliomulleri. Taxonomy (NCBI): domain Eukaryota; kingdom Viridiplantae; phylum Streptophyta; class Magnoliopsida; order Solanales; family Solanaceae; genus Solanum; species Solanum corneliomulleri. Next base: position 52,079,073 of record JAKWIY010003052.1, on the reverse strand, counting down.
TAGGTACACAACCTTTATAATACAAAATCAACTACTATCTAGTACTTGAACTTAAAGAAAACTCTTAATAGAAAGGTCCTTGAATCTTTAAGGACATACCCAAACTTGGGAATAATAATCCAAGATGTTCATTCTAGGAAAGGTCCATTAACCAGCACCACCTACACTTGGTTTAAAAAGATAAAGAAGAATGATGTTAATACAAGAATGCACTAAGTATGATAACCATGCAAAAACATGCTTTAAAGAGGACATTTATTTGGAAACTATGCATCATGTCATTTTAGAGAAACTTATGAACCTTTTATACAATAAGCACAATTTAGTTCCCATACATCATAATATACATGTATATCAGTCATGACAACACATAAAGCCATTTATCACATCTAAGGCACATTAAATTTCTCCAGTACATTACCTTTCCTTTTTATCTTAACTCCTTACCTTAAGCAACCCTTAAGTAATAATTAGTGCAATGTATGATTAGTGTCCCATTCCAGCATACACCAAAGTATCACCTTAAGGTCACCAAAGGTGAACAATCATACAACCTTAATCAATTCAATTACATATATTCATAAAGACATAAGCACATCATAAACATAAACTTCACATAAGAATCATCCCCTAAGACAACCCCTAAGTAATACTAGTGTAATGTGCAAGTAACATTCGATTATACTAACACCAAGTGCTCTTAGGAAGCCACACTAGACTAGGAACATCACATTCAACAAGTTATAACATCCTATTTAACATTAGGCATAACATCAACATACTTAATTAATGTTCACATAAGAACTTCATTTATTACATCTTAGTCATAACCCATTAAGTTCATTTCATAGGTAAACCACCCTCACAATCCCTTCACAAGCTTACTTGTGCAATGTACACATGGAGTCTCATACCTCCACATATAATAATAAAACCCATTTAGAAGCCATAAGTTTAATTCACATGCATAATTATAATTCATGTCTTGACATAAGTAAAGTCAATCTTAATATGCAATCATATCAACATACATGAACCACATTGGTATTGATGGAAATTTCCCTTCAAAGGATCACAACACATTAAAAATATCCCTCAAAGTCATGGACAATTCACTTATAGAACATTTTAGGGATTCTAGACCACAAACCTAAATTTCATCATAATAGAGAAGGGCACATTCAACATTTGAATAGATAACTCCTAACATGCATAAGATCATATATTCATATATGGACTATATAGGTAGGGATCATTCCACAGTGATAATCATAATAAAGCATGTAGACCTTACCTTACCCTAACATTCTCATACATATTATACTTCATATTTTCAGTACACCATCATGACACTAATATTGAGGACTACACACATAACCTTCATGGCGTACCTTCATACTCATGTTCATCCCAGTAACCATTCACTTTACATGTATTACCCTCAAGTCCATGATCAAAACATGTATAGATAGAGAAGAAATAAACAACGCCACCATAACTGGACCAAACCTACAACATCAATTCCAATAATATAGACAAAAAGTTAAGTCAACTTACCAGTTATCCAAGATATGATCAACATATATCAATCCTTAAGAATTCATTATAAATAGCTAAATATAGTAATAGCATTCAACAGTACATTACAATCTAAGCTTAATTCCATTAACATCTAATAAAGATCACAAAACCCACTTTATAGGCTAAACTGAGAGTTTAAGAAGATCAAAAGTTCTTCAAGGAATTAAATTGAAAATCATCTTAAAACCTTGAGTCACATTAATTCATCGTTACAATGTCTTTGAAAACAATTTGATGATGAACCCATGTTTAAATTGAAAATTGAGAAATTTGATCATAGAAACACTTTGGACAATCTTTGATAAAAATCCTCGAATGAAAGGTTATTCAAGAATCAAGAGTTACCATTTATTGAAGACTTAATGAAAATTGAAGAAGAAATCAGTTGAAAATGCATCTCCTAGCTTGAGCTTAAGCTTGACCTCAATGGAGTTTTAAGAGAATCTAATCGGGAGGGAAGGGTTTAGTTTTTAAGAATAAATTCTAATTCTAGGTTTAGGGGTTTTAACGAACTTAAAAATGCCCTAGAATAGGTAAAATAACCGTCCCCCAAAATACCCAAAACACCCCTATACTTAAATTGGACTTTTAGAAATGTCCAACTTGAAATTTGTTGATGCAATCGCAACTGGGACATGGCTCCGCATCGCGGAGGAACCTCCCATAATTGTTTCTCGACATTCTTTAGAGGAAGTAATGTCACAACCCAAATCGGGGACGCGACTGGCACCCACATTTACCCTCCTATGTGAGCAAACCAACACATATAACCCTTAACATTTTAGCATATATCAACAGAAAGTAATGCGGAAGACTTAAACTCATTAATATAACAATTCAAAACTATTATTAATATCCCCAAAATCTGGAAGTCATCATCACAAGAACATCTATCTCAAATTGCTAAACTAAGACTGTCTAAGAACTAAAATACATAAAGCTAGTCCATGCCGGAAGTTCAAGGCATCAAGACTTGAAGAAGAAGACCCAGTCCAAGCTAGACGCATTAGCTCACCCTGAATTTCCGATGAAGTGAAGACTGGCTAGATCTACTGTTGAATTGAAGTTGACGGAACGTTTGCTGCATTACACAAATAACAAGAAGAAAACATAAAAGTAGGGGGTCAGTACAACCACACGTACTGAGTAGATATCATCGGCCAACTCAAAAATAGGGAACAATATATATCAATAATAATGTAAATCAACTATAAACTCAACATGTAGCAACAACAAGTATTATAATCGTCAATAAATATCATCAATTTCATCCATGAGGGCTCAAGCCTCAAAACCATACTCATTTGGGGATTAAGTTCATTATATTGAGTATATGTTATCATCTTTCAAGATTCATTATCTTTCTTCCTCTTGTGTCGGTACGTGACACTCGATCCCTACCACTATGTGTCGGTACGTGACACTCCGATCCCCTATATGTGTCGGAACGTGACACTCCGATCCCCTATATGTGTCGGAACGTGACACTCCGATCCCCTATATGTGTCGGTACGTGACACTCCGATCCCCTATATCTACGTGTCGGTTCGTGACACCCGTCCCACTAATACTATGTGTCGGAACGTGACACTCCGATCCACTAATACTATGTGTCGGAACGTGACACTCCGATCCACTAATACTATGTGTCGGAACGTGACACTCCGATCCACTAACCTCATTCTATCCATTCATCAAGCCTTCTCTATACCAAGGCATCATCAATCCCATCACTTTAATTCATCAAGCCTTCTTTTATACCAAGGCATCATCATTAATAACATAGATTAAAGTTTCTTTCAAGATTTGGGATTAGATAGTTTTCATCATGCTTGTCTTTATCAAAATCACATAATCATATTCATGCAAGCATACCATTAAGCATATAGCAGGGTTTACAATACAATCAATACATATCACTCACTATTAAGAGTTCACTACGAATATCGTAAAGTAACCATAACCTACCTCCACCGAAGAATTGGAATCAACAAGAATTCTCCCAAGCTTTGTTATCCTTTTCCCTTGTTCGACTCTCTCTCTCAATCGATCAATCTCCTCTCTCTTTTCTTTTGTTTTGTTTTTATTCCAACCCTCTTTTCTTTACCCTAATTATCATATAATTAAGAATAAAAGAGGACAATAAAACCCCCTAATTAACTTAAGGTTACCTCTTTTAACCCCTAAGTAATTAGACTTATTAATGTTAACCCTCAATCTTTATAATTAAGGAAAGAATAGTCAAAAACGACCCTTAAAACGTGTGGAGAAATCCTATTCTGACTGGGATCTGCGTGACCTGTGACGGGCCGTCGTGCCTGCGACGGTCCGTCACGGTGGTCGTCGCCACCTCCCCGAATTCCTGGTGGGCTGTGACGGCCCGTCACCCCTGTGACAGTCCGTCCTGCACCTCCGTCCTGACGGTCAGAAACTCGTTTCTTGAACCAAATTCTCAAAAGTTGAAGTGTTTTGCAACGGAAGCTCACGACAGTTCGTCGTGGATGTGACGGCACGTCCTGCAGGTCCGTCACAATTTACAGAGAGTCGATTTTCAGTACCCAATTTTAGAATTTCTAAGTATGCTGACACGCTGCACCCTCGACGGGCCGTCATGCCTGTGACGGTCCGTCGCAGTGCCCGTAGTCTTGGCCAGTTTTTCCAGAATTAAAAATCTGCTGCTCAAAACGACTAACCAGGTCGTTACAAGTAATGAGCACTTCAAGACGTGACAGAGATACAACTTTTAGCCTCTGCCTGATAGGCCTATGATGAGGCTTGGCCTTCATAAATTGCCAGTCGAGCAGTCCGAGAAGTTTCTCTTGGACAAGGTTTGGGTCCTCCTCAAGGACCCTTAGGGTGGTCCTCGGGGAGTCGTATCCAAATGTTTTGATCCTAAACAGGATTTTTAGGCCAATAGAGTCACCTACAATGATTTTATACCCCAAACAACACATGAAAACATGAACAACATATTAGAACACACCAACACATAAAAATTTGTTTTTGAATCTCCTTGTCGTCCCTTGATATTTTGACTTCCAAAGTCTTTACAACTGAATTCAAATGTTGTATTTCATTATTTTAACAAGTTATTAACTCATAAGCCTCATGTGAGTCTCTAGTTCATCCTATTTCAATTTGAGGATCGTTACAATACCCCAACTTGGGAACATTCGTCCTCAAATGACACTAAAACACTTAAAACACTTTCAAGGTTTAGAGACCCAAGACTAGTATCTCATAACCATACCACATTAATATAACGAAATAGTCAATATACCAAACTTACAAGGAACACCAACTTCATATTATTATGCACTCAATGAAACACAACCAAGTAGGAATTACATTCACAAACTCATAGTGCACACATGTTTCATCATAATTATTGCCATTTGGAGGAACTACCTTATTTTACTTTGGTCATGATCATTATTTCATCATAAGGTCCAACATGCAATAACTTTCAAATGCACTCAAAGGTATGATCAACATTATAACTCATGAGGCAATTAAGAAATTCATACTTAACTGTACATAAAACATGGGAAATGTAAATCAAATACAATCTTATCAGTTAGACATAATACCATAAAGGACATACATGACATTACCATATTTAGTTATGTTTAAGGAGGAACTACTTTGTCCTTAACATACTCACATGACATCATAAGGTTCATATGCAAACATTTCACAAGGGTCAAATTATTTGAGGAGAAATTCTCAACTTCTAACCAAAGCATAAAAATAATTCCTTTCTTATGAAGTCCAAATGGCAAGTCACACCAAAAACATCACAATATTTGGAAATTATTTCACAAAATTTCAATTTCTTGGATAACACTAGTTTTCATGAACATGCATCATTTAGGTAAGTTATTATAACTCATAGGCAAAGATCAATACTATTATCTAGACACACCATCACTTCTCAAGAGTGAACCTATATTAACACTTTCAAGCATGTTCATTACAACCTCATGAAGTCAAATATGCATTAACCATATTAAGATTCACAACAACATGAGAAAGATATAGTTTACCAAAAATCCATTTGCATGAAATAAGAATCTTTTAAAACATGCATAAATTAGTGTCATCTTAAACAGGCATATTATATGGAGAAAATCCAACTTATATTTATGTGCAAGACTCCAAGACATCAACAAGCTACTACGAACTCTTTGGTTTCAAGCTTGAGTAAGAATAGAAGGAAAAGATAGGGATATCAACAACCTTACTACTCAACATCCTTCTTCCCCACTTAGGGTAAACCCATCTATAATGAATTTGAACTTGCCAACCATGATAATCAAGCACAACATCTCCCTCTTGGGATCAAATTTATGCAAAAATTTTTAAGGATCACCTCATTCTACTCTAATGGAGGAACCTTTCCTCACTATCTTCACTATACTTCATAAGGTGAGGATTTCAAGAATCCTAAAATAAGTATCTATATCACTCAACTTCATATCAATAACCCAAAGTGGTTCTCAACATGGAGAAACTCAAGGAAGTTCAATGTAGGAATATTAAGGGCACTAAAACTTTATCGTCTAGTCACATTATTCCCCACTTGAGGTAAGCTTAATCAAATGTTTATTACATCATACCCTTATCATGTCCTTTGGTGTAACTTTCCAACAAACCATGCCTAGGATTATCTAAGCACTCTCTCCGGATGACCATACTTAAGATCAATCTTAAAAGAAAACTAACCTCTTTAGAGTTGGTCAACATGTATTCTCATTTCCTTCCCATGAACTAAGGGGTACATGCAATCTTCCAAGTCAACCTTAGAGCAAAACACTATCCCAAATCATGGAGTAAAGCCCCTTCTTTCCCTATTAGGAGTAATTCTACACAAGAAATCCAATCCACACAAACACAATCATGAAGCATTACTCATACAAAAGGGCAAATTTCAACTCACACTATTTACCACATTCCTCCAAAACTCCTCAAGTCTATACCAAACTTTATACTATTATTACACATAACCATAAGGAAACTCTTCACCCCGAAGCGGTTTCGTTCAACCATAAAAACTCTTATCATGTTAGGACTACACCATAATACAACTTCCAAATCTACCTTAACATATGCTCATCTAGTCACCAAATCATAATAAGATTAAAAACCTCACCATTTTCTCCCTCAAGCCATGCAACATCACCCCTTCCAAGAAATCACATGTAGAAGATAACTAGAAAAGGGAAATAAAAGAGAGATCATATGGAGCTAAGTTTTATGGCATGACACCAGAGTAATGAATTAAGTAAAACTTTTATCGTCCTATAGACTCTCGCTCATAGATATGTCGTGACTCACACTGATGAACAAGACTCTACTAGACGTGGCTCATGAGACTTTGAATCCTAAGACCATTACATAACCTTATGCTCTGATACCAAGTTTGTAATGACCTGAGAGAACCCCCTAGTCGTAACGCGAGGTACTCGACCTCTTGGAGGTCTTATACAATCCCTTATACATCTTTCATCGCATAGACATAAAATAGTGCGGAATTTAAAACTTTATGACAATATACACAAGACTAAAAGTCATATGATATAAAATCTTTTTAGAATACAAAGGATGTACTAAGTTTCAATGTAGTCATATTAACACGACTACAACACAATAAGGACAGGACGCTTATAATACAAAAGCAACTACTATCTAGTACATCAGCTTATAGAAAACTATTAACATAAAGGTCGTTGAATCTTTAAGGACACACCGAAACATATGAATAGTAATCCAAGCTCTTCATTCTAGGAAAGTTCCATTAGCCACCACTATTTATACTTGCAAAAAGATGAAGAAGAACGGTGTTAGTAGAAGAATGCAATATGATAACCATGAAAAATCATGCTTTAAAGAGGTCATTTAGTTGGAAACCATGCATCATGTAATTATAGAAAAACTTCATGAACCTTTGATACAACAAGAACAATATAGTTCACGTACATCATAATAGACATGGATACCATTCATAACAACACATAAAGACATTTATCACATTTTAAGACACATTTAACATCTTCAATACATTACCTTTCATTTTTATCTTAACTCCTTACCTCAAGCAATCCTTAGTTAATACATAATATAATGTATTAATATCCTCTAAGACTACCCCTAGTCATAGTAGTGCGACATGCAAGTAACATTCCAGAGAGTACTCACACCAAGTGCTCCTACGAAGCAACCCTAGACTAGGAACATCATATTCAACTGGATATAACATCCTCATTTAACATTAAACATAAGACCAACATATTGTATTAATGTTCACATAAAAACTCTTTCATTCATTACATCTAAGTTATAAACCATTTAGTTCATTTCATACGTAAACCACCCTCACAACCCTTTCACAAGATTATATGTGCAATGTACACATGGAGTCTCATACGCCCACATATACTATGCAAACCTATTTAGAAGCCATAGGCATAATTGACATGCATAATAAAAATCGATCTCTTGACATAAGTAAGTCAACCTTAACATCCATTCATATCAACATACATGAACCATAGTCCTTATTTCACAAAAGAGACTAATCATAGCCTTACTTAAACCACTTGTGCAATGCATAAGTAGGGTCCATAGTCCTACCGACAGTAAGTAAATCTTTAAGGAATCATGACTAGAGTTCATATTCTTATCTTAGTTCATTTCTTACTTTCGGCAGACATAGCCATAACCTACAATTGACTATGTGAGCTACATGGAATCCAATATTATACTCGCACACACAAAAAAAGGGTACTACTTGCCGATGTAGGACCTACATACATAATAGCTATCTAAGTGGTCCTGCGGGGGCACGTAGTTATTGAACAAGGAGATTGCAACTAGAAACCCAGAATTTCTAAATGTAAAGGTTTCAATATCATGAGATAACATCTATGTTGGGAACCCGGACTAACCAAACGCGAAGGTTCTCTTGTGGGAAACCGGACTTGCTAAATGTGAGGCCCCCACTCATATTTTTCATGTTCACTCGGTGCTAAGATCTAACTCCCTTTTGAAACATCTTTAATCCTTTACTTAACATTAGTTCATAAAATAGGCTTTAGAGACTTAATTCCCTTATACATCATATAGCTCAAAGGTTGCTAAGATAAGAATGACCTTTTATCATACAACCTACATTATGTATGAATGTACTTTCACGTAATCTAATAATATTTGTAACATAGTCTAGTTTAGACTACAATTGAGGAAACCTTTCAAGAGACACACTTTCACTAGACTATCATAAACCCTATTCATTCATACATTCATGTGTGTATATATATATATGTGAGAAAGCCTTTCACATAAACACCTTTAGACAACACATGTTCGTACTTCACTAGTCATATACTTTTCATGCACAAGAAGATATAAAGGTGCATATGAGAATTATCCTTTCAATCAACACCCTAAATATAGCATACTCATAGTTATGAAAGGGGTGTGTATACAAATTGTAGCTCATAATGACATAATAACAACCACAATGTTATTGAGGGAAACTTCCCTTCAAAGGATCATAACACATTTACAATATCCCTCAAGTCATGAACATCTCACATATAGAGAATTTTCGGGATTCTAGACTACACCCACATATCACCATTGCAGACAAGAGCACATTCATTATTTGAATAGATAACTCCTAACATGCATAAAATCACATATTCATATTGGGATCATATAGGTAGGGGTCGTTCCGCACTAGTAGTTATCATAATCAAGCATGTATACCTTATCTTACCCTAACATTCCCATGCACATTTTGCTTCACATTATCAATATACCTTAATCATGATACTAATATTGATGACTACATACATAACCTTCATGGGACAAATTCATACTCATTTTCATCATAATAACAATTCACTTAACATATATTGCACTAAAGGTAATGATTACAAAATGTATAGATAGACAAGAAGTAAACACCGCTACCATAAGTGGACAAAACCATAAAACATCAATTCCAATACTATAGACAAGAATAACATCAACTTACGAATTCTCCAAGTCATGATCAACATATATCAATCCTCAAAAATTAATAATCTATATATAAAGATAGTAATAGCAGTCAACAAACATTACAATCTAAGCTTAATTCCATTAACATCCAATCAAGATCACAAAATCCACTTCATAGACTAAATTAAAAGTTTAGGGGGATCATGGGTTCTTCAAGGAATTACATTGAAAATCATATTTAAAACTGTAATTAAACATTAATTCATCTATACAATGTCTTTGAGAACAATTTGACAATGAATTTATGCTTAGATTGGAAATTAAGAAATATAATCATAGAAAAACTTTGGAAAATCATTGATAGAACTCCTTAAATGGAAGGTTATCAAGGAATAAAGAGTTAATATACCTTATTGATTTAATACCCATGAAACTTGAAGAATAAATTTGTTGAAAACCTATCTCCTTTCTTGAACTTGAGCTTGGCCTCCAATGGAGTTTTGAGAAAATCTACTTGGGAGGGTAGGGTTTAGTTTTGAAGAATGAATTATATTTCTAGGTTTAGGGGTTTTAACCAATTTAAAAAATGCCTAAAATAGGTAAAATAAACACCCCCAAAATACCCAAAAAACCCCTATACTTAAATTAGACATTTAGAAACGTCTAACTCGATTTTTATTTACGCAGTCAAAACTGGGACATGGCTGTGTGTCGTGGAGGCACCTCCCATAATTGTTTCTCGATATTTTTTTGAGGCAATAAGGTGTGTACCAAGCCCAAAATGCGAAGGCAATTTTTGGCCTCTGCGTGAAAGGTGTGCAACAGGGCTTGGCCTTCATAAACTATCCGTCGAGCAGTTTGGGCAGTTTCTCCTAAAAAAGTTTTTGTTCCTTGGTCCTCGGAGAGTTATACCCAAAAAATTTGACCCTAAACAATGTTAAAGGGTACTAGGGTCACCTCCACTGATTTTAGACTCCAAAGAACAGATCAAAACATGAACGACATACTAGAACACATAAACAGATCAAAGACTACTTTTCAAACGTTTGGTTGTCCCTTGAGGTTTGACTTCCAAACTCTTTACAACATTTTCAAAGGCTGTATTTCTGAATTTTAACAAGTTATTAACTCATAAAACTCATGTGAGGCTCTAGATCATCTTATTATATTTAGAGGGTCGTTAAAAGACACTTGAGTTTTGAGTTCAGTAAAGAAAAAAGTTAGAATTCAATTCTTCAAAAGTATATAGGAAGTATGTATTCCCAAAGAGTTTAAAATGTTTTCATATTTAAATAAGTAATGAAATATTGAGTTCCAAAAGAGCCTTTCAGCTAGTTTTTCGATAAAGAGTCTTTGAGCTAGTTTTTCAATAAAGAGTATTTGGGCAAGTTTTCTAGTAAAGAGCATTTGAGTTGGTTTTTATTTAAAGGGTGAATTCTTTCACAATTAAGCAAGAGAGGAAACTGGGATTTCAAAGATAGGGTTTGAGCTATGTTTTTGAGCATTAATATCAAATCACAGAAGAAGTATGTTTTTAAAATATAAGACCTAATGTATTTTTGGGGATAGTATAGAGCACCGATTTGGGGACGAGCATCAATTCAGATAACTTACGTCTACATAAAACCATGTATCTACCATGGGTAAAAAAAAAGGATCATACTTTTTAGATGAATCCACAAAAGACTAGTGGATCCATAAGACAATTCAGATCCTATACATTTGGCCAGGTATAGGATGCACTGAAAGCGTGAGGTAGATCATTTTATCATCACTATAACTCTTATGTGATTGTTGTCGGTTAAGGAAACTCCACAACAGTATTTGTATTTTTGTTTGTATAAGAAATATTTGTATATTCATATACAAACATAGTTGATATAGTATCTTTGCAAACATACAGAGTTAGAATTGTATTTCTAAATACATAGAGTTGAAATTCATATTTTAAAGCTTTTCTTTATAATGATTTTATTTGCACTACCTTATTTGGAATATGATTAGTTTAGTTGAGTTAAGTAAATCCAAGGTTAGTGTTTATTTCAGACTCTTTTCAAGCCTATGTTATGTTTAGTATTCCAATTTGCATACTCGTAAATTCAATATATTGATATCTGTTGGCTTGCATCATCTTATGATGCAGCTAGGGTCGGCATCCAGCGCATCGTTGATCTAGAGAGCAATACAGATCCTGTTGGTGAGCCTCTTTGCATTTTAGAGGACTCATTTTATTGCTTTTAGTTTTATTTTCAGTTCATTAAGATGTTGTGGGGTTTATCCCAATATCAATTTCAGTTGTTTTAGAGGCTTCATAGACAGTCAGGCAGTTAGTTATGAGCCTTTTAACTTTGTATTCCAGATGTTTTGCTATGAGACTTGAGTAGCCATTTTGTCCAGTTGAATGCTTTCTTTTACAAAATTTCTCAGAATATTTCACAAGTTCTTTATATTAGAAATTCTTGTGTTTAAGTCTTCTGCTAAGTAAGTAATCCCAAACAAAGGTTTGTTTGGCACTAGCAATGGTCTTCGAGTTCTAGTCCGCCCAAGATGTAGTCTTGGGATGTGACAAACTAGGTATTACAGCCTGGTTTCAAGAGTCCTAGAGATTTTATGAAGTCATGTCTATAGAGTCTTAATTATAGGTGTGAAGAGCGTCATATATATTATTAGGAGGATGCAACACCAAGGAAATCATGTCACTTCTTTCATACTTTTTTCATGCGTTAGAGTTTATTTATAAAAAGTTTCCCACTGACTCATGGTTGTGCGTGTTTCAGATAACCATGTCTCTAGGAAGAGCAGCAAAAGGTCAACCAACTAGGAGAATGTATAGTAACCAAATTTACCTAATGCACCTGAAGTGCAACCTCCAGGGGAGTTACCAACGTTGAGTTTCTTGATGCTATTAGGATGTTGAGTCCGGCTCTGACTTATCATGTTGCTCAACAAAGAAGGGTTCCACAAGAAGGGCTGAAACTTCAAGGATTCGTGAATTCTTGAGGATGTATTCCCGTGTTTCACTATTTAAAGCACTACTAAGGATCGAGCAAACTTCACCGAGGAACTGAAAAAGGTATTTGAGGTGATACTTGTTGCCGAAACTGAGATAGTTGAACTAGTGGCTTTTCAATTCAGAGGTATTGCTAGAACTTGGTTTGATTAGTAGAATGAGGGTAGATATGAAGATGTACCACCTATGAATTGGGCTTGTTTTGATGAGACCTTGTTGGAGCACTTTTTTCACCAAGAACTGAAAGAGGAAAGGTACGTGAGTTCCTCACACTTAAGTAGTTCCTCACACTTAAGAAGAATTCTCTAGGGTTGCATGATTTTAGGTTGAAATTCACCCAACTATCTTGTTATGCTCCGGAAACGGTTAAGGACATAAGGAGTAGGATGAGTTTGATTGTTGTTGGATTAGGTCGTCTTTCAAGCAAAGAGGGCCGAGAAGCAATGCATATTGGGACATGGACTTTTGAGGTTGATGATCTATATGCATTACGTAGAAGAGGAAATCTAAGAGATAGAGAGGAGCTCAAGATCAATACATTTAAGATGGGGAATCTGTCCGGGTAGCAGAAGAGTAATGCCAACCGATAATCCTTACAAAAGAAATAGACGGGTCCTGCTTAATTGTCTGTTAGTGTACCTGCACCTAAGAACAATCGTGAGTATTTTTGTCACAACACCAGAGTTAAACATGCATATTCACTGGGTAGTGTGGAATAAGGGGGGATTAAGACTCCTACCTGCGTCAAGTGTGGTACAAAACAACTCTGTTGTTTGTCCTGAGAGCTTTAATGGTTGTTTTAAGTGTGTTCAGACTGTACATTTCATGTGATAGAGTCCAAAGAGAAATAAGGGAAATGTTAGTGGGGACAATAGAGCTCACTCCTCATCAGTTGCTCTACAAGACAGGGTTGCACCTAGAGGACCTACTTCCGGTATTGGTAGAGGAACAAACCATTTGTATGCTCTGAACAATCGCCAAGAGCATGAGGATTCGCCAAATGTTGTCACTGGTATAATTCAAGTCTTTGAATTTACTGTATATGCATTGCTAGAAACAGGAGCAAGTTTATCTTTTATTAACTCCATATGTTTCCATTAACATTGATATTAATCCTGAGCAACTCAACTAACCATTCAGTGTTTCTACACCTATGGTTTCTATTCTAGCTGAGAGAGTCTATCATGACTGTTCTGTTTCCGTGAATCACTAGAGTACCATGACCAAATTAAATTGAGTTAGACACGGTAGACTTGATGTCATTCTTGGTTTGGAGTAGCTTCATGCCTCTTATGCCTCAGTTGATTATAGAACTCGAGTTGTCAAGTTTGATTTTCCAAATGAGCCAGTCTTAGAGTAGAAAATCAGTTCAACAGTTCCTAAGGGTCGTTTCATTTAATACCTCAAGGCAAGGAAGTTAGTTTCTAAGGAATGTTCTATAACTTAGTCCGAGTTAATGACTAAAGTGTTAAGGTACCTCCCATTAAGTAAGTTAAAGTAGTAAAGGAGTTTCAAGAAGTTTTTGTACATGATTTTACCAGAGTCCCTCCTGAGAGAGATAGACTTCAGTATAGATCTTATTCAGGATAGTCATCCTATCTCTATTCCTCCATATAGAATAGCAAAAACAGAGTTGAAAGAGTTAAAAGAAAAGTTGAAAGTCCTTTTAGAGAAAAGTTGTATTGGACCAAGTGTTTCAACTTGGGCGCTCCGGTGTTGTTTGTGAGAATGAAAGATTGTTCTTTTAGGATGTGTATAAACTACCATGAGTTGAACAAGGTTACTATCAAGAATAAGTATCCTCTTCCTAGAATTCATGATCTTTTGGATCAGCTTCAGGTGCGTCATGTTTTTCAAAGATTGACCCAAGATCAGGCTACAACCAGTTTAGAGTAGGGGAATGTGATATTCCAAAGACACCTTTCAAAACCAGATGTGGCAATTATGAGCTTTTAGCCATGTCCTTTGGTTTAACCAATGCACCTGCAACATTCATGGACTTAAATAATAGAGTACTTAAACCTTGTTTAGTTATGTTTGTTATCGTCTTCATTGATGACATACTAATCTACTCAAAGAATGATGAATATCATGCTAGTCACCTCAGAATAGTCATTCAGACTTTGCAAGATAGAGAGTTGTATGCCAAGTTCTTTAACTGTGAGTTTTGGCTGGATTTTGTGGCGTTCTTGGGCCACATAGTTTCTGGTTATGGGATTAGAGATGATAATCAGAAAATTAAAATAGTATAGGATTTTCCTAGACCCACATCTCCAACTGATAATAGAAGTTTCTTGGGCTTCGGTGACAAATATAGAAGAATCTTAGAGGGGTTCTCATCTATTTCATTCCCTTTGACCAAGTTGAATTAGAATAAAATTAAGTTTGAATGGTCTGAAGCTTGTGAGAAAAGGTTTGAGGAATTGAAAAATACGTTCACTAGTTCCCAGTTTTGACCTTACTGAAAGGTACTCAATGTTTAGTGGTTATTTTGATGCATCAAGAATTGTCTTGGGTTGTGTATTAATTCAGAATGACAAAGTTATAGCTTATGCCTCTAGTTAGTCGAAAGTTCATGAGAAGAACTACCTAACCCATGACTTAGAGTTGGTTGTCGTAGTTGTTATTTTTGAAATATGGCACCATTATCTTTGTAGAACATGTGTATGTGTGCACCAATCACAGAAGTCTTTTTAGTATGTGTTCATTTAGAAATGAGTTTAACCTTAGACAAAGGGGTAGTTATAATTACTCAAGCTTTATGATATAAGTATTCCTTATCACTCGGTAAGGCTAATATTGGTCAGTATTATTCCTTGAGTAGGTTGTGTATGGGTAGGACCACCCACATAGAGGAAGATAAGAAAAATTTAGCAAAAGAGGTGCATAGACTTGCTTAATTAGGAGTTCGTCTAATGGATTCCACAGAAGGAGGAGTAGTGGTGATGATTGACTGAATCCTCATTAATCTTAGAAGTTAAAGAAAAAGAAAGACCAAGATCCTTTAATCTTGAATTAAAGGCAAATGTTCATAAGCAAAAATTATTATCGTTTGAACAAGGAGGAACTGGTGTATTGAGATATTAAGGTAGGTTGTGTGTACCAATGGCGGATGGAACCCAAAATAGGGTCATGGAGAAAGATCATATTTCCAAATATTTCATTCATCTGGGCTCCAACAACATAAAGCGTTACTTGAGAGAAGTCTATTGGTGGAATAGTATGAAGAAGATATATCCACATCGCTTCAAACCCGGAGAAATTCCATATTAAGGTATAAATCCCTCAGTATTTATTTACAAATTGGATGCTACACCCTTAGCCTAGTAAGAATAAACTAGACGAATGTTCCCAAGGGGGAGATATTGTAACATCTCACAACTAGAAAGGGTCTAGAAGTAACTGTGAAATCTGGAAATAGTTACTTTTGGAAAGAATAAGGAAATATGGTAATTTTTTAAAGTGAAAAGTGAGTTTTTAGTCAACTTCAAATGATATGGTTGGAAATCTCTTAGAGTGTTCTTTCAAAAACAACCAAGTTTTCACGATTTCAACTTTGTATGAGTGAGTTATGACCTTTTGAAATTGGTTGTTGGAATAAGGAAAGTTTGAATATTGGATTTTAGAAGGGTTGTTTGGTCTTTTCCTTATCCAACTTAATTAATTCGTTTTTATGAGTTTAATTTGGGTAAAGTAAGATTTTAATCAGTTTTGAAAAGTGAATTTCATGCTAGGAATTGGAGAGAAGAGAAAAGAGAAGAAAAGGGAAGAAAGTTTAAGATTCGTCAAGAACATTTAAGAATCGCTTGTGAATTTCGTCAAGGGGTGATCCCTACGAGGTATATGAGCATCCATAGTGTTGGGTTAATTCAAACACACTCCAATCATGTTATTTTTAGCGTAATTTTATTCTTGAAATTTAAGGATTTAAGTTCTTGATAAGTGTTCTTGAAGCTTCCTTATCGACCAAGTTTTGTTGTTAAAATTAAACTTGGGTCATTTTAGGTGACCATATCCCATAGAATATTTAGAGTTACATGAGCCATAAAGAATTTGATTATAATTGAATCTACTTTTCAACTCCACCAATGTCACGTCAATCCAATTTCTGAGTAAAAAATTATGACTATTTTAATAACCTATAAAGTACTGTTACAAATTAGCCGACGGGAAAACATTAACAAATCTTGTTTTTGTTGTTTTTACCTTCAAGAGAACCCTAAACAATTTTCTTAACTAATAAAAGGTTAAAAACAATCAAATTTTTATCTTTAAAAATGAAAATCATAATTCTTGTCCATAAAGATTTCAAGAAACTAATTCAAGAATCTCAAGGAAGGTTTTCTAGATCATTTTCCTTCAAGATAGTGTGCCATGATTTCTATTCAATTTCTTATCAAAGATTCTTCAAGAACCTTTTTCTTTCTATGTAAAATCATTCCTGAACATCATGAGATCTTTTATATCACAAATCATGATACTTGAATACATAATTCAATTCATGGAAAGTTAAAAGTCAAGTCAAGAAGTCAAAATAAGTTCTTAAAGTTTTTCGAAAAACTTTTACAAACATTTTTACTTTGTTTTAAGACTTTAGTTTTGAATTTAGTACAGAGTAAACTTAAAGTTCAGTCTTTGTATACACGCAGAGTTATTATTGTATTTCTAAATACATAGAGTTTAAAGTCATGTTCTAAAGTTTTTCTTTATATTGCATTTACTTACAATGTTTTATTTTGAAATCAGTTGAGTTTAGTTGAGTTAAGTAAACTCAAGTAAGTGTATCTTTTTATTGTTTTCAATCCTATCTTGTATTTAGTATTCGAATTCGCATACTCATAAATTCAATGTACTGATGTCAGTTGCTTGAATCATTTTATATTGCAGCTAGGATCGGGATCCAGCGCATTGTTGATCGAGATAGCAGTTCAGAGTTTGTTGGTGAGCCTCTTTGTTTTGCGGAGAATTCCTTTTATTACATTAATTTTTAATTTAGTTCATTAGAATGTTGTGGGGTTTGTCCCAACATTCATCTCAGTTGTTTTAGACGCTTCATAGATAGTGATCAGACCACTAGTTATGATTCTTTTAGCTTTGTATTTCAGATGTTTTGCCATTAGACTTGAGTAGCTATTTTAGCCAGTTGAAACATTCTTTTAAGACATTTTTTCAGTTTATTTCTCAAGTTCTTTATATTGACTATTCTTGTGTTGTAAGTCTTCTGCTGAGTAAGTAAGTCAAACCAAGGTTTTCCTTGGGGCAAATAATTGTCTTTGAGTGCTAGTCCGCCAGGGTGTAGGCTTGGGGCGTGACAGTAATACCAAGTGAGTTGTTGAGTTGGAAACTCTATAATGCTTTGAGTACATGATTTTTTTTAAATGGAATTCACTTATTGTAAATGAACTCTTTCCCACTATTTTTTTCATATAAGGCTGTATATCATGATTCAACAGAGTTTTGATAAATTTAGACATTGATATTTGTAGAGTCCATTATCTCCTCCATGTTATATATGTGTTGTGATGCTCCATCCTCGTTCATCATATCATGTTCTTGAGAAGTTAATGAGATATTGGGATTGTGACAACCTTGATCCACTAGAAGCCTTAACTTGACAGGGTGTACACGACAGGTTGTGCGACAACCTTGATCCACTATACCACCACATAATTTCATCATCTCATTGCATTGCATTAATCATTTTGAATTACTTGTCTTGTCTTTAATATGGATACTTTTGTGACCTTATAAATTTATTTTACTCGCGATGTTCATTATAAATTGGCAGCAGCAGTGCCAGAATGGGACTTTTATGTATGCAGGTGGAAGTGTTCCTCAATATATGTCATAAGTTGATTCATTAATTTTGCTCAGTAGTCCAAGCCTACTCTACTGAGTACTTGTATATTGTATTCACCCCTACTTTTGTATCATTTTTATGCAGATACTATTTAGGTAATCCCCGCGTTGGCTGATCGTTTTTGGCTTTGGAGATCTTTTTGGAGTGGTGGTGAGATCATGCTCCCAGATCACTATTAGTTCCATCATTTATTTTTCAGTCTTTCTTTATTTTTGGAGATTTGTGATGCGTTTCATATTCTAGTTGTATTAGATATTCTTTATACTTATACTACCGTGTTTTCGAATATTATTGTTGTTTTTTCTTTTGTTTGCGGCATAACTTCCCTTCAAAAGTCTCGTATGTGTGTTATTTTGCTTTGCAAACCATTTTGGGGGAGGGGGTTCAGGTGTGTGTCATCATGGTTGTGTATGTAGTAAGAATTTATGGGAAATAGAAGGAAAGTGAGGAATTTGGAAAGTTGAGAAGATGAAGAGTTGGGAACTTGAAAAGTCCTCTTATGCTTTAATGAAAAGGCATTTGTCCCTCATCGGTGTTGGAGACAAAAATAGGGGATTTTAAATATAGAAACACTTCTATTAATTGTTAAAAGGGTTCGAAGAGGGACCCCCCTCGCGCCGTCGTTGTTGTCACTCGTCTTCGGCTTCGGCTTTGGAAAATAGTCGATCGAGAGATTTTTTTTGACAAAGTTTGTTTTAATAATTTAATTAAATATTTATTAATTAATTAATTAATGTCCAAAAAAATTTCAATTAATTAGTTGATATCAGAAACATTTTCACTTATTAGTTGAAATTAACCGAAATGTTTAAACTTTTTAGTTGATTACCCCGACCCGACTCGGAGCGCGCAACCCTTTTGATTTAAAAACTATAGTTTTATTAAAATTTCCCACTGTTTTTGGAAATGACTGTTCTGAAAGGTTGCAGCTTCCATGAATAGCCATTACCATTTGAAAGGTCGTAAACTTTCATTAATGATCGTGTATATTCTGAAAGGGTTGCAACCCTTCGAAACATGTCCTCTTTCCTATAAATACCATTCACTCTTCAAAAAATTTCCTTGCGAATTTTCTGATTTTTTTTTTCTTTGTCATTACAAAAAATTTTCGTAATATACTTTACTGTTGTTGATTGGTTCGCTGACACTAGAGTTTTCGGTATCTATACGCTGGTAATTGAGATCATTTTCACCTAGGAGGACATATTCAAAATCAAACCTCGGATACTATATGGGAATAATTTCCTTAATGGGGCCACTGTGAGTTCAGTGGACTTGATTTTTTTCTGTTCACCTTTCTTACTAGTTAGTAAATTTTGGTTACTTCGTGTTTCTGCAAAATTTATTAGAATCAGTAATTCTGATTTTTTCCAACACTGATTGGTAACAATCTTAAGGAAATTATTTTTTTATAATCAATTTGTGTTTCTGGTGGAGAAAAAAATCTTCGTGACTTTGCACTCCTTAAAGTCTGCAATTATAAGTTATTTCTTACTAAGACTGTATGGACTTTTGTTTATCAGAAATGGAAAACAACGGTGTTAGAGTGGCTATTGTTGCACCAACCCGAACTGTTGTACCACAAGTAGAGAAACCGGATAAATTCACTGGTGTGAGTTTTAAAGGATGACAACAAGGGGTATTTTTCTAGCTTACAACTTTTGGTTTGAAGAAATTTACCAGCGAAGAAACTCCAGTGAATGTTGTTGATATGTCATACAGAGAAAAATTTTATAATTATTGAAGTATGAAAACAGGTAGACTTCCTATGTAAAGGCTACATTCTGAGTGCTTTAAAGGATGACTTTAATAATGTCTATAGTGAAATAACTTCAAAAGAGTTGTGGGATGAACTTGAGGAGAAATATAAGACAGAAGATGCATGATTGAAATAGTTTGTGGTTGCAAATTTTTTAGATTATAAAATGGTAGATAGTAAAAATGTTGGATCATAAGTGCAGGAACTATAATTTATTCTCCATGATCTGATTGCTGGAGATATTGTTGTAAATAAAGCGTTTCAAGTGGCTGCAATGAACGAGATGTTGCCTCCTTTGAGGAACGACTTCAAGAATTATCTAAAGCACAAGTGTAAATAAATGAAACTTGAAGATCTTGTGATTCAGCTCAAGATTAAGGAAGATAACAAAAACGCCGAAAAGAAGTCTAGTAAGAGTTCAACAATCATTGGAGTTAATATTGTTGAAGAAGTTCCTACCAATAACAAAAAGACAAAGAAGTCCAACGGGTAGAAGTCAGGATAGACCAAGAATAAATTCAAAGGCAACTGTTATAATTGTGGTAAGGCTGGTCATAGGTCTTCTGACTGTCGTGCTCCAACAAAGGACTAAGGCAAAGGCAAATGAAAAGTCAAGCAAACATAGTGAAAGAGATGGAAGATGCAGATGACATATGTGCAATGACCTCAGAGTGTAACTTAGTTGGAAATCCTAAAGAGTGGTTGCTAGACTCAGGTTCCACTCCACATACTTTCTCTGTGAAAAAAGCCTTTGCAATGTACATTCTTGCTGAGTATGACGAAGATTTGTTCATAGGAAATACAACAACAACAACAAGGATTGCAGGAACTGGGAAAGTAATGTTGAAATTGACATGCGGCAAGGTGTTGACTTTGAATAGTGTTTTGCATGTCCCTACTATTATGAAGAGTTTAGTTTCTGTTGCACTACTCGTGAATAACGGTTTTAAGTGTGTCCTAGTTAGTGATAAAGTTGTAATAAGTAAGGATGACATGTTCATAGGAATTGGCTACCTCAATAAGGGTTTTCAAACTGATATTAATAAAAATTCTGCTTATGTTTACTTATTGGAGTCAAATGATTTATGTGATGCCTGTTCAGGACATGTAATTACAAAGCCTTACAAAAATTTGTTACTCTAGAAGTATTGCCTGATTTTAAATACGATAAATCAAAATGTGAAATTTGTGTTGAAAGTAAGTTTGTTAAACATTCTTATAAGTCTGTTGAAAGAAATTCCAAAACTTTAGACTTAATTCACACAGATATATGCAATATGAAGTCTACACCATCTCATGGTGGAAAAATTATTTTATAATTTTTATTAATGATTGCACTCGATTTTGTTATGTAAATTTGATTAATAGTAAGGATGAAACAATTGATGCATTTAAGCAATACAAAAATAAAGTGGAGAACCAATTGAATTTAATGATAAAAATAATTTGGAGTGATAGGGCGGAGAATATGAATCTCCTTTTGCAGAGATATGTTTGGAATATGGTATTATTCATCAAACTACTGCACCCTATACACCACAGTCAAATGGTTTGGCGAAATGGATGAACGGAATATTAAAGGAAATGATGAATTCCTTGATGATCAATTTTGGTTCACTGCGTAACCTTGGGGGGAAGCCATCCTTATGGCTAATAAGATACTCAACAGGGTACCCTTTCAAAAAAGTACAATCAATTCCATATGAGTTGTGGAAAGAAAGGAAACCCAACTTGAAAAATTTAAAAGTGTAGGGGTGTTTAGCCAAGGTAGAGGTTCCTTTACCTAAGAGGGTTAAAATTTGATCAAAAACAGTGGAGTGTGTATTTATTGGATATGTTGTGAACAGTAATGTCTGCCGGTGTTTGGTTCACAAATCTGATAATCTTGAGATTCATGTTAATACGGTAATTGAGTCAGATAACACAAAGTTTTTTATACACATTTATCTGTAAAAAATAAATGTGAGTCTACAAGATAAAGACCTAAACGACCACGAGAAGAATCAATGAAAAATACAATAACTAGTGAGGATCCTTGGCGTAGTACTCGCCAACGTAAACCTGCTACTTTCGGACCAGATTTTGTGGCACTATTGTTTGAAAATGAGACTCATACATTTAAAGCAGCTATGTCTTCGTCTGAGTCAACTTATTAGAAAGAAGCAATCAGTAGTGAGATCGAAACAATTTTAAGTAATCATACTAGGGAATTGACTAATCTTCCCCAGGAAATAAACATTTAGGATCAAAGTGGATCTTTAAAAGGAAAATGAAATGTGATGAGACTATTGAAAAATATAAGGCTAGACAGGTAGTAAAAGGATACAAATAAAAGGAAGGTCTAGATACTTTGACACATACACTACAGTAACAAGGATAACATCAATTAGGATGTTAAAAGCACTAGCAGCATTGCATGATCTTAAAATCCACTAAATGGATGTAAATACAGCCTTCTTAAATGTAGAGTCGGAGGAAGAAATTTACATGAAACAATCTGAAGGGTTTGTAGTTCCTGGTAAAGAAGAGAAAGTGTGCAGACTTGTGAAGTCACTTTATGGACTGACGCAAGCACCCAAACAATGACATGCTAAGTTTGACCAAACAATGTTGGCAAATGGATTCAATATTAACGAATGTGATATATATTTTTACATTAAAAATGTTATGAATCATGAAGTTATTGTTTGTTTGTATGTTGATGACATGTTAATAATGAGTACAGACATTGACAATATAAATGCTACTAAGTGCATGCTATCCAACAAGTTCAATATGAAGGACTTAGGAGTTGCTGATATGATCTTATGGGTCAGGATTATCAAAAATCCCCAGGGACTAGCATTATCTCACACTCATTATATTGAAAGCGTATTGGATAAGTTCAAATACTTGAATTTCAATGTTGTAAAAACTTCAATTGATTTAAGTTTTACATTTTAAAAGAATAAATGTCAAAGTGACTCTCAATTGGAATACAGCAGAGTGTTGGAAGTTTGATGTATATTATGAAATGTATGTGACCAGATATAACATGCGTTGTTAGTAAATTGATTCGGTTCACTAGTAATCTGAATCAAACTCACTGGATGGTAATGAAAGGGTGTTGGGTTACCTCAAATATACACAACACTATGCTTTACATTATAATAATTATTCTATTGTGATTGAAGGATATAGTGATGTAAATTGGATCACCAGGTCAAATCAAGTAAAATCTGCAAGTGGTTATGTGTCCATACTTGGTGGAGGAGCAGTCTCTTGAAAATCATCCAAACAAACATGTATTGCTCACTCCATAATTGAAACTGCATTCATTGCTTTGGATAAGGCTGGTGAAGAAGCTAAATGGCACCGGAATTACTTAGAGGATATTCTATTCTAGACCAAACCTGTTGGACCTATTTGCATATACTGTGATAGACAAGCAGCAATACGTAGGGTAGGGAGTGTCATGTACAATGGGAAGTCTCATCATATGATGGAGAGATAAGACCGTAAGACAACTACTCTCTAGTGGAATTATCACAATTGACTAAAATAAAGTCAAGCGATATATGTCAGATCCACTAACGGAAGGCCTAGTGAGAGAGGAAGCTGAAAGATCATCTATGGGAATGGGTAAATGGCATAGAACAAGTCGGCATGACGGTAATTCTATCTAGTAGACTGGAGATACCAAGAGCTATATTCAAGGAGAAAAACAAAGTTGTGGCTGATGGTTTACATTGTCAATTAACTCAATCCATTCCCCATGATGAAGACAATGTTCAGGAACTAGGTTAAGACTTTAAGTCTTGTTAATCAGGTAATAAAGCTTAATGTTTTTAATGATTTTCTAAGTTTGTTATATATAACCAAATAGTGTATCTATGAGATGACACAGTTAGAAATCACCTATGTGAGTGTGAAGTGGAAGCCGCTTCAAAGCAGATGATTGTCAAAAAACCCATATCTCTATGTACTCATGAAACCAGGAGGTGTTCATGGCTGAAACAAACACAACAGTAAGAACCCTAAACAACAAAAGGGTTAATTGTATGACATATGGTTGTCTAGGTATACACCAAAGTTCGACGGTTCAAAGATATCTCATCTACCGATTGACTGAGTATATCCGACATATGTTCACTACGGAAAGTCCAAGGAGAAACCTACTTATCCAGATGCAATTAATCTTTGCCTGTAACGTATACATTTTTTTCTGCATTTCTTTGTTATAACCATTCCCCATCAATATGCACGATTTTTCGGTATGTAGCAAGAATTGATGGCAAACAGAGGGAAAGAGAGGAACTTGAAAAATTGAGTACTTGAAGAGTTGGAACTTTAAAAGTCCTCTTATGATTGAATGAAAAGACATTTGTCCCTCATCGGTGGTGAAAAGAAAAATAAGAGATTTCAAATATATAAAAACTCCTATTAATTGTTAAAAGGTTTGGAAAGAGGGACCCCCCCCCCCCCCCCGCCGTAGTCGTCATTGCTCGGCTCGGCTTCAACTTTGGCTTAGGCATAGAAAAGTGATCAATCGATAAATTATTTTTTGGATAAAGTTTATTTTAATCATTTAATTAATTAATTAATTAAATGGTCAAAAAGTTTTCAGTTAATTAGTTGATAACAGAAATATTTTCAGTTATTGAGTTTAAATTAACTGAAATGTTTCAACTTTTTAGTTGATTGACCCGACACACTCGGATTCGCGCGCGACCCATTTGATTTAAAAACTTACTAGTTTTATTTAAATTTCCCGCCATGTTAGGAAAGGACAATTCTGAAAGGTTGCAACTTTCAGGAACAGTTAGTACCATTTGAACGGTTGCAAACATTCATTAATGGTCGTGTAGATTCTGAAAGGATTGCAATCTTTCGGAACCTCTTTCTCTTGCCTATAAATACCATTCACTCTTTAGAATTTTTCCTTAATTTTCTAATTTCTTCTTCTTCTTCTACACAAATATTTTCTACGTGTACTTTACTGTTGTTGAGTAGTTCGCTGACACCAGAGTATTCAATATCTATACGCTGGTGATTGAGATCATTTTACCCTGTGAGGACATATTCCAAATCAAACCTCGGAAACTAGAGGGGAATAATTTCCTAAAGGGGACACTGTGAGTTCAGTGAACTTGATCTTTTTATGTTTATCTTTCTTACTAGTTCAGTAAATTTTGGTTACTTCATGTTTTGCCAAATTTATTACAATCAGTAATTTTGATTTTTTCTAATACAATTGGCAACAAAGTATAGACTGAGTCGGTTAACAAGTGATTCCAAATAAACTCATTATATAGCAATAAATAGAGTTTTCGAGTATTTAAAATAATACTTAAAACTATGTCCTGCATTATAACAATATCCAACAGTATTGAAAGGATATAGTGATGCAAAGTGGATCATTATACAAATGAAGTAAAATCCACAAGTGTATATATATTTACTCTTGGTAGAGGAGCAGTCTCTTGAAAATAGTTCAAAAGAGACATGTATCGCTAGCTTTACAATGATCTTTGAGCTAGGTGCTCTAGATAAGGTCGGTGAATAAGTTGAAAGACTCCAATATTTCTTAATAGATATTTGATCTTGGCCCAAACCATTGGCATTAGTATGCATACACTTTCATAGTCAATATGCAATAGGTATGGCATAGTCATGACGTATAACGGAAAGTCTCGTCATATATGACATAGACATGATACATTTACAAAACTACTCTCTAGTGGAATTATCATTATTGACTATGTAAAGTCAAAGGATAATGTGTCAGATCCATTTACAAAAATGCCTAACTAGAGAGAAAGTTGAAAGATCATATAAGGGAATAGATTTACGGCTTAGGACAAGTCGTCATGGAGGAAACTCTATTTATCAGACTAAAGATCCCAAGAGCTAGATTCAAGGATAAAAAAAGTTGTGAATGACGGTTCAAATTGTCAACAAACACAATCCATTATCATGATGATGACAATGCTCAGGGACAAAGATACAATATTAAGGCTTGTTAATGAGTTAATAAAGCTTAATGGTTTTAATGATTTGCTAAGTTTGGCAGAGTTGACCAAATAGTGTATCTATGTGGTAACACAGTTAGGAATCACCTATGTGAGTGTGAAGTGTAAGCTACTTCAAATAAGATGATTGTCAAAAGCCCATCTCTCTATACACTCATAAAACCAGGAGGTGTTCATGGCTGAAACGAACACAAGCATAAGAACCATAAACGGTAAAGGGTTAATTATGTGACATATGGTTTTGGAGGTATGCACCAATGCTCGACTGTTCATAGATATCGCATCTGCCGATTAACCAAATATATCCGACATATATTCACTGCAGATAGTCCAAGGGGAAACCTACTTATCCAGATGCAACTGATTCTTGCTTGTAAAGTACACATACTTGTATGTTTCTTTGTCTTGGAGTCATTCCCTTATTCATTCGGGGGATTGTTGGTTTTTCAAAGGTATGAATGGAAAATGAAGAGTTGTGAATTTTATGAAAGGTTGCGACTTATATGAAAAGTTGTGACTTTTATGAAAAGTTGTCACTTTTATGAAAAGTTGAGATTTTTATGAAAAGTTGTGACTTTTATGATAGGTGACGACCTTTCCAAAAGAACGTGACTTTTCCAAAGGTTTGTGACATTTCCGGTAAGGCACAATAAAAAAACCTTTTCACACTACCCTTTGTTTTCTATAAATTGAGGGATTTCCTTTCAATTTTTTTAAAAAATGGAATTTATGTACTTTTGCTTCCACTACTAAATCTAATATTCTAAATGTATCTTATTGTCGTTGAGTGGCTCGTTGACACCAGTGTTTTGGATATCAATACACTAGTGAGTGATATAATTCTATCTTGGGAGGACATATTCCAAATCAAACCTCACATACTAGAGGAAAATGATTTCCTTAAGCGAACATTATGCATTCAGTGGGCTTGATCTTCTTTTTGTTTTTCCAGATTCTGGTATGTGTTGCAGATTTTTGATTTGTGAACTAATTTTTGTTCTTCCGTTTTTCTATTCTTCACTGGTTCATTAAACTTTGATAATTTCGTGCTTCTGCAAAGTTTATTAGAAAAAGATTCTTTAAACATTGCAGATTGACAACAATTCTTCATTAAGAAAAATATTTCATAAATTTTTTCAATCTGTTTATGATACTAGTTTTAATTTTCTAGTTGTGAAAATTTCTTAAACTTTGTTGTGTCTTACAAAGTTCTTTAAAGTTTTGCTCTAAGCATGTTAGGAATACAAGATGAACAACAATCTTAAGGAAATTATTATACTATTAGTATTTCTTGTATTCTACTGATTGAGAGAATTTGATCATGGAAATAGAAGATAAATGCATTACTTCTCCATAACTTATTTCTTTGTTTAGCAAGGTAAAAGTGAGAATGTAGCAAAAAAATTGGTGGTATTCTGATGAAAGAGTACACCCGCTAACCTTCTTATTGTTTCTCTAAAGAGGAAAATAGTTTCTAAAGATTAAAAGTTTTGATATTTACCATGTGTGTATTTGGAAAAAGATATGCAAATCGTATATATCTTAAATGAATTTTTTTGGCAAATAGTGTTGCCTTTAAAATTTACAAGTTTGCAGAATGAGATATGCATATTTTTGATTGATAAATAGTATGTTAAAATATTATAGTTGGAAGACTATTTGAAAAGAAAAACATTTCTATGTGATAGTCTAAGAATATGTTTTATTCTGTTTGGAGATGGAAAAAAAGCTTTTGTAGTTTTGAACTCCATGTGAAATGTTTGTTATCTAATTTTTGTAGGCTTAAAACTTTTGTGATTTTCTACTCTGGATAAATTGTACTATACAATTGGTTTGAAGAATATGAAAACTTCGCATAATAAGTTAGTGTTGTACTTTATATTTTCTAGAAACTTCAATGTTTTATAGAAATAAAATTTTAAAAATATTTTGTCCTTATTGTTAGTATTTAGAATACTAAGTGGTATGTCTATTTGTGATAGAGGAAAAATACCAGTGAATTAGAGTTTGTAATTTTATGCCTATATGAGATGAACTTTGACATTGTGTAAACATTGTCAAAGAGAATTGAAGGAGTATAATTTCTTTGTAGAATAATATTTCCAAAAGAGGTTTCATATTAACATTTGTAAAGTCTAGGAAAGTAAATGGAAAAATTATTTTCAAATACTTGAAAAAAAAATTGAAATCACATTTAAAATGTGGGGGTTCTTTGCTTATGATTAGACTTGGTGTCTAATTTAACTTTGGGGCAAAAGATATGAAATTCAATGATAATTTTGTATTATGTTAGACCCACAAAATTTTTGGAGTATATTTAGTATTGTGGTTATTGAGTGTCTCTTTTACTTGTATATAGTGTGACTAGTATGAAACAGTCAAATTGTATATATACTTGTTCAAAATAATTGTGTTCTTTTGTGAAAAAAAAAAAGTGTCACTTAAAATGATGTGATTTTTCATGAAAAGATATGTCTATTATAATAAAATATTTGCATGGACATGAATATTGGTGAATAGTCATTTGTTATGTTTTTGTAAAAGTAACATTTGGACTATATTGTCTTTATTGAACCCGATGAAACTTTGTTCATGGGTAGTTCTATAACAATCAAATTGAAAGTTATGGAAAGGTCCTTTTGAAAAGGACATTTGACAAGGTGATGACTCTAAACAATATTTGTATCACACAAAATTGTAAGAAATAGGAAAAAAATATTAGTAAGGAAAAAGCTACCTTGAGAAGAGTTTTTCGAACTCAAGGAAAATTGATCAACTTAGAAGTTTTGCCTAACTTTGAGTGCAATAAATAAAATATCAAGTTTTTGTAATATCTAAGTAAGCGGAGCATTCTTATAAATTTTTAAAAAAGGAATTCTAATCCTTTAGAATTATTTACAATGACATTTGTAATATGAAGTCAACAGCATCTCATTGTGGGAAAAAGTATCGCGTTACTTTTTTTGACAATTGCATTAGGACGACTATATGTATTTTTGCTGAATAGTAAGGATGAAGCAATAGAAGCATCTAGACAATATAATATTGAAGTTGAAAATCAGTTAGGAAAAGATAGAAGTGATAATGATGGAGAGTATAAATTTCATTTTGCAGAAATATGTTTAAAAAGTTGAATTATCCATCAAACTACTGCCCTATGCACCTCAATGTAATGAAAAATTGAACGTTGAAAGAAATATAGATGCATTATTTATAAGGTTGGGTTTACCATAAAATTTGTGTGGAGGAACTATCCTTACTTCATAAGGAAACAACAAAAAGTTGTCTTTTTAGAAAGAAAGTGATTTTGTTTGTTCAAGATTTAATATTTTCTATATGAGAAATGAAAATGAAGGAAATTAAACTTGAAATATTTCAAAGTTTGGGGGTGTTTAGCCATAGTCCAAGTTCCTAGTCCTAAAAGAAAGAAAATATGACCTATGACATGGACTATAAAATTAGACTTGAGTAGTCTAGAGAAGGGTCTAAAAGGCCTAGGAAAGGAAAAAGGATTATGTACTTAATAATGAGATTCAGATCTTAGTAAATGTCAAAGGACATTTACTTCCTTCGAATAATATGATTTTTTAACATTTCTTGTTTCTTCTGTAGACTCATCCTTTGGAAAGATGGTGTCAATAGTGAGATTGATGCAATCTTGAGCAACCATATTGGAAGTTTATTGATCTTCTTCCAGAAAATAAACCTTTGGATTGAAAGTGAATCATTAGAAGGAAAATAATTTTTGATGGAACAGTTGAAAAATATAAAGAAAGACTTTGTGTCAAAGACTTTAGACAAAAATAAGGTTGATCTTTTCGATATATATACTCGTTAGTAACTAGAATTACATCCATTCGGATGCTAAAAATGTGAAAAGAACTTTCTTAAATGTAAAATTGGAGGAAGAAATTTACATGGGACAACCCGAGGGTTTTGTCGTTCATGGTAAATAAAAGGTGTGTAAACTTGTTAAGTCACATTATGGACAAAAACAATCACCCAAATAATGACATACGAAATTTGACCAAACCATGTTGGCAAATGGATTTAAGAATGATGGAAGTGATAAATGTGTTCACATTAAAATCATAAGTTCATTGTTTGTTTTGTATATTGATGATATATCGATCATCAATAGAGACACTAATGACATAAATGCTACTAAATGTATGTTTGAAAACAAGTTTAGAATGAAAAATATTGGAGGTGTTGATGCGATCTTAGATATAAGAATCCTTAGAACTCCATAATGTTTAGCATTTTCATGATCTCATTGCATTTAAAAGGTACTTGACTAGTTCAAATATTTGGACGTCAATATTGTCAAGTCTCCAATAAATGTGAACTTTGCATTTCAAAAGATTTAAAGCTTAACAATTTTGATGTTTATCATGTGTGTATTCGAAAAAAGTTCTGCAAATCGTATATTTTTTAAATGAATTTTTTTAACAGATAGTGTTGCCTTTAAAATTTACTGGTTTTCAGAATGAGATATGCATATTTTTGTTTGCTAAATATTATGTTAAAATGTTATAGTTTGAAGACTATTTGAAAATAAAAACATTTATATGTGATTTTCAAAGAAAATGTTTATTCTGTTTTGTGAAGAAAAAAAACTTGGTAGTTTTGTACTCCATGTGAAATGTTAATGTATCTGATTTATGTAGACTAAAAACTTTTGTGGTTTCTACTCTAGATAAATTGGACTATGCAATTGGTTTGAAGAAGATGAAGACTTCACATAATAAGTCAGTGTTGTACTTTTGATTTTCTATAAACTTCAATGTTCCTTATTGTTAGTATTTAGAATACTAAGTGGTATATTTATTTGTGATACAGGAAAAATGCCAGTGACTTAGAGTTTGTGATTTTATGCCTCTATGGAATAAGAAATTCAATGATACTTTTGTATTATGTTAGAAACACAAAATTCTTGGAATATATTTGGTATTGTGGTTATTGAGTTTCTCTATTACTAGTATATAATGTGACTAGTATGAAACAACTAATATATATATATATATATATATATATATATATATATATATATATATTATATATATATATATATATAATTGTAATTTTTCATGAAAAGATATGTCTATTATAATAACAGTATTTGCATAGACTTGAGTACTGGTGAATAGTCATTTCTTATGTTTTTGTAAAAATTGGACTATA
The DNA here is from genome assembly GCA_027704805.1 of Solanum corneliomulleri. Taxonomy (NCBI): domain Eukaryota; kingdom Viridiplantae; phylum Streptophyta; class Magnoliopsida; order Solanales; family Solanaceae; genus Solanum; species Solanum corneliomulleri. The sequence goes on along the minus strand of JAKWIY010003052.1, from coordinate 52,047,661 downwards.
TTGCCTTTATTGAACCCGATGAAACTTTGTCCATGGTAGTTCTATAACAATCAAATTGAATGTTATGGAAAGGTCCTTTTGAAAAAGACATTTGACAAGGTTGACTCTAAACAATGTTTGTATCACATAAAATTGTAAGAAATAGGAAGAAAATATTAGTGAGGAAAAAGCTACCTCGAAGAAGAGCTTTTTGAGCTCAATGTTTTTATTTGTTCTTACTTGCTTGAGTCAATGTTTGTGACATGAACACTTGGGGCATGTCAATTACAAAACCTTGTAAGAAAAACTGATCAACTTAGAAGTTTTGTCTAACTTTGAGTGCAATCAATAAAAATGTCATGTTTTTTGTGGAAAATCTAAGTATGTTGAGCATTCTTATAAATCTGTTGAAAGGAATTCTAATCCTTTAGAATTGATTTATACTGACATCTGTGATATGAAGTTAACACCATCTCATGGTGGAAAAAAGTATCTCGTTACTTTTATTGATAATTACATAAGAAATGTCTATATCTATTTGTTAAATGGTAAGAATGAAGCAATTAAAATGTATAGACAATATAATATTGACGCTAAAAATCAGTTTGGAAAAGATAGAAGTGATAGGGATGGAATATAAATCCATTTTGTAGAAATATGTTTGAAAAGTGGAATTATCCATCAAATTGCTACCTTATTCACCACAATCTAATGAAAAACCAAACATTGAAAGAAATGATGGATGTATTATACATAAGTTTGTGTTTTCCACAAACCTTATATGGAAGAACTATCCCTACTACAAAAGGGAACGACAAAAAGTTTTTGTATTTTTAGAAAGAAAGCAATTTTTTTTGTTCAGGACACAATCTATTCCATATAAGAAAAGGAAAGGAATGAAATCCAACTTGAAATATTTCTAAGTGTGAGGGTGTCTAACCAAAGTCTAAGTTCCTATTCCTAAAAGGATTGAGATATGACCTAAGATCGTGGATTGTAAAACTGGACTTGAGTAGTCTAGTAAAAGGTCTAAATGACCTTGAAAAGAACAAAGGAGAATTCTCAATAAAGATAAACAGAGGCGTAGTAAATGTCACGGGACATATACTTACTTCGAATAAGATTTTGTAACATCTCTATTGTTTTATGTAAACTCATCCTTTTGTACAGATGGTGTGAATAGTGAGATTGGTTCAATCTTGAGCAATCCTATTGGAAGTTGGTTGACCTTCCTTAGGAAATAAACTTTTGGGTTCAAAGTGAATCCTCTAAAGGAAAATGAAAGTCGATGAAATTGTCTACAAATATAGAGCAAGACTTTGTGTCAAAGACTTTAGACAAAAATAAGGTTTTGATCTTGTTGATATATACACTCATAAATAACTAGAATTACATTCATTTGGATGTAATTGTGTAAGTTGTGGTATATGACCTTCAAATTCATCAAATGGATGTAAAAACAACTCTCTTAAATAGAGAATTGGAGGAAGAAATTTACATGGAACAACCCGAGGATTTTATGGTTCGTGGAAGATAAAAGAAAGTGTGTGAACTTGTTAAGTCACATTATCAACTAAAACAAGCACCCAAACAATGAGATAAGAAATTAGACCAAACCATGTTGGCAAATGGATTTAAGAATGATGGAAGTGGTAAATGTGTTCACATTTAAATCACAGGGTCATTGTTTGTTCGTACATTAGTGATATGTTAATCATCAATAGAGACACATGACATGAATGCTACTAAACGTATGCTAGAAAGCAAGTTTGGAATGAAATATCTTGGAGTTGTTGATGTGATCTTAGGAATAAGAATCCTTAGAACTCCATAATGCTTAGCATTTTCACGGTCTCATTGCATTAAAAAGGTACTTGACTAGTCCAATTATTTGGATTTCAATATTGTCAAGTCTCCAATAAATGTGAGCCTCGCATTTTAAAATATTGAAAGTGAAAGTGACTCACAATTGGACTGTGTTAGAGTATTGAAAAGTATGATGTATATCATGAAGTGTGCGCGATCAGATATAGCATTTGCTATTAATGAACTGAATCGGTTCAAAAGTGATCCCCATAGAACTCATTAGATGAAAATAAAAAGTGTTTTGGAGTGTGAGAAATACTTAAAAGTATGTCGTTCATCATAACCATATCGAACATTATTGAAAGGTTATAATGACGCAAATAGGATCACCAGAAAAATGAAGTAAAAATCACGGGCTGATATGTATTTACTCTTGGTAGAGGAGTAGTCTCTTCGAAATATTTCAAAAGAGACATGTATCGCTAGCTCTACAATGATCTCTGAGCTAGGTGCTCTTGAAAAGGTCGGTGAATAAGTTGAAAGACTCCGTAATTTATTGATGGATATTAATTTTTAGCCCAAACCATTTTCATTAGTATGCATACACTTTGATAGTCAAGATGCGATAGCTAGGTCATGGAGCATGACGTATAACAGAAAGTCTCGTAATATATGGCATAGACATGACACCGTTAAAAAACTACTATCTAGTGCAATTATTAGAATTGACTATGTAAGGTCAAAGGATAAAGTGTCGTATTCACTTACAAAAAGGCCTAATAATAGAGAAAGTTGAAAGATCATATAAGGGAATGAATTTACGCCTTAGGACAAGTCATCATGGCGGTAACTCTATCTAGCAGACTGGAGATCTCAAGAGCTAGATCTCAGGAGAAAAACAAAGTTGTGAATGACAGTTCGACATTGTCAACAAACTCAATTCATTCTCATGATGAAGAAATATTCAGGAACAAGGATACATTATTAAGACTTTTTTATGAATAATAAAGATTAATGGTTTTAATGATTTGCTAAGTTTGGCAGAGGTGACCAAATAGTATATATGCGCGATGACACGGTTAGGAATCACATATGTGAGTGTGAAGTGTAAGCCGTTACAAAATAGATGATTGTCAAAAGCCCATCTCTTTATACACTCATGAAACCAGGAGGTGTTCATGGAACAAACACAACCGTAAGAGCCATAAATAGCAAAGGATTAATTGTGTGACATATGGTTGTCTAGGTATACAACAAAGCTCGACGGTTCAAAGATATCGCATCTATCGATTGACAGAGTATATCCAACATATGTTCACTACGGAAAGTGGAAGGAAAACCTACTTATCCAAGTGGAATTAATTCTTGCTTGTAAAGTACGCATACCTGTCTGTTTCTTTGTCTTGGATTCATTCCCCATTCAAGTGGGGGATTGTTGGATTTTAAAAGGTGTAAATGGAAAATGAAGAGTTGCAATTTTATGAAGAGTTGTGACTTTTATTAAAGGTTGAGACTTTTATGAATAGTTGTGACTTTTATGAAAAGTTGCGACTTTTATGAAAAGTTTTGACTTTTATAAAAATTTGTGACAACCTTTCCAAAAGATTGTGATTTTTCCAAAGGTTTGTGACCTTTTCAGTAAGGCACAATAAGGACATTTTACCACTACCCTTTGTTTTATATAAATTTAGGGAGTTCCTCCCATTTTAAAAATAGAATTTATGGACTTATTCTACTAATACTAAATATAGTATTCTAAGTGTACTTTACTGTTGTTAAGTGGCTCGCTGACACCAGCATTTTGGGTATCAATACACTGGTGATTGAGATCATTCTATCCTGGGAGGACATATTTCAAATCAAACCTCGGATACTAGAGGGAAATAATTTCCTTACGATTGTTGTTCATCTTGTATTCCTAACATACTTAGAACAAAACATTGAATAACTTTGTAACACAATAAAGTTTACGAACATTTTCACTACTAGAAAATTAAAACTAGTAGCGAAACTAGATTAAAAAATATATTAGAAAAAAATATACGAAATATTTTTCTTAAAGAAGAATTGTTGTGAATCTTTGTCTAAAGAATCTTACTGATTCCAACAAACTTTGCAGAAACACGAATTTACCAAAGTTTAATGAACCAGAGAAGAACAAAATTTGAGATTTGTGAATTAATGAACAAAATTTGAGATTTGTGAATTAATTTTTGTTCTTCTATTCTTTTGTTCTTCTCTGGTTCATTAAACTTTGGTAATTTTGTGTTTCTGCAAAATTTGTTGGAATCAGTAAGATTCTTTAGACAAAGATTAACAACAATTATTCTTTAACAAAAATATTTCATATATTTTTTTAAAATCTGTTTCTAATTCTAGTTTCGCTACTAATTTTAATTTTCTAGTTGTGAAAATGTTCTTAAACTTTATTGTCTTACAAAGTTATTTAAAGTTTTGTACTAAGTATTTTAGGAATACAAGATGAACAACAATATGAAAGTTTGCAACTTTTCAAATGGTACTGACTGTTCCTCTTTCCTATAAATACCATTCACTCTTCAGAATTTTTCCTTACAAATTTTATGATTTTCTTCTTCTTCTTCTACACAAGAAAAAAATTGTCTTCGTATACATTACTAATGTTGTGTGGTTCACTGACACCAGAGTTTTCGATATCTATACACTGGTGATTGAGATCATTTTACCGAGGAAGAACATATTCCAAATCAAACATCGGATACTAGAGGTGAATAATTTCCTCAAGGGGACACTGTGAGTTCACTGGACTTGATCTTTTAATCTTCATCTTTCTAACTTGTTAGTAAATATTTTTTACTTCGTGTTTCTGCAAAACTTATTTGAATCAGTAATGCTGGTTGTTCCTAACACGGATTGGCAACAATTTGGTGGAAAGAAAAATAAGATATTTTAAATATAGAAACACTCCTATTAATTGTTAAAAGGATTGGAAAGAAAAACCTCCCTCACGCCGTCGTCGTTGTCGCTCGCTCGTCTCGACTTCGGCTTCGGCTTCGGCTTTGGCTTGGAAAAATGATCAATCCAGAGATTATTTTTTGGACAAAGTTTGTTTTAATCATTTATTTATTTATTTATTTATTTATTAAATTAAATGGATAAAACGTTTTCAATTAATTAGTTGATAACAGAAACATTTTCAATTATTTAGTTGCAATTAACTGAAATGTATCAACTTTTTAGTTGATTAACTCGACCCGACTCGGATCCGCACGTGACCCATATAATTTAAAAACTTTCCAGTTTTATTTAAATTTCTCACCTTTTTTGGAAATGATAATTCTGAATGGTTGTAATTTTCAGGAACAGTCACTACCATTTGAAAGATTATAAACTTTTATTAATTTTCATGTAGATTTTTAAAGGGTTGCAATCTTTGGAAACTTGTTCCTCTTGCCTATAAATATCATTCACTCTTCAGAATTTTTCTTAAGAATTTTCTAATTTTCTTCTTCTGCTGCACAAAAAATTTTCCTCGTGTATTTTACTGTTGTTGGGTGATTCGCTGACACCAGAGTTTTTGGTATCTATACACTGGTGCTTGAGATCATTTTACCCTGAGATGACATATTCCAAATAAAACTTCGGATACTAGAGGGGAATAACTTCCTTAAGGGGAAACTCTGAGTTCAGTGGACTTGATCTTTTTCTGTTCATCTTTCTTACTGGTTCAGTAAATTTTGGTTACTTTGTGTTTCTAAAAAATTTATTAAAATCAGTAATTCTATTTTTTTTAACACTGATTGACAACAATCTTAAGGAAATTATTTTATTATTATTAATCTGTGTTTCTGGTGGAGAAAGAAGTCTTTGTGATTTTATACTCCTTGAAGTCTGCAATTATAAATTGTTGCTTACTAAGACTGTATCGACTTTTCTTTACCAGAAATGGCAAAGAACGGTGTTACAGTTGTTGTTGCTGCACCAACTCGAACTGTTGTACCACAAGTAGAGAAACCGGGTAAATTCACTGGTGTGATTTTTAAAGGGTGACAGCAACGGGTATTTTTCTGGCTTACCACTCTTGGTTTGCAAAAATTTACCAGCGAAAAAACTCTAGTGTCTCCTGCTGATATGCCAGGCAGAGAAATATTCATGATTATTGAAGCATGGAAACAGGCAAACTTCCTATGTAAAGGCTACATTCTAAGTTCTTTACAGGATGACTTATATAATGTGTATAGTACAATAACAACTTCAAAAGAGTTGTGGGATGCACTTGAGAAGAATATAAGACAGAAGATGCATGCTTGAAAAAGCATGTGGTTGCAAAGTTTTTACACTATAAAATGGTAGATAGTAAAACTGTTGGATCACAAGTACAGGAACTACAACTTATTCTTCATGATCTGAATGCTGAAGATATGGTTGTAAATGAAAATTTTCAATTAGTTGAAATGATCAAGAAGTTGCCTCCTTCGTAAAACGACTTTAAGAATTATCTAAAGCACAAGCGTAAAGGAATGAAGCTTAAAGATCTTATGATTTTGTTCAATATTGAGGAAGATAACAAAAATACCGAAAAGAAGAATTAATAAGAGTTCAACAATTATTGGAGTTAATATTGTTGAAGAATCTCCTACCAAAGACAAAAAGAGAAAGAAGTCCAACAGGCAGAAGTCAGAACAAGCCAAGAAGAAATTCAAAGTCAACTGTTATAATTGTGGTAAGGATGATCATAGGTATCCTGACTGTCGTATTCCAAGAGAGGACAAAGACAAAGGCAAAGGCAAAAGTGAAGCAAACATCGTGGAAGACATGGAAGATGCAGATGACTTATGTGCAATGATATCAGAGTGTAACTTAGTTGGAAATCCTAAAGAGTGGTTTGTTGACTCAGGTGCCACTCGACATATTTGCTCTGTGAAAGAAGCCTTCGCAACATACACTCCTGCTGAGTACGATAAAGATTTGTTCATGGGAAGCACAGCAACAACAAGGATTACATGAACTGGGGAAATAATGTTGAAAATGTCCTCCCCCAAGGTGTTGACTTTGAATAGTATTCTGCATGTCCCTACTATTATGAAGAATTTAGTTTCTGCTGCACTACTCGTTAAGAACGGGTTTAACTGTGTCCTAGTTAGTGATAAAATTGTAGGTAGTAAGAATAAGATGTTCATAAGAAAGGGCTATCTCAATGAGGGTCTTTTCAAACTTAATGTAATGGTTGTTGACAATATTAATAAAACTTTTGTTATCGTTTACTTATTGTAGTCAAATAATTTATGTCATGCCCGTTTGGGACATGTAAATTACAAAGTCTTATGAAAATTGGTTACTCTAGAAGTATTGCCTGATTTTAAATGCGATAAATATAAATGTGAAATTTGTGTGGGAAGTAATTTTTTTAAACATCCTTCAAAGTTTGTTGAATGAAATTCCAAAACATTAGACTTAATTTACACAGATATATGCGATATGAAGTCTATACCATCTCTTGGTGGAAATAATTATTTCATAACTTTTATTGATTACTGCACTCGATTTTGCTATGTATATTTTCTTAATAGTAAGGATGAAGCCATTTATGCATTTAAGCAATACAAAAATGAAATGGAGAAACAATTTAATTTAAAGATAAAAATTATTCATAGTGACAAAGGTGGAGAATATGAATCTCCTTTTGCAGAGATATGTTTGGAATATGGTATAATTCATCAAACTACTACACCCTATACACCACAGTCAAATGGTTTAGCGGAATGGAAGAACAGAACATTAAAGGAAATGATGAATGCCTTAATGATCAATTTCGGTTCACCGTGAAACCCTTTGGGGGAAGCCATCCTTACGGCTAATAAGATACTCAACAGGGTACCACATAGAAAAACACAATCAATTCCATATGAGTTGTGGAAAGGAAGGAATCCCAACTTGAAATATTTCAAATTATGGGGGTGTTTATCCAAGGTAGAGGTTCCTTTACCTAAAAGGTTTAAAATTGGACCTAAAACAATGGACTTTGTATTTATTGGATATGCTGTGAATAGTAAAGCCTACCGGGTTTTGGTTCACAAATTTGATAATCATGTAATCATGTTAATACGATAATTGAGTCAGATATACAAAGTTTTGAACACATTTATTTGTTTAAAACTGAATGTGAGTCCACAAGTGAAAGACCTAAACAACCACGGGAAGAATTAACGGAAAATACAATAACTAGTGAGGATAATGGTGTAGTACTCGCCAACGAAAACCTGCTTCTTTCGGACAATATTTTTTGGCACTGTTGCTTAGAAATGAGCCTTAAACATTTAAATCATTTATGTCTTTGTCTAAGTCAACTTATTGGAAAGAAGCAGTCAATAGTGAGATCAAATCAATTTAAGTAATCACACTTGGAAATTGGCTGATCTTCCTCCAGAAAATAAACCTTTAAGATCAAAGTGGATCTTTAAAAGGAAAATAAAACATGATGGGACTATTGACAAATATAAGGCTAGACTGGTAGTCAAAGGATACAGACAAAAGGAAGGTCTGGACTACTTTGACACTTACTCTCCAGTAAGAAGGATAACATCAATTAGGATGTTAATAACACTAGCGGCAGTGCATGATCTTAAAATCCACCAAATGGATGTAAAGACAACCTTCTTAAATGGAGAGTTGGAGGAAGAAATTTACATGGAACAACCTGAAGAGTTTTTAGTTCCTGGTAAAGAAGAAAAATTATGCAGACTTGTGAAGTCACTTTATGGACTCAAGTAACCACCCAAACAATGGCATGCTAAATTTGACCAAACAATGTTTGCATATGGATTCAAGATTAAAGAATGTGATAAATGTGTTAAGATTAAAAACGTTAGGAATAATAAAGTCATTGTTTGTTTGTATGTTGATGACATGTTAATAATGATTAAATACATTGACGATATAAATGCTACTAACCGCATGTTGTCCAGCAAGTTCGATATGAAGGACTTAGGAGTTGCGGATTTGATCTTAGGGGTCAAGATTATCATAACTCCACAGGGACTAGCATTATATCAATCTCATTATATTGAAAGAGTATAAAATAAGTTCAAGTACTTGAATTTCAATGTTGTCAAAACTCCAGTTGATTTAAGTTGTACATTTCAAATAAATGAAGGTCAAAGTGACTCTCAATTAGAATATGCCTGAGTGTTGCGAAGTTTGATGTATATTATAAATTGTGTGCGACCAGTTATAGCATTTGTTATCAATAAATTGAGTCGGTTCACTAGTAATCCGAATCAAACTCACTGTATGCCAATGAAACATGTGTTAGGGTATCTAAAATATACACAACACTATGTTTTGCATTATAATAAATATACTACTGTGATAGAAGGATATAGTGATGCAAATTGGATCACCGGGTCAAATGAAGCAAAATACACAAGTGGTTATGTGTTCATATTTGGTGGAGGAGCAGTCTTTTGGAAATCGTCCAAACAGACATGTATTGCTCGCTCCACAATGGAATCTTAATTCATTGCTTTGGATAAGTCTGGTGAAGAAGCTGAATGACACCGGAATTTCTTAAAGGACATTCCATTCTGGCCCAAACCTATTGGACCTATATGCATGCATTGTGATAGTCAAGCAAAAATAGGTAGGGTAGGGAGCATCATGTACAACGGGAAGTCTCGTCATATACGACGGAGACATAACACCGTAAGACAACTTGTCTCTAGTGGAATTATAACAATTGACTATGTAAAGTCAAGCGATAATGTGTCAGATCCACTAAGGAAAGACCTAGTGAGAGAAGTAGTTGAAAGATCATCTAAAGAAATGGGTTTACGGCTTAGGAAAAGTCAGCATGACGGTAACTCTATCTAGCAGACTGGAGATCCCAAGAGCTAGATTCAAGGAGAAAAACAAAGTTGTGGCTGACGATTCGACATTGTTAATTAACTGAATTCATTCTCATGATGAAGACAATGTTGAGGGACAAGGTTAAGACTTTAAGGTTTGATAATGAGGTAATAAAGCTTAAAGTTTTAATGATTTGCTAAGTTTGGTACATTTGACCAAATAGTATATATACGAGATGACACGGTTAGAAATCACCTATGTGATTGTGAAGTGGAAGCCGCTTCAAAGATAATTTTATGTCAAAAGTTTATTCTCTATACACTCATGAAAATAGGAGGTGTTCATGGATGAAACGAACACAACTGTAAGAACCATAAACAGTAAAGGGTTAATTGTGTGACATACGGTTGTCTAGCTATACACCAAAGGTCGACGGCTCAAAGATATCACATCGATCAATTGACCGACTATATCCGGCATATGTTCACTATGGAAAGTTAAGGGGAAACCCACTTACCAGATGCAATTAATCCTTGCCTATAAATTACACATTTGTCCGTGCATTCCTATCACTACAACAAAAGGGTCCTTTAGTGGCAATAAAACATGGCTTTAACGGCAAAAACATTTGTCGCGATACTCTATACCGACCAATGAACTTTAGTCGGCAATGTTGGGGTCGGCAAAGGCTATTCCGGCCATTGTGGGAAATGCTAGTAAAGGGTAGAATGAATTTTCCCTACAAACCATTAACTTTTACAACAATTTGTTGCAGCAATTATGTTGGATGCTAAAGGTAATTTGTATTGCTAAACTATTGTCTTTTAGCGTCCATGAATTAGTTGATAAATCTTAATAAATAGTCGTTAAAAGGTAGTATTGTAATGTCAATTGTTTGCAACAATTGCTGCTAAAGGCAATTCGTATCGGCTAACCATTATCTATTGGCGTCCATTGATTTAGCAGATAAATCAAAATAAATAGCAGCTAAAAGTTAGTAGTTTTAACGGCAATAAATAGTTGTTAAAAAGTAGTTTTAACGGCAATTGATTTTCCGTCATTAATAATAACTACTACTTTATCGATAAAATGTATATATAGAAAATGAACAAACATGTTGGCAAAAGAGAGCCTCATAGTAACAACAAAATTTGGCTAATAATAAAAACATAGATATTACTATTAATCCATAAAATAGAATATATCTCTTTTAATCTAGAAAAAGAAAAGGAGGTATTGATCCAAAATATGAATGTCACAACTTACAAACATAAACTTAAATTGTTCAAACTATTGAATAGTGTCTTCAAATAAGATTTGTTACTCTTCTTCTAATAATGTCTTTGAAATCACCTACATATGAAATTTGCGAGCTTGAGGTTGTATGACATGAAATTAAAAAATGTGTCAAAAGATGAAATTGGAAGTATAACAATAAGTCTATGATCCAGGTTAAACAGGTTTATGAAAAATTACACGCATAACATCACCAATATACAACTAGTGCATTCTACATCAAAACCAAATGATCATCAAACAAACTCGAGCAAAACAAGACAGATTCAGCTAGCTCTCAGACAAAAGAATAGATCAGATCAAAGCCAAGAAATTGAATAGAATAGCATTTCACGATTTTTCATACAACTCATATCATTCTTTGTTCCAAGACAAACAGAGAGAAGCCACCCTTAGAGTTGGATAAAATAGATCTCAAACATTTGGCCAGCTTGCTGATTAAAGTTTCCTTGAAGTTGGATAACTTTCACGAACTCTCATCTAAAGATAAAAAGATTTTGAACACTGATAAACAACAAACTCCAAGCATACGATTCATGGCAATAAGAGAAAGGGAACCAGATTAAATGGCTATTTACAACACTAGGTCTGGGTCTAATCTTGGTCTGATCAACAACAATTCACTTAGCTACAGGTCCAGACATGATAGGCAAAATAAAAAAACGCAGAAAGTACTTATATAGTTTTTTACCATAGTTTTATTTGGACAGCTTGTTTGTGGATTCTATTTTGATTTTTCTTATGTGTTGTATCAGCCACTTCGGAGGTTAATTCCTCTGGAATAAAAACAATGGAAATCATAGATAAGACACTTCTTATACAACCTACCTCAATAATTAGGATTATCGACCAACTTAAACTACAACTTTATCTAGATACGCTTCTCCTCAAATTCAAAAAAGAAGTATTTTGGGTAAGATGTCACAACACCTGGTGAGATATAGGCGAAGGTTTGTCAAATAATGGAATGCATGAAAGACAAGGCCCAAGCGGCAAAGAACAGGTCTTTCAAGATTGCTCATTCAGCCAAAGAAACAACACATGATAAGATAAGTGGAGCAGACCAAACAACAAAGGATAAGACTCTTCACTTTCATTCGACGAAAGATCCTTCCCTGCCAACCAACGTATGCCCCCACTTCTGAAGCCCACAATACAGAAAGAATAAAGGTTATCATCAAACAAAACTAGCTAACAAGAAATATTATTACTTCTAACAAGTCGCAAACGATAGTGTAGCTAGCTAATTGTTACTCGGTAGTTTATATAATTTATCTTTTCCTTACTAAAACAGAGACAAAAGTTTATAACAGTTTTTGAGAGTCTATAATCTATAATTGTAGAAGAACTAATACTACTACTACTACAAAATGAATGTTCAATTGGCGGACAATTTTTTTAAAAAAAAACAAAGACAAGATACACTTATAATGAAATCAACCATCGTTAGTGGTCTTGCTAGAGCTTTAGTTGTTGTAAATGGATAATAACTAACTAAACAGCTTTACTGTGAATTGAGTTCACATGCTCTCCTGATTATCTTTTGTCTACTGATAATGGGAGTAATATCTGAATTGGAGGATGGTCATTTCTACTTGGAAGACCTTACTTCAACTGTCAAAGTAAATTTATCAAGTGCAATATCCTTTTCAGATGTTTAATCTTTTCTCGGTTCTTATGATAGGTTATACAACAACAGGGACTAATTTACTTGTGTGTGAGTAGTTAATCACTTCATTAGCAAGTTTTTCTCTTCTGATGTTGAATGAGTACTGATGGTTGTATGTCTCTATTTTGTTCTTTGGTTGTCTTAGAAACCTATCCACTTGCTTATAGCAGGTATCGTTTTTTTCTAAAGCCCTTAGTTGCTGGTTTGTTTTACGCATTTACTCCTGTAATTAGTCTTACTATCTTACAATTTCACTTCTTGTTTATGGTATTATTTCTTAAAAGTGGTCTATATTATTATAGAGTTATAGAATTAAAGCACATTGAATCTGCCCTGTCTTTGTTGATGGCAGTGTTCGAAAATTGTGCTCTTAGAGTCAATGACAGTTACATGCTGTGTCTCAATAACCTGCAGTACAAGTTCATGTTGTAACTTATCCCACCATAAGTTCATCTAATTGTACAGCAGAAAAATAATTGCTGGAATCGCATGACACTTTGACTCTACTAGGCGATGAGCTATATTATTATGATTCTTTTCGTGGTAACTACTTCTTTTCATCTTATCTTTTCTTGATATAACGTGGATTTGAGTATAAAAATGGATGATATAGTTATATTGATTAGGCTTCCCATGCATGTCTTTCTTCTCATTCTTTTTATAAGAGGATCAACCAAAACATGACCACTAACCAATGAAAAGTTGGTGGAACACTAGGATAGAAACTAATGCTAAACTATTCTACCAAAAATCAGGAACTTGAATTAACATATAATCAATCAAACAGTACTCATTTGGTTTTCAGAACTGACTCTGCTTGTGAACTTCATGAATTTCTAAAAAAAACAGTCCAATTTTTTGGCAAAATGTGTTATAGAGCAACCGAATTGCAGAGTATATGATGGAAATGGACTAGAGAATGGGGCAGAGTAACAGGAAAAGAAGTGATGAGTAAGATGCCAATGTAAGAGGGGCAAACACAAAGGCCAAAAACTGAACCCTTTTCGCGTAGTTTGAATGTGGTGGAGTTTTTAACAGAACATCATGAGAAATTTATTAAATGAGGAAACTTTGCTCCAGCAGCTAGTATTAAAGGAAATCCCCTTGACATAATTTTCTGCAGCAGCTAATATCTGGACATGCTTCGCTGCAACCGCTAGTATTAAAGGAAATTCCCTGTTATGAAGGTGAAACATTGGTTGGAGAGGTATGACTGACTCGTATTCACAATATTCTGCTTCTCCTTGGTTATAACTACGATATTTTGACTTGGTGTGTAGTAAATTTCCATGGTGTTGACATTATTGAGGTACTTTCATCAATCAAATTCTAATATATTTAACATATATTGACATATTGGGCATTACAAAATTCAACACAACAGAAAGATGAGAGGATCATCATCGAACAAAACTAGCTAGCTATATATATCGGTATTTCTAACAAGTCGGAAATGGTGGGTGTCTCCAACTAGTTGCAACTCAAAAGTGTATGTAATTAGTTTTTGTTGTTCATCTTGTATTTCAAACATACTTAGAACAAAACTTTGAACATCTTTGTAAGACAATAAAGTTTAAGAACATTTCACAACTAGAAAATTAAAACTAGTAGCGAAACTAGAATCAGAAACAGATTTAAAAAAAATATATGAATATTTTTCTTAAAGAAGAATTGTTATTAATATGTGTCTAAAGAATCTTACTGATTCCAACAAACTTTGCAAAATACGAAGTTACCAAGAGTTGAAGAGGAAGTGAAACGAAGAACAAAGAAGAACTGAAATTAATTCACAAATCTAAAATTTGTAAAACACGTACCATAATTTGGAAAATTTTTAATAGGAAAAAATCAAGTCCACTGAACTCACAGTGCCCCTTAAGGAAATTATTCCCCTCTAGTATCCAAGGTTTGATTTGAAATATGACCTCCCAGGGTAAAATGATCTCAATCACCAGAGTATAGATACCAAAAACTCCGGTGTCAGCGATTTACTCAACGGCAGTAAAGTACACTTAGAATACTAGATTTAGTAGTTGAAGAAGAAGTCCATGAATTCTATATTAAAATGAGACGAAATCCCTCAATTTATAGAAAACAAAGGGTAGTGCGAAAAGGTTCTTATTGTGTCTTACCGGAAAGGTCACAAACCTTTAGAAAGTCACAACTTTCAGAAAGGTCGTCACCCTTCATAAAAGTCACAACTTTCCATAAAAGTCACAACTTTTCATAAAAGTCGCAACTTTTCATAAAAGTCGCAACATTTCATAAAAGTCACAACTCTTCATAAAAGTCGCAACTCTTCATTTTCCATTCACACCTTTTTAAAACCCAACAATCCCCCGCATGAATGGGGAATGACTCGAAGACAGAGAAACGGACAAGTATGTGTACCTTACCAGCAAGAATGAATTGCATCTGAATAAGTAGGTTTCCCCTTGAAATTTCCGTAGTGAACATATGTTGGATATACTCGGTCAATCAGTAGATGCGATATCTTTGAACCGTCGAACTTTGGTGTATACCAAGACAACCATATGTCACACAATTAACCCTTTACCGTTTAAGGTTCTTACGATTGTTTCGTTTTAGCCATGAACACCTCCTGGTTTCATGAGTGTATAGAGAGATGGGCTTTTGACAATCATCTTCTTTGAAGTGGCTTACACTTCATACTCACATAGGTGATTCCTAACCGTGTTATCGCGTAGATACACTATTTGGTCAACTCTGCCAAACTTAGCAAATCATTAAAACCATTAAGTTTTATTAACTCATTAACAAGTCTTAATGTTGTATCCTTGTCCCTGATCATTGTCTTCATCATGAGAATGGATTGAGTTTGTTGACAATGTCGAACCGTCATTCACAACTTTGTTTTTCTCCTTGAATCTAGCTCTTGGGATCTCCAGTCTGCTAGATAGAGTTACCGCCATGATGACTTGTCCTAAGCCGTAAATTCATTCTCTTAGATGATCTTTTAACTTCCTCTCTAGTTAGGCCTTTTTGTAAGTGGATATGACACATTATCCTTTGACTTAACATAGTCAATTTTGATGATTCCACTAGACAGTAGTTTTCTAACAGTATCATGTCTATGTCGTATATGACGAGACTTTCTGTTATACATCATGCTCCATGCCCTACCTATTGCATCTTGACTGTGAAAGTGTATGCATACTAATGCCAATGGTTTGGGCTAAAATAGAATATCTATCAAGAAATTTCGGAGTCTTTAAACTTATTCACCGACCTTATCTAGAGCACCTAGCTCAAAGATCATTGTAGAGCTAGCGATACATGTCTATTTTAAAATATTTCTAAGAGACTACTCCTTTACCAAGAGTAAATACATATTCGCTCGTGGATTTTACTTCATTTGTCCGATGATCCAATTTGTATCACTCTATCTTTCAATACTGTTGGATATTGTTATAATCCAAGGCATAGTTTTAATTATTATTTTAAAACTTCAAAACTATATGTACTGTCATCTAATGAATTTATTTGGGATCACTTGTGAACCAACTCAGTTTAAAATACCAAATGTTATATCTGATCGCACACACTAGATGATATACATCATACTTCCCAAAACTCTAACACAATCCAATTGTGAGTCACTTTCGCTTTCACTCTTTTGAAATGCAAAGCTCACATTTATTGGAGACTTGACAATATTGACATCCAAATATTTTAACTAGTCAAGTACCTTTTCAATGCAATGAGACCGTGAAAATGCTAAACATTATGGAGTTCTACGAATTCTTATATCTAAGATTGCATTAGCAACTCCAATAATTTTCATTCCACTTGCTTTATAGCATACGTTTAGTAGCATTTATGTCATTAGTGTCTCTACTGATAATCAACATATCACCAATATACAAACAAGCAATGACCTTATGATTTTAATGTGAACACATTTTCACTTCCATCATTCTTCAATCCATTTGCCGACATGGTTTGATCAAATTATGTCATTGTTTGGGTGCTTCTTTTAGTCCATAATGTGACTTAACAAGTTCACACACTTTTTTTTATTTACCAGAAACCACAAAACCCTCGGGTTGTTCCATGTAAATTTCTTCCTCCAATTCTACATTTAAGCAAGTTCTTTTCACATTCATTTGAAGAATTTGGAGGTCATATACCACACTAATAATGTTTTGCATTCGAATGGATGTAATTCTAATTACTAAAGAGTATATATATCGACAAGATCAACACCTTGTTGTTTTTAAAGCCTTTGACACAAAGTCTTGCTTTATATTTTTTTTAACAGTTCCATCAACTGTTATTTTCCTTCTAAAGATTCATTTTGAACCCAAAGGTTTATTTTCTTGAAGAAGATCAATTAACTTTCAATATTGTTTATTGACATCATCTTTCCAAAGAATGAGTCTACAGAAGACACAGGAAATGTTACAAAATCATATTCGAATGAAGTAAATGTCCTTTAACATTTACTAAGCCTCTGAATCTCTTTATTAAGTACATTTTCCTTTTCATTTCCTAGGCCTTTTAGACCCTTCTCTAGACTACTCAAGTCTAATTTTACAGTCCACAGTCATAGGTCCTATTTTAATTCTTTTAGGAATAAGAACTTGGAATTTGACTAGATACCCCCACAATTTGAAATATTTCAAGTTGGATTTCCTTCATTTCCATTTCTCATATGAAAAAGATTGTATTCTGATCAAACAAAATCGATTTCTTTCTAAAAGACAAAACTTTTTGTTGTTCCCTTTTGCAGTAAGGATAGTTCCTCCATACAAGTTTTGTGTAAATCCGAATTTATAAATAATGTATCCATCATTTCTTTCAACATTCGGTTTTTCATTAGATTGAGGTGAATATGGCAGTAGTTTGATGGATATTCCACTTTCCAAACATATTTCTGCACAATCAGATTTATACTCTCCATTCTTATCACTTCTTATATTTTTCACACTGATTTTCAACTTCGATATTACATTGTCTAGACATTTTTATTGTTTCATCCTTATCATAGCAAATAGACATAGTCATTTATAACACAATTCTCAATAAAAGTAACAAATACTTTTTCCCACCATGAGATGGTGTTAATTTCATATCACAAATGACAGTGTAAAAGGGATTAGAATTCCTTTCAACAGGTTTATAAAAATGTTCAACATACTTAGATTCCACAAAAACTTGACATTTTTATTTATTGTACTCAAAGTTACAGTTTTCCTTACAAGGTTTTGTAATTGACATGCCTTAAGTGTTCATGTCACAAACATTGACTCAAGCAAGTAAGAACAAATAAAACATTGAGTTTGAAAAGCTCTTCGTGAGGTAGATTTTTCATCACTAATATTTTGTTTCTATTTCTTACAATTTTGTGTGATACAAACATTGTTTATATTGTCAAATGTCCTTTTCAGAAGGAAATTTCCATAACTTTCAATATGATTGTTATAGAACTACCTATGAACAAAGTTTCATCGGGTTCAATAAAGACAATATATTCCAAACGTTATTTTTACAAAAACATAACAAATGACTATTCACCAATATTCATGTCTATGCAAATACTTTTATTGGAAAAGGGCCTAAAATATCCTCAAAGTATTGGAAATGGTACAAAATTACCCTCCATCCACCTATTGGCTCCGAAATACCCTTCTCACCCATCTATTGGCTTCGAAATACCCTTCTCACCCATCTATTGGCTCCAAAATACCGTTGTCATCCACCTTTGGGTTCAAAATTAACCTCTTATTTAACGGTTTTAAATTTAAACTATTTATATATTTTTTTTAAATATGTGACACTCTACTATTTTTTATAATATAACTTATTAGTATAACTTATAAATCAATCCACTAACCATACATTACTAATGAAATTCCACCAAATTAATAAACCCGTCACATTACTAATGCAACAATAGGAAAGCTACTGCCATTTACTGTTTTTGAAAATTTGAGGCAAAAATATCTATAAAAGTAAATTATCATACATTCAAGTGTCTAAATAAAAATCACCGATAAACATAAAAGTCTGACTATGTTCATCTTAACTGTTCTTTCATCTCAATTATGTTATGTTACTTCATAGATATCTTTTTAGAAATAATATATTAAAGGTTTTTAAAAAATCATAAATATATATAAAATTATATTAAAGAAAGTGCATGAACTAATTCGGGATGTACTACTTCTTTACCTTTAATCATAAATTTTGAATTCAAAGTTGAAAGAGAATCTTATTAAAAGTGTCCTCCTAAATAAGCGGCTTAACTTAAATTTAACTTGGGCTTCGATTCGAACTCGAATAATTTTGGATGTCATTTTCAAGAATCTATAATTTCGTCATGTTTTAGTAGTGTTTATGGCGATTTTGATATTATTATAATTGATTTATTAATTGGGTGGGGTTTAGTTAGTAATAAATGGGTAGTGGGTTGTTTAAAAATCATATTAATAAATTAAATTATAACCAATAGTTGAGCGTCAAGTATATTAAAAAATATTTAAACAATTTAATTTTAAAACTGTTAAATAAGTAGTCACTTTGAACCCAAAGGTGGATGACAAGGGTATTTTTGAGTCAATAGGTGGATGAGACGTGCATTTTGAAGCCAATAGGTGGATGGAGGGTAATTTTGTACCATTTCCAATACTTCGAGGGTATTTTAGGCCCTTTTCCGTACTTTTATTATAATAGACATATCTTTTCATGAAAAATCACAACATTTTAAGTGATTTTTTTTCCATAAAAGAACACAATTATTTTAAACAAGTATATATATAATTTGGATGTTTCATACTAGTCACACTATATACTAGTAATAGAGAAACTCAACAACCACAATACCAAATATACTCCAAGAATTTTATGGGTATAACATAATACAAAAGTATCATTGAATTTCATACTTTTTGCTCCAAAGTTAAATTAGACACCAAGTCTAATCATAAGCAAATAACCCCCACATTTCAAATGTGATCTCAAAAATATTTTTCAAGTATTTAAAAATAGTTTTTCCACATATTTTAATGTTGGAAACATTATTCTACGAAAAAATTATAGTGTTGCAATTCTCTTTGACAATGTTTACACAATGTCAAAGTTCATTCCATAGAGACACAAAATCACAAATTCTAAGTCACTGATATTTTTCCTCTATCATAAATAGACATACCACTTAGTATTTTAAATACTAACAATAAGGACAAAAAAACTGTACAATTTATTTCTATATTACATTGACGTTCATAGAAAATCAAAAGTACAACACTGACTTATTATGTGAAGTTTTCATATTTTTCAAACCAATTGCATAGTCCAATTTTTTCAGAGTATAAAACCACAAAAGTTTTTAGTCTACAAAAATCAGACACACTAACATTTCTCATGGAGTAGAAAACTACAAAAGACAGAATAACACATATTTTTTATCATATAGAAATGTTTTTCTTATCAAATAGTCTTCCAACTATAACATTTTGACATAGTATTTTATCAAAAAAAATACGCATCTCTCAATTTTGCAAACTAAAGAATTTTAAAAGCAACCATATTTGCGATGTAAAATTCATTCCACAACATATGGTTTGCAGACTTTTTTCCAAAGATACACATAATAAAAAAATAAAAAAATCAAAGAGGATAACTCTTAGAAACTATTTTCCTCTTTAGATAATTCTATAAGAAGGTTACCTGGTAATCTTTAAACGGAATACCATAAAAAAAAATTGTTTACATTCTCACTTCGACGTTGCTAAACAAAGCAACAAATTATGAAGTAATGCATTTATCTTCTACTTCCATGATCAGATTCTCTCAATCAGTAGAATATAAAAAATACTAACAGTGTAATAATTGCCTTAAGATTGTTGTTCATCTTGTATTTCAAACATACTTAGAATAAAACTTTGAACATCTTTGTAAGACAACAAAGTTTAAGAACATTTTCACAACTAGAAAATTAAAACTAGTAGCGAAACTAGAATCAGAAAAAGATATAAAAAAAATATACGAAATATTTTTCTTAAACAAGAATTGTTGTTAATATATGTCTAAAGAATCTTACTGATTCCAACAAACTTTGCAAAAACATGAAGTTACCAACTTAAACTACAACTCTAAAATTAATTCACAAATCTAAAATTTGCAAAATACGTACCATAATCTGGAAAAATTTTAATAGAAAAAAGATCAAATTCACTGAACTCACAGTGTCCCCTTAAGGAAACTATTCCCCTCTAGTATCCAAAGTTCGATTTGAAATATGACCTCCTAGGGTAAAATGATCTCAATCACCAGAGTATAGATACTAAAAACTCCGGTGTCAGCGAACCACTCAAGGGCAGTAAAGTACACTTAGAATACTAGATTTAGTAGTTGAAGAAGAAGTCCATGAATTCTATATTAAAATGAGACGAAATCCCTCAATTTATAGAAAATAAAGGGTAGTGCGAAAATGTTCTTATTGTGCATTACCGGAAAGGTCATAAACCTTTGGAAAAGTCACAATCTTTCAGAAAGGTCGTCACCTTTCATAAAAGTTACAATTTTCCATAAAAGTCGCAACTTTTCATAAAAGTGACATCTTTTTATAAAAGTCACAACTCTTCATAAAAATCGCAACTCTTCATTTTCCATTCACACCTTTTTAAAACCCAACAGTTTCTATAGCCAGGAACATAGACACGAGTTTATTATATTGTTTCTCAATGATCATGGAGTAAAGAGATATGAAGGTGAAGCACCAGTTGGAGAGGTATGGCTGACCCGTATTCACAATATTCTGCTTCTCCTTGCTTATAACTACAATATTTTGACTCTGTGAGTATTAAATTTCCATGGTACTGACATTGTTGAGGTGCCGTCATCAATGAGAAATTCAATGTATTTAAAATATCTTGACCTATTGGGCATTACCAATTCAACACAACAAAAAGAAAAAGGATCATCATCGAACAAACTAGCTAGCAGTAAAAATCGGTACTTTTAACAAGGCAGAAAGGGTTGGTGTATCTAACTTCTTGCTGCTCAAAGGTTTATGTAATTGAGTTTAACCATCCAGGAACAGAGACACAAGTTTATTATATTTGCTCAATGCTCATGGAGTAAAAAGATATGAAGGTGAAGCACTTGTTGGAGAAGTATGACTGACTCGTATTGACAATATTCATAACTATTATATTTTGCTTTAATAAACTTCTTATTTGTATATATTTCTGTGCTACTTTCTGATTCTGTGCACATCTGTTTAATGTAAATTTAATTTATAACTTCCAACACTTCAAGAATGGCTTCCCATAAGCAAAGCAATAGAGCTAGTGAAACCAAGGGTTCACTGGCTCTTCACGAGCACAAATACATAATTCCATACTACTCTTTATGTCTCAAACTATGTGATAATACATAGTCTTAATTTAGTTAACATTCTGAGTATAGGCGCGTTGGTCAAACAAAAGACTGCATGAAAGACATGGCTCAAGCAACAAAAAATTGGACTTTCGAGATTGCTCAGTCAGCCAAGGGAATAGCGCACAATAACATAACTGGAGCACCCTATACAACAAAGGATAAGATGACCAGATCAGCTCAAGCTACGAAAGATAAGGTCGATTGAGAAGCTCAATAAGCTAAAGAAAGGATAACCAGACAACAACACTTTCCAAGCACAAGATAAAACTTCAGCAAAATTGCCCTGGTTCAGCTAAAATGCGGGAGCCATTACAGGTATCTCAAATTGATTTTACTATTTACATCAACAATTAAAAGAAACATAATTGGGAGGTTGTTGTTTTGGTAGAGAATTTCCTCAAGAATGTGGGTTGAGTTCAATTTAGATTAGCATTTACATTAATAGTTTTGATAAGGAGATGCAATAACTAAGTCATAAAATGAGTAGGGAGAATCCGAGAGTTGATGCTAATGACCTTGCTGAGGGATGTCAAAGAATGTTTTCTATAAGCCATTGAAGATATATGCAGTTAGGTATTTGGATGAGATATTGGTTATCACGTAGGAGACAAAGATGATGAATTTGAAGTCGAAGATTAGGCTTGTGCAGATACTTGAGAGAGATAGAATTCGATATTATTAAGGTTAAGAATGTTATTCATAGTGCAACATCTGAGAAGATGGAATTTTGGGGATGGACCTTCAGGCAGTTAAGCCATTGAAGATATATGCAGTTAGGTATTTGGATGAGATATTGGTTATCACGTAGGAGACAAAGATGATGAATTTGAAGTCGAAGATTAGGCTTGTGCAGATTCTTGAGAGAGATAGAATTCGATATTATTAAGGTTAAGAATGTTATTCATAGTGCAACATCTGAGAAGATGGAATTTTGGGGATGGACCTTCAGGCAGTTAAGCCATATTTCTTGCACCCACCTATGTCACAAAAGGCAATTAGGGCGAGCAAGAAGTACCTCCAACAGAATGGCGCTTGAGGAAGTTAAGCGGTCTATCTTTCACCCACCAATGTCAGAAAAGGCAATTAGGGCGAGGAATAAGTACCTCCGGCAAAATAAAAGTTAGAGCTTTGGAGTTGAGAAATGCTAAAGAGAATAATAGGAAGAAATTGGGAATGAAGATATTCTGTCAAGTACTTCTGAAAATGAAGCGGACCAATGGTTTCAAAATGATTCCTAGATGGGCGTGAAGTCAACAAAATCTTTGATTTTTGGGCTGAAGAGGAATGCAAGACTTTTTGGAATCTGTCGATGATTGTTGGGAATGACATCAAATGCTTTCAGGTGGTGACTTTCTTTCTTTGAAAAGGATAAGAGATCAACTACCCCGTAAACTAGTAGATGCTTCTAACAACTTTCAAGAGCAAGTTGACAGCAACATAAATCCCATCAAAGCAAAAAGGATGTTAAAGAACAAGTAAAGATAGCAGAGGAAGAAGAGGAATGGAAATACTCTGATCAAACGGTGGCATATCTGACAAAGTTACACGTAATAGTTGAGCCACTTAGAGTACTACTTCATAGTTTATTGATGGGTAGAGAGCAGGGTGGATATATATTCTGCGATTCTATGTTCGCTCTATATACCACTATTTACATACAGATCCGTGAACCTTATAAAGATTTTTATGCAAGCAAATAGTGAAGCCAACAAACGTATGTTCTAATAAACATCTAAAACAGAAAGTTAAATGAACGACAAGAGTATTTAAAAAAAAGATTCAATGAAAAAGCTAAAGCTACCAGAAAACAGACCAAAGGTTTCAAAAATGCTTCTACTTATGGATAATCTCAATAACAGAGAGCTCGTGGAGTAGAAATATTAATTTTTGTATTTACATGAATCTAAACAACGGAGGATGTATGTAAACGCTAAACTTGAGATTTTAAAAAAATAGATCTTCAGTAATGAAAAAACAAAACAGTGGTCTTTTTGTTCTGGTTCTCAAATTTAGAATAGAAATTTCGAATATCAAAGTTACAGACAAACTAAAAGCCACTCGCCTGAATATGCTAAATAACAACAGGCTCATGGAATCAAATAAAAAATTGTTGTAAAAACATGAATCTCAACAACAAAGGGTCTATATAATTGCTAATCTTGAAAAGTTCAGCGATGAGATCCTAAGTGGTAGTCAAATTGAAACTACTATTTCCTTGTACTAGTTCTTGTAATCACAATAGAGCTTTTCAATGATCATAAGCACGCCTTAAGATATCAAAAGTCACACACCTTAATAGAACAATCCTTAATATAGTAAAAGTCACACACCTTATCAGAACATCCACGTTATTAGCAGAGGAACTGATTCAATCAATTGCAACCAAACAAAAAAAAGAACAAGAGATCACAAACAGACAAAAAAAAATACTATTAGGAATCTCAAATCCCTTGAAAATCACAATTAATGCCTAAAAGCAGATTAGTTTGTCGAGTATATTTTATGTTTTATTCCAAACTCATGACTAAATTCTGATTTATCAACATGGTAGAAACCAGTTACATGGTTGAATTCTCAATGAATATCTACAGAGAAACAAAGATAATTGTTAGCGGAAACGTGAAACTAAAGAACAAGGAAGAACAACAATATTTAATGTGGTTCGGATCAAAATGATCCTACGTCCACCAAAGAACAACTGTACCGATATTTATTTCACTATAAAAAGAATATAAGTGAAATACTACAAGAGAGAGAGAACACAATGCCTTAGAAGGTGAGAAGGCAAGTGAAAGGATGATTTGAAAATGAATTAAGAGCTACCAATTTATAGGAATAAATTCATCCTATTGATGTCATCCATGACATCACTATGTGTCAAAATTGTCAAGGTTAAGATAGCAAACCATTTTATGGTTTGCCTAACTTTCACCTACCAAGATACAATCTTTGACTTGTATTTTGTACTAATTATCTTCCTACCAAATATTCATATTAATTCATCTTCCATTTAGTTTGATTCCACAAGAACCAAAAACCAACTCTTTCAATCTCCACCTTGGTTTGTGTTCCAAGCATGCGTATAAACAACTCCGGCCAAAACTTCTAAGCTTACTGGGCAATCCCATTATAAGAAACAAGAAGAATCAAACCTTTGTTGAACATACCAGCTCCACCTAGCAGTTGTTCTCTTAGAGTTGCATCATACTCCCGCCAAGTCCTTGTAGTGTGCAAACTTGGCAAGCGGGACTATTTTGGTCAACATGTCTGCAGCGTTATCGTCTGTGATAACCTTCTCAACCTTGATAGCTCCCTTTTCTACGATATCTCGAATAAAATGAAATCTGACATCATGTGTTTGGTGCGCTCATGAAATCTTTGATTTTTAATCAAATGAATAGCACTTTGACTATCACATTTTAGAATTGATTTAAGCTGAGCTGACTCAATTCTCCACCACCAAACCTTTCAACCAGATAGCTTCTTTCTTTCACTGCCTCCGTTGCTGCCATATATTCTGCCTCTGTTGTAGACAAAGCGACAATCGACTGTAAAGTCGATTTCCAACTAACGGCACTGCCAACGAGAGTAAAGATGTATCCAGTTGTGGACCTCCTTCGATCAAGATCCCCTGCATAGTCAGAATCAACATAACCGAGAATTGAAATACCTTCACTTTTCCGAAAGGTTAGGCCAACATCAGGAGCTCCTTTGAGATATCTCAATATCCACTTGACAGCTTCCCAATGCCTTTTTTCCTGGATTTGCCATGTACTTGCTTACTACACTTACAGATTGGGCCAATATCGGACGTGTGCATACCATAGCATACATAATGCTACCAACTGCACTCGCATAAGCATAAGGAACCTTTGACATATGCTCCACCTCATCCATAGATTGAGGCATTTGTAACTCTGAAAGCTTGAAATGAGAAGCTAAAGGTGTACTTACAGGCTTGCTCATATCCATATTGAATCTTTCAAGAACTTTTCGGATGTACCTCTTCTGAGAAAGATGTACAACACCATTTTCTCTTGAAATTTCCATTCCAAGGATTCTCTTTGCAACTCCTAGATCCTTCATGTCAAATTCCTTGCTCAACAGTTTCTTCAAAATATTTATCTCTGTGATGTTGTTAGCAGCAATAAGCATATCATCAACATACAACAAAAGATAAATCATAGAGTTACCAGACATCTTCTTGTGATACACACACTACAACTATCCAATCACTCCTCGAAAATCCATGTGTAGTCATGAATGCATCAAACCTCTTGTACCACTGTCTAGGGGATTGCTTCGAACCATACAAAGACTTCTTCAGTTGGCATACATGGTCTTCTTTTCCTTCAGCTAGGAAACCTTCAGGCTGATCCATATAGATTGTCTCTCTTCTAGATCACCATGTAAAAAAGCAGTTTTGACATCAAGCTGTTGAAGCTCTAAATCAAATTGTGCAACCAATGCTAGCAGCACGCGAATTGAGCTATGTTTCACGACTGGAGAAAAGATCTCATTGTAGTCAATTCCCTCCTTCTGACTGAAACCCTTTGCAACCAATCTCGCCTTGAACCTAGCAGCTTCACTTCTGGAATACCTTCTTTCTTTCTGTAGACCCATTTGCATCCAACTGTCCTTATCCCCTTTGGCCTTTTAACTAAGACCCATGTCTCATTTCTGTGAAGAGACTCCATCTCTTCCATCATGGCCAACTGCCATTGTGCAGCATCTTTGCAAGAAGTTGCTTCAATATACGAAGAGGGCTCGAGATCCTTAATCTCTTCTTCTGCAGCTACGAACGCTTGTGCAATCAGATTTTCTTGCTCTACAAGATGTTCCGGTTTCCGTATCCGCCTTTTGTCCCTTCCCTTCGCAATTGTGTATGGTTCATTGGAAGCAAGTTCTTTTGCATCTTTTGACTCATCACTTTGAGTCTCTTGATCCCGTTTCTTGGTAAGCTCCACCGGTAGCTCCACTGCTCGTTGTTCTCGTTTCTAGATAACTCCACAGAAACTTTACGAGGATCAAGTATAGAGGATTCATCAAAGGTAACATCTCTACTAACTACAAATTTGAGTAAAGACAAACACCATAGTTTGTACCCTTTTACTCCATCAACATACCCTACGAATATGGCCTTTTTAGCCCTTGGTTCAAGCTTACCTTCATTAACATGATAATAAGTTGGACACCCAAATATTCGCAAGTATGAATAGTTAGAGGGTTCACCTGACCAGACCTCATTCAGAGTCTTAAAGTCAATCACTAATGCTGGAGACCGATTGACAATATGAGAAGCAGTATGAACTGCTTCAGCCCAAAATACTTTGGACATCTTAGCTTGTAAGAGCATACAACGAGCCTTCTCAAGAAGAGTTCTGTTCATTCTCTCGGCAACTCTATTCTGCTGTGGTGTGTGCCTGACCGTCTTATGCCTTGCGATCCCATGAACCTTGCAGAAATCATTGAACTCTTCACTGCAAAACTCCAAGCCATTGTCCGTGCGAAGATACTTGATTTTCCTCTCAATTTGATTTTCAACCAAATCTTCCACTCTTTAAATGCTTCAAAAGCATCACCTTTTGTCTTCAGGAAACGCACCCAAACCTTTCGTGAAAAATCATCAATGAATGTGAGAAGATACCTCTTTCCTCCCTTTGATAGAAGCTTAGAGGGACCCCATAAATCTGAATGGATGTAGTCTAGCACCCCTCCCGTCTTGTGCTTGCCAGTGCTGAAGCTGACCTTTTTCTGCTTCCCTAAGACGCAGTGCTCACAAAATTCAAGTGTGCCGATCTTCTCACCATTCAAAAGGTTGCGGTTGCTCAACATCTCCAATCCTCGTGCGCTCATATGCCTAGTCTCATGTGCCATAATTTTGCCTTGTCATCATTAGATAACTGCACTGTAGATGCATTTACAGAGCCAATAATGGTGCTTCCTCCGCAAGTGTGTAGAGGCCATCCTCCAGCTTGGCCTTCAACATGACTAAAGACCCTTTAGTCACTTTCATAGTTCCTCCTTCACTCATGTACTTATAGCCTTGTTTATCTAAAGTACCCAGGGAGATCAAATTCTTCTTTAGATCAGGAACATGACGGACTTCTGTAATAGTCCTCATGATTCCATCATGGCAGCGAACATGAACTGAACCAATGCCAACTATTTTACAAGTTGCATTATTGCCCATTAATACAGTTCCTCTGCTTGTTTCATAGCTGCTGAACCAATCTTTTCGGAATGTCATATGCAGAGTACAACCAGAGTCTAAGATCCATTTTTTGTCATAGACTCCATTATTGCATGATGTTGTTAGTACATAATCATCATCATTATCATGTACTTTCTCAACAATGGATGCACTCGCCTTTTCTTTGGACTTCGACATAGGGCAATCTCGTTCAAAGTGCCCCTTCTTGTGACAGCCCCAACACTCCGCATTCTTTTTGTTCACACGAGACTTTGATCTGTACTTCGATTTGCTCCTTCCCTTTTGGCTAGTACGACCTCTTACAAAGAGTCCACTAGCTTCGTCACTTTTGTCTCCTTCAAAATGCATCCGCACATCACAAGAGTTTAGTGCTTGCCGCACTTGCTCAAGTTTAATAGGTTGTTTGCTATACATCATTGAATTCTCAATATCACGATATTTTGAAGTCAATGAAAATAGTAAAGAACATGCAAGTGTCTCCTCGTCCTTTTCAATTCCAGCAGTTTGTAAGTCCATCACAAGTTTATTGAACGCATCTAGATGGTCTTGCAACAAAGTACCTGAATCCATATTAAATGTATGAAGACGCCGTTGTAACAACATCCTTGTTGTCACTGACTGGTCCTGGTAAAGCCCTTCCAGCTTTTTCCATAACTCTTTGGCCGTCTCTTCGGTACTTGTACTCACTTCACAAAGAACGTTAGGTGCAAGGGACAGTTGGATTGCACTCAATGCATCTCCTTCAATCTTTTCTTGTCGGAATCCGATATCTTATCGGGGTACTTTCCGTCAATAGCATGGATTGAACCACTTCCCTCCGCAGTAACGCTATCATCTGGATTTTCCAGATATTGAAGTTGTTGCGCCCACTAAATCTATCAATTTCAAACTTCATGGAACTCATTTTTTTTTACTTGTTCTTCCTTTTCTACTATAATGTATTTGGAACTACAGAAAACCAAAGTAATCCTTTTCTGATGTGGAAGTTTCACCTGTGCTGCAACCACAGAGCATACTCAGACAGAACCTTGCTCTGATACCAATTGTTAGCGGAAACGTGAAACTAAAGAACAAGGAAGAACAACAATATTAATGTGGTTCGGATCAAAATGATCCTACGTCCACCAAAGAACAACTGTACCGATATTTATTTCATTATAAAAAGAATATAAGTGAAATACTACAAGAGAGAGAGAACACAATATCTTGAAGGTGAGAAGGCAAGTGAAAGGATGATTTGAAAATGAATTAAGAGCTACCTATTTATAGGAATAAATTCATCCTATTGATGTCATCCATGACATCACTATGTGTCAAAATTGTCAAGGTTAAGATAGCAAACCATTTTATGGTTTGCCTAACTTTCACCTACCAAGATACAATCTTTGACTTGTATTTTGTACTAATTATCTTCCTACCAAATATTCATATTAATTCATCTTCCATTTAGTTTGATTCCACAAGAACCAAAACCAACTCTTTCAATAATAGAACGTGATAGAAACATAGGAGTGGAGGAGAGCAATTTACAGATCTAGAAACTTCTTAAAAACTCGTTGTTGCTGGATGTCGTTGCTGTGAAAGAAAAATATGTTGATGAACGTTGTTGTGAGAGCATTATATGTTGCTGGACGTGGCAATATGATGATTTAGGTTTGGCAATCCTTGTGAGTTTAGGAGATCTTTTTAGTACTAATATTTTTCTTAATCATGTAAAAGAGCTTTGTGGTAATTAATATTATCCTCAGAGCTTAGGAAAAAATTTTCTTCAGAATTTAGAGAAAAGCGCGACTTGAAAAAAAAATTAAGGAAAGGCAGGAGTTTTTATTTTTAGAAAAAATAAAAACTTTTTGCAGCTATTCTTTCTAATTGCAACTAAATATATATTTATTACTGGCCATTACACAGTAGCCATTTGTCCCTCATCGATGGTCGAAAGGAAAATAGGAGGGTTTAAATATAGAAATACTCATATTAATTGTTAAAAGGGTTGGAAAGGAGGATCCCCTCGCGCTGTCATTGTAGTTGCTCGCTCGGTCCGACTTCGGCTTCGAAAAATGATCGATGGATCTGCACACGACCTGTTTGATTCAAAAACTTTCAAGAGCAAGTTGACAGGAACATAAATCCCATCAAAGCAAAAAGGATGTTAAAGAACAAGTAAAGATAGCAGAGGAAGAAGAGGAACGGAAATACTCTGATCAAACGGTGGCATATCTGACAAAGTTACACGTAATAGTTGAGCCACTTAGAGTACTGCTTCATAGTTAATTGATGGGTAGTGAGTGAGCAGGGTGGATATATCTTCTGCAGTTCTACGCTCGCTTTATATACCATTATTTACATACATATCCGTGAACCTTATAAAGATTTTTATGCAAGCTAATAGTGAAGCCAACAAACGTATGTTCTAATAAACATATAAAACAGAAAGTCAAAAGAACGACAAGAGTATTAAAAAAAATTCAATGAAAAAGCTAAAGCTACCAGAAAACAGACCAAAGGTTTCAAAAATGCTTCTACTTATGGATAATGTCAATAATAGAGAGCTCGTGGAGTAGAAATATTAATTTTTGTATTTACATGAATCAAAACAACGGAGGATGTATGTAATCGCTAAACTTGAGATTTTAAAAAAATAGATTTTAAGAATGGAAAAACGAAACAGTTGTCTTTTTGTTGTGGTTCTCAAATTTAGAACAGAAATTTCTAATATCAAAGTTACAGACAAACTAAAAGCCACTCGCCTGAATATACTAAATAACAACAGGCTCATGGAATCAAATAGAAAATTTTTGTAAAAACATGAATCTCTACAACAAAGGGTCTATATAATTGCTAATCTTGAAAAATTCAGAGAATAGATCTTAAGTGGTAGTCAAATTGAAACTACTATTTTCTTGTACTAGTTCTTGTAATCACAATAGAGCTTTTCAATGATCATAACTTAAAACTCTATTAATAGAGCACGCCTTAATATATTAAAAGTCACACACCTTATCAGAACATCCACGTTATTAGCAGAGGAACTGATTCAATCAATTGCAACCAAACAAAAAAAAACAAGAGATCACAAACAGAGAGAATTTTTTTTTACTATTACGAATCTCAAATCCCTTGAAAATCACAATTAATGCCTAAAAGCAGATTAGTTTGTCGAGTATATTTTATGTTGTATTCCCAACTAATGACTAAATTCTAATTTATCAACATGGTAGAAAATAGTTACATGGTTGAATTCTCAATGAATATCTACAGAGAAACAAAGATAATAGAACGTGATAGAAACATAGGAGTGGAGGAGAGCGATTTACATACCTAGAAAATTCTGAAAAACTCGTTGTTGCTAGATGTCACTGCTGTGAAACAAAAATATATTGATGAATGTCCTTGTTGTGAGAGCATTATATGTTGTTGGACGTGGCAATATGATGATTTAGGTTTGGGAATCCTTATGAGTTTAGCAGATCTTTTTAGTACTAATATTTTCCTTAATCGTGTAAAAGAGCTTTGTGGTAATTAATATTTTCCTCAGAGCTTATGAAAATCTTTTCTTCAAAATTTAGAGAAAAGCGCGACTTGAAAAAAAAATAAGGAAAGGCATGAGTTTTTATTTTTAGAAAAAAAAATTTTTTGCAGTTATTCTTTCTAATTGCAACTAAACATATATTTATTACTGGCCATTGTTGACACCAAATTTTGGTCTGATAATTTTAAAATTAATGTTTGAGTATTTTATGTTAAATAATTCAAAATACATGTTTTTGTCATTTTAATGAAATTTGTTGATAATCATCTTTTTTTCTCCAAGTATTAGAATTTTTATCGATTGTTATTTTTATATTATTTTGCCGCAGTCAGACATTCAAATATTTGTTTATTTGTTATAAAATCATTATTTCTGTTAAATTCCATTTTTTTCACATGTAATTGACATTTATTACATTTTCTTATATTCAATTTTTCTCTGTTACATTGTTAATATTCATTTGACATTCTGCACATTCTAAAAATTTATTAAAATTCGAATACAATGTACATACACAAATAGTTTATCAATCGACAATTTTTGGGTTACAATCTCAAGCCCATAACTTGGGCTCATAGTTTTCAACTCCCTATACATGAAATAGTTGGTCCATTAGATTTTCTTGGGGTGGTGAATAAATATGTTAGTGAAAATTTTCAGATTTCCTTTAATCTTGAAAGACTTCTTTTATTGTTCATTATTTTTGGGCGATAAATTTACCGTAGTTACGCCGGATTCCGTCAAGTCCACCACCAAAAACCCTTTCATTTTTTCCATTATTTCCAGCCAACAAAACAACCACAGCAGCCAGGAAATCATCACCCCACCATCCGTTCTTCTTCCTCCCGTGAACCAGTAATCAAACCCGTCACCTCCAAGCTCGCCAAACAGACCCCAAACCCTTCCATTTTTGAAGTGCTACCATTAGCAGCACACACCACCAAACAACAACTTCAAACCACCAGACTCCGATCCCAAAATCTAACTGGAATTTCACCGGAAAACAACCAAACCAGCCCTCCTTCCTCTTCTCCAACCAGAAAAACATCCAAACGACCCTTGTTTTCTCCATTTTTCGCTGCAACCAGCAGCTCCGGCGAGGAGATCAAAGCTCCGATGAAATGGAGCTAAACAAGACTAACCCAGTTCCAGACGCGGCTAGTCCCTTTCCCCTTCTCCCCCTTCACAATTTTCTCTTGTTTTCAGGTGATTTTTACTCGAAATCGACAAGCTCCAGTAGTTTAAAGTTCACAATGTTGCTGTTGTGAGGTCCATCCCCATGTACCAAACTTTGAATAACTTTGTGCCAATTTCAAAGTTTGGTAGAGTTGGTAATCTATAAAGAAGAAAAACTTGTTTTGTGCCAATTTCAAAGTTTGGTAGAGTAGGTAAGCTACAAATAAGAAAAACAAGTTTTGTGCCAATTTCAAAGTTTGGTAGAGTAGGTGAGCTATGAAGAAGAAAAAGTTGTTTTTCTTCTATAGCATATTGGAGGGTAGTGTATTTGTTCTCTATAAAAGGGAGGACAATTCTTCATTCTAAGTACACCAAAAAAGAATTACAAAGGAGAGAAAGAAGAGTGAGGCATCACAGAGGAAAATAATCTGTGAGGAAAATAGAGAGTGTGAGCGATATTGTAGTGAGGTGGAAAAATCAAAAGAGTGTTATTTCTTTTGAATGTGTAGTGGTCTTTGAAGTTTTACTCAGACATACAGTGTAAAATCCTTACTATAGTGATATTCGTTGCTCCTCTCGGGTCGTGGTTTTTTCCCTTATTTAAAAGGGTTTCCACGTAAAATCTTGGTGTCATTATTTCTCTTTTATTCTCGTTGATTAACCGCATTGTTGTGTTCCGCATTTGTTGCCTTTATTACCGCAAATATTATTTCTGTTACGGATTTATCCCAACAATTGGTATCAGAGCACAGGTTCTGCTCATTTACAGAAATATTTTTTGCAGCTCATTGTACTATACTCAATAAAAAAAATGTCTGGAGTAAAGTACGAGGTAGCAAAATTCAACGGTGATAGCGGTTTCTCAATGTGGCAGAGAAGGATGAAAGACTTGCTCATCCAACAGGGTTTGCATAAGGCACTAGGCGGCAAATCCAAAAAGCCCGAATCCATGAAACTTGAGGATTGGGAAAATTGGATGAAAAGGCTGCTAGTGCAATCAGATTGCACTTAACAGATGATGTAGTTAATAACATCGTCGATGAAGAGAGTGCATGTGGCATTTGGACAAGTTAGAAAATCTATACATGTCCAAAACGCTGACAAATAAATTATACCTAAAGAAACAGTTATATGCACTACATATGGATGAAGGTACAAATTTTTGTCTCATTTAAATGTACTTAATGGACTAATCACGCAGCTAGCAAACCTCGGAGTAAAGATCGAGGATGAAGATAAAGCCATAGTGCTCCTAAACGTTGCCATCTTCCTACGATACTTTATCAACAACCATTTTACATGGTAAGGACTCTATTGAGTTGAAGGATGTCACATCAGCCCTTTTGCTTAATGAGAAGATGAGAAAAGGCCTGAAAATCACGGACAGGCTCTCATCACGGAAAGTAGAGGCAGAAGTTACCAAAGGAGCTCAAGTAACTATGGTAGATCCGGAGCTCGTGGAAAGTCCAAGGTCCGATCAAAATCAAAGGCCAGAAATTGCTACAATTGCGATCAACCAGGACACTTCAAAAGAGATTGTCCAAATCTAAAAAGGGGCAAAGGGGAAAGCAGCGGCCAAAAGAATGATGACAACACAGCTGCCATGGTGCAAAATAATGACGATGTTGTTCTCCTCATAAATGAGGAAGAAGAATGCATGCACTTGGCAGGTATAGAGTCGGAATGGGTGGTCGACACAGCAGCATCTTATCATGCCACACCGGTAAGAGATCTTTTTTGCAGATTGTAGCCGGTGATTATGGCAATGTGAAAATGGGTAACACAAGTTACTCAAAGATTGCGGGGATCGGAGACATTTGCTTAAAAACAAATGTTGGATGCACATTAGTGTTGAAAGATGTGCGCCACGTACCTGATTTGCGGATGAACTTGATCTCGGGAATTGCTTTGGACCAAGATGGATATGAGAACTACTTTGCAAATAAAAAATGGAGACTCACCAAAGGGGCATTGGTGATTGCAAAAGGAGTTGCTCGTGGCACGTTATACAGGACAAATGCAGAAATATGCCAAGGTGAATTAAATGCGGCTCACGAAGAAAATTCTGCAGATTTATGGCATAAGAATGGGTCATATGAGCGAGAAAGGATTGCAAATTCTTTCCAAAAAGTCACTCATCTCTTTCCCAAAGGTACACGATAAAACCCTGTAACTACTGCTTATTTGGTAAACACATAGAGTCTCATTTAAGACATCATCTGAAAGAAAGTCGAATATACTTGATTTGGTATATTCTGATGTTTGTGGTCCAATGGAGATAGAATCGATAGGAGGTAATAAATACTTGGTACCTTTATTGATGACGCTTCTCGAAAATTGTGGGTTTATATCTTGAGAACCAAAGATCAGGTGTTTCAAGTATTTCAAAAGTTTCATGCTCTGATAGAAAGAGAGACAGGTCGAAAGCTAAAACGTCTCCGAACCGACAATGGAGGTGAGTACACTTCAAGAGAATTTGAAGAGTATTGTTCAAACCATGGAATCAGACATGAAAAGACAGTTCCTGGAACCCCACAACACAATGGTGTAGCTGAGAGAATGAATCGCACCATTGTTGAGAAGGTGAGAAGCATGCTCAGAATGGCTAAATTACCCAAGACATTCTGGGGTGAGCAGTTCGGACAGCGTGTTATCTTATCAATCGTAGTCCATCAGTTCCGTTGGAGTTTAACATTCCGGAGAGAGTTGGACCAACAAAGAGATGTCTTACTCACACCTAAAGGTGTTCGGTTGCAAAGCTTTTGCACATGTACCGAAGGAGCAAAGAACCAAGCTAGATGATAAATCAGTTCCTTGCATATTCATCGGATATGGAGATGAAGAGTTCGGGTACAGACTATGGGATCTTGTGAAGAAGAAGGTCATCAGAAGTAGAGATGTAATCTTTCGAGAAAGTGAAGTTGGAACTGCTGATGATCTATCCGAGAAGGCCAAGAAAAAGAATGGTATAGTCCCTAATCTTGTTACCATTCCTTCTTCTTCTAACCATCCCATAAGTGCAAAAGTATGATTGATGAAGTTGCTGAGCATGAAGAGCAACCCGATGAGATTGTTGAGCAGGGGGAGCAACTTGGTGATACTACCGAGCAAATGGAGTACCCAGAAGAAGAACAATCTCAACCTCTGAGGAGATCAGAAAGACAAAGGGTAGAATCAACCAAATACCCTTCCTCAGAGTATATCCTTATCAATGATGAAGGTGAGCCAGAAAGTCTTAAGGAGGTGTTGTCTCATCCAGAAAAGAGCCAATGGATGAAAGCCATGCACGAAGAGATGGGATCTCTACAGAAAAATGGCACATACCAGCTAGTTGAACTTCCAAAAGGAAAAAGACCACTTAAGTGCAAGTGGGTCTTTAAACTCAAGAAAGATGGAAATGGCAAGTTGGTGAGGTACAAAGCTCGATTGGTTGTAAAAGGCTTCGAACAAAAGAAAGGTATTGATTTTGATGAATTTTTTTTTCACCTGTTGTCAAAATGACTTCTATTCGAACTATTTTGAGCATAGCAGCTAGTCTAGATCTTGAAGTGGAGCAATTGGACGTGAAAACTGCATTTCTTCACGGAGATTTGGAAGAAGAGATTTATATGGGCAACCAGAGGGATTTGAAGTATCTGGAAAGAACACATGGTGTGCAAATTGAATAAGAGTCTTTATGGGTTGAAACAGGCCCCAAGGCAATGGTACAAAAAGTTTGACTCTTTCATGAAAAGTCAAACGTACACAAAGACCTATTCTGATCCATGTGTATACTTCAAAAGATTTTCTGACAACAATTTTATTATTTTGTTGTTATATGTGGATGACATGTTAATTGTAGGACAAGACAAAGAGCTGATTGCAAAGTTGAAGAAAGATTTGTCCAAGTCATTTGACATGAAAGACTTGGGCCCAGCACAACAAATTCTAGGGATGAAGATTGTTCGAGAACGAACAAAAAGAAAGTTATGGCTATCTCAAGAGAAGTACATTGAACGTGTACTAGAACGCTTCAACATGAAGAGTGTTAAACCTGTTAGCACGCCTCTTGCGAGTCATCTGAAGTTGAGCAAACAGATGTGTTCTACAACAAAAGAGGAGAAAGAGGGAATGGCTAAAGTTCCTTATTCTTCAGCAGTGGGGAGTTTGATGTATGCGATGGTGTGTACAAGACCTGATATTTCTCATGCAGTTGGTGTTGTTAGCAGATTCCTTGAAAATCCTGGAAAAGAACACTGGGAGGCAGTTAAGTGGATACTCAGGTACCTAAGAGGTACCACAAAAGATTGCTTGTGTTTAAAAGGATCTGATCCAATCTTGAAGGGCTATACTGATGCTGATATGGCAGGTGACCTCGATAATAGAAACTCCACTACTGGATATTTGTTTACATTTTCAGGGGGAGCTATATCATGGCAATCAAAGTTGCAGA
Organism: Solanum corneliomulleri; assembly: GCA_027704805.1. NCBI lineage: Eukaryota > Viridiplantae > Streptophyta > Magnoliopsida > Solanales > Solanaceae > Solanum > Solanum corneliomulleri. Next base: position 52,010,328 of record JAKWIY010003052.1, on the reverse strand, counting down.
AGTGTGTCGCACTCTCTACAACTGAGGCAGAATATATTGCAGCTACTGAAGCTGGCAAAGAGATGGTATGGCTGAAACGATTTCTTCAAGAACTTGGATTGCATCAGAAGGAGTATGTCGTCTATTGTGACAGTCAGAGTGCAATAGACTTGAGCAAGAACACCATGTATCATGCAAGGACAAAGCATATCGACGTGAGATATCACTGGATTCGTGAAAAGATAGAGGACGGATCTATGCAGGTCATGAAGATCCCTACCACTGAAAACCCTTCAGATATGCCGACCAAGGTGGTATCAAAGACAAGTTTGAGCTATGCAAAGAACTTGTCGGCATGTACTCAAGCTAGAAACCTGGAACTACCTCCTTCAGGTGCATGGGTCTGGAGGGGGAGATTGTGAGGTCCATCCCTATGTACCAAACTTTGAATAACTTTGTGCCAATTTCAAAGTTTGGTAGAGTTGGTAATCTATAAAGAAGAAAAACTTGTTTTGTGCCAATTTCAAAGTTTGGTAGAGTAGGTAAGCTACAAGAAGAAAAAAAGTTTTGTGCCAATTTCAAAGTTTGGTAGAGTAGGTGAGCTATGAAGAAGAAAAAGTTGTTTTTCTTCTATAGCATATTTGGAGGGTAGTGTATTTGTTCTCTACAAAAGGGAGGACAATTCTTCATTCTAAGTACACCAAAAAAGAATTACAAAGGAGAGAAGAAGAGTGAGGCATCACAGAGGAAAATAATCTGTGAGGAAAAATAGAGAGTGTGAGCGATATTGTAGTGAGGTGGAAAAATCAAAAGAGTGTTATTTCTTTTGAATGTGTAGTGGTCTTTGAAGTTTTACTCAGACATACAAGTGTAAAATCCTTACTATAGTGATATTCGTTGCTCCTCTCGGGTCGTGATTTTTTCCCTTATTTAGAAGGGTTTCCACGTAAAATCTTGGTGTCATTATTTCTCTTTTATTCTCGTTGATTAACCGCATTGTTGTGTTCCGCATTTGTTGCCTTTATTACCGCAAATATTATTTCTGTTACGGATTTATTCCCAACAGCTGTATATCTTCTCCGATCAAAATCCGCACTCTCCGGCAAAATTGGTCACAAGAAATCACCAGTTCCAATGTTTTCCGGTAACATACATATCCTTCTTTCTTTTTTCTTTTTTTTTTTTGTTTTGTCTAGTATCAGTTCTTATGGATTGCAAAGTAATTAATATTTCTCTGGATGGAGTAATTATTTTTGTAGATTATGTTTTTTTTGTTAGTCTTATTTTGTCATTCTTTATGAGTTTTGTTGTCCTGTATAAATTTGTCCATATTTGTTTTAGTATTTCTTCTTAAAATATTTTCTGAAATTATAATAAGATTTTATGTTTGATTTTTTTATAGCTCATGATACTGCCTTATTTCCATTCTTTTTCTAATTGTTGTTTATTTTATTTTATTTTAATTTTTGTTAGTTTGCGTATTTGATTATTTTGTTGTTGCAATAATTTTATTAATTTTGGTGATGCTAACTTTCTAGATGCATTTTTTTTATTTATTATTTTTTACTAGTTAACTAAGGATTTATTATAATAGTTTAGTTTTGGTTAATTACTATGGCTAATTATGTTTTTAGGCGTATTTTGTTTAATTTATTATTTTTAGTAGACGTTATTATAAATTATTTTTATTAATATTATATTTTCTCTGTTAATTTTAAGTACTTCCAAATAAATATACAATGACTATTATTATTTTATTATTGTTTGTGATATTTCAAATGACATTTGTCTTTTACATTCTCCGTTAGTTCTATTTAGATTGCGAGTTAAAAATGGTCAATTAAAAAATCCTCCGTCGGTTTTAAAGGCCTTTTCATTTTAAAAGACGGAAATTTAATTTGAGTTTATATATTTTAGTTGTTGGAATTGGCTGATGAAGAAATTACCGTCGATTCCCAATGTCTCCCATGTTAATAAGACGAATTTTTATTTTTAAGTTAGCATTTCATATATCTAATTTTTATTCATATTTATTTATTACTAACACTTTTACTAAGTGTGTTTACAGGTACCCAAGATTTGGTTTCTTAAAGTTATTTGAAAGGAGTTTGAATTATAATTTTTAATTCATTATTTTGTATATATCGATGTTAGGCAAATCTTAGGTCGATATTATTATTTTATTTTATTGTATACATTGCATGTTTATTATATTTGTACATTATTTATTTTCCTCCTCAATTTGAAAATATGAACTCAGTCGGGAACCAAAATTGTGGATTTCGAAGGGTGTCTAACCCCTTCCTTTTCGGAATAACTTGAACCCATTACCTAGAATCAAATTGGTTTCGTAGATATTTCTTTCAAGTTAATTAATTAATCGATTTTCTAGTTTTTCAAAAGAAAAATTAGTGGCGACTCCCTTTAATCCCTTTAAACTCATTTTACCACTTTTAACCCTTTTTAAACCTTTTAAAATATTTTTGCTAGATTTTTTTTTTTAATTGAGTCACTGCGACGTTGCTCCCATTCAAAGAATGTCAACAGCCATTACGCAGTAACCACTGATATTTTGCCTCGCGTATACATATTAGCAACAATTAACTTATTGCCGCAAAATAATTGTTGCTAAAGTTCATTTTTGTAGTAGTGTATATTATAACCATTCAACATCAATGTGGGGGATTGTTCGTATATAGCAAGAATTGATGGAAATAAAGGGAACGAGAAAAACTTGGAAAGTTGAGAACTTGAAGAGTTAGGAACTTGAAAAATCCTCTTATGCTTTAATGAAAAGGCATTTGTCCCTCATCGATGGTGGAAAGGAAAATAGGCGAGTTTAAATATAGAAATACTTCTATTAATTGTTAAACGGGTTGGAAAGAGGGACCCCCCTCGCGCTGTCGTTGTCGTTGCTCGCTCGGTTCGGCTTCAGCTTCGAAAAATAATCGATTCGACTTCGGCTTCGAAAAATGATCGAGAGATTATTTTTTGGACAAAGTTTATCTTAATCATTTAATTAATTATTTATTTATTTAATTAACTAAATTAAATGGCCAAAACATTTTCAATTGTTTGGCTTATAAAAGAAAATTTTTCAATTATTTAGTTGAAATTAACCAAAACGTTTTGAACTTTTTAGTTGATTAACCCAACCCGACTCGGATGCGCACACGACTGGTTTGATTTAAAACTTTCTAGTTTATTTAAATTTCCCGCCGCTTTTGGAAATGAATGTTCTGAAAGGTTAAAACTTTCAGGAACAATCAGTACATTTAAAGGTTGCAAACTTTCATTAATGGTCGTGTAGATTCTGAAAAGGTTGTAACCTTTCGGAACCTGTTCCTCTTGCCTATAAATATCATTCACTCTTCAGAATTTTTCCTTATGAATTTTCTGATTTTCTTCTTCTTCTTGTGCACAAAATTTTTTCTTCGTGTACTTTACTGCTGTTGAGTGGTTCGCTGACACTAGAGTTTTCAGTATCTATATACTAGTCATTGAGATCATTTTATCCTGGGAGGACATATTCTCAATCAAATCTCGGATACTAGAGGGGAATAATTTCCTTAAGAGGACACTGTTAGTTTAGTGTACTTGATCTTTTTCTATTCATCTTTCTCACTGGTTCAGTAAATTTTGGTTACTTCGTGTTTCTTCAAAATTTATTAGAATCAATAATTCTGGTTTTTTCTAACACATATTGGTTCATCTTGTATGCCTAACATACTTAGAAGGCCTAGAGATATGACTTTTTAAATTGCTAAATTCGTTATTACTAAGTTTGCTAAAATTTGAACTAATATGTATTGATCATACATATTTGTTTACCGAAAATATCTATCGACTAAGTGTAGTAATTTTCAAACATTTTTTTCTCTCGAATGAACCCTAACTAACCAATTAATTTATTCACTTAGATTGTGTCAATAATTTTGTTATCTCTAACCTCCACTTTCAAATTTCAATCATTAATATCTTAATTCTTTAGAGTGATGTTGCTCAACTAAAACTTAATCTCGCAATCTCTATGATAAAAAAGTTGTATACTCCAAATAGTACCTTATATGCTTGTGAATCATAACGCAAGTTTCTCATTTTTTTTAACATGATTAATAAATGGTATATGTTGCAAGCCCGATAAAAGGAAAGCTCCTACTCGTGGATGAGATAGAGAGGCATTGCCCGAGACCGTATTACAGCATGATGATGTTATTGAGTAATAAACTAAGCTGAGGGGGCCAACCAAGCCTCATGTGGTTACCGAAAACACTCCAATGCTTCAAGAGTTGAACATCAGGTTATTGGCTAGATTGGGTAGTGCCCCTACTTCTGGTATCCATCCGGGTAGTTCATGTTTACCTATTAATTTGTGCTACACAATCTGCTCAGGGTCCTAGTGTGGGATTTCCAAATCCTAGTTCAACTTCAGTGCCTTCTTTGGCACCTCCAACATTATTAACAATTATAGTCAACCTTAAATTATAGTTATTTTTTAATTCTCATAAGAAAGTTCAGGGTGGAGCCACATAGGCTAATTGGACATCTCAAATTATATATATATATATATATATATATATATATATATATATAATATATATAATATATATATATATGATTTGGACCTCCCCAAAAACATAAATAAGGTGCGGCGGAGTTGGTAATAGCTGGTGATATCCTACTCTTTGCCTGGGTTTGATTCCCCACAAGGGTGTTTCTTTTTACTTTAATTAGTTTGACGTCTTCAATTAAATTAAGTAAATAGACATACATAATTTTAACATAAATTTTTGGCTTAAGTCATATGCGGCCCCTTAAAGTTGTTCGCATAATTCACTTAAACACCTCAACTAAGACTATTACCAATTAGACACTTTAATATTAAAGAATATGTATCTATTGAACATAAAACGAAAATTTTTTTAAAAATATTTTGCGTGTAATTCACGCGCATTGACTTAAAAAAATGACAATAAAATTATGACACTTGGCACATGACCCAATCTAGCAATAAAATATAATTTTTTAATTTAAAAAATGAAAATAGTTTCCCTTTATTTATTAATAACAAAAATATTTACAAAAGAAAATCTCCCCCACCCCCACCTAACCCTTTGACCTTTCTTCTTCCTCTATCCATTCCTCTACCCAGTAACCCCGACAGCTATTATAAAAAATATAAAAACCTCCATTTCAAATTTAATCTCCTATCATATGTTATTCTCCATTTGTTTTGAGATTTTTGTGAAAATAAATAAACGTCAATAAATTATTTTTAAGATTCATGACCAAGAAAAATTGAAAGTATGTTGAATTTTTTAATATCATCTTTAATAAATTAATGAGTGGCGATGTTTGTTCAATCGGAGTGATCGAAATAGAGATAGACGAATATTGATCAATTTTTAACTCCAACGTTCGAATTTTTCTTCTTCTCACATATTAAATTAGCAGATTTTTTTTACAAAAAATGAAAAAAAAAAAGAATGAAACAAAATGCTAAGAATTTTGAAACCATTAGAATGGTGGGGGAAGAAGATAACCACTGATGCTAAGAATTTTGAAATCATTAGAATGGTGGGGAAGAAGATAACCACTGGTGCATAGGTACGGGGGTTGGGTTGGGTTGGGGTTGATAGAAATAGGGAAAAGAAGAACATATCTTCTTTTTTGTTAATTATTTTTTTATAAATTAACTTAGGGGTATAAATTAAGAAAAAAAAGGAAAACTATTATTTTTAATTAATTAACGCGCTTAAGGAAAGTGTATTACACGTTTTTTGCCATTTCAGCATTTTGTGTCTAATAGGAATGACTTTTGAACAAATAAAGTGTTCAATTGGCACAAGGATTAGTTGAGGTGTCTAAGTGAATTATGCGGACAACTTTGAGTGGCTGGAGATGACTTAGGCCAAAAATTTTTGTAGCTTGGTGGTCAAATGTGTCATTAATTGCTCTAGGAACCTGAGTTTAAATCCCTCTTTCACTACTTTATTTGTGGGTTTTTTTCCAGTTAAAATTGCATTATTTCCTTAAATTTTAATACATTTTCCTTAAATTTTAATACATTTTCCTTATGTAATAAGATTTCCTTAAATTATTTTAAAAAACTGTCTTAGGTTTTCTTTCTCTATAAGTAGGAGATGCGATAATCCAAATTATATTACCATATTATTTAAAATAGAATCTCAATATTTCTAGACGGTTGTATAGTGCCTTATGTAGAAAAGAAAATATTTCATCGAGTACAATTGTACTAATAACATTTTTTAATTATGTTTTAAATAGTATATTTTTTTTCTTTATGTTAATTTTGAATTATACACTTGTAATTTCATTTTAAAATTACTTATATTAGTTAAATATGCTTAACTTGATTATTTGTATTGGTAGTTTAAATTATCGTTTTTTTAAAAAAAAAAAAAATTACTGTTAAAAGTTTGGACATCCTTAATGAAATTTCTGGCTACGCCGTTGGAGGCAAGATTTAGAAGGCCTAGTGATATGACTTTTTAAATTGCTGAATTCGTTATTACTACGTTTGCTAAATTTGAACTAATATGTATGATCATACATATTTGTTTACCGAAAATATCTATCGACTAAGTGTAGTAATTTTCAAACATTTTTTTCTCTCGAATGAACCCTAACTAACCAATTAATTTATTCACTTAGATTGTGTCAATAATTTTGTTATCTCTAACCTCCACTTTCAAATTTCAATCATTAATATCTAAATTCTTTAGAGTGATGTTGCTCAACTAAAACTTAATCTCGCAATCTCTATGATAAAAAAGTTGTATACTCAAATTACTTGTACCTTATATGCTTGTGAATCATAACGCAAGTTTCTCATTTTTTTTTTAACATGATTAATAAATGGTATATGTTGCAAGCCCGATAAAAGCATATGTGCCAGAAACACTAAATAAGACAGATACTATTGAAATTGTTCGGCCGAGTAGAAATTGAGATCCATTTATAAATCGGAAGGTCTAGGAATTAGAAAGAATAGTTTTATATATATGTATTGTGAAGAAACCATGTGTTCCTCTCATCTTTTTTCTAAAGTCTAAATTTCTCATCTCATTCTTATATATCCTTAGTTACTTGTTACTTTTTTTTTTATTGTAATTCCAGAGTTTTAAGTGTTGTTGTAATTTAACTATCTAACTAGCTTCTGGAAATGTATCTTGCACATTTATTCCAAAATACCTAATTATAAATTTTGAATGATAAATTTTAAATGGTACGTATACTATTGCATTTTCTTTTTGCTATAAAATAAAAATAAAAACATACAAGAAAAAAGTTATAACAATTTGTGTAAGTTGAGATTAGTAAATTGCAAACTTTATGTTATATCAATCCTGTTTCAACTCAAAGACATGAATACGAAAAAGAAAATAAAAAGAAAATGATTGAACAATAATTATTAAAAGGCATATATATATAAAAGAAATACAATATCGAGCATGAAAATTATTAATATTGAATCAAAAGCTAAATATATGAAAGAATATTAATACCAATTGTTATGCTTTATAAAGTGCAGAAGTTGATCGAGACTGAAAAGTGAGTCAAAGAGTCCAGTGGAAAGAGAAAATAAGAAAAATCAACATAATACTATATATGCAAATAAAAAAAAAACAAGTCATGATTAGGAGAGGCCTACAACTTAGGTAATCAGCAAATTTATAAGCTTATTAAATGGACTCAAGGTAATTAATAGTGATGATGTCACACCCAATCTACCGGGCGTGCGGACACCAACTCGAATACCTAAGCAGGAGAACACATATAATAGAGATAAAATCTTTATAAATAGATTCTTTTCTACGATTTAATTAAGACTTGTAAATTAATTAAAAAAACCAATGATCTAGTCTAATAGGTACAAGAGCTACTAAGAATAAAAATTGTACAATATAACAAAAGACACACCTTCCATTTGCAGAAGAAAAGATATAAGTTGCTGGGGAATTTCTTGATGTTCCTCTATTGAAATATCACCAATTCTGCATTCAGACTATGTCAAAAGACATAGGAAGAGTAGTATCAATACGACCCCATGTACTGGTAGGGATCATCGGTCAATCCGATGTCCACCTCATAATATTATAAGAAATAAATAATAAAATCATGCATTAAACCACTCGTTTCTCCACCTTTGCCCTATCGTAGAACACTTTCTATTTACATCAATGCTCTGAATACTAACCACTTTAACGACAACTAACACTTCCAGTTTTATTAGATCATAGCCTAAGCATGCTAACCCCATCAAGTATTTTCGAGTACTACCACCTTCCTTTCCGACAAGTTAGTCGTGTAATACCCTTAATTTCTTGTCACCTTGCCAAACCAGGGCCGCATAATTTTGTTACCTCAACTCTAGACATAACCCATTCTCTTTTGGTACGTACCCCGAACGAACACCTCTCTCTATTCTCCCCTCACCCCTAGAACACCTTGACCTTTCATTATTGTCGAACAAGTATATGTTATAGAATACATCCACGTCACCTCATATTCATATACACACACCTAATCCACCTACACTCAACCCTCAACGTTTTCATACACCCAAAATATTGAATATAACATGCTCCACAATAAACATTTACCAAAAGTAGTTGGTCCTCTTAGGGAAACCAAGCCCAAACAGTTAGCTTGATGGAACGTGGATATCTGATCCATAGTTGTGTCGTAACATGACAACTCGATCCAATAGTTCTGTCCGAACATGGCAACCCGATCAAATAGTTGTTCTGGAACATGGAAACCCGATCAAAGTTAGCTTTCCTGAATGTGGCAATCCGATCCCTAAATGCACACCACATTCACAATTACAAGTATATCATCAAGATCATACATTTATATCATGATTCATGGTTACATCATTCGATTATATAATTTACAACAATTGTGATCAATATTGCAACCTTCATACATATACAAGTATCACAATGAAACAAGAACCTGCATACATCACTCAGAACTAGAATCACGACCATCACTTAAGAATTATTCCTCAATTCCTAACATACAAATATAGAAAACTCAGTCCTAGTTCTTCATTAGGGTTCGTTATATGGTTTTAATCCTTATTCACCAAAGTTCATCGATTTCATCACTTCCATAGATCGAATATAGCATACACTTGTACTGGGTACCACTTTATCGAATATCCTTGTTCTTGAAGCAACTCTATTCAAGAAGGTAATTTAGATAACCTTGACAAGTCATCAAAGTATCTTCTTAAACACTAACCCAATTACATCGAACTATAACAATTTTCCACAAAATTTGCTTGATGCACGAATGTCTTCATATAACCCATTCTATTGATTTCATACATTACATGGTAAACACGAATTTACAACTACTCAATGCATAAAATGTAACCTACCTTGACTCCAAGCAGTTGTACAGGGTTTTGACTTCGTTCCAGCTTTTCGAGATTCAAAATGGTGAATTTGATCAAGAATTGGAAAGATTCAACCATCCCTACACTAGAAATCTCCTTCTTCCTCCTTCATGAGCTTAGAGAACTTTTCTGAGCTTTCTAGGGTAATTTACAACTTTTCAAGATATTTTAGAAAGATGGAGAAAATACGATTTCTCGTAATTATATTTTGTCCCACTTATTCCGCTGTAGCGGCAATTTATTCCACTGGAGCGCCATCGTGCTAGCGGCATCTAGCCCGCTGTAGCGGGACATGGTCTAGATTTTTCGTGGATTTTTGTCTTTACTAAATGAAAACAATTCAGGTCATTATAGATGAACCCTTCAAATTATGTAATTATGTCTTTTTAATTTACAAAACAATAGTAAAGTTATAACCGTAAGAATCCTTTTAGATACCTCTCAGAATGGAGAAAATAACATAAATATTGATTGTAGTACTTTTAATTTATTAGAAAGTAAAAAGATCATAAATGTCTAAGAGATTTTATTCGTATTGGAAGATGTAATGGCTAAGGAGCAACAGTAAATTAAATTTGTGTAACGTCATTAAAACAGTGAAAGTTCCATTTCTCATTCATCCGTTCAATGTATGTATACAATTGTTTTATTATTTAAGATATAAATTTAATCTTGAAGAGAGCTATAATGAGTATTTGTATTTTATCCCTAAATATTATAATATTAATGTTTTTTTTAATATATATATATATATATATATTATATATATATATATATATATATAGTATGAATGTTATTATTTTTTTAATACCACAACTTTATAGGGTTATTTTGATACTATATATATACCCGCGCATTGCACGTTTTTAAAATATAATTATGTTTTAGATTGAAATAATTAATAAGAACGCATTTAGTAATATATATTTTAAAAATAAACAAATATTTAACTTATTTATCGGAGCAAATTAAATTTACATTATTATTACACAATTTAATTTTTATAATATTAAATATTACATTTTATATTTTTTTTTATTATTTTACATTGATAAAAAATATACGGAATCCAAAAAATAATAATAATAAAATTAGATTCCTTTTTGCTACCTATACGTTCATTACTTAAATCTAAATATTAAAAGAAAAAAGATAGATCATTAATTTCTTTGGCTACTTCATCCAATAGGCTTACTTTTTTCTTGTCTGTACGTTCATCTAAAAATATACACAAAAAAAGTAGAGTAAGGAACTGACTCATCACAGACACAAACGATAGAAGCATCGTTAGACCAAAAACCTCGTTGTTTCTGTATAAGTTTTTCATCACACAATCGCCATTGACCTCCAATAGATATGAATCTATTAAAATTAACAAAAAAAATAGATCATCACTATCGAATCATTGGGTAAAACTTTCCAAAAAATTTTAATATTGCATACAAAAATTATTTTGGAACTTTACAATAATTTTATAAATTTATTTTGAAACTTTAAAAGGTGTTATGGTAAAAAGAATATAATTTGCGTATAACTACTTCAATATATTTTTTTAATGATATTTTAATATTTTACTATGTTAAAAGAAACACTAAGTGTAAAATATAATTTTTTTAATTTATTAATCAAGTTTTAGAGTTTGTGTGTGAGTGAAATTTTAATAAGAAATTTTAAAACTGCCAATTTATATTTTTGTTTTTAATTAAATAAAATTTAATCATAAATCCGATCATTCAAAGGTGAATGTGAAGGGTATTTGGGGGCCAATGGGTGGATGGAGGGTAATTGTGTACCATTTTCAATATTTCGAGGGTATTTTAGGCCATTTTCCATTGATTTTATAATCGAAGGATCCAATATAATTTTTGTATGTGAATACACAAACACTAAAAATAATATGGAACACTAAAAATAATATGGAGATTTGCAATTAAATTTAGTGATTAATTAAATACAAATGTAAAAACAATGAATATATATATATATATATATATATATATATATATATATCTATATATATATATATATATATATATTATGTATGTATGTATGTATGTATGTATGTATGTATGTATGTATGTATGTAGGTATATATATGTATGTATATATATGTATGTTATTAATTTTTGATTAAATTTAATCTATAATAAAATTTATAAATTATTTTATCAATATAGCGCACACATAGATATAGTTATTTCAGTTGTGTTCCTATAATTTAGGTGCATTCTTTTTAGGAATAACATGATCTATGTTACTTACTGTTTAATTTGAATTTTAAAAAAATTAAAGTAAAATATTAAAATAACAGTAAAAAAATAAGTTAATGTTGACAATTCTTAACTTTTTATACAGTACAAAATTTTGTGATTTTATTTTTTTAATATATTAAAAATTGAATCAATTTATTTATTCATTTGTATTCAATATTTAATTAAATTTTTCAAAATATACGTATTTAACAAAAATAAATTAATTTATCAAATCCATAAATAAATATTTATCCTATTTTTAAATTTCATAAAATATATATATTAAATATTTATATTCACAATTCTATTTATTTTGATTTGATAATATATTTTAATATAATTACTTCAAAAGAGTTACAAAATATTATTTTGATAGTATAAAGAATATAAATATCTAATATGAAATATATGGTGGAGTGCAATATACATACAAGTAAACAAGCCAAAAAGAACATTTTGACTCAAAAGTTTGCAAATCATCAATTATGGGATCATATTTTTCACACTCATTACATTTTATTTTCAATTACTTATTTCAATTCATATAAAAAAAAGCGTCAAAAAATAATTAAAGTGGGATAATAAACAATAAATAAAACAATAAAAACACAAGTCATAGTATTGGTTCATTAAATTACTAAGTCTTTTTTTTTTTTTCAATTATTATTTTTGATTTGGCAAAAAAATATTTTCTATCATGGTTTTTTTTTTTTTTTTTTTTTTAAGGAATAACATTGCAACACAAATTGAAAACTTGTGACATTGTATGGCATGGTCTTAACCAAGTTATTTAAAAATTTAGTTTTAATATTTTTTAAATTTTCTTCTTTATCTCCATTCTAATTCATGGTCCTCTCTCTCTCTCTCTCTCTCTCGCTCTCTCTCTCTCTCTCTCTCCTCTCTCTATATATATATATATATATATATAGATATATATATATATATAGTAGATATAGATATATATATATATATAATATTATATAAAAACAAAAAAACAAATAAATTATCATAAGTTTACACATTTAAATTTGGAGGTTATGAGGAGTTATAGAGATTATGAAAATATAAATTATGAAGATAAAGAGATACACATTTCTTAGTTTAAGAAGGGAAAATTAATGAGATTAATTTTAGGGAATGATAAATTTAAAGTTCTAATTATTTTTGTAGGATTAGTTTCTCGCCTCACCCATTTATTTTTAGGATAAAATGAAAAAGTAAATGTTTTAACTAATGAAGAAACATAAAGTGTGATAAATAACAAATTACAATAAGGAGTGTTCTACTCAAAATTAGTTTTTTATTTACAATAATATATATATATATATATATATATATATATATATATATATATATATATATATATTCATACGAGTTTATTACTTATTAATATTGTCATGTGTTATTCATTCACATTAAAAATATGTCAACTTTATATGTTTAATTAAAAAATTAATGTAATGTATTCTTACAAAGTGATATCGGGTGTGCTCATTCATAAAATATTATTATAAGAATTTGATACTAAAAATAAAATTTATTCATTTTTTTTGTGATTGATTACTAATATGATAGACCGCATCATATATTTTTAGGGGCAACAATATCCAGTAGATATAAAAGAAATGTACCATAGGTAATATACTTTTAATTCAATCATGGAAAAATTTAAAATATTAATTAGCTGTTAATTGACGTATATATAAATAATAAAAAAATGTGCATCTTTTCATCTTCAACGACAACAACAATGAATAGAATATTCATTTTTTTGTTCAAATCAAAGAAATAAAATAGAAGAGAATAGAATATATGCTTCCTTCTTCATTTTGTTGAACTTATACCAAATAATGTGATGAATCTTTGAAGAATATACCTATGATCTTCATCAAAGTAAAGGTCATATTGTGTTATCATCTTTTCCATGTCTTCTTTTCATTATGTACATGATTGATGAATAAAAAGACGAAGAAAAGAAAAAAAAATCTATACTAAAAAAAAGAAAGAACGAAAAAATGAAAATGAACATTCAATATCTCTATAGATGATAGGTATTTATAGATTGGATAAGCCATAGAAATAGTTAGAAGGAAATTGAAAAGACATGCTATTTAAGTGAGAATATCAATAGATGGAGGTTTTTTTTGTAACTCATTATATATAATTACAATGATAAATATGTTTGAATTTTTTGATTAATAAACAAATTATTTCATGAAAAGAAAGAAGAGAAAATATCAAAAAGAGAGAAAAAAGAAAAAAAGAATAGAGGCCATAGAGAGGTGCCACATCACCTTGTCTATGGTCCTCATTTATATATATATACTAGTGAACTTAGCCGCGCTTTGCGCGATAAAAAATACTCGTTAAATTTGCTAAGTAATTAATTTTTTGAATATGTTGATTACTAAATATATTTCTAAAGATTCTTTATAGTCTTAATCTAAATATATCAAATTTTAAGTCTAATTAAGTTTATTATAAGTACTTAAATTTTATATCTTTTGTAATTTGAAATCGCTTAGAATTTCGAAATTATAAAAAAAAAAATCTAAATTTATTCTCTTTATTTTAATAATAAAAGTAAATTTAATGTAATAAGTTGAACTCTTTATGAAATTTAATATTAATTTAATAATATAATAAGCTTAATGTAAATATAGTTTTTTTTTTCTAATATCTATTCTTTTCCTTCAAAAGTATTATACTTTCCTTAGTAATGAATTTTTTTCCCATCTTTCACTAATCTAGATTAATGAATGTTTGTAAATCATTTTCTATTTTGACTAATTTTATCTACGATTATAATATACGGCCTATTATTTATATAAAAATGAATAGATTGAAAGATAAATAGTCTCAATTACGTAAATAATATAAAGTATTCAATAATTAAACCCAAATTATATATGTATAACTAAAATACAACTTTAAACTTACCTATAATTTTAGTTACAATTTCTAAATTATTCTAAAAGGTAAATATAAATAAAAATTGTGAAATTTCCTAATCCTCAAAATTGATTTCATTATTCAAATAAAATATATACACTGTTGAAACCATTAAAAAAACCTTAAATAATAAACAAAACGATTCAAGTCTTCAAAGTTAAAATTAATATACCTGAAATTTCAATAATATTATTTAGTGTAGGTATAAATTATAATAAGATAAATTAATCAAAGAATCCTTGTTGGAGTACCAAAGAAAATTAAAATAAATTAAAATTAAACAAAATAATCTTTTAGGAATACCAAAGAATTTATCCTAGCCTCTAATTATTCCAATTTGTACACTCTCAATGTTCACTCACACACCATTTGAAGATTAATGGACATAAACATTAATGTAGGGCTCCTTTCCTTGTGAGTTTATGAAAGTTAAACTTAAATATTGTCATATGTTCATCTTGTCTTTCATTATAAATAATAAAGATTATTTTAAAAAATGTGCAAAATAATAAGTACACTAAAAATCATCAATGAGGAAAAAAGCAATAAAACAAAAAAAAAAAACAAAAAAAATATTGTAAATAAAAGACATCAACAAACTGAAATAAAAGAGTAACATGAGTGAAAATTGTACTCATCAAAATTGAATTTGAATTTCCAAAATTGTTATATACTCGTCCACACTGTTGAGTGTTAACAATAGAAGTTAGTCACAAAGAATCTATATATATATATATATATATATATATATATTATATATATATATATATTATATATATATATAATAAAATTAGACATAATCAAAGTGATGTACCTTGGGAACTCAAATTAGATATTGTTCTCATTGAATTTGAATTTCCAAAATTGTCAATGCTCATCTTATCTTCCACATAGTAAAAGTAGTAACAAGTAACTACATATTATAAAATTAGAAATAACCAAAGTGATGTACTTTAGTATAAATATGATGAAGAAAGGAAAATAAAATAAAAAATTTTTGCATTGGTGAAGATGACATGATTTTAGTATTTATAGTAATCCATAAATTCCTTAACTATTGATATATAAATTAAAAGAGTAATGGAGTAATCAATACCTACAATTGTAACTTATATTGGTCATATTGTCTTATTTATAATTTAGTAATACTTTTAAGAAGGAATAGGGAAGGTTTAATATTTAAAGGGATAAATTGTAACTTATATATACCAAAATAATAAAGGTATTAATGGAGGAATTTAAAGAGAAATAATGAATAGAGGATATTTATTTTTTATTTAACAATTATCAAGATAAAATTAAGAGAAAAAAAAAGCTTTAAAAAAAAGATAAAATATATAAATTCTAATATGCTGGCATATGAGGGGTGCCACATCAGCACTTTCATATCCAGATTTATATATATATATATATATATATATATATATTATTATATATATATATATATATATATTATATATTGATTTCAACTTTCAATTTTTGTTGTTCTATATAGACACATGTTTTGCATGTGTTTTCCCATGCAATATTTTATAAATTTGTTTAGACGATTGAAATTCGATGAAAACATACGTGTAATGAGTACTAAAATGAAACGATCTCAAATAAATGTTACGACAATAATTTTTATATAGAAAATTAAATTAAAGAAGACTAATAGAGAGAAGATATAAAAAAAAATTAACATAGAAGAAAAAATGCATACACATCATTTTTAATTCTTTAATCATAACAATATATAAATGGAAAAAGAAATAGAAAATCAGTACATATTTTCTGCATTTTGTCGACACCTTCTCTCATATCTAATAAAAAGTCAAAAATCATCTCCATCGAGTCAAATTAAAGCATGAATCAAATAGAAAAAACTCTTATTTTTGTAAAGTGATATAATTATACTAAGGTGGATATATCATATACTTTAGATGTGGATGGTTTCACTACTTTAATTATAAAATGAAAAGAATAATTTTGGATGTGAGTTTCGTTAGACAAAATTTTTGAGAAACACCAAAAGACATCTTAAAGTTTTAAATTAAATATTTTAATGTTATGAATATTGATAATTGAATAGGTAGTTAAATATAAGTTATGAAAGAAAATGTTTACAACAAATAGAGCAGAAAAATAATTTAAAATATGTAGAAGATAAGTAAAAGAAGTGCAAATATTATTTAAGTGAAACACTACTAACTTTGGAATTTCAAAGGGTCAAAATAGATAAAGAGAACCACTTTAAGAAACTTAAATATATTCAATGAACCTCCATTAAAATTTTGACGAGTAAACAATCCTTGTTCGAGCACATAAACTCTCCATTTACTCAATGTAGTTATTGGTTATCACTAAGAACAAAATATTTATAATATTTTAATTTAATATAGGGGTAAAATCATATTTCAACTTTTAATTTTTTATGTTACGAATTTTAATAAGATGTAGGGATGGAAATGAGGTGGGTGGGGTCCTCCTGCCCCACTCTTGCCCGTATGAACCCGCCCTACACTCCAAAATTCTTTAGCATCTAACGTTTTATGTGGTGACAACTATATTTATTTTTAGTTCAAATAAAAAAAGTGAATGTTGCCAATTTAATTAGAATAACAATATAATTTCATTAACGCGTATGTAAAATCTTTCTCTAGCTACTACAGAGTATAACAATCCATTGAGAGAAAAATTTTATATCATAAAAACTACAAAACTGGGATAAAATAATGAGAAAAACTACGTAGCAGAGGGTAACACTCTATAACTAGAAAGAAGTTATAAATTGGAAATAGTCATTTTTGGAAAGAATATAAAATTCTTGAAATTTGTTTAGTGTGCAAAAGTTGAGTTTTGTTTAACTCCAAAAGGTCATAGATTTTGGCTCAGGATGAGTTAGTCATGTTTCAAGATATGTTTGGAAGTCTCCCTGAATGACCTTTCCAACGCTTTCCAAGTTCGTATGGGTGAGATATGACCATTTGAAGTTGGGTTGTTCGAATAAGGAAATATCCAATCCAGATTTTGAAAGGGTATTTTAGTCTTTTCCTCATCCACTCAATTTAATTCATTTTAGTGAATTAATTGTCAAATAATAATTAGATCAGTAACGCTTGTACCGAAATAAGCTAGGCTTGGAGAAAAGTGAATTGAGAAAAGTGGAGAAAGGAGAAGAAAAGTTCATAGTTCGTCAAATTGTTGGAGATATTCATGTGGATTTCGCCAAAGGATAACCCCTACATGATATGTGAGTCTTTCATAGTGTTGACTTCATTCACCCACACATCAAACATTTTGATTCACCGTGAATTTTTCCTAAAAGAGTTTAAAAATTGATGTTCTTGATATGTTCTCTTGAAATTGATATTGTTCTTGAGTTCGACTTGAATTGAGAAGTTTCTAAGATCATTACATCAAGTTATTTTGAGTGGATTTGAGTTAGGTTCTTAGGTAAATTCGGTGGGTTTATGTATTTAAAAAGAATTTGGGAAAAATAACTGAGTTTGGAAGAATTGGGCTGGAAAACAAAGAAAAAAAATTAGTTTGACAAATCTGGGAATTGGCTCTACGTCGCTGACATGGTCCCCTGGTTTGGAAAAAATGTCTTCGCGTTGAGGAATGGTCACGGACCATTGTTTCTCAAGAAGTATATTTGCGACCAAAATATAAATAAATCTCCGTGTCGCGGACCTACCTTCAGACAATGAAATTTTGATCTTTTCTCTCGTTTAGTTATCTAAAAGCATTCCTAAACATCATAAGATTTTTCCAACAACAAATCACAATTCTTGAATCCATAATTCAATTCAAGGAAAGTTAAGAGTCAAGAGTAGAAGTTAAGAAGAGATTCAAGAGAAGTTCATTTAAGTTTTCAAAAGTCTTTCACAAACGTTTTTACTTTGTTTTAAGATTTAAGTTTCAAATTCAACAAAGAGTAAAAAAGTTGAGTTGATTTCCTCCAAATGTTATGAGGGAACTAAGTATTCCTAATAGTTTAAAATGTTTTAAAATTTGAACAAGAAAAGGGAAACACTAATTTCCAAGACAGATTTTAAGCTAAGTTTTGAGTAATTATGTCAAGCCAAAGAAAAAAGTTGTTTTAACACTAATGAGTTATGTATATTTTGGGAAGAGTATTAAGCACCGATATAGGTATGCGAGTTCATATTAACCCAAGTATCCATAAACCATATAACCATCATGGGTAGTAAAGGATCATACTTTTTAGATGACTCCTTAAGAAGTTGTTAGCACATACTAGTGGATCCCCTAAGTTAAGCATGCTATATGACGACAAAGTATAGAAAAGTTCTAGCAACATGGGCAAGAAGTTGTATCACCACTTAGGCACATGAAGGTGGTTATCGGTTAGAGAAATTTCCAAATAATCTATATTACTTTGTTATATGAGTACATTTGAGTTTGTTACTGCTTTTTCTTTAATGAACTACATTGCTTTTACTTTATAATGCTTTTCATCTATTGCATGTGTTCTATTTCTTTATATTGAGTTAAGTTATTCATGAACTAAGAAGAGCCAAGGTAGGTGTTTCTTTCAGAATCATTTCAAGCCTATGTTATATTTAGTATTCTAACTCACATACTCGTACGTTCGATTTACTGATGCCGGTTGACCTGCACCTTATTATGATGCAGACACAGGAAGTCAAAATCACCATACAACACATCCTTGATCAAGTGGAGTAGTCAGAGTCAGTTGGTGAGCCTTCTTGCTTTCCGTATGATCCTTTTTGTTTATTTCAGTATTTTAGTTCAATGGGATATCATGGGTCCGTACCAACGTCCATATTTGTTGTTTAGATGCCTCATAGGCAGAAAAAGTGATGTTAGTTCATGAGTCTTTACTTTTCGTTTTTCAGTTAGTTGAGACTTGAGTAGAAACTTTTTAGTGAATGTTATTATAATACATTCTAAGTTACATTTTGAGTTGTTCAATTTACTAGTTCTAAAAGTATTTATCTTGAGTAAAGTCTTTTGCAGAGTAAGTAAGCCAGCCCAAGGGTTCGTGTCGGGTGAAGAATGATTCTTGAGTGCTTGCCAGGTCCAGGGTGTCGGCTCGGGGCATGAAAAATTTGATATCAGAGTAGAGAGTTCAAGAGTACTAGAAAGTCTATGAAGCCATATTTTAGAGTCCTGGCTATCGATTTGAAGTGCGCCACGTTTATAATTAGGATGTTGCGGTACTTAGGAAATATCCTTACTTTTTTCAGACTCATTTCGTGTGTTAGAGTTTAATCTCTAAAGGGTTTCCTTTTAATTCGTGCCTGCACGTGTTTTAAGATAATCATGCCTCCATACAGAATTGTCAGAGGTCATCTTTCTAGATGTAATGTTGAGGAGCAAGGGGTACCCAATGCACCTGAGGTGCAAACCCAAGGAGAGGTTGCCAATGTTGAGTTACATAAGGATATCCGGATGTTTATCCAAGCGGTGACTAATTAGGTTGGGCGACAGAGAGGAGCAAGACATGAAGTGATTGATACTCCGAGGATCCGAGAGTTCTTGAGGGTGAATCCTCCAAGCTTCACTAATTCAAGAACTTATGAGAATCCACAGAACTTGATGGAATAGCTGAAGAAGGTATTTGATGTTATGCATATTTTCGACACAGCAAGCTGAACAGACTGCATATCAATTGAACAATGTGGCTAGGACATTGTTTGACCAGTGGTAGGGGGTAGAGTTGATGATGCACCACCTGCGAGTTGGGCATGTTTCAAGGAGTCTTTCTTGGGGAATTTCTTCCCCTGAGAATTAAAAGAGTCTAAGTTACGAGTGTTCCTCACACTTAAGAAGGATTCTTTGAGTGTTCGTGAGTATTGGTTGAAATTCACCCAACTATCCCGTTATGCTCGGGAGATGGTTGGGTATGTGAGGAGTAGCATGAGTTTGTTTAGTGCTGAGTTGTCCCATCTATCGAGAAAAGATGGAAGGGGTACTATATTAATTGGGGACATGGACATATCAAGGTTGATGTTATATGTGACAGGTTGAGGAAGAAACTGAGGGATAAGGATGAATTAGTAAATAAGAAAGTTAAGATATGGAATGAGTCTAAGCAGTAGGAAGGTAATCTGAATAGTTCGTCCTTTCAGCAAAAGTAAAGGGGCCTTTTCCATCATCTGCTAGTGCACTTGCACCCATAAATGAAATTGAATATAATGGTTATAATTCACAAAACATCGTAGCTAGACCTGCACAGTCTCAGGGTAGTGTGGTATAAGGAGGCAACAGGGCTTCTACATGTGCTAGGTATGGTAGAACTTACCCAAGTAAGTGTCGTGATGGCCAGATAGTTTGTTTGAAGTGTGGACAAGAGGGTCACTTCATGAAAAAGTGCCCAAAGAACATGCAAAGTAGTGGAAATTAGGGCAATAGAGCCCCAATCTTCATCAATTGCTCCACAGGTAGGGCTGCACCTAGAGGAGCTACTTTCGGTTCAGGCGGAGGAACAAACTGTCTTTATGTGATCACTAGTCTCCAAGAGTAAGATAACCCTCCAGATGTTATCACTCGTAAGATCAAAGTGTTTACTTTTGATGTTTGTGCTTTGCTAGACCCAAGAGCCAGTTTGTATTTTGTAACCCCTTATGTTGCAAATCTGTTTGATGTTATTCTTGAGAAACTCTATGAACCCTTTTGTGTTTCTACACCCATTGGAGAATCTATTCTAGCTGAGCGAGTATATCGTGATTGTGTCATTTCCATCAATTACAAATATACCATGACTAATTTAATTGAGTAATACATAGTAGATTTTTATGTCATTCTAGGTATGGACTGGCTTCATGCCTGTTTTGCATCATTAGATTGTAGGACTCGAGTTGTCAAGTTCCAAATTTCTAATGAGCTAGTCTTATAGTGGAAAAGTATTTCAGCACAGCCTAAGGGTCATTTTATTTCGTAATTTCAGGTAAAAAAAGTTAGCTTTCAAGGGTTGTGTCTATCATTTATTCTGAGTTAATGAGTCAAGTGTTGATAGGGATTGTCATAAATACCAGAAAACAGAAAACAAAACAGAACCAAAAATTTTGGTTCTTCGGTGTTTCGGTTCGATGTCGATACTTATTTTTTGAAACTTCGATTCTTCAGTTCGAATTTAGTGTAAGGGTCTGAAACTACACTGAATTAATGTTTTATTGAATATTTTTTTTTGTTATATTACATAATTTCACTTCACTTGGCCCATTTCAATTTTTATATTAAAGCCTAAATTTGAATATAAAAAATCTAATTAAAAAAATAGTAAACCTTAAAGGCCTAAAGTCTAAACTAAAAAAAAAAAAACTCAATTTAATTCAAATTGAGCAGCAACTTTGTGTTTCTACTTTCTACTTTATGATTTTATTATATTATGTTTTTACTTTGATGTGTGAATAAAAAATTGATGTTGTTACCTTTTATTGTTAGATAGTTAGTTGTTACTTTGAAGTTTGAAGCGCGAAATGAATAACAATTGTTACTTGATCATATTCTCTCTTTATTTTTATTCACACTGAAAAGCCAATTTAAAAACACAAACTAAACCAAATTGAATCGATCTAGTTTTGTTTGAAATATGGTGCACACTTTTCTAAACCTGAATACCGAAGAACCGAACAATTTAGCGGGATTATCATTTCTCCAAATCTTCTACGACATTAAGGAATATGATGGTTTACTTTTCCCCACAGAAAACAACAATTATAATAATTCACGACTATGGAATTAAAGTAACTATATCAATTTTTCCATTTAAAATACAGAAAATTATCATATGCTACGTACCTTATTGACCTGCACTCAAAGTCCAATTATTTGGTAAACCTTACGGTCACCATTAAGTTTTTTTCCTCAACCAGCCACCAATCACCCTTCTTGAAAAATTGAAAGGAGAAAGTTACCCAACCAACTCCCTTTATTGCTTACTTCTTCTCCATGATTTTATTCTATTCTCTTCTATTACTACTTCAATCAATATTTGGTAAGAGAAAAGTTAACTTCGTTGTTCTCCGCCAAAGCAAGTAGAATATCTCTTTGATATTATTTTTGGGAAAAGATGGGTAGTATTTTTGTAAGAACAAAGTATGGAATATCTTTAAGATTGTTGAAAATCTTACGGAAAATACCTTCTTGACGAACACTTGTGTCGAATTCATCAAAGCTTGTACTTCACCAATAACTCTTGTAAGAAATTCTCATAGCTTGAG